>OZ004715.1:6567424-7278049 GCA_963924515.1 Vespertilio murinus | reverse complement strand
CATATGCCTTCCCTCTTTAGGGCAACTGACAGCCCCTCCTTCCCCCTCCTCCTCCTCCTCCTCCTCGGTGATAGAATCCAGCCCTGTTCTCAGACGGGCTCTTTGTTCTTCCTGCCTGCTCGCGGACAAAGGGTGGCTTTGTCCTGCCTCTGAGCCCTGCCCGCTGTCCCCTGGAACCCTGGCCCTGCTGCCAGCCCTCCCCCACCCCACCCCTCAGGCAGGTCAGCTCGGGTTCCAGCCAGAGCCCCCGAGAGGGTCTCCGGGCCCACCTTTGACTTGCGGGAGATTTGGTCCTCTCAGGGCTTCCGTTTTCCCAGGAAGTGCATGTGGCATCTGGCAGCACGGGGACCATGGCCAAGGCCAGCCCCGCAGCTGCCCCACTCGCTCGGCGGCCTGGAGTCGCAGGGCCCCTGGGGGGGGGAGGAGGGGGCCAACTCGGAGCCAGGGGGTTCCCACCACAGTCCTCCTCCTGCCACCGAGGAGGACGGGCTCTGTCTCCGAGGCTGTAGTCACAGTAGGAGGAGGCTCGGGGAGGTGGGCGGGATGACTCCTCGAGGTCCCTTCCAGGCCAGCGTGGCTGCGACCTCGGCGTGCCCCAGGGACGCAGGGGCCCCGGTGCTCCTGGGCCGCCCAGCCTGCTGGTTCTCAAGCTGGTTTCTTCAAAAAAATGCAAACGTTTCCCGAACCTGACCACGTGTGTGTGTGGGCCCTGCCTTCACGGAGCGTGCAGTCCCTTCCCATCAGTGGCAGGGCGGTGTGCGTGGGACGGGGGTGACCCGGAGACGGTTTCCATCAGGGATGGCGTGGAGACTGGCGGGGTGCTCCCCCACATGGGGGATCAAGGAGGTAACTAGAGTAGGGGCTTTCCAGACTGTGGTGCTCACAGGATCAGCTGTGTGCTGCCCGGTTCGATGCGGGTTCTGAGTCCGCGCCAGTCTGGGCCAGAGACTGGGACCCTGCGTTTCTAACCGGCTCCCGGGTCGTGCCCCGGCTGCCGACTCGGAGACCACGCTCTGAGCAGAGCAGCGAGGCCTCGGTCGGAGCGTGGAGCCTGCGGCCTCACGGCCCCCTCGGCCGGCCCCGCCCTGTGCAGAGGGACCACCAGGGCCAGAGAGGGAAGGACCTGCCCAAGACCCCTGCCTGTGTCCGGTGCTGCTGGGCACAGCCCGGGGTCACCAGGGTCTCCCTGGGAAAGGTGAAGGCACGTGGCCTCGGGGGGGTTGGGGTGAGGCCGAGCTTACCTTCTGTCCTGACCCCGGCCACGGGGGAGGGCTGGTGGGCAGGCCCGGTGGTGAGGAGGGAAGCAGTGATGGTCCGGATCAGAGCTGGAGAAAACGGATCAGCTCATGAAGCCACCTGTCAGGATGTGCGAGAGGGCTGGGGCAGGCTGGCCAGGGAGGCCAGGCCCCGGGCCACACAGGTACCCAGAACACCCCAAGACCCCAAAAGCCAACTACTGTGGCCGCCAGACTTGTTCCAGGCCCCTGTGGGGGGATTGGGTGAACAGAGGTGCCCTGGTGGGACCTGGGGCCAAGAATGGTGGCTGAGGAGCAGCCAGGGGTGGAAGACCAGGGGCCCGTGGGGACTGGGGTGGCTTCCTCCTCTCCAGCCATCTCTGCGGACCCTCTGAATGTCCATCGACTCTGCCACCATCCTAGTAGTGTGCCTTCAGGTAACCCCTCATATGACCTCATCCTGCCGTTGTCCTGGTCCCCAGGTTCCTGGACTCCCCAGAACAGAAGAGCTGGCAGGCCCAGGTGACAGAGCTCAAGGCTCTCTGGCAGGCCACCGAAGTGGAACGCAACCGGCTCAGCGAGTTTGTCACGGTCCTGCAGAAACGGTAACTAACCCCTGGGCGCAGGGACCCCCTCTCACGGGCCTGCCCGGGTCGGGGGTGCTCAGCCTGGCCAGGCCTCGTCTGTGTCTGTGTCCACGTGACTTGGGAGTTTGGCTCCCACAGTGTTGGTCCAGACGCAGCTCATGTCCCCACCCAGTGCCCACACCCTGGGGCCCTGTGGTCACCCTGGTTTGCCCCGTCCTCGAGGCTGCTGCAGGCAGGTGGGCCTGAGGTGGGATGGGTCTCAGGGAGAAGCTCCCTGGAGTAGTGAAATCAGTCAGCCGACCACCAGTGGTTAACATCTGTGGTGAGTGTGGCACTATCTGGGCGCCATCGGAGGGAGGCTAGACTGGTGTCGGGAACCACAAAGGGAAAGGGAGCGGCTGGGAGCTCGGAGCTGGGGCTTCTCTGGGGGGAGGTGAGGGGAGCGTGTGGCCCGAGGCAGTGGACCAGGAGGCCCGGTTTTCTCCCAGGGGTTGTCGACAGGTTTCCATTCAGATAAATCAGGGCTCCTCACTCAAGTGACCCTTTGGCAAGAAATGCAGGTGCCCTGGCCAACACATGGCCTACCCATGTGACCTCCCCCGTGAGACTATAAGGACATCACTGAGTTTCCACCCTCACAGGCCATCTCACATGTCAGTGAGGGCGCTTTGGCGACAGGTGATAGAAACCGACTCTGGCTAAGCGAAGGGAAAGGCAGGCAGGGTGCTGCCAGACGCCAGGCACAGAGCAGGAGAGGAGCTCGAGAAGGTCCAGGGATCTTGGTAGCAGGGAGCTTGGGTGGTCTCCTCTGGGCCGCTGGAATGAAGGCCCGATGGCTTTCAGTTCTGGTGCCTGTGGGGGGGTTCTGGGGGAGGGAGGTCTAGTTGGCCTAGGTCACTCTCGTGCCCCTCCCTGGACACGGGCCAGGCATCTTGCCTGGAAATACCTCCAGGTACTCACAGCTGGAGGAGGGGCAGTGTGTTAGAGAGAGAAAGAGAATGTCGTTACCAAAGGAGCAAGGGATGCTGGGAAGTGGTCAATGGATGGCCACCATTTTAGAGACAGGAAGTAATCAGCGTTCGTTGTTGACTTTTCCTGGAGTACGCAGGGGGGATCTGATTTTCAGACATGCTCAGGTCTGTGGCAGTAATCCTTTTTCTATCGTGGAATGTGATGGGAGAAATATACCCACTCAGACTTTCTCTCCCATTTCCCTGGAGTCGCCTGAGTGCTGGGGGTTTGTGAACCGAGGTGACTCAGCTATCTGTTTCCGCAGCAGAAACCGCCCCACGCGCACTGGCCTGTGGCAGTTCTCGGGTCGTGAGAGTGCGCCTCCAGCCGGTGCTGCAGCTGTTTCTGTGGCGCTCTTGGGGTTTCAGTGGTCTCAGCTTGGTCATTTATGCTAATTTATTGGTTTGGGGTTTCCTGAGCACACAAGTGCTGGCCTTGTTTTCAATTTCCTCATGATCAGTGCTCTGCCCCCCACTGAGGCCCTGGTAGACTGCGGGCGTCCTTACCCCGCCCCTGGCTTGTGGGAGGAGAGTGTCTCAGTCCAGAATTAGGCAGAGAACTCGCTCGCAGCTCACTGCCTTGTCTGAGCCCAAGTTCACGTCTTCTGCTCTCATCCTGGCTTACGAGATTGGAGGTTTTACTGTGACAGAGATATAACTTACTGCAAAGTCTCCTTTTCCAACCCCCCTCCCCCACATTTCCCATTCCTCACAGAAAATATCTGTTAGGCCCTAGCCGGTTTGGCTCAGTGGATAGAGCGTTGGCCTGCCAACTGAAGGGTCACTGGTTTGATTTCCAGTCAAGGGCATGTATCTGGTTTTGGGCTCGATTCCCAGTAGGGGGCATACAGGAGGCAGCCGATCGATGATTATCTTTCATCATGGATGTTTCTCTCTCTCTCTCTCTCTCTCTCCCTCTGTCTCCCATCCTCTCTGAAATAAAATATATATTTTTTTTAAAAAAAAAGAAAGAAAAGATCTGTTAGAACTTTCAAAATGGTTTTGTACATCCAAAAATATTTTTTTATATATGTGTAACTGTAGATGCACACACATATATAATTAGTTAAAGGTGGACTCACACCAGGCACATCTTTACATGTCTGTGGGAGTGTAACCGTGTTATAAATTTCTAACAGTGGGATCTCTGAATCAAAGAATATGCACATTTAAAATGTTCACAAATAATGCCAAATTATGTATATGGTACTATGTATATAATGTATGATGTTGATTTTCATAGAGATCTTGTATCATTTGTATTAAATTCACTCCTGGATGGGGGGACCTCCCCCTCTGAGTATTCTTTTATCCCTATCCCAACAGTTACAGTCCTCGTGAAAGCAATATTTTTTTAACCTCAAAACATTCACTCACTAATGACCCGGTAGTCATCCCTTCCCATTGCCATTCGGTCCATTTGGTCAAACGCTCCAAACAGAATGAAAATCAATGACAAAGTGAAAAGGGCGGGTCTTTAAAAATATCTGGAGTCCCATGAGGTTGGTGCACATGGGGATGGGGAGCTGCTAGGACCAAAGCCTTTGACAAATGAGAGTCTACCCTCCTCAGCTCAGCTACTGATCCAAGGAGAAGTCAAACTGCACGGCCTCCTCAGGTAAACCATCGACCTCTCTGAGCTGCTTTCCTCCCCGTAAAATTAGGACAATAGTTCTTGCCTCTGTTGCTCCAGCTTCATGGCCTCCTTGAGGTTCCTCCAGGCCTGCAGCTGACCTCCCAGCGGGGTGCCTTTTCGGAGACCCTGTGTGCCCCCTCCCACTCCCACCATCTCTGCCTGCCTCCCCATACAGAGTAGATGCTCCCTCCAACCACCTGTCCCCTTCCTCCGCCTCAAGCCACAGCACCTGCCGCCAGCTAACCCCGCATGAGGAGGTGGTCCCACACACACGTGTGAATTCACTCAGGCCTCCCCAAGTTCTCGAGGCCAGAACTGTTGTCCTCGTTTTACAGGCGAGGGAAGCAGCTCAGAGAGGTTGAAGGTTTGCCCGAGGCCACACAGCAGGGGGTGAGAGCCAGGCCTGCTGATGCCAGGGGATTGCCCCTGAGCCCGTCACCCTGAGGACCGTACAGCCGGAGGGCCTCGTCAGCCCAGAGGTGTTTCTGCCTTACCTGTTTCTCCTCCACCTTCCTCACTGAACTGAAACTGTCATGAGGGGCCAAACCCCAGGACCAGGGCCCCTCCCTTTACTGACGGGGGGCTGCCCTGCCCGTGCCATAGGCCAGCGGGTGGCAGAGGCCGCAGGGGCACTTTCTCCCCGGCAGCGGCCCCTCACGGTCTGGCCAGGACCAAAGCAGTGGGTTTTGAAGAAGCAGCGTGTGGTTTGACCGCTTACCTGTGGCCAGTGGGACTGAGGAACCGAGTTTTCACTTCTGTCTGATGTGCATGAACGTTCATTTAGCTGCACGTGAGCATTGTGTTGGCAGCCACGGCGCTGACCAGCTCAGCTCTCTCAGATCCCACCGGACTCCCTGGTATGAATACATCAGTTACCACTTACTCTTTCCCCTGTTCATGGACCTTTGAGTTTGCCGACCACTGCCCTCATGATTGAGGTTGTGTTTGTGTTTTTTTGTTTGTTTGTTTGTTTTGCTTTTGCAAAAAAAAGTTTCAAGGAACATGCTTGAACAAGTTGTGTTAAGAGGCTGTAGACTGTGCTCGTGTACTGTTTGGTGTTTGGAGTTTGTACACTAAAAGTTTCAAAATTGTCACCATTCAGTGCCTTCTTGACAGGTCACCAGGGTGCAAAGGCCAGTTCCTCCCCACCCCGAGAACTTCCCGGCAGCCACTCTGATCTGCACGTGTGTCTGAACCTTTGCCTGCCGCAGTCTCAGGGCCCTTCCTGCCGAGCCTTGGCTGTCACCAAAGTCGCCGGTGCCGCCACACCTGGCCACAGGGAGGACGCTGCCCCCAGCCCCAGGGAGGCCAAACAAGTCCTTCATGAGAAATAACCAAATAGCAAGGCCTTCCAGGCCCTCGAATTCATGGCAGGCACATAGACAACACCAATAATGGTAGCCACAAATGGTGATAAGCAGAAGGCAACCACTAAACCCAAGAGAAGCAACAAATGAAGAAAGGAAATGTAAGCGTGACATTTCTAATGCAACCCCCCCCCCCCCCCGGGGTGGACAGGATCGGGTCCCCTTCTGGGGCCAAAGGGACTTTGCACACGTCATTGTTATGGACCCCGACACAGGAACATTATCCTGGATTACCAGGCAGGCCCAGTGTAATCCCCTGAGCCCTTAAAAGCAGAGAAATTGCTCCAGCTGGATCTGTCGGAGAGACGAGGCAGAAGCCCCAGAGCCGTGGTCGGCAAACTGCGGCTCTCGAGCCACATGCGGCTCTTTGGCCCCTTGAGTGTGGCTCTTCCACAAAACACCACGGCCTGGGCGAGTCTATTCTGAAGAAGTGGCGTTGGAAGAAGTTTAAGTATAAAAAATGCGGCTCTCCAAAGAAATGTCAATCGTTGCACTGTTGCTGTTCAGCTCTGTGGATGAATGAGTTTGCCGACCACTGGCCCGGAGATTCAGAGCGCGATGGGAGCGTCCGGCTGGCTTAGAAGAGGGGGGGCCACGTGGCCTCTCGGAGATCAGGAGCAGCCAGCAGCCAGCCGGATGCGGGAGCTCAGTCCATCCTCCGGGGAGGCGGGTGCTCCCCCAGAACCTACAGGGCCGGCCCGGGTCCGCCGGCGCCGTGGCTCCGTCTCGTGGAACCTGGAGCAGAGATACCAACAGAACCTGCCGAACCCTCCCTCCGGCCAGCGGGACTGGGAGACAATAAACTTGTTTTAAGCTGTTATGTTTGCGATCGTTTGTTACAGCAGCAGCAGGAAGCTAATACACCACCTAATATTAACTCAGCCAAGACAAGGGAGGTGGAGAGGTGACGCCCGGTCCTAAGAAGAGGGTATTGAAGTAAAACTAAATCCTCCTGTTGCACAGCAGGAAGTCAAACGATTGTATTTAAACCTTAGAAGGAGAGGCATAGCCCCGGCTGGGTAACTCAGTTGGCCAGAGGGCCGCCAGGTTGTGGTTCAATCCCCGGTCAGGGCTCATAAGAAGCAGCAACCAGCCGAAACCGGTTTGGCTCAGTGGTAGAGCGTCGGCCTTCGGACTGAAGGGTCCCGGGTTTGATTCCGGCCAAGGGCATGTACATTGGTTGCGGGCACATCCCCAGTAGGGGGTGTGCAGGAGGCAGCTGGTCGATGTTTCTCTCTCATCGACGTTTCTAGCTCTCTATCTTTCTCCCTTCCTCTCTGTAAAATATCAATAAAATATATAAAAAAGAAGCAGCAACCAGTGAATGCATAAACAAGGGGAACAACAAGTCTCCCTCCCTCCCTTCTTCCCTTTATCCCTCCCTCCCTCCCTCCCTCCTGTTCTCCTTCCCTCTCTCTCTCTCCCTCCCTCTCTCTCTCTCTCAAAACAAAACATAAAACACGGCCGCCTAAGCATCTGTGGAGACAAGGCAGTCAGTAGTCAAAGCAGCCGCTAGGCGCGTTCGAGGTGGTGGCTTCCGGGGAGCAGGCATTGGGCGCGAGGAGGTGCAGACGTTCCCCTCCTCGGCCTCGGAGGGAGCGATGGGGGTTTTAAGCGCACGTCCCCGTGTTACTGCATCAAAAGTAAAGCAGAGCCCGTCCCACCACCGCCCACCCGTGTGCGCTGTGCCCACCTCTCTGGAGCCAGGAGTGCGGCAGCCCTCGTCTCGCCCCCAGGGTGGAGGAGCGGGACGGCCAGCTTCTGGAGGCCCAGAGGAGGCTGCAGGAGGAGCGGCAGCGCAGCGTGGTGCTGGAGCAGCACCTGGGGAGGATGCACCTGGAGCCCGGGAGGACGGCCTCTCAGAGATCAGCCTCCAGTAGCAAAACAGGTAGGGCTGGCCCAGGGGCCCAGGGACCCAGGGACCCAGGGGTGGGGTGGGGGTGGGGGGGAGGCGGCTAATGGAGGAGCCAGCAAGCAGCCCGGAGAGAATTCGAGAGGCAGAGGTTCCATCAGGGTGGGCTCTGCCAGTGCCTGATGCCCCCTGTCCTCTCCCCGCCCCCCCCCTCCGGCCTCCCAGGCAGACCCAGGAGCCCCAGAGTGCCTTCGCCCCAGGTGGCCCGGGCCCAGCTCACCTGTGAGCCCTTAGCGCAGCTGTGGGCAAACTACGGCCCGTTCGGCTGTTCTATCCGGCCCGCGGAGCCGAAAGAGCGGAGGGTTCTCTTGCTCTCCCCTCCGCTCCTTCCCCAGCAGCCCAAGAGGAGAGTGCCAGCATGGTCAGGCTGCTTTTGTTCCGGCCCTCCGGTCCAGTGTAAGAACCCATGGTGGCCCCCGAGTCAAAAAGTTTGCCCACCCCTGCCTTAGCGGAAGGTGGCAGTGCCCCGGCTGGATGCCCCCAGCCACCACCCCTGTCCTGAGCTGACGTCTGCGTGGGGCAGAGCTGGCCTGCGGGGAGCCAGAGCAGCGGGCCGGCCAGCAGAGGACCCGTCTGCCCCCCGCAGTCGTCAGCTTGGTGAGGAGCCTCTCCCAGGCCTGGGGGCTCCTGTCACGTGCCCCACTGTCCCCACACCCTGCGCCCCTCTCACTGCCTGAGGTCGCTTCCCGCCAGCAGCGCGGAGGGGAGAAGGGAAGGGGACAACCTGCTCCTCGCCTTACGGGGAGCGAACCTGAGGTTGCTGTGCTGCCTCTGCTTCTGTGGCCTTGGCCAGGTCCCCTCCTAGGACCACACCCCGCTGTGGAGGGCGTTTATTGTCCTAAACCAGTGGTCGGCAAACTGCGGCTCTCGAGCCACGGTTTGCCGCTCTGTTGACTAATGAGTTTGCCCACCACTGGATAGGGGCCCAGTCACAAGGAACAATAGCAGCCTGTAATTATTGGAATCGAGAGTCTAGGTCAGTGGTCGGCAAACCGTGGCTCACGAGCCACTGTGTTGACTTAACCCAAAGGTCTACGGCTCTGACACAGTGCTTCTCGAGGGACAGCCTCCAGCCAGCAGCCTTAGCGTCTCGTGGGGCTGGGCCGAGCGGGGGGTGCAGGATGCCAGAGCCAGAAGCCTTTCCGGGGTGGCTGACTCCTGAGGGGCGGGGAGTCCAGCGGGGAGGGCTGGGCCTGCCTCCCTCGGACATCCCAGCCCAGCCCCTCGGGGCTCTGTCCCCGCTGCCCTGCCTCTCAACACCCCAGTCCTTCTTTCCCCCTCCGTCCCCAGCCCAGGACCCCCAGACCTTTGGTGCCAGGCCAGACAGGGTCGGGACGGAGACACAGAGGGGAGTGTGCCCTTTCCCCCGCTCTCGCCAGCCGGGCCCAGGGCTCGGGCCTTCAGGTGCCGCTGAGGAAGGTCCGGCTCTTGGCCTTGCTGACCCCCTGGGCCCTCAGGGACAGGCCCCCGAGGAAGTGGTGTCTCCGGGCCCCAAGCTCCCCTCGGAGGGCTAAACCCACTGCTTTGGTCCTGGCCAGACCGCGAGGGCCTGCGGCCTCTGCCGCCCGCTGGCCTGTGGCACGGGCAGGGCAGCCCCCCATCAGTAAAGAGAGGGGCCCCCAATTCTGGGGTTTGGCCCCTCATGACAGTTTCAGTCCAGTGAGGAAGGTGGGGGAGAAACAGATAAGGCAGTAAGAGGCGTGCGGGGTTGGCTGGCGGCAGGTGCTGTGGCTGGAGGCGGAGGAAGGGGACGGGGGTCGGAGGGAGCAGCTGCCCGGTGCGAGGCGGCCGGCAGAGATGGGGGAAGGGGACGAGGCACACAGCTGCTGGAGGGAAGAGCGAGGCACCCTGCTGGGAGCCCAGCCGGAGGCCCTGAAGCCGGAGCCAGTGGGGGGCGGGGGGGGGGGGGACAGTGAGGTGACGCCAGAGAAGCCGTGGGTGCTGAGGAGGCGGTCCGCCCCACACGGGCGAATTCCCTCAGGCCTCACCAAGTTCTCAAGGGGAGACCTGTTCTCCTCGTTTTACAGGCGAGGGAAGCAGCTCAGAGAGGTTGATGGTTTGCCCGAGGCCACACAGCAGGGGGTGAGAGCCAGGCCTGCCGATGCCAGGGGATTGCCCCTGAGCCCGTCACCCTGTGGACCGGGTACAGCCTGAGGGCCTCGGCAGCCCGGAGGTTTCCTGACGCTGTCGATGGTGCCCACGTTCCCCCCACCCCCCCCCCCAGCTGGGCTTTGGTTTCTCTTTCTGAGCCCAGCCCTGGGCCCGGACCCCAGCCACCCTGAACCCTCCAAATGGATGGATGGACAGAGCTGCTGGCCGGGATGGGCACTGGAGGAGGGCATCAGATGATATGAGGGCATCAAATGTTTCAACACGTGGCAAAGCAGGAAGCGGACAGTCGGGGGTGGAGGAGGAGGGTGCGAACACAGGGCCATGGCCACAGGAAGTGGATGCTGCCGCCCCCACAGGTCTGCCCACCTCCAACTCCAGGCACAACCCGAATGGGCGAGAGAAGAAGGACCCGTCGTCGTCGTCGTTCACCCAGCTCTCCGGCATCCCCGTGGACTCCCAGATGCAGGAGATGAGCACCAGGTGCCCTGCCCCGCCTCCCGGAGGGTGGCACGGCCCGGGTGGGGGTGCTGAGACGGGCCGGAGGGCCACGCCCCTCCCCTTTGACTTCTGCGTGTCCAGCGGGCCGGCCCTGCCGAGCCTGTAACTCAGCGGCTGGCCCCCCGGAGGCGGGGAGACTCAGCAGTGGCCCTGATGACCCCAACGTCCCGAGAGAGGTTTTACTGCCCACAGGTGGCCAAGCCCACTTTTCTCACCCGGTTAAGCCTTTCCAGGCCACATGAGCGATGG
This sequence comes from Vespertilio murinus, assembly GCA_963924515.1. Lineage (NCBI taxonomy): Eukaryota > Metazoa > Chordata > Mammalia > Chiroptera > Vespertilionidae > Vespertilio > Vespertilio murinus. The sequence goes on along the minus strand of OZ004715.1, from coordinate 7,267,443 downwards.
GAGAGGAAGGAGGGGGTGCGTACCCATGAGTACCATCCTTGAGGCAGCCAACCTTTTGGGGAGCTACCTGGTGCGGAGGGCCGTGGGAGGGCCCAGAGAGGAGCCCCACTGTGGTGTTTGTTCCCTCTCGGGTCCAGGGGAGGAGGGGGCGGGTCAGAGGGAGCATGCGTGGCTGTGCTCACAGGTGCGTCCCAGGGTCCTCTGTGTGTTCGCCCGGGCGCCAGCGCGGGCCTCACCGAGCCCCTCTCCCTCCCTCCCCGTGGTCCAGGCTGGCCATCCAGGCCGAGGAGAACGAGATGCTGAAAGCTGCCCTGGACAGCGCCCTGCGGGGGAAGGAGGAGGACTTCCGGATGTACCACGAGACGCTGGGCCAGGTGAAGGGCGTCTTCCTGAAGGCCCTGCGGCAGCAGAAGGAGGACAAGCACTAGCACGGCGGCGGCGGGCGTCACTCTGGCCGGACGGGGCAGCCAGCTCAGCCCTGCTCCGGGGAGAGACTCCCCGCCCGAGGCGACCGCGCCGGCGTAGCGGGCCCGGAGGGCAAGGCAGGAGCCCCGGCGGGGCCCCGGCTGGCCCGGCTGCTGCAGGGAGAGGCCCGGCGGCGATGCTCGGGGACACGCTGGCCGTGGACAGACGCCTCCTCCTCTCGGGCGGGCGCTCCTCGCCCTTGTCCTGGGCCCAGCGGGAGCCCCTTGGTGCCCGCGTGGCTTCACGTGCACAGAAGAGCCCCCAGCTCCAGGCCGGAAGCATCGCTAGGCCACCCGCCCCCCCCCACCCCTCACCGGGGCATCCCTGTCCCCCGTCCCCCAGGACTCGGTCTGCGGCCTCCGCGCCCTCCGCAGATGGGGGAGCACGGCGCTCGCAGCCGCCTGCCGGCCCCTCCTCAGGGCTCTTCCTCAGAGGCAGATGCTCGGACTTGCAATAATAACGACTTTGTTCACGATCGCTGCAGCTCCCCGTGCGTGGGCGTCTCCTGTGGAAACCGGAGCCCCTCTGGTCCCCTCGGAACCCGGGGGTTGTCGCCCTATGTTACGCTTGGGGGGACCGAGGCTCCCAGGAGGAAGCTGAGCTGATATTGAACCCTGGCCTGCCTGCCTGCCTCCGGAAGCAGGGCCCCTGCGTGTCCGGCATGCCCGCCCCACTGCTGGGCAGGTCCACCCCCGGCCGGCCGCTCCAGGAGGCACCTCGGTTTGCTTCCCGTGGCTGCCGGGGCGGGGCTGGAGCTCGGGCAGGAGCCCACGGTGCCCCTTCCTCGCCACAGCAGCAGGGGGGCTGCTGCAGGAGGGGCCCCAGGCCTGTCCTGGCCACGCTGGCCACCCCTGCGCACACGCAGGCCCCCACACCGATGCGGACACACACATTCCAGGACGGGAGCACCAATCGCAGGTGTCCACACGCACACCCGGACACGCGCACCCAGACGGGGCTGGCTGCACACGCAGGCCCGTCCACTCAGGCCTGTTGCACATGGGAGTGTGAGTGGGTGTAGATGCATGGGTCTTACCACACACCAAGACCAGTCCCTGTGTCACGTGTGCAGTGGCTCACAAACTCGGGAGCACAGACTGTAAATTCCCCTTGCGCCCCCCCCCCAGGGGAAGCCATGTGGGTTCTTGGGACCTCGTTTACTCAAGGACATGGCTGTGGAGGGACTCCTCGCTGAACCCTCAGTCAGGGAGCTGCCTGGGTGACACGGGCCAGAGGTCCCCAGCAAGGGCTAGTGAGGGCCGTCGGGAGGAAGGGCAATTCTGATGGCCGGACAGAGCGAGGGAGGGCCTGGGCCGGGAGGGGGCCGTGTGGCATGAGGAGGGGACCAAACGCAGAGTGGGAACACCAGGCCGAGTAGTTGGGATCTAGAGCTGCAGGCGGAGGGGAGCCCAGAGGGTGGTCTGAGCATGTGGGGTGCAGGCGCTGGCCCTCCGTGGAGTCCCTGATGGGGGAAGGGGGGAGAAGCAGGCATGGGGCCGGCCAGCCTCAGGGATGGACGGATCAGTGGGTGTCAACTCGGGGAGTGTAGCGTGGTGTGGCTCATGCACTGACCGTCGTGCAAGGGAGGTTTTGCTACCCTTCCTGGCTCAGGGCTGGGTCTGAGAGGGGAAGGGGCATCCGGCCACAGGGTCTGGACAGGTGGGGGGCGGGGGTGGTGAGGGGCAGGTCTCTCTCCTCACTCACCAACTGTGGGGCCTTGGTCAGGTTATATAACCTCCCTGAGCCTGCGTATCCCTGTCCATAAAATGGGGACAATAATATAACACACACACACACACACACACACACACACACACACACGGCTACTGTAGGTGACAAAGAAGAACTCAGACATCCCGCTGGTTGTGAGCTTGCTGTTTACTTCCGCACAAGGGACGTGTAACCATGGGCGGGTTTGGGTCCTCGGAGATAAAAAACAATGCACGTAAGAGGGAAGCGGGGGGAGTCCAGGGGAAGGCACAGTAAACCCAGTTTGCCCATCTTGGGGTAAACGGATGAGCTGGCACCTTGCCCAGCTCAGCCCGGGCATTCAGTCCTCGCTTGGGCCAGAGGTGGGTATGAAGACCAGTGGTTCCCTTACAGGTTCCGGGGCACCTCGAGAACCTAACTGGGGAGCTGTGGGCCGGGGCACCCCGGGGCGTCTGCTGGCTCCTCCCGTCAGCACCCAGCTTGGCCAGTCCGGGCCCCCCCATCCCCACCAGACTCTCTCTTCCGGAGTCACCGAATGTGAAAGTGCCAGGCGCTGGAGGGGCAGCCGGCACACAATTAGGCGCTAGTAAGCGTGTGCCTTAGCGGTGCCTCTCTCAGCTCAACACGTCGGACAGCCCTGCCCCGGGCGCGGGGTCCAGGGGAGGCCGACTCAGCCCCGGGGCTCCAAGAAGCCCCAGGCCACCATCCACCGAGCCGGCCGGCCACCGGGGAGTGGCGACAGCAGGCCAGCCCCTCAGCCACCAGACCCGCCCCTGCTCTCAGGGAGCTCCTGGCACAGTCAGGGGGAAACGGAGGGCTCGGTGGGGTGGGGGTACGGACAGAAGGTGGCCCCGCAGAGCCCCCACCTTCCCTGTGGAGGCTCCGGGCTCAGGGCCCAGCTCCGGCTGGGGAGGGGCTGCCCCGATCTCCGAGGCGTGAGTGAAGGAGGGTGGGAGGGTCAGGCCCACGGGAGCCTGGGAGAGGGATTCCTAAGGGAAGGAGGAGTTGTCAGGGGGGCCGAGGACTGGGGCCCTGCGGGATCTACCCCGGGTGGGGGAGGGGCAGCCTGGAAGGTCGGGGTTACTGCCCAGGGCCCCCCTGAGCAGCACGGCCTGTCCCTGGGCCCCGAGGAGGCCGTTCCCAGCCCCCAGGCAAGTGGCAGCACGTGGGCTGGGCTCGCCTTTCACAGATGAGAGCGCCCTGCCCGGAGCCAGCAGGGGGAGGGGGAGGGACGAGGACAATCAGAGAGGCCTCACGTGAGGCCTGCACCCCAGTCAGGTGCCGCTGCCGACCCGGGCGCTCAGGTTCCCCCACTGACAGGTGAGACGCGGTAGAGCCACGGGAGCGGCTTGGCCGCTGTCCCCGTGGGGCCTCTGCGGCTCCACAGCCGAGCTAGACAGGACTGACTCAAACCCCAGACACCTTCCATGGGCCCTGGGTCCCTCCTCGGGGCCCCCGGCCAGTGTCTAGAGCCAGCCTCTGGTCTCCCCCTCTCAGCCAGCCTTCCGGCACCCCACGGGAAGTCCCTGCCTGCCCTTCCCCTCTCACACAATGCAAAACACACACACACACACACACACAACTCAAAACATACACCACCCACACAACACAAACCCAACCAACACAAAACACACACACACACACACACAACTCAAAACATACACACCACCCACACAACACAAACACAACCAACACAAAACACACACACACACATACATACACAACCAACTCAAAACATACACACACCACCCACACAACACAAAACACATGCACCACACACACCCAACACAAAACATACACACACCACACACATAACACAAAACACACAAACAATACAAAACACACACTACCCACACACACACCATGCACACAACCGACACAAAGCATACACCCACACACACACAACCAACACAAAACAATTTTACACACAGGAGTTTCCCCCACATTTTTTACTTTGAACAACAAAAAACCCCCGCAGCGATGAAAAGGAACTCTGCCCACCACATCTTTCCACTTGACCCCAGGTCCTGGCGCTGGTCTTACCCTGACTGGGTTCCTGCCCCTCGTTTTGTGGACCGGCCACACCAGCCACGCCGGCCTCCCGCCACCCCGCACACAGCGTGCAGCTGGGCCGTCCAGCCCCAGGGCCGAGGGCCCCCCCAGCCCTCATACCGAGCTCCCTAGAGACCCCGCTGTGAGGGGTCCCCGGGTGGACCTCTGCTGTGTGAGTCCTGTCTGTCTGGGCCTCTCCAGTGAGAGGGTGTCGGCTTCTCTTTATGAGCAATTCAGCGAGCCAGGCCGGGCCACGGAGGGAGCTGTCAAGCCCCTCAGGAACGCACTACGATCAGGGCCGGCAGTCTGCCCGTTTTTAGGTGAGGGTCTGGGGCTCAGCAAAGGGGTCACACCAGCGAGGTCCAGCTCAGGTCCAAGTGAGTCGGCTGGGCCTGCACTCTGTGGAGCCAAACCACCTTGTCCGCTCCCCTGACCCGTGTCTTCGAGCCTCCTGAGGGCACCAGCAGGATGGCCAGACGGGGCCCCGGCGGCCTCCGCCAGCAGCTCGTGTGGGGGCTGGGCGCTGGCCCCTGCAGGGCCGTCAGCCCGAGACGCTCAACCACGTAACCTCCTGGTGCGTCAGTTTCCTTCCCGTCAAGTGGGGCGAAGGGTAACCCCTTCCCTCCAGGTGCTGGTGACATTAAAAGAGTTGATCCGTGCCTGGCTACTGGGATGAACGTACTCCTAACCACCATCGACTCTCTCGGGACTCTGCTCAGGTGGCCCCCACCCCAGGCCGGGAATCCCTCCCTAACTCCCACGGGCACCCCTCCCAGACGCTGGCCCCTCTAAGCGCCCAGGATCCCCCAGCCCCTCTCCCCCAGCCCCCACGCTGTGCATTCATCGCTCCTCACACTTCTCGGGGTCAGGGGCCGGTGATGCAGGTCTAGCCACGGTGGGGAGTGTGTGGAGGGGTCTCCAGGGTTTGGCCTCGGGGCCAGCATGCCTGAATGCTTGGGGGGAGTTCGCTGCCGAGAAGCACTGTTGGGAGGGTATGTATGGGTTTCTCTCTCCTTCCCCGGCCTTGCTCAGGCCCTGGAGGCGCCCCTGCCGGGGTAGGCGAGCAGCCCCTTCTTCCCAGTTGCACCTGAGCCTGTGGCCAGGGTTGGGGTCGGCAGTGGCAACCAGGGCCTGTCCTGTGATTATGGTCACACAGCAACTTCTGGCCCCCGCACACGTGCATGAAGAGTCCCCCGTAGACTCCGAGGCCCCTGTTTTAAAGGGGGACGATCACTATCAGAGGTTCCTGTCCCCTCAGGGCGGCCCCATCCCATAGGCTGGGCTGCGGACTGGGCTGCAGCTTCCCAGAGTGAGGCCCCGCCCTCCCACCTCCCCCCGGGGAGCCCCAGTTGGTTAGGGACGTAGCCGGCCGCCTCCACCCTGCCATGGAGAGGGTGCCAGTCACTCCACGTACCCACTCAGGCCTGGCCGAGTGACCCTGCTAGCACCCCTCCACCTGGGCAGCACCCCATGGCACAGGGCTGGAGCACAGAGGGTCCCACAGCCACATGTCCTTGTCAGCTCCAATGCCACTGGGCAAGTCTGCCCTCCCGGCCAGCAGCCAGGACTCTGGGCAGATGGAACTGATGGAGTGGCCTGGGGCGGGGCGAGATGGTCTGCCCTGGGTCAGCCCACGGGAGTTCACCTGTAAAGGTGCAGGCTGGGGTTCTTGGAGCTGATCATGCGAGTGTGTGTGTGTGTGTGTGTGTGTGAGAGAGAGAGGTGTGTGTGTGTGAGGTGTGTGGTGTGTATGGTGTATGTGTGTGCATGTGTGTTGTGTGTGTGTCTGTGTGTGCTGTGTGTGTGTTGTGTGTGTGTGTGTTGTATGTGTGTGTGAGAGATGTGTGTGGTGTATGTGTGTGTATGTGGTGTGTGGTGTGTGTGGTGTGTATGGTGTGTGTGTGTGTGTGTGTGTGTATGGTGTGTGTGTGTGTGGTGTGTGTGGTGTGTATGGTGTGTGTGTGTGTGTGTGTGGTGTGTATGGTGTGTGTGTGTGTGTGTGTGTGTGTGTGTGTGTGTGTGTGTGTGTGTGGTGGATGCAGGGATCACAGGCCTGGAGAGACCAGCAAGGGACGCCTGGAAGGCTTCCTGGAAGAGGGGACTTCTGGCTGGCAGTGACAGGAGGCACAGACTCTACGCGCCAAGGAGGCAGGTTAAAATGAGGCCCAGGTGTCCCTTTCTGAGACACTGGCCACCCCTTCCACCCCACCCCCACCCCCACCCCCACTGAGATCCTCCCTGCGGCTCCCCGTGGCCGGCAGCTCTGCAGCACTCGGCTCCGCTCCACTCCGCTCCGCTCAGCTCCGCTCCGCTCCAGGCAGGCCACCTCCCCCCTGCCTTCCTCCTCCCCCTGCTCCTGCTGTCACCACTCACCGCTCATCGCCTCGAGGGGGTGGGGACCCCAGGGCTGGACGGACCCCACCGTGGCCCCAGAGCCCAGCCGGCCGGCCGGACAAACGCTCGGACGCAGGACCCCGGAGCCCCGAGGTGGGCAGTGTGCCAGGGTCCCTCACAGCCTCCTCAAGGTCAGTGCCAGCCGGGGATGCAGCTACCCTGGGATCCTTGAGACCTTCAGACCCCCCACCCCCCCACACCCCCTGGCTCCTCATCTTAGACCTCAGGTCCCACAGCGGGCTTACACCAGGTGTCCCCGAAGCCGGCAGGACCAGGGGACAGGGGGCACTCCTGTGTCCACTAGCTGGCCCAGGTCTGGGGGGGGGTCTGCTGGGAGAGGTCCCAGGCCGGGGGCCAGCCCTGGCCCTGCTCAGCGCCCTCACTCAGGGACACCCGCACCGGCCAGGGGGAGCTAAAATTGGAAAGTGGCGAGTGGGAGGCAGCTGACAAAGCTATTTCTCGGGCTCTTCACCGTGCTCCGGTTTCAGCCTCCTGCTCCATTAACCTGATCCTTGGGGCCTCCCTACCCCCGCCACCGCCGCCGGCCGGGGAGGAGGCGGCTCAGCCCTCGGGCCGGCCGGCCGTGCAGAAGTCGGGCGCAGCAGCCCCCCGGTTTGGGAAGGGGCCGCGAGGGTCCTTTTACCTGTGACCCCCGAGGGGCTCACCGAGGACCCCTGATCCTATCCATGTTACTGCGTGACCTTGACAGGTCCCTGCACCTCTCTGTCCCGCGGCCCCTCCACCGGTGTAACAGGGAGAATGCTGATCCTGGGGGCCTGGGAGCGCTGCGATCGGACTGGGGGCGGGAGGGGACCCGGGTTGGAAGACAGAGCCATGCCCGACACCTTTTGGCTTGGCCCAGCCCGAGAGGGTGCGCCGATACATGTCCCCCCACCTCCCCTTCCATTTGGACCCTGAGTCTGTTACCCATGGGGTCTGTCACCCATGGTTATCCTGGGCCAGGCTGGAGCCAAGACAGGGAAGGAATGGGTGCTAGCTGAGGTCCCAGAGATGGCCCAGCAGAGCTCCCGGGGACAAACCAGGCTCCGGCGGAAGGGAGTGGCTAGGCTGCCCTGAGCCTGATACGGTCAGCACCTTGGACAGCGGCCAGCGCCCTCCCTGGTGCCCGTCTGGCCCCGCTCCCGCCACCCCAGGGCAGCACTTCAAATAGCACAGCCTCCAGCCAGCATCCAGGCCCGAATACACAGGACACTGCGAGACACCACAGGGACCGGGGACCCAGGCAGGGGCCGGGGGCAGGGCGGGCTGGGTGGGTGGGTGGGGCTCAAGGGGCGATTGGGGGCGTGGGGGTCAGCGAGAGGCTCTTGGTGCTGGGGCTGGACCGGGGGGAGGGTAGGGTCAGGGGAAGTAACAGCGGCTCAGGAGGGTGTGGAAGGCAGAGAAGGGGACGGGGCGGGGTGGGGGCTTTGTCAGGGTTGAGGGAGGCTTACTTGAAGGGGGTGGGGGCCCTGAGGGCGGGAAAATAGATTGAGGTGATGCAGACGGGACTGCTCCACGCGGAGGGCACCTGAGGTCTGGGCAGGAGCGGTATGAGCAGAGGGTGGGGGACCAGCCCACCGCAAGGTGTGGGAGTCAGTGAAGGTGAGGAAGGCAGGCTGAGGGCGGAGAGTATGCTTCCAAGAGTTTCAAGGGGGAGAGACAGGAGCTTGGATGGTGGAAGGCCTGGGAGGAGTTGGGGATGGGGATGGGGATGGGGATGGGGGAGGGAAGAATGATGGGATGAGACCCCCAGGAGGCAAGAGGGGTGGTCTCAAGAGTGGGGTCCTCACCGCCTCCGTGGGGGAGCATAAGGTGGGCTTAGGCAGGACTGGGGTCAGCGGCGCCCTCACCCCCTCTGTCTCCCCAGCCACACCCAGGCTATGGGCGTCAAGACCGCGTTGCCGGCGGCGGAGCTGGGCCTGTACTCCCTGGTGCTGAGTGGGGCTCTGGCCTATGCTGGCCAAGGCCTCCTGGAGGCGTCACAAGGTAGCCACCGGGCCCCAGGGCAGGGGGGTGGGGCCCTTCTCTCTCCGGGGGGCTCAGAGTTCCAACCCGCAAGGCCAGCAAGTCAGAGGCCCCAGTAGTCTCTGGGCCCTGGGACTGGGCTGAGCCAGGTACGGTGACAGGGAGACACAGACTCAGGACCTGGACACAGAGCCTCAGAGAGAGAGAGAGAGAGAGAGAGAGAGACTCAGACACTTGGAGAGACCTGAGACCAGACATACAGTGAGCCCCAGAGAGAGACAGGCAGAGAGAGACGCAGGCTTTCTAAGGTGGGGGCCCGCCTCGTGCAGGGCAGACATGGGAGAGGCGGGGGTGGGGGGTGGGGTCCTTCCGCTGAGGCCACACTCTGTTCTCAGATGGGGCCCAAAGGAAGGCCTTCCGGGAGTCTGTGCGGCCCGGCTGGGAGTACATCGGTCGGAAGATGGTAGGTCCTTGGCCCCTGGTACATCTCTCTGACCCCACGCCTGTCCTGGTGCTCCCCTTCTCCAGACGTTCATGGGGCTCCCGACGGGGAGGGTCTCTCGTGTGAGCCCCGGCACCTCCCCTTTCTCCACTGGCCCCTCCTGCCCAGACCCTGCCCATTCAGGAAGTAAACCGAGACGTGCCTAGCTGGGGCCTCCGGCAGCACCCTTCCCGGGAACGGTGCTATCATGGTTTCATGCCAGGCAACGGGCCGGGGAGAGGGTGAGCTCCGAGGGGGCAGAGCAGCCCCCGTGGGTGCCCCTCGTGCCTCTCTGTCTCCCTGCCCGGTGCTTCCCTCGGAGGGGAAGGCAGGGCTTCCAGCCACGGCTCCGCTCGCGTGCGTAAGAGGAACCGGGGGGCTGGGGCGTGCTGGGGCTCTGAGCAGCCGGAGTGCCAGCCCATCCTGCCCCCCGCCCCCTGCCCCCCCTTAACCTGCCCCGGGCCCCCCCAGGACGTGGCTGACTTCGAGTGGGTGATGTGGTTCAGCTCCTTCCGCAACGTCATCCTCTTCATCCTCTCGGGACACGTGCTGTTTGCTAAACTCTGCACGATGGTGGCTCCGCAGGTGAGCCGGGCCTGAGCCCTCACCCCGGCCTCCCCCACCAGCTCCTCCTCAGCGACAGGGGGTGCGGGGAAGCCATGCCGGGGTCCCACCCCCACGTGTATGGACAGGTAAACGAAGCCTCCCCCTCCCCCCACAGCTCCGCGCCTGGATGTATGCCGTGTACGGGGCCCTGGCCGTGGCCGGCACGATGGGCCCGTGGTACCTGCTGCTGCTGCTTGGCCACTGTGTCGGCCACTATGTGGCCTCCCTCCTGGGCCAGCCCTGGCTCTGCCTGGGCCTCGGCATAGCCAGTCTCGCCTCCTTCAAGCTGGACCCCCTAATCTCCTGGCAGGTGGGCAACAGGGAGGGGGCAGGGGTGGGGGGTGCAGGGGTAGGCCCTCAACCCTCCCTCACCCCATCCGAAACCCTTCCCACCCACCCTCCCCAAGCCTTTCCTTCGCTTCCCCAGCTGCCTCCCGGCTTTTACCGTGGAGGATGCCTCGTCTGCACGGGGGTCCCCTCCACCAAAGCAGGGGCGTGTCCAGCTCATCCTCGGCTCTGCCCCAGCCCTTAGCACGGATTGGCCCCGAATGGCCCGTTACCTGGCCCGGGTCTGGAGAGAGGAGGGGGCAGGGCCAGGCCGGGCCCCTGGGGCGGCTGGTCGGGCTTCCCCAGAGACAGGGGGCACCTGGTGAGCCGGCGGCCTGCTCTCTCCCCTCCAGAACGGGTTTGTAACGGGCACTTTTGATCTCCAAGAGGTGCTGTTCCAGGGGGGCGGCGGCTTCACGGTGCTGCGGTGCGCCAGCTTCGCGCTGGAGAGCTGCGCCCACCCGGATCGCCGCTACTCCCTGGCGGACCTGCTCAAGTACAACTTCTACCTGCCGTTCTTCTTCTTCGGGCCCATCATGACCTTCGACCGCTTCCATGCCCAGGTGAGGGGCGCCCTGTGGCTCTCCGAGCTGGGCTGGCCGTCCCTCTTCAGACAGGGGCTCCCGTCTCTGGTAGGACCCCCAGGGTGGGCTGTGCCCCTTCCTCAGGCCTTCCTCAGACCCCAGGACTGGGCCACATCCCCTTACGTCCCCCCAAGGATCACAAGATGGAGACGTGTCTCCTCTCAGACAGGACTCTCCTCCTACTCAAATGGGGTATGGGGTCCCCAAGACGGGACTGGGTCTCCCCTAGCAGGCTGTGAGCCCTCCTTGGGTGTTTCCACCCTCCAGCCAGGCTGCCAGGATGGAGGCAGGTCTCTCCCCCCCGCCTCAGGTCCCCAGGAAGTCAGCAGCTCCCATTCACATCTTGGCATCTCTCAGGTGAGCCAGGTGGAACCGGTGAGGCGCGAGGGTGAGCTGTGGCACATCCGGGTCCAGGCGGGCCTCAGCGTGGCGGCCATCATAGCCGTGGACATCTTCTTTCACTTCTTCTACATCCTCACCATCCCCAGTGACCTCAAGTTCGCCAGCCGCCTGCCGGACAGCGCCCTCGGTGGGTGTGCAGGGGACCCAGAACAGGGATGAGGTCTGGGCCATCACCCCAGCAAGCTAGACCTATATTCCTATGGTGTCACCGCCGGGGAAGCTGACACCTCTAAGGGGCACAGCACCCATCTGAGGGTGTGGGAGCGGGAGCTTATTCCTTGACAGGTGTGGGGCTTGTTCTCTTTGTCCTGTGAGGCCAGACTGGTATGGCACAGAGCCCTTGCCACCTCCCTGAGACCTCGGGCTGATCTCCACAGTGGGATGGGCTCTCCCTGGGGTGGCCAGGATCCAGGAGGTGGGGGGCGGGGTTCCCATGGAGCGATCTGGGCAGTAGGACCTTCTCCTGAACCTGGAGAATGTCAGAAGCAGAAAACCAGACCCAGTGAGTCTCCCTAGATGGGGGTGACTGGGGTGGGGGAGACAGGTGCGACCCCCGGCAGGCCATGACAACACGCTGCCCCCAGCTGCCCTCGCCTACTCAAACCTGGTGTACGACTGGGTGAAGGCCGCCGTCCTGTTCGGCGTAGTCAACACGGTGGCGCGTCTGGACCACCTGGACCCGCCCCAGCCTCCCAAGTGCATCACGGCACTCTACATCTTTGGGGAAACGTGAGTGCGGGCATCATCGGGCATCATCTGGGGACGCGCCCTTGGGTCCCCTGCCTTTCCTGAGCCCCTTCCCCGACGTGACTCACACCCAGCTGCCCTCCTCCCGCAGGCACTTTGACCGTGGCATCAATGACTGGCTTTGCAAGTGAGTCGGGGTGGGGTGGGGCAGGGCGGGGGGGTGGTCACAGTCATCGTGCCAGGGGTTTGAGCGGGTAGTGCAGGGATTGGTCCATGTTTGAAAAGACTGCCCTGGCCCAGAGGAAGCAAGGAGGACAGGGAGGAGATGGTGGCAGAAGTCTAGGTCAAAGACATAGAGGTTTGGGGTGGGGTGGGGCCCTGGGGGCGAGAGAAAGAGTCCGAGCAGAGACACACCACAGGAAGCCCGGGCAGGACTTGGCCATCGTTTGCGGGAATCAGGGCAGCGAGGGAGACGATTCCCAGGCTCCTGTCTACAGCCTGGGAGGATGGAGGTATGGTTTCCAGAATGGGTTCCAATTGAGACATGTCTGGTTGGCTTCTGGGAGATACATGAGTGGAAGGTCAGGGACGTGATTCGGAGAAGCCAGGAGGATGGATGGAAGGAACACTGAGCATTATGGGTGGGGGTGGTCTTTCGGCCTCGGGTGTCCCAAGGAGAGAGAGAACAGAGAGAGAAGAGTAAAGAAGGGGTAGCCGAGATTGGGCCGGGAAGAACTCTGGTGGGGGGAGAAGTGAGAGCAGGTGGAAAAGACCGGAAGGAGTGGTCACTGGAACAGGAGGAAAGCCACGGCCAGGTGACATCCTGGAACTCCGAGAAGACCATCCAGGTTTTGGTGGGCGCAACTGGGCCAGGTGCCGCTGGGGTCACGGAAGCTGGACACTGAGCGTTAGTGGTGGGGGCATGGAGGATTCAGCCTTTCACGGGAGAGGCCGGGTGAAAAAACTGAGGAACTACAGGGGAATTCCTGGGTGGGCCACTCCGGGAAGAAGCCTGGCACTGCAGCGGGAGACAGAGGAGTGGCTGGCGGTGATGTGGGGGTTTTAAAGACAAGAAATTGTGGAACATGCTTGGGTGCTGGAGGGAGTACTGCACGGAGAGGAAGGAGTTGGTGATGCAGGACAGAGGACTGATGGGTGGAGGGAGGAGGAGATGGGACCAGCAGAGGCCTGGCTTCAGGTCATGGGAAGCCAGTGTGCTGCCAAAGGATAGCAGGTTCAGGGAGAGGGTGAGGGGTTCCACCGGAAGGCTCCAAGAGGTAGGAGGTGAGGTCATCAGCTGAGAGAGGCAGGGTTGGGGGCATGGATCGAGGTGGCATCTGTGTGTCTTCCACCCTCCTGCCTAGATCCCCCCACACCCACCCACTCCCCTTGACAAGGGGAGACAAGGGTGGCGTATCCACTGCAGAGCAAACTTGGCATTGAGAGCCCAGTGGATGTGTGGACTCTCATGTGTGAAGGTGTGAGATTTCCCCCATCGGCGCTTAGCTTCTTGGGTGCTGGGGAGGAGAAAGTGGGTGCCTGGGCCCTCCCAGGTGGGTGAGAAGAAAGAGGGGAGGACTAAGGGGTTTTAAGGTTATTTATGATGATGACTCACTGAGTATAAGCCCCTTAAGGAAGATGAGGAAGGGTGGGTGCCAATGACATTGGAGAACAGAGCTCGGAGGTCAGGCCAGGAGGGACTGGGGGGGAGAATGGGAATTAGGAATGAGTGAAATTTCAAGTGGTGACAAAGTTGGGGTGTGGCCACGGGAGTGGCCTGGAAAGAAACCATTGGAAATGAGGAGGTCAAGGATGCTACTCAATGGGCTGTCTACTGATTTTAATGAACAAATATTTGTTAAGCACCTACTATGTGCCAGGCATTGGGGATACAGCAGTGAGCATGGCAGAGACCCCCAAACTCATGGAGCTTACAGTGTAGTGGGGGTGAAACAGACCACAAACAGGTCAACACACACATACACAATTTCAGAGAGTGGTAGGCATTATGGGAAAAATGCACACAGCACAGTGGGATAGAAGCTGGCCACAGGATCTGGGCAGACCTCTGGGCGGTGATGTTTGAACTGAGATTTGAGAGATCAGGGAATGTGGGGGACGATAATTCTCGATAGGGGAGCAGCGGGAGCAAAGGCCTCGCGGCAGGGACTCGCTGTGTCCGGGGGACAGGAAGGTCAACGAGGCCCGGGCAGAGTTCACGAGGGCAAGAGCGGTGGTGATGCGGTGAGAAGGCGGGCAGAATCCAGAGGGCCTGGGACCGCCTAGCCCCAGTGAGGAAGCTGTGTCTATTCCCACTGTAATGGGGGCAGAGGTTTGACCGTGGGCGTGATGTGATCCAAGCCACCCTCTGAAATGACGCCTCTGGCTGCCGTGAGGGGTAGGGGACCAAGGCAGAAGCCGGAAGGTGACCCAGAGACGGGCCTTCATCTCTGTGGGAGGGGGTGGCCTGGGCTAGGGTGGTGGTGGTGGAGTGGTGAGCGGTGGGCCGGGCTGAGGGGAGCCCGCCTGCAGGCGCGGATGTGGGTGGAGGTGGGAGGGCACGAAGGCTCCCGGACTACCTCTGAGTGGGCGGCAGTGTCATGAACTGAGATGGGGATGCAGTGGGCTTGGGCAGGGATGGGGGAACCTGCAATTCAAGTGGGGAGTCTGGTAACCGTGGGAGAGAGGAGAGAGGGGGGGAGACTGGGCTAAAGACGCAGGTTTGGGGGCGCCTCGGCATAGGCAGTGCTCAGAGCCTTGGGTTTGGACGCGGCCCCCTGGGGACGGAGTGGGCACAGCCGGAGGAGACCTGGAGTCCCGGGCTGAGCCTTCCCAAGCTGGGTCCACGAAGAGAAGCCACCCGAGGTCAGGAATGTCGGGTGCCCATCGAGGAGGGCTGTCCCTGCTGGGTGGGTGCCCTTTGCCCAGCTCCCACCCGCCTGTTCCCACAGGTACGTGTACGACCACATTGGCGGGGAGCACTCCGAGGTGATCCCCGAGCTGGCGGCCTCCGTGGCCACGTTTGCCGTCACCACGCTGTGGCTCGGGCCTTGTGATATTGTCTACCTGTGGTCGCTCCTGAACTGCTTTGGCCTCAACTTCGAGCTCTGGGTGCAGAAGCTGGCAGAGAGGGAGCCCTTGGCAAACGTGGAGGTGAGCGGGGAGGGGCTGGCTGGTGGGCACCGCTGCTCTCTTGAAAGCTCCCAGCCACACGTGGTCCCCAAGCCAGAACGTTCTCTCACCACCACCCTCCTGGTTGTCAGGACAACGGCTCACCTGGGGGGAGGGGGGTGTCTGGCCCTCCCTGCGTGGTGTGGAACACCCAGGCTGGCTGTGCTGGCCAGGCCCTGCCCTCTTTCCAGACCTCAGTTTGCCCGTCTTTAACAACGAGAGAGGCCTGGCCTGGGACTCTCATACCCGGGCATCTCCCCGGGGCTCCATGGCCATGTGGGAAGGCCTCTGACCGACCGTGACCTCCTCCCTCTGGGCCCCCTGCCCCACTGACAACGCTTTCCTGCACCGCGCAGGCCTCTCTGTCGGAGCAGATGTCTCGCAGGATCCGGGGCATCTTTGGGGCCATGAACTTCTGGGCAATCATCATATACAACCTTGTCAGCCTGAACAGCCTAGAGTTCACAGAGCTGGTCGCCCAGCGCCTGCTAGTCTCAGGTGAGGGACAGGATGGAGGAGTGGGGGGAGATACAGAACATGCCCGGCAGCATCCCCCGAGGACCGTGACCTTTTGCCATGCCCCAAGGCGGGGCGAGTGGGCGGGGCATGACTGGGAGGAGTCACCCGGGGCCTCTTCCCTCCGCAGGGTTCCCCCAGACCACACTGGCCATCCTGTTTGTCACCTACTGTGGGGTTCAGCTGGTGAAGGAGCGAGAGCGAACCCTGGCGCTAGAGGAGGAGCAGAACGAGGACAAGTTGAAGCCGGAGTAGGCGGGAGGGGGGGAGGGGACGGCTCGGCTCAGCCGTTCCTGGGCCCCGGCCAGGCCAGGCCAGATGGGGCCTGACCAAGAGAATAAAAGGCTTTTCTATCACAGTTTGGCTGGTCCCTCCCTCCTTCCTCCCCCCCACAGTCCCCTGGCTCCTTGTCTGTGCAAGGTGAGGAGCAGGGAGTTCTGGGCCGCGGGGAGAGGGTCAAGGTCTTGGCATACATAGTGTGGGGGAGACACCCACATGGAGGGCAGAGACCACCACCCCGGGTAACCCCGAATCTGAGCATTCGAGTCCCAGACCTTCACACTAGCCGGTCACTTAACTATTGGATGCCCCGGCTTCCGGGCCCTGAGCTGCCCGCTCAGAAAGCACTTTATTCTTCTCACAGAACGAGACCTATCCGTGCTGCAGGCAGCGCCCGGTGGGGACCGTCCCCATCTGACGGCCAGCACTGGGTCCTGTGGGGGATTTGCTGGGCTGGGTCAGGCCCGGGGTGTAGCCTGGGATGTGACCCTGCGGTTCTGGCTCAAGAACAGGGGGGTACAGAGACCCCAGAGGGGCCTAGGATTCCTCGTCCCAGGCTAGGACCGGGCAACTATTACCTTCCCCGACCGCAGCAGCCACTCGGCCGTTATCACCGGTCCAGGCGGGCTCTGGCCTCCCCCAGCCTCATCCCCGGAGCCCCCAGGAGGCCCGCCTGGGTGGGCCACAGGCCGGGATGGTGCTCAGTTCAGGCCCCCTGGGCCGGTCACATCTTGGTCAGGCGCAGCACGTTGAGTCGCACTGGCAGGAAGGTGGCGCCGGTGGCGTAGGCCATCTCCCGCAAAACTCCCTCCCACTTCTTCTCATCCTCGTTATATCTGCAGGCGGGGCAGGGACGGGGCGCTCGGTCAGCCGAGTTCAGAGG
The DNA here is from genome assembly GCA_963924515.1 of Vespertilio murinus. Taxonomy (NCBI): domain Eukaryota; kingdom Metazoa; phylum Chordata; class Mammalia; order Chiroptera; family Vespertilionidae; genus Vespertilio; species Vespertilio murinus. The sequence continues at coordinate 7,250,921 of OZ004715.1, read as the reverse complement.
GAGACCCAGCAGGAGGGGGCGGCTGGGTGCTCTAGGGTCACCCGTGAGGAGCCCCCAGCCCCCGTCCCCCTACCCCAGTCCTGGAGAACGGTCCACTCCTAGAGGTTTCCTGTGTCCCCGGAAAAGCTCCCACAAGACTCACCCCCAGAGAGCATCCACCCCGCATTCCAGGAAGGGCAGCTTCCTCCAGGAAGGTCTACATCTCCCCTCAAGATGTAGAATTTCCCTCCTCCTCAGTCCTCCAAGCCCCCCCCAACTCCCACCCTCCCAGCAGCAATGCCCCCCCGGAGGCTGCCGGCAGCGGTGGGAGAACCAAAGGATCAGAAGGTGGCCCAGACCACTCCCCTCCATCCCCGGGAAGGACCAGCCGTGGACCGTGGAGAGCAATGGCTCTGTGAAATGGGGGGTCGGGCAAACCCCAGCTCTCCCCCCAGGGCCTCCAGGAGGGAGGGGGGAGGAAAGGGCCCCTCGACTTTGGGCCCTGTTTCCATGGGTCTGTGCCCTGAGCTTGGGCACCACAATGGGGCATGGTGTCGTGTGGGCAAACCCAGACCTCCCCAACCAAACTGGAGGGAACCGGGGCTGAACGGGGTCTACTGTCCCTTCCCGCCAGGGCTCTCGGAAGAGGGATCAGCTCTGCCCCCAAAGAGCCTGCCAGGCGCCTCGGTGCCCGGCCGCGGCGATGCTGTGAGCCGTCAGCCTGGCTCCTGATGCCCCTCCCCTCCCCGGGCCGGGCTCACCTCCAGATGTCGTTGAGCTCTGTGGGGACCAGCTCCCCGGACTCAGTCTCCAGAGTGGCAAAGCCGCCGATGGCGTAGAGGGTGCCCGCCAGGCTGACCAAGCTGAGCGAGCTGCGCTCCTGCGGGAAGGCCTCAAAGGGCGCCCACCTGGGGGGGGGGAGGGGGAGAAGGAGCATCACGGGGAGGCCTCAGCAAACCCGGTGACTGGCCCGCCCCAGCACCCACAGCCTCAGTCGCACCCCTCTGAAATCTGAACCCCGGGGTCCCGGGCTCTCAACACAACCTCCTGTCCTGGACCTTCTCAAGAATGCCCGCCTGGTGCCCCTGCCCAGGCCTCAGAGGTCCCAACCCCATTCCCCTTCCCCTTCCCTTTCCCTCTGGTATCCACTTCCTTTCCCATTCAGTTACCCACCCCCAACACTTCCCTTCGCTGTCCCTTTGACATGCTACCCAACCTGCCCCCCCAAATCCACTCTGGACCGCCCCAGGGTCCCTCCTTCACTGCTGAACCAACCCCCACTTGCTAGCTCAGTGGCCGTTACGCCCCTGACCCCTTGGGCCCCTGCCCTGACCCCTTCTCCCACAGTCCAGCCACTCTTCCGGAGTCTTCATCCCCACCCCCCGGAACCGCCCTCAGGTCCCCGGCTACCCAGGGCTTGGGGGTCCAGGCCCAGCGCACGCACCCTGCCGGTGTGGCTTGCTTCACACACACCCCCCCCCTACATCAGCTGGCATGAGGCATCTTCGTGACACACAGGCGTGAGCTCAAGACCCCTCAGAGGCGAGGCATCGCCTTCGGGATGAAGCTCCTCAGCCCTGCTGGCCGCCTCTGCAGCCCCAGTTCCTCCCTCCCCACACTCCATCCAACCTGGGCAATTCCTCCGGACGGGCCACCTCGCTGCCTCGGCACCCGCTGCCCTGGGCCTGGGCACCCTCCTCCCATCACAACTGCCTCCTTCCTCACCTCCCAGGGCAGGGCAGCTTGGTCTCCCCTGCCTCCCTAGAACCGGGCCAGTGCCTGGTGTGGGTCTCTGACTGAGGAGCCGGGCATCCCCTACCCCACTCCTGGGTTTGCTCTCCTGCCGACCAGGCCGGCCGTACCCCTCGCCCCACCTTCACTACGGATCAGGGCAGAGGGCCTATTTCTGTGTGGATGTCCAAGCTCAACTGTGAAGACCCAACCCAGGAGCCATGCTGCTCTCCAGGGCTGACTCAGAGAGGCCCAAAGCCACCCAGCCTGGGGGGTCCGGGGGTGCCCCTGGGCCCGGGTCGCCCCGCCCGGGGACGGGAGGAAGAAAGGAGGCAGCGGCGTACTTGTTGTCCGTGATGCTGTACACCTCCACCGAGCTGGTCAGCCCTGTGTCCGTGACGCCAGCGGCCACAAAGATGCGGCCGTCGTGGACGGTGGCCCCGAAGAGGGACCGGGCCGTCTGCATGGGAGCCAGCTCCTTCCACTCGAACTTCTTGGGGTCGTAGACGCACATCTTGTTCAGGCACTTCCTGTGGGGGTGCGGGGGGGGGGGAGGCAGTGAGTGAGGGCCAGGACGCGGACAGCCAGGACCCCTGAGCCCCCTGCCGCCCCCGCTCCGGGCGGGGCCTCACCTGTTGCTGCCTTTGCCGCCGATGACGTAGACGAGGTCCATGTGGGAGAGCACGGCGTGGCCGTACACCGCGTAAGGCAGCGGGTCCGACTCACCCCATTTGAACGACCTGGAGGGGAGGGGAGAGGGTAAACACGCTCAGTCTCTGACCCTGCCCCCACCCACCCACCACCCACCACCCAACACGTATTGGGGGTTCACCCGATACATTACCAGAACTCCCCCAGACCTTCATTTCCTTGCTTCCATCTCACCTGCCAACCATCCCGCCTTGCCCCTACCTAACCCGGTCTCGGTCAAGTTCCCCGGCCAAGCCCCTCGGTCCACCCCTGGCACCAGACCATCCTCAACCCCTCCCCGAGCCCCCCCTACCCCCCTGCCCGCGCTCACAGCCTGTCGTAGCACATGACCGAGTCCAGGCTGCTCTCCCGCTCCTTGAGCTCCCGGCCGCCGACCACGTAGATGGCATTGAGAGCCTCGCCCATGCCGAAGAGGCAGCGCGGCGAGGGCAGCGGCGGCATCCCCAGCCACTCCGAGTCCAGGTGGTCAAACTGCGGGCGGGCGGGGGGAGAGGGTCCAGTCAGCTCCCGCCCCCACCCCCACCCCCACCCCCACCCCCAGCCCCAGCCCCAGCCCCAGCCCCAGCCCCAGCCCCAGCCCCAGCCCCAGCTCAGCTCAGCCCCATCAGACCACCCGGGGCACCGGGTCGCCCCAGACTCCAGGGCAGTGCCCTCCTCCTTTCTGGTTGAGAAAGCCGACCCCATCTCCACCCCATTCCTGAACAGGCAGAGGACGGGAGATCGCCAATATAGCACCAGGATGGGCAGCTTCCCCCCCATGCTCCCGGGCCTGGCCCTCCCCCTGTCCACCTCCCTGCCCCCTGTTTCCCACCCATCCCATGGCCCAGGAACGCACTCACAGCCAGCTCTGCCACTCAGCCCTTAAAGCCTACGGCGCAAGCCTGTCTGTCACCCGTCCCCCCGGACAGTCTTATAACACCACCACCAGAGGCCCACCTTCTTGAAAAGTTTTCTGGTGAACACCGTATACCTGCCATTTAACCTTCAGGTGACCTTCCCGAGGAGGAGGAATAGTGCCCTCCCTTACGAATGAACGTGTGCCCACCAGTGCCCACCACTCCTAGGCTCATTCCCCACTGCCCTCCCCTTCAGGTCTCCAGATTCCACCCACGTGGCAAAGCCCACACCTACATGGCCTGCCCCCCCCGGAAGCCATGTCTGCCCTCTGCGATCCCACAGTCCCACGACAACTTGGGCCGGGCACCCCGCTCTACTTGGTCCTCCCTGTGCCTCAGTTTCCTCTTCTGTATAATGGGAGGCCTCGGTGGGATGGTCCCTTTGTCTGGGACACACTGTTCCACACTCCAGTCCCCCGTCTCGCGCAAAGGCCCTGCCCAGAACCCGTACACTGTCCTCGCTGCTCCTTCTCACTGTGCCTGGCCCCCAACCCTTGTGCAGGGCCAAGGCCCCCCACATATCGGACTGTCCTGGGGCTGACGTCCCCCTGAAGCCAAGACACCACAGCTGTGGAGCCACTGTCCACTGCCTACCACTGCCTTCAGCTTTCAGGCAAGCGACTGTCAGTGAACCTCCCCGGTCCACGGCTCACCGCAGACCAAGGACATTCACCAACAAGTAGACACAGGTCTCTCCTGGGCCCCAAGGCTCACCCCAGTCCCCCAGCCCTGACCACCACCCCCCGCCTCCCTCCCTCCCAGGACTGGCAAGGCACACCTGCAGGAAGTAAGAGCTCATGGGGTCCTCTTTGTTGTCCTCGTTGAGGAAGAGGCCCCCGGCCACGAAGACCTGGTTCTCCTTGGTGACCAGGCTGGCGTGGTTCTTGGGGATCTGGGTGGAGAGGGAGGCGCAGTAGCACTCATTGGCCGCCGGGTCGTAGGCCACGGCGCCCTCCTCGCTGACCATCAGGATGAGGTCCTGCAGGAACATGCCGAAGCGCAGCGTGTCGTTGAGGATGCCAGGGAGGACGCGCTCGCCCTCCTCCTCCTCCTCCTTCTCCTCCTCTCCCTCGGCCTGGGCGTCGCCGGCGCCCTTGTCCCCTGTGGCCTTCTCCTTCCCCTTCTCCTTCTTCTTCTTCTTGCGCAGCACCGTGAGGCGGCCCTCGTGGGCGTCCTTGACCATCTGCACCTTGCGCAGCAGCTCGGGCTGGGCGCGCACCAGCGGGTGGCGCTCCACGCGGCTCTCCAGGAAGGCGCGGGGCAGCAGGCGGCAGCGCACGCTCTCCAGCACGGTGGGCAGCGCGCGCTGGCGCTCCTGGGCATCCCCGCGGTCTCCTCCGGCCTCCGCCCACTGCATCACCGCCTCGAACACCGCCTCCTCCTTCTCCACGTTGAGGTCGTCGCTGGAGATGATGGCGATGAGCTCGTCGGCCGAGAGCCCCAGGAAGTCGGGGTCGCGCGCCACGAGCGGGAAGCGCGCGCAGATGAAGTCGCGGGCGGCCACGGCCAGGCGCGCGCAGTCCAGCAGGAGGCCGAGGCGGAAGACGGCCAGGCAGTTGGCCAGGCACAGGCGCTTCTGCAGGAAGGACACGCAGATGGTGAAGATGGACGGGATCTGGAAGCGGTGCGCCGCGGCGAACAGGTCCTGCACGCTCGCCTCGTCCAGCGAGATCTCCGACGTGTACAGGTAGTGCAGCACCCGGCCCACCACGTCCGGGGCCACGCCGTCCAGGCGCAGCTCGCCCCCCGCTGCCCCCGGCGCTGCCCCCGGCGCTGCCCCTGGCGCCCCCGCCGCCGGCTCCGGCTCGGCCAGGAAGCGCGCCCGGAAGTACGGGCTGCAGGCCGCCAGCACCAGGCGGTGGCACGGGAACTCGCGCTCGCCCACCCGCACCACGCAGTCCAGGAACTTGCCGTGGTCCAGCATGTCCTTGAGCCCGTCCTGCAGGAGCGTCTGCTGGTACAGCCGCTGCTCCTCCGCCTGCTCCAAGCCCAGCGCCATGGTCGGCGGCCTAAGGGTGCAGCCGCCTGGGGTGCCGGGTGCCCGTCTGGAGGCCCTGCTCTCCTGCTGGGCTGGGCTGGGGGGGTGCTCGGCCTGCGCAGCTGTCCCCGAGGGCTATATATAGTGGTGGGCCTGGCCCTGTAAGGCGAGCTGCCTGGCCTCCTGCACATGACGCAGCGGGGACAGCTGGGCAGAGAGAGGCCTGCTCCCAGCAGCCTTGACTCAGGCCCGTGGACTCATGGGGTTTCTGGGACCTCCTGGGAAGAGGAGGGCCTCGCTGCCTCATTTCTAAATGGGGCACACAGCATGCCTTGATGGCATTCCTAGGTTGGGCAGTGCCCCTTGGGGGGGAGAGGATGGCCCAAGCTCTGCCCCTTCCACCAGGGAGGGGAGGGTATTGGAGACCCACCTTCGGTCTCCCTTCATGCGTCTGAGTCTTTCCATCAGGTGCCTCTCTCTCCGCTCTGGAGTATATCTTACCTCAGCCACCTCTGGGTACAGTGTGCCTGGGTTTGTGCTCCAAGAAGGTGAGCGTGGCATTGAGTCCTTGGGGACCTTGTTGTCCCCCCTTTACAATGGGAAGCTCTTCTCCCGTGTCTGCCCCAGCTCTGAGATGCTCCCTCAACTGTGCAAGAAAGCAAGAAGGTGTCTTAGGTAAACAAATATATACACACCGTATTTGCCGGCGTATAAGACGATTTTTTGGCCCTGAAAAATATGCCTCCAAGTGGGGGGTAGTCTTATACGGCGAGTATATAACAAACTCTGTATTTTGAGTGGGAATGTTAGGGGGTCGTCTTATATGCCGGCAAATAGGTATTTTCAGGGCCAGAAAATTGTCTTATACGCCTGCAAATACGGTGTGTGTGTGTGTGTGTGTGTATATATATATATATATATATATATATATATATATATATATATATATTTCAGAGAGGAAAGGAGAGGGAGAGAGAGAGATAGAAACATCAATGATAAGAAAGAATCATCAGCTGTCTCCTGCACACACCCTACTGGGGATACAGCCCGCAACCCGGGCATATGCCCTTGACTGGAATTGAACCTGGGACCCTTCAGTCCGCAGGCTGACATTCTATCCATTGAACCAAACCTTCTATGGCAAACTATTTTCATTGATCTCAGAGAGGAAGAAAGAGGGAGAGTTGTAAACATCAATGATGAGAGAGAATTGCCGACTGGCTGCCTCCTGGGCGGGTGGCCACTTCTCTGTGGGGCCTGGAGCAGGTCGGATCTCTTTGCTGAGCCTCGGTTTCCCTTCCTACCCTAGGAGGAGGTGAAGGAGTTAGGCTAGGAGGGCCTCAGCTCAGTTCTGCGAAGGCTCAGAAGCACCGAGGTCCTGTATTCCTAGGAGGACACCGCCACCGGGTATTAACACTGTTAGGTGTCAGACATGCTAGAACATTAATTTCCTAGAATTCGACTAGTCTAGGTGTTCAACCCCCCAGGTTTTTTAACATTCTGAGGGAGTGACATTCTGGATTCAAGGGTTCAAAAGGACGTTCACTGCCCATGCTCATTGGTCTTGGTCCATTCTAGGCTTGGCCTGAGCCAGCCTGGCCTGGGGGCCCCTGCACCCTGTGACAGCCTAAAGGCTCAGGGTAGAGGCCCAGGACAGCCAGTCCCTATGCCCTCACCGCTCTGGACTCTGGACTCCTGACCGCCCCACCCCCTTCACACACACACACACACACACACACACACACACACACACACACCAGCCTCAGCCACCAATATTAACTTGTTTCCAACGTGCCAGAGGCTGCAGCTGCGGGTTAAATTTAGCCCCCAGGACATGGGTGTGAACTGTGATGGGGTATTCTCCCTTCATTCCTCTGAGTCACTTGTTTATCACCTCCGGCTCGGGGAGGGGGATGGGAGGATTGGAGAGGGGACCGCAGGCTGGTCCAGGACTGAGTCACCTCCCCCTCTGTGATCTCAGCGTCGTCACTGCCTGTTCCTCCTGAGCGGTGCACTTGACCCCCCCATCCCCTTGCCCACCCTGCCAGCAGGCCCCGGAAGGCACAGCCCCTGCGACGCCCTGGAGGTGGTCGTGTCCTCCTCGCAGGAAGGACAAGGAGGGCGAGTGGTGGACCTCCAGCCCAGCCCTGGGCGGCAGGGCCCTTCCAGCAAGTACCGTCCGAACGCCAGGCGCCGAGAGGCGAGGCAACCTGGCCAAGTCACACAGCCGACAGGTGGCCCCGCCAGGATTCAAAGCCGATCTGCCCACCTCCTAGGATGGTGGGTATCCTTACTTTCCTGCTTCCCACAAATGAACAAGAAAAAAGGTCTGACAGAAGGCGCTGACCGGACAGTTAACGTATATTTACCAAATGACTCCACGATGTATTTTTAGATCATGAGTCCCATCGTGCTCACTCCCTACCAGGCATTCCACTAGGACAGTGTTTCTCCCAAAGTGTGGTACGCGTGCCCCCAGGGGTACGGGAAGAGTGTGGTGGGGGTACGCGTTGCACCGGAGTTTGGTGGGGACATGCACCGCACCGTGCTTAGCTGCACCTAATTCTACGTTCTCATGAGTCAAGACAGTCTTGTGAGGCGTGAGATGGTCCGGTGCGCAAATAAATGTTATTTATAATATAACTTTTATTTATTTATATTTTATTATGAATAGTTTTATTTTTCGTTTATTATTATTTTGTGTGTGTACCCAAAAAAATAAAAAATAAATATATTTTGATTGCTATTAAAATACATCTTTTTTTTTTCTTTTTTGACAAGGGGTACTCAGCATTACGAAAATTATAGAAGGGGTACACCTATGCCAAAAGTTTGGGAAACACTGCACTAGGATATTGTTGTATGGCTCATTCATCCATCGAGAACCTGCGGAGGGTGCACCTGAACATCAGGCAGGAACTCCTGTCTTCATGGAGCTTACAGTCAGCCCAGGGCAGGGTGGGGCGGGGTATGGGGGGAGGATTGGGCGTGGAAGACAGCAATAAGTAAGTTGGGGGGGGGATCAAAAGTTATATATGCAGTTTCTCCCGTGCGTGGCGTTCGGTGCCCCTAACCCCCACATTATTCCAGGGTCAACTGCACTTGGAGGATGAGGGAGGTGGGGTGGGGCTGGAGGAAAGCCTGTGTAGAGGCGACGGGCAAACGATGGGTAGCAAGAGGGAAGAGAGCGGAAACGGAGAAGCAGGCCAGCCACCCGACCAGGGGGGCAGCCAGGCCTCGGGGTGTGGGCAAGCCTTGTTCTAGGGTGACCCGAGCGAGCCACTGTGCCTTTCAACCAAGAAAGCGGGGCTGTGCGAGCAGGCAGCACCCGCGCCTGGGACCCTGCCCCGCCCCCCGCCTCCCAGTCAGACCTCCCCCTGAGCCCAGGACGAAGCGACTAGAAGCAGGGGCCTCATTCGCCACATGTGCCTGCACCTAGAGCCCCGCCTGCCTCAGAGGCCACTACCCGCCTTTCACCTGAGCTTTTTTGTTTTAGGTTTTTTGTTTATTTTATTTTATTTTATAAATCTTTATTACTCAGATTATTACAATTGTTTCTCCTTTTTCTCCCCCAAAGCTCCCTACCACCCAGTTTCCATCCCACCCTCTGCCCTTACCCCCTCTCCCCCCATTGTCTTCATCCATCGGTTATACGGTTTCAATCCAGTCTCTCACTGCTCCCCCACCCCCTTATCCCCCTGATAATTATCAGTCCACTCCCCTTCTTTGCCCCTGACTCTACTATATTCACCACTTTATTCTGTTCCTCAATTTTTTTTCTTCTTCTCTTTTCCTTTTTTTTCCCGTATATGAATTTCAAGTGGGACACTCTCTCCCAATTGTTTTTGTAAGGAGCACCCCAGAGCTGAGCATGAATGGGAGGGGCTCAGGTGGCTACACCCTTGGTGCTCATGAAAACCACGCCTGCGGGGCCCCCAGCCTCCCACGGCACTGCCTTTGGGGCCTCACCCTTAGGAGCCCCAGGACCTCTCTGCTTTCAAGCCCATTCTGCACCCCACCCAAGACCCAGCACCAGTTTGGGGTGCACCTCTGCTCTTGCCTCGGCTCCTGTCTCTGGGTGTTCCCCAAAGCTCAGCCCCCCCTAAGGGAGGGAAGGAGGGAGGGAGATGGGGTCCAGGGCATGACGCCCACGCTGTCTGCAGCTGAGCTGCCTGGTTCAAGTCTTTCTAGCCCCATGGTCGGCAAACTGCGGCTCGAGAGCCACCTGCGGCTCTTTGGCCCCTTGAGCGTGGCTCTTCCACAAAAGACCACGGCCTGGGAGAGTCCATTTTGAAGAAGTGGCGTTAGAAGAAGTTTAAGTTTAAAAAATGTGGGTCTCCGAAGAAATGTCCATCGTTGTGCTGCTGTTGCTATTTGGCTCTGTGGACCGATGAGTTTGCCGACCACTGTCCTAGCCGGTGGTCCGGGCAGGCAACATGTACCAGTAAAGAAGAGACGGGGCCAAGAAACAGTTGTACTGACTTTATTCCCCTCACCCACCTGCTGTTCCCCACACACCCTGTGGCTGCGGGGTGACCAGACACGGGGGGTCCGCAGGCCCGGGCACAGCCACTCTGCCAGCGCCGTGAGGGCCGCTGTGGCAGCACATGCCAGCCGCGGAGGCTCGGGCTCTGAGACCAGCCCCAGGTCCCCCAGCTGTGATCGTGGGGCCCCCTCTGGCCAGTCACCCCCAGCTGGCCCAAGACCAGAGCGCCCTGGGGAAGCTGGGGCCCAGGGTCCGGACCCGAGGTCTGGCCACATGGGCTGAGGAGTCCAGGTGGACAGGCCTCCTCACCGCCGGATCCCAGTGGAGGTGATGACTGAGCCCTTCCCCACCACCTCCCGCCAGCGCTGGGGCTGGGCGGGAAGCCCGGGCCCCCCAGCCCAACATCCAGGTGCTGATCTTGTGAAATAAAAAGGAAATGGAGACGCTGGTACAACAAGAACCCCATCGACACTGGCTGGCACTGCTGAGGTTCCATTATTGCTTCAGACCCCCCGGGTCTGGCTGGAGGGGCGCCCCCTCCCGGTGGCCCGAGGGGAAGAGAGCATTTAGCACCAGGGACGTGGGGCCCTGACCCCATCGGGACGGGGCCTCCCAGGAGAGGACCTGGCGGCACCCCCCTAAACAGCTCCGAGACCATTCTGACCAGAGCCCAGCCTGCTGCCCTCAGGGGGACGGTATAAAAAGAACAGGGAACCCAAGTCTTAGGACAGGGGTTCACCACCAGCGCCTCCCACTCCCCCAATCTCTGGCCTCTGCATGTCTAAGTCTGGCCTGACCGACCAGGGGCCCTGCCTGGCCAGGCGCCCAGGCTCGCTAAGGCGGCAGCGGGGCTGGCTGGTGCCAAGGCCACCAGCCCTAGCATCAGTGACAGGGGGTTGGGGAACCCGTGGGGGGGGTCCCGGCCTAAAGCCCATCTTGGGGAGATCAACCTTTTGTGTTTTTGTTTTGTTTTTTTGGAAAATGTGAGCCAGCTCTGAAGAGCCGCAGGCACTGGGACCGGAGGTTAGAGATCGCGAGGGCGGGGGGAATGCGGGGGGAAAGGGGGGGTCCCTGAGGACATCATGGAAGCCCAGAGATTAGAGGTACGAGAGAGAGAGGGGGGAAAGAGCTACAGTGAAACGGGGCCCCGGAGGCCCAGCCTCGGGACGGGAGCCAGACGGGAAGCCTTCCTCTCGGGGAGGGGCCCGCGGTCAATCCCGGGAGGGCAGCGGGGGCGCCCCCCAGAGGGCGGGTGTGTAGGCTCTGGCTCGCGCTGCCCCTGCTGCACCCCCCAAACCAGCCGGGCCGGGGCCACTGCGTGCCCCGCGCCCAGAGCACGAGCAGGCCGTGCGGCCTGGATCACGGACCCTCACGTCACGCGGGCTCCTCGGGCCTGCCCACATCCGTACGGAATAAAGTGCTTCGTTTATTGATGATTAAAATGTGCCCCGCCCCCTGCCCCCGGCGCCGTGGGCCCCGCAAGGAGGTCGGTGGGGGGTTCTCACCCCCTCAGAACCTTAGGCTGACGGGGTCCCCGCGTCCCCCGCCTCGGGCTCCGGCCTGCTCCCACCCGGCCACGCCGGGAAGGCGGCGGCGGTGTGGGGGGTAGTCGTGGGGGGGGGGGTTTAAGGTGCAAAGAGTATAACAAACAAAACCGTATACACACAATGGGGGAAGAGCTTAGCTAGGAGACGTAGCTTATGGAACCTCCCTCCCTCCCCGTTCTGAGGGGCAGGAAGGAAGGTGTTAAAAATGACGACAAAAAAAAAAGGGTGACCTATTAGTGCTGGCCTCGGGCAGGCAAGCATGGGGCACAGGCAGGGATCCCCCTGGGACCCTGTCCTCCGTGGGGCCCCACCGTGCAGGTTCCTCTCACTGGCAATGCCGCAGGCACCCGGCCACCAACGCAGAGGCCCCAGGGGGACGAGGGTGCTGGACGCTCGCCGTGGGCAGGCTGTGGCGGGGCCAGGAGAGGGGGAGGCCTGGCATTGCCTTTGGGGAGCATGACGGACAGATGTGCCTGTCTCCTCTAGCGCGGGAGACGGGGCTGGGGCAGCTGGTGAGGGGCGGGTGCTCTGTGACCAGCAGCTCTGCCCCCTGCCCCCCCATGATAGCACCTTGAAACCTCGGAGCACTTGCCCCTGGGGGCCATCCATGTACGGGGGCTCCTGGACTGCAGCCCCTGGGAGCTGGTGCTGGGGGGCCCCACCCGTCTGCCCACCCCAGGCCTGTCTGTCCCCAGCAGCTGGAGGCCCAGGGACCTGGGCGCAGCCTGGTGCAGGTCGGGGAGCCCTGTGCTTGCTGGCAGGGCCGTGGGTAGGGAAGGCAAATGCCCCGGGGCCCAGCCCCAGCCTGCCCCGCTCCACATGGTGCAGAGCGAGGCCCGAGGTCTTCCCGCCTCAGCAGGCCCCACCCCACACGCCCCCGGCCATCCGGCCCCAAGCCCCTGCCTCAGTGTCCACAGTCCTCAGACCGGGTCCACAGCCGTTCCCGTGGGGTGGGGCAGCGGGGCTGGCTGGCACCCCACACCCTTTAGGACAAGGAAGCCAGTCGGGGAGGGGGACACACAGGGGAGGCAGGGATGAGCCCGAGGCTGGCCCAGGCTCAGCCTGAACCAGCCCTGGGGCTCCGAGTGACCGGTCACACCTGCTGCTCCCGGCCGCCCCTCCCCCTGCCCCGCTGCCTCCCACGCCCCCCCTCGCCTGGAGGGGGGTACTGCAAAGAGTTTCCTCTCTTCTTTTTCCTTCACTTCCAAAAAAAGGGGAAAGGCTTCAAGGAGTCACTGCAAGGGGGCACTTTGGGAGTGAGGTGTCCTCCACCAGCTCTGGGGCTTTGGGGGGCAGCCAGCCCGCACCCTTGCCACACGCTGGTGTGTCGCCGCTCCCACTGGCCCCAGGCTCCGGTCCCGCGTGGCGTGGGTCGGTCAGGGCTGGCTGTGGGCGCTCATCCTCCCGCTGGTGGCCGCAGTGGGGAAGAGCGGGGGCGGGGCGGGCAGGTGGGGCGGCGGGGGCAGGGCCGGGGGCAGCCCCGGGGGCAGCGAGGGCAGGCCGGGGGCCGGAGGCTGGGCGGCGGGGGGCCCGTCGGCGGCGGCGGCCAGCGGGAGGCTGACGCGGAAGCACTTCTCCTTGTGGGCCTTGAGCATGTTGGAGAAGCGGAAGCGCTGGCCGCACACGTCGCAGGGGTAGGGCTTCTCGCCCGTGTGGGTGCGCCGGTGCCGCTTCATGTTGGGCCGGCTGGTGAAGCTCTTGCCACAGATCTCGCAGATGTAGGGCTTCTCCCCTGGAGGGCAGCATCGAGGGAGCCACGGGGTGTCACTGGCGGGGGCCACACCCCAGTCCCGGGGGCCAGCCTCCCCCGGTCCATGGATCCGCAGTGCAGGCTCGGATCCGCCCACCCTGAGCCGCTGGGTACCAGCCTCCCCCAGCCTGGGAGGCAGGGATGACGTCCCCGAGCCTCAGAGGGGTGAGAAGCCCAGGGGTGAGGAGGGGCGGGGCCGTGGCGGGCATCCTGGGCGGGGCAGGGCTGAGAAGGGGTCCCCTGCCTGGCATAGAGCCCTCCTCCCCACCCCCCCAACCCCGGGCAGCGGGACTCACCTGTGTGGGTCTTCATGTGCTCGTCGAAGTACTGCTTCATGTTGAAGTCCTTGCCGCACCACTGGCACATGAACTGCTTGTGGCCGATGTGGATGCTCATGTGGGAGCGCAGCTGGTACTTGTACTGGAAGCGCTCGTTGCAGTTCTGGGGGGGGAGGGCGTGGGGGTGAGGCCGGGGCAGAGGGGGGGGGGAGGCAGCCTCCAGGGGGGGAGGGAGGCACTGGCCCCGCCTCCTGGGGCGGAGGTGAGAAGCCAGGGGGGCCGGGGCACAGGTGGGAAAAGGGGCCAGGAAGTGGGGAAAGACTTCAGAGCGGAGGCGGGCCTCAAGGTGAAAGCCCCTCCCCTCCCCCCCCTTAGGAGCCATCTCTGCCAGAGACGCTCCTCTGGCCACCACCTCTCCAGAAAGCCTGCCCCACGGTTCCGGCCCAGGCAGGCTCCCCACCCTGGCTGCGTGAGTTTGGGTTTGGGTGTGGGGTGCAGTGGCAGAGTGTGTGTGGGGGAGGGCAGGCGGGCGGGTGACCAGGTTAAGGACGGAGTGGGAAGCAAGGGCCACAGACGTCAAGAGGGAGGGCCCCTCTCTTTCAGAACCCTGCACCCCACTCCCCCAACCCCTGGCTTTTACACAGCTGCTGCCCCTGGCCCCCGCCCCGTCTGTCCCGCTGGCCCCGGGGGCAGGGGGAGCAGGGAGCTCACCTCACACCGGAAGGGCTTCTCCCCGGAGTGCTGCAGCGAGTGCACCTTGAGGGACATGCTCCGCTTGAAGGACTTCCCGCAGGTCTCGCAGGTGAAGGGCATGTCCTTGGTGTGAGCTACGGGGCGGGCGCATGGCTGTCACAGCTCTGGGGGACCCCACTGCCTCACGCCCCCCCAGTCTCTGTCCGGGGGCCTGGGGCTGCTCCCAGACGGGCCCCCTTCCCCTGCCCCTTCTCCGTGGGCTCCTCCTCCGTCTGCTCCGAAGGCTGGTCCGACAAGCGTGGACGGCCCTGGGGTTCTTGAGCCTCTGAAATAGCCAAGGCCGCCTCACCCTCCAAAATTTCGGGGACAGACGGAAGGATCCCCACGGGACTGGCCTCAGCTCCAGTCCTGGCCCAGCCAACTCTGTGCCTCCTCTATACAAGTAGGAGGCTCGGAGTGGTGCTGTGCTCACTGGGGGCGGGCCTGACAGGGGACGGCACCTCTAAAAGGCGGCGGCACTCCACCCAGAACCCATGGATGGATGAAGGAGATCCTGGAGGAAGTAACTGGAGGCAGGGAGGACACACACACACACACACACACACACACACACACACACACACACGCAGCACTCCGGGCTGGTGAGCCTGAGCCCAGGAAGGGCCGCCAACTCTGTTTCACCCCAGCATCTCCGGGCTGAGACCTAGACCTCGGGTCCCGGGTCCCAGGCAGGCCACCCCGGAGCCCCCAGCACTGCCTGGTGGAGAAAGGGGGTAAGGCCCACCTTGGCCACCATTTCTCTGGGCCCTAGTCTATATGAGCAGGCAAGGCAGGGAGGGCCAGCCATGCCCAAGGCAGAGGGTGGCCCAGCGCACACAAACACACACACACACACACACACACACACACACACACACACACACACACGGAGCCTTCTCACTGTGTCCGGGCGTGGCCCCGGGGGAAAGGGCCGCATTCCGAAGAGCCCGAAGCCCTGTGAGGGCCCCAAGGTAAAGAAGGCACTGGAGGCACAGCTGTCCTCAAAGTGAGAAAGGACCCGTGTGGCTGGATTCTGGCCCTCCCCCGCCATCTTACCCCGGAGTCCTTGTGCAGTGTGCAACCTGCCCAGCCCACACCTGGCACCGCAGCCAGCCGCCCCAGGCCTCCCCGCCAGGGGGCCTCCCCGCCCCTTCACACTGCCCCTGGGTGTGAAGTCCTTCCCAGCACCCCCCCCTCGCCCCCTGCTGGCCAGCTCCCTCCTCAGGCTCCTCCCCCGCGGCCTGCACTTACCCACCATGTGCTTGCGCACATGGGCCATGGTGTAGAACTTCTTCTCGCAGATCTCACACGAGAACTTCTTCTCCGCGTAGCCGTGCACAATCTTGTTGTGCTCGTGGAGGGACCACAGCTTCTTAAACGCTTTGCCGCACGTCACACACTGCGGGGCGAGGGGACGTTAGGCTCTGAGCCAGGGCTGTGTGACATAGGACAAGTCGCTGCCCCTCTCTGGGTCTCTCTCTCTCTCTCTCTCTCTCTCTCTCTCTCTCTCTCTCTCTCTTTTCTTTTCACCTGCCTGAATTGTGCTGGAGAGGATCAGTGAGATCTGATATATCTGGGACTTGGGGGTAGTCTCTCTCTAAACTCCACCATCCGCCCCCCGGGACAACAGCCTGGTCCCCTCTTCATCCTTGAACTTAACGAGGGCCAGGGGTCACCCCTCCCAGGAGACCCCTCCTCGGTGCCCCTCCTCCCGCTGCTGCAGGAGGGGAGACCCCTGGCTGTCGGAAGGGCCCCAGAGGGCGTGGAGAAGCCCCTCTTAGGGAGCAGGCCCGGCCAGAGTGGGGCCCTCATCTCTGCAGCCTCCTCCCGCTGCCGGGACCCAGGCCCTGATACCACGGTGATCGCCAAGGAGCTAGGTCTCCAAGGGTTGCCGTGGGAAAGGGGGGGCGGGGAGCGCTGCAGGAGGTACCAGCTCCCATGGGCGGTGCAGGGTGGGGGGAAACTCGAGGTCATACTCCCCCCCCCCAACCCTTGTTCTGCCTCTCCCTGCAGGACGCCCCCAGAGGCCTGGAGGCAAGGCCGGGGCTCAAGGGGAAACTGGGTCAGGGAGGTCAGGCTGCCCGGGTGGGTCGGAAGGAGCACAAGGATCTCTCCCCTTCGGAGGAAGGACGGCGCTCAGGTGTGTGGCGAGGGGAGAGCCAAAGAGCAGCCCAGCGGGCAGGCGAGTGGGAACAGGCGAGGGGAGGCGGGGCGGGAGACCGGGGAGCCCCCAGGGAAGCCTTTCTCCACAGGGCACCGCAATTAGCAATTAGTCCAGGCAATTAGCACCTGCCTACCTGCTGCCTCACCTCACCACCTCCTCTCAGCCACCAGCCGGGCTGGCCCCGCGCTGCCCACATCTGAGAGGCCAGGCCGCATGGACGTGGACGTGGGCTGGCCCGAGGCCTGGCAGCCAGCCCAGCTCCCCACTTGGCCCCCGCAGCCCGTGCTCTTCCCAAATTTCTCACCCAGTCCCTCTTCCCCGGGCCCCGGCCAGCTGGCATCTCCAAAGGGCCTCCTTCCTGCCCAGCTGCCCCTTCCTCTGCGCAGCCTTTGTGGCGAGCGGAAAGCGGCACCCCCTTGGGCAAATGCCTCCTCCCCTTCTTCTGTGCTTCTGTGCACTGCCCTGTGTCTGTGAGACTCTCCACACTGGCCCCACTGGCCACAGGCTAGCCCTGAGGATGTGCTGAAGCACTGACGCACCCCTCCTCCTCGCAGCCCTCCTCCTCGCAGCCGCTGTCCCCGGCCTCATGTGCTCAGGCAACTCTCTCCCTCGTCCTCCCGGCCACGCTCCCTCCCGGGCCTCTGGCCGAGGGCACTGCTTGTTCCAGCCTTATCTGCACATCTCCCCCCGTGTCCAAGCCCAGGGCTCTGCGTCTCCTCTGAACGCTCTCCCTGACGTTCTCGCCAACCTGGGCCGCACCCTCTGGGCTCACCCTGGGTCTGGGCCGGGCCCGCTGTCCAGGGGGGCTGCGTCTGGCCTCCCCAGACTGTCTGGGCAAGGCAGGCAGAAGGGCCCAGGATGCCCAGGGCCCAGCTCCGGCCTGGCCCCCCGCCTGGCTGGCTGGCTGTCTGGCTGTGGCCTCCGTTGGCCTCCGGACCCACCTGGATGTTGCGCTCGCAGTCCGTCTGCCGGTGCAGCAGCAGCTCGCTCTCCAGCAGGAAGCGCTTGCCGCACTGGTCGCAGATCTGCATGCGGCTGTGGGTCACGTTCATGTGCTTCTCCAGGTACCAGCGGTTGTTGAACACGCGCGGGCACTTCTGGCACGGGTGGTGCTGCTTCTCCTCCAGCTTCACCTTGGCCCCCAGCCCGTCGGCGGCCTGTGGCCCTCGCGCCGGCGCCGGGGCCGCGCCGGGCGGCTGCCGGGGCCTCTTCCCGCCACAGCGCCTGGCCTCCTCGGGCTCCGGGGGCGCCCGGCGCTGGGCGTTCTCCCGGGACCGCGTGGCCATGCGGCTGTGGGCGAGGGGCTCTGCCCGGCGGGCCCGGCGCCCCGCTGGCCCCCGCCTGACCCCCACCTCCCCTTCCTCTTCTCCCTCCTCCTCCTCCTCTTCCTCCTCCTCCTCCGAGCTCTCTTGATCCTGCTCACTATGTCCTTCCTCTTCTTCCTCCTCCTCCTCCTGTTCACTGTGCCCTTCCTCCTCCTCCTCATCCCCCTCCTCCTCCCCGTGACTGCCACCTTCCTCCTCCTCCCCCTCCTCCCCTCCACTCCCACCGCCCTCCTCCTCTTCTTCCTCCTCCTCCTCCTCCTCTTCCTCACGGTCCTCCTCCTCCTCCGAGTGTCTCTGCAGCCCGTCCTCCCCGCCCAGCACCATGGTGGCCGGGCCCGTGGCAGCCCCAGGCTTCCCCTCGGGCGTCGTGGACACGTGCAGCGTCTGGTTGTTGAGGTTCACCTCCACGATGATCTGCGACTGCTCCTGGTGGCTGTAGGCGCCGGATCCCCCAAGCTCTTCCTCCAGCTCCTCCCCGCCCTCCAGCTTGCACAGGCCGGCGGCGGGGGGCCCGCCCGCCTCCTCCCTGCCGCCGCTGCCCTCCTTCTCCTCCTTGAAGAAGGGCTGAGCCGGCCCCAGGGCGGCGGGCACCGCGCCCCCCGCCGTGCCCGCCCCGTCCTCCACGCGCACGGAGTAGGGGTCCGGGCCCTCTCGGGCGTAGATCTTGGGCAGGCCCGGGGTGTCGGCCTCCTGCTTGATGTCGCAGTAGTAGGGGGGCGGCGGGGGCGGGGCTGGGGTGCAGCCGGCGGCGGCCGGCGGGGCGAGGGCCACGGCCCCGGGGCCCGGGGGGCCGCCGCCGCCGAGGGAGCGGGCGTCCAGCAGCTCCTGGCAGGACGCGGCGATGTCGGCCATCTGCAGCAGTGAGGCGGCGCTGAGCACCTCGTGCACGTTGGCCGCGTTGACCAGCAGCTTGGACGTGTAGATGAAGTTGAGGATCTGCTGCAGGCCGCCCGGCGCCAGCGCCTCCAGGGACAGCTCCACCCGCTGCAGCTGCTTGTTCTGCGTGAAGAGCGAGTGGAAGAACTGGCTGTAGGCGGCCAGCACGCCCTTGTGCGCCGGGAAGACGCTGCACTGGGGCACCAGCACCAGGTCCACGTCGCAGAGGTCGGGCTGGAAGAGGCGCTGCTCGTTCAGGCGGCCCATCAAGCAGGCAAAGTGCAGCGCCACGTCCTCCACCAGCGAGAACTCGGCCGCCGGTGAGTCGGTTGTCTTCTCAACCAGCAACTGCGGGGCAGAGGGCAGTGGTCAGGTCAGGGCCCGGTGGGCCCCGGCATTGCCCCCGCCTGCCATCCAGGGGGCAGCCCACCCCTCGCTCCTGCCTCCGCGTTACACAAGAGGAGCCAAAGCTCCAGCCGGGAGGAAGAGGAGGAACCAGGATTCCAGCTCACGTCGAGCCGGCTGCCCGCAGAGCCCGCATTTTTAAAAAAAAATTTTATTAAGGTATTCTATGTGTACATAGCTTACCATTGCTCCCGCCCCCCCTTCCATTCATGCCCTCCTTCCCCAGAGTTCTGTGTTCGTTGGTTGTACTTATATGCATGCATACCAGTCCTTCGGTTGATCTCTTATCTCCCCCCAGGTCTCCTTCCCCTCCCCGTTGTCATTTGGCAGTCTGCTTGTTTTATGGTGACTATCTCAGGACCACACGGATAGAGTCTGCTCCTCCTCTGGTTCACACCGCCCCTCCCCCCGGGTCCCACTGCTTCCCTGGAGCACACGGCTCTCCCGGGGCACACGGCTCTCCCAGGACACAGGGTCCCCTGGGACACATGTCTCCCCCGGGGGCACACGGCTCCCCCAGGTCCCACGGCTCTCCCGGGGCACACGGCTCCCCCGGGTCCCACCGCTCCCCCAGGGCACATGGCCCCCTCTCACCTGAGCTTTCCTCCTCCCAGGCACAGGTGACAGCACCTCCGATCCCTGGCCTCTCCTGCGTCCCCACCCCCGAAGGGAGGGGTGAGCCCACAGGGCTCCTCTCAGCACCCCCAGTGCTGAGCATGAATGGGAGGGGCCCCGTGGCTACACCCCTGGTGCTCATGAAAACCACGCCTGCAGGGGCCCCAGCCTCCTGCGGCACTGCCTTTGGGGCCTCACCCTTAGGACCCCAGGACCTCTCCACTTTCAAGCCCATTCTGCACCCCACCCAAGACCCAGCACCAGTTTGGGGTGCACCTCTACTCTTGCCTCGGCTCCTGTCTCTGGGTGTTCCCCAAAGCTCAGCCCCCCCTAAGGGAGGAAGGGAGGGAGATGGGGTCCAGGGCATGACGCCCACGCTGTCTGCAGCTGAGCTGTCTCGTTCAAGTCTTTCTAGCCCCGTGGTCGGCAAACTCTGGCTCGAGAGCCACCTGCGGCTCCTTGGCCCCTTGAGCGTGGCTCTTCCACAAAAGACCACGGCCTGGGCGAGTCCATTTTGAAGAAGTGGTGTTAGAAGAAGTTTGTTTAAAAAATGTGGCTCTCCGAAGAAATGTCCATCATTGTGCTGCTGTTGCTATTTGGCTCTGTGGACCGATGAGTTTGCCGACCACTGTCCTAGCCGGTGGTCCCGGCAGGCAACATGTACCAGTAAAGAAGAGGCGGGGCCAAGGAACAGTTGTACTGACTTTATTCCCCTCACCCACCTGCTGTTCCCCACACACCCTGTGGCTGCGGGGTGACCAGACACGGGGGGTCCGCAGGCCCGGGCACAGCCACTCTGCCAGCGCCGTGAGGGCCGCCGTGGCAGCACACGCCAGCCGCGGAGGCTCAGGCTCTGAGGCCAGTCCCAGGTCCCCCAGCTGTGATCGTGGGGGGCCCCCTCTGGCCACTCACCCCCAGCTGGCCCAAGACCAGAGCGCCCTGGGGACGCTGGGGCGGGGACGGGCCCGGGTTCCGGACCCGAGGTCCGGCCACATGGGCTGAGGAGTCCAGGTGGACAGGCCTCCTCCCAGCCGGATCCCAGTGGAGGTGATGACTGAGCCCCTCCCCACCACCTCCCCCTGCCAGCGCTGGGGCTGCGCGGGAAGCCCCGGGCCCCCAGTCCAACATCCAGGTGCTGATCTTGTGAAATAAAAAGGAAATGGAGAAGCTGGTACAACAAGAACCCCATCCACACTGGCACTGCTGAGGTTCCATTATTGCTTCAGACCCCCCGGGTCTGGCTGGAAGGGCGCCCCCTTCCGGCGGCCGGAGGGGAAGAGAGCATTTAGCACCAGGGACGTGGGGCCCTGACCCCATCGGGATGGGGCCTCCCAGGAGAGGACCTGGCGGCACCCCCCTAAACAGCTCCGAGACCATTCTGACCAGAGCCCAGCCTGCTGCCCTCAGGGGGGCGGTATAAAAAGAACAGGGAACCCAAGTCTTAGGACAGGGGTTCACCACCAGCCACCCCCCCCCCCCGCCCCCAATCTCTGGCCTCTGCGTGTCCACGTCTGGCCTGACCGACCAGGGGCCCTGCCTGGCCAGGCCCCCAGGCTCGCTAAGGCGGCAGCCGGGCTGGCCGGTGCCAAGGCCACCAGCCCCTAGGGTCGGGTAGACCCTGGCGTCGGTGGCAGGGGGTTGGGGAACCCGTGGGGGGGGTCCCGGCCTAAAGCCCATCTTGGGGAGATCAACCTTTTGTGTTTTTTTGATTTATTTTTTTTTTTTGGAAAATGTGAGCCAGCTCTGAAGAGCCGCAGGCACTGGGACCAGAGGTTAGAGATCGCAAGGGCGGGGGGAATGCGGGGGGGAAAGGGGGGGTCCCTGAGGACATCGTGGAAGCCCAGAGATTAGAGGTACGAGAGAGAGAGGGGGGAAAGAGCTACAGTGAAACGGGGCCCCGGAGGCCCAGCCTCGGGACGGGAGCCAGACGGGAAGCCTTCCTCTCGGGGAGGGGCCCGCGGTCAATCCCGGGAGGGCAGCAGGGGCGCCCCCCAGAGGGCGGGTGTGTAGGCTCTGGCTCTCGCTGCCCCTGCTGCACCCCCCAAACCAGCCGGGCCCCGCGCCCAGAACGCCAGCAGGCCGTGCGGCCGGGATCACGGACCCTCACGTCACTCGGGCTCCTCGGGCCTGCCCACATCCGTACGGAATAAAGTGCTTCGTTTATTGATGATTAAAATGTGCCCCGCCCCCTGCCCCGGCGCCGTGGGCCCCAGAAGGAGGTCGGTGGGGGGTTCTCACCCCCCTCAGAACCTTAGGCTGACGGGTCCCCGCGTCCCCCGCCTCGGGCTCAGGCCTGCTCCCACCCGGCCACGCCGGGAAGGCGGAGGCGGTGTGTGGGGGGGTTGTCGTGGGGGGCGGGGAGGGTTAAGGTGCAAAGAGTATAACAAACAAAACTGTATACACACAATGGGGGAAGAGCTTAGCTAGGAAACATAGCTTATGGAACCTTCCTCCCTCCCCGTTCTGAGGGGCAGGAAGGAAGGTGTTAAAAATGACGATGACAAAAAAAAAAGGGTGACCTATTAGTGCTGGCCCCGGGCAGGCAAACATGGGGCACAGGCAGGGACCCCCTGGGACCCGGCCCCACCTTGGGGCCCCACCGTGCAGGCTCCTCTCACTGGCAGTGCCGCAGGCACCCGGCCACCAACGCAGAGGCCCCAGGGGGACGGGGGTGCTGGACGCTCGCCGTGGGCAGGCTGTAGCGGGGCCAGGAGAGGGGGAGGCCTGGCATTGCCTTCGGGGAGCATGACGGACAGACGTGCCTGTCTCCTCTAGCGCGGGAGACGGGGCCGGGGCAGCTGGTGAGGGGCGGGTGCTCTGTGACCAGCAGCTCTGCCCCCTGCCCCCCCATGATAGCACCTTGAAACCTCGGAGCATTTGCCCACGCCTCCCCCCTAGGCCCTGCCCCCGGGGGCCGCCCATGTACGGGGGCTCCTGGACTGCAGCCCCTGGGAGCTGGTGCTGGGGGGCCCCACCCCAGGCCTGTCCCCAGCAGCTGGAGGCCCAGGGATCTGGGCGCAGCCTAGTGCAGGCCGGGGAGCCCTGTGCTTGCTGGCAGGGCCGTGGGTAGGGAAGGCAAATGCCCCGGGGTCCAGCCCCAGCCTGCCCCGCTCCACATGGTGCAGAGCGAGGCCCGAGGTCTTCCCGCCTCAGCAGGCCCCACCCGACACGCCCCCGGCCATCCGGCCTCAAGCCCCTGCCTCAGCGTCCTCAGTCCTCAGACCGGGTCCACAGCCGTTCCCGTGGGGCAGCGGGGCTGGCTGGCACCCCACACCCTTTAGGACAAGGAAGCCCGTCGGGGGGGAGGGGGACACACACAGGGGAGGCAGGGATGAGCCGAGGCTGGCCCAGGCTCAGCCTGAACCAGCCCTGGGGCTCAAGCTCAGCCCAGTGACCGGTCACACCTGCTGCTCCCGGGCGCCCCTCCCCCTGCCCCGCTGCCTCCCACGCCCCCCCTCGCCCGGAGGGGGGGGGGTACTGCAAAGAGTTTCCTCTCTTCTTTTTCCTTCACTTCCAAAAAAAAAGGAAAGGCTTCAAGGAGTCACTGCAAGGGGGCACTTGGGAGTGAGGTGTCCTCCACCAGCTCTGGGGGGGCCGGGGGCAGCCGGCCTGCACCCTTGCCACACGCTGGTGTGTCGCCGCTCCCACTGGCCCCGGGCTCCGGTCCCGCGTGGCGTGGGTCGGTCAGGGCTGGCTGTGGGCGCTCATCCTCCCGCTGGTGGCCGCGGTGGGGAAGAGGGGAGGCGGGGCGGGCAGGTGGGGCGGCGGGGGCAGGGTCGGGGGCAGGGCCGGGGGCAGCCCCGGGGGCAGCGAGGGCAGGCCGGGGGCCGGAGGCTGGGCGGGGGGCCCGTCGGCGGCGGCCAGCGGGAGGCTGACCCGGAAGCACTTCTCCTTGTGGGCCTTGAGCATGTTGGAGAAGCGGAAGCGCTGGCCGCACACGTCGCAGGGGTAGGGCTTCTCGCCCGTGTGGGTGCGCCGGTGCCGCTTCATGTTGGGCCGGCTGGTGAAGCTCTTGCCGCAGATCTCGCAGATGTAGGGCTTCTCCCCTGGGGGAGCCGCGGGGTGTCACTGGCGGGGGCCACACCCCAGTCCCGGGGGCCAGCCTCCCCCGGTCCATGGATCCGCAGTGCAGGCTCGGATCCGCCCACCCTGAGCCGCTGGGTACCAGCCTCCCCCAGCCTGGGAGGCAGGGATGACGTCCCCGAGCCTCAGAGGGGTGAGAAGCCCAGGGGTGAGGAGGGGCGGGGCCGTGGCGGGCATCCTGGGCGGGGCAGGGCTGAGAAGGGGTCCCCTGCCTGGCATAGAGCCCTCCTCCCCACCCCCCCAACCCCGGGCAGCGGGACTCACCTGTGTGGGTCTTCATGTGCTCGTCGAAGTACTGCTTCATGTTGAAGTCCTTGCCGCACCACTGGCACATGAACTGCTTGTGGCCGATGTGGATGCTCATGTGGGAGCGCAGCTGGTACTTGTACTGGAAGCGCTCGTTGCAGTTCTGGGGGGGGAGGGCGTGGGGGTGAGGCCGGGGCAGAGGGGGGGGGGAGGCAGCCTCCAGGGGGGGAGGGAGGCACTGGCCCCGCCTCCTGGGGCGGAGGTGAGAAGCCAGGGGGGCCGGGGCACAGGTGGGAAAAGGGGCCAGGAAGTGGGGAAAGACTTCAGAGCGGAGGCGGGCCTCAAGGTGAAAGCCCCTCCCCTCCCCCCCCTTAGGAGCCATCTCTGCCAGAGACGCTCCTCTGGCCACCACCTCTCCAGAAAGCCTGCCCCACGGTTCCGGCCCAGGCAGGCTCCCCACCCTGGCTGCGTGAGTTTGGGTTTGGGTGTGGGGTGCAGTGGCAGAGTGTGTGTGGGGGAGGGCAGGCGGGCGGGTGACCAGGTTAAGGACGGAGTGGGAAGCAAGGGCCACAGACGTCAAGAGGGAGGGCCCCTCTCTTTCAGAACCCTGCACCCCACTCCCCCAACCCCTGGCTTTTACACAGCTGCTGCCCCTGGCCCCCGCCCCGTCTGTCCCGCTGGCCCCGGGGGCAGGGGGAGCAGGGAGCTCACCTCACACCGGAAGGGCTTCTCCCCGGAGTGCTGCAGCGAGTGCACCTTGAGGGACATGCTCCGCTTGAAGGACTTCCCGCAGGTCTCGCAGGTGAAGGGCATGTCCTTGGTGTGAGCTACGGGGCGGGCGCATGGCTGTCACAGCTCTGGGGGACCCCACTGCCTCACGCCCCCCCAGTCTCTGTCCGGGGGCCTGGGGCTGCTCCCAGACGGGCCCCCTTCCCCTGCCCCTTCTCCGTGGGCTCCTCCTCCGTCTGCTCCGAAGGCTGGTCCGACAAGCGTGGACGGCCCTGGGGTTCTTGAGCCTCTGAAATAGCCAAGGCCGCCTCACCCTCCAAAATTTCGGGGACAGACGGAAGGATCCCCACGGGACTGGCCTCAGCTCCAGTCCTGGCCCAGCCAACTCTGTGCCTCCTCTATACAAGTAGGAGGCTCGGAGTGGTGCTGTGCTCACTGGGGGCGGGCCTGACAGGGGACGGCACCTCTAAAAGGCGGCGGCACTCCACCCAGAACCCATGGATGGATGAAGGAGATCCTGGAGGAAGTAACTGGAGGCAGGGAGGACACACACACACACACACACACACACACACACACACACACACACGCAGCACTCCGGGCTGGTGAGCCTGAGCCCAGGAAGGGCCGCCAACTCTGTTTCACCCCAGCATCTCCGGGCTGAGACCTAGACCTCGGGTCCCGGGTCCCAGGCAGGCCACCCCGGAGCCCCCAGCACTGCCTGGTGGAGAAAGGGGGTAAGGCCCACCTTGGCCACCATTTCTCTGGGCCCTAGTCTATATGAGCAGGCAAGGCAGGGAGGGCCAGCCATGCCCAAGGCAGAGGGTGGCCCAGCGCACACAAACACACACACACACACACACACACACACACACACACACACACACACACGGAGCCTTCTCACTGTGTCCGGGCGTGGCCCCGGGGGAAAGGGCCGCATTCCGAAGAGCCCGAAGCCCTGTGAGGGCCCCAAGGTAAAGAAGGCACTGGAGGCACAGCTGTCCTCAAAGTGAGAAAGGACCCGTGTGGCTGGATTCTGGCCCTCCCCCGCCATCTTACCCCGGAGTCCTTGTGCAGTGTGCAACCTGCCCAGCCCACACCTGGCACCGCAGCCAGCCGCCCCAGGCCTCCCCGCCAGGGGGCCTCCCCGCCCCTTCACACTGCCCCTGGGTGTGAAGTCCTTCCCAGCACCCCCCCCTCGCCCCCTGCTGGCCAGCTCCCTCCTCAGGCTCCTCCCCCGCGGCCTGCACTTACCCACCATGTGCTTGCGCACATGGGCCATGGTGTAGACTTCTTCTCGCAGATCTCACACGAGAACTTCTTCTCCGCGTAGCCGTGCACAATCTTGTTGTGCTCGTGGAGGGACCACAGCTTCTTAAACGCTTTGCCGCACGTCACACACTGCGGGGCGAGGGGACGTTAGGCTCTGAGCCAGGGCTGTGTGACATAGGACAAGTCGCTGCCCCTCTCTGGGTCTCTCTCTCTCTCTCTCTCTCTCTCTCTCTCTCTCTCTCTCTCTTTTCTTTTCACCTGCCTGAATTGTGCTGGAGAGGATCAGTGAGATCTGATATATCTGGGACTTGGGGGTAGTCTCTCTCTAAACTCCACCATCCGCCCCCCGGGACAACAGCCTGGTCCCCTCTTCATCCTTGAACTTAACGAGGGCCAGGGGTCACCCCTCCCAGGAGACCCCTCCTCGGTGCCCCTCCTCCCGCTGCTGCAGGAGGGGAGACCCCTGGCTGTCGGAAGGGCCCCAGAGGGCGTGGAGAAGCCCCTCTTAGGGAGCAGGCCCGGCCAGAGTGGGGCCCTCATCTCTGCAGCCTCCTCCCGCTGCCGGGACCCAGGCCCTGATACCACGGTGATCGCCAAGGAGCTAGGTCTCCAAGGGTTGCCGTGGGAAAGGGGGGGCGGGGAGCGCTGCAGGAGGTACCAGCTCCCATGGGCGGTGCAGGGTGGGGGGAAACTCGAGGTCATACTCCCCCCCCCCAACCCTTGTTCTGCCTCTCCCTGCAGGACGCCCCCAGAGGCCTGGAGGCAAGGCCGGGGCTCAAGGGGAAACTGGGTCAGGGAGGTCAGGCTGCCCGGGTGGGTCGGAAGGAGCACAAGGATCTCTCCCCTTCGGAGGAAGGACGGCGCTCAGGTGTGTGGCGAGGGGAGAGCCAAAGAGCAGCCCAGCGGGCAGGCGAGTGGGAACAGGCGAGGGGAGGCGGGGCGGGAGACCGGGGAGCCCCCAGGGAAGCCTTTCTCCACAGGGCACCGCAATTAGCAATTAGTCCAGGCAATTAGCACCTGCCTACCTGCTGCCTCACCTCACCACCTCCTCTCAGCCACCAGCCGGGCTGGCCCCGCGCTGCCCACATCTGAGAGGCCAGGCCGCATGGACGTGGACGTGGGCTGGCCCGAGGCCTGGCAGCCAGCCCAGCTCCCCACTTGGCCCCCGCAGCCCGTGCTCTTCCCAAATTTCTCACCCAGTCCCTCTTCCCCGGGCCCCGGCCAGCTGGCATCTCCAAAGGGCCTCCTTCCTGCCCAGCTGCCCCTTCCTCTGCGCAGCCTTTGTGGCGAGCGGAAAGCGGCACCCCCTTGGGCAAATGCCTCCTCCCCTTCTTCTGTGCTTCTGTGCACTGCCCTGTGTCTGTGAGACTCTCCACACTGGCCCCACTGGCCACAGGCTAGCCCTGAGGATGTGCTGAAGCACTGACGCACCCCTCCTCCTCGCAGCCCTCCTCCTCGCAGCCGCTGTCCCCGGCCTCATGTGCTCAGGCAACTCTCTCCCTCGTCCTCCCGGCCACGCTCCCTCCCGGGCCTCTGGCCGAGGGCACTGCTTGTTCCAGCCTTATCTGCACATCTCCCCCCGTGTCCAAGCCCAGGGCTCTGCGTCTCCTCTGAACGCTCTCCCTGACGTTCTCGCCAACCTGGGCCGCACCCTCTGGGCTCACCCTGGGTCTGGGCCGGGCCCGCTGTCCAGGGGGGCTGCGTCTGGCCTCCCCAGACTGTCTGGGCAAGGCAGGCAGAAGGGCCCAGGATGCCCAGGGCCCAGCTCCGGCCTGGCCCCCCGCCTGGCTGGCTGGCTGTCTGGCTGTGGCCTCCGTTGGCCTCCGGACCCACCTGGATGTTGCGCTCGCAGTCCGTCTGCCGGTGCAGCAGCAGCTCGCTCTCCAGCAGGAAGCGCTTGCCGCACTGGTCGCAGATCTGCATGCGGCTGTGGGTCACGTTCATGTGCTTCTCCAGGTACCAGCGGTTGTTGAACACGCGCGGGCACTTCTGGCACGGGTGGTGCTGCTTCTCCTCCAGCTTCACCTTGGCCCCCAGCCCGTCGGCGGCCTGTGGCCCTCGCGCCGGCGCCGGGGCCGCGCCGGGCGGCTGCCGGGGCCTCTTCCCGCCACAGCGCCTGGCCTCCTCGGGCTCCGGGGGCGCCCGGCGCTGGGCGTTCTCCCGGGACCGCGTGGCCATGCGGCTGTGGGCGAGGGGCTCTGCCCGGCGGGCCCGGCGCCCCGCTGGCCCCCGCCTGACCCCCACCTCCCCTTCCTCTTCTCCCTCCTCCTCCTCCTCTTCCTCCTCCTCCTCCGAGCTCTCTTGATCCTGCTCACTATGTCCTTCCTCTTCTTCCTCCTCCTCCTCCTGTTCACTGTGCCCTTCCTCCTCCTCCTCATCCCCCTCCTCCTCCCCGTGACTGCCACCTTCCTCCTCCTCCCCCTCCTCCCCTCCACTCCCACCGCCCTCCTCCTCTTCTTCCTCCTCCTCCTCCTCCTCTTCCTCACGGTCCTCCTCCTCCTCCGAGTGTCTCTGCAGCCCGTCCTCCCCGCCCAGCACCATGGTGGCCGGGCCCGTGGCAGCCCCAGGCTTCCCCTCGGGCGTCGTGGACACGTGCAGCGTCTGGTTGTTGAGGTTCACCTCCACGATGATCTGCGACTGCTCCTGGTGGCTGTAGGCGCCGGATCCCCCAAGCTCTTCCTCCAGCTCCTCCCCGCCCTCCAGCTTGCACAGGCCGGCGGCGGGGGGCCCGCCCGCCTCCTCCCTGCCGCCGCTGCCCTCCTTCTCCTCCTTGAAGAAGGGCTGAGCCGGCCCCAGGGCGGCGGGCACCGCGCCCCCCGCCGTGCCCGCCCCGTCCTCCACGCGCACGGAGTAGGGGTCCGGGCCCTCTCGGGCGTAGATCTTGGGCAGGCCCGGGGTGTCGGCCTCCTGCTTGATGTCGCAGTAGTAGGGGGGCGGCGGGGGCGGGGCTGGGGTGCAGCCGGCGGCGGCCGGCGGGGCGAGGGCCACGGCCCCGGGGCCCGGGGGGCCGCCGCCGCCGAGGGAGCGGGCGTCCAGCAGCTCCTGGCAGGACGCGGCGATGTCGGCCATCTGCAGCAGTGAGGCGGCGCTGAGCACCTCGTGCACGTTGGCCGCGTTGACCAGCAGCTTGGACGTGTAGATGAAGTTGAGGATCTGCTGCAGGCCGCCCGGCGCCAGCGCCTCCAGGGACAGCTCCACCCGCTGCAGCTGCTTGTTCTGCGTGAAGAGCGAGTGGAAGAACTGGCTGTAGGCGGCCAGCACGCCCTTGTGCGCCGGGAAGACGCTGCACTGGGGCACCAGCACCAGGTCCACGTCGCAGAGGTCGGGCTGGAAGAGGCGCTGCTCGTTCAGGCGGCCCATCAAGCAGGCAAAGTGCAGCGCCACGTCCTCCACCAGCGAGAACTCGGCCGCCGGTGAGTCGGTTGTCTTCTCAACCAGCAACTGCGGGGCAGAGGGCAGTGGTCAGGTCAGGGCCCGGTGGGCCCCGGCATTGCCCCCGCCTGCCATCCAGGGGGCAGCCCACCCCTCGCTCCTGCCTCCGCGTTACACAAGAGGAGCCAAAGCTCCAGCCGGGAGGAGGAGGAGGAACCAGGATTCCAGCTCACGTCGAGCCGGCTGCCCGCAGAGCCCGCATTTTTAAAAAAAAATTTTATTAAGGTATTCTATGTGTACATAGCTTACCATTGCTCCCGCCCCCCCTTCCATTCATGCCCTCCTTCCCCAGAGTTCTGTGTTCGTTGGTTGTACTTATATGCATGCATACCAGTCCTTCGGTTGATCTCTTATCTCCCCCCAGGTCTCCTTCCCCTCCCCGTTGTCATTTGGCAGTCTGCTTGTTTTATGGTGACTATCTCAGGACCACACGGATAGAGTCTGCTCCTCCTCTGGTTCACACCGCCCCTCCCCCCGGGTCCCACTGCTTCCCTGGAGCACACGGCTCTCCCGGGGCACACGGCTCTCCCAGGACACAGGGTCCCCTGGGACACATGTCTCCCCCGGGGGCACACGGCTCCCCCAGGTCCCACGGCTCTCCCGGGGCACACGGCTCCCCCGGGTCCCACCGCTCCCCCAGGGCACATGGCCCCCTCTCACCTGAGCTTTCCTCCTCCCAGGCACAGGTGACAGCACCTCCGATCCCTGGCCTCTCCTGCGTCCCCACCCCCGAAGGGAGGGGTGAGCCCACAGGGCTCCTCTCAGCACCCCCAGTGCTGAGCATGAATGGGAGGGGCCCCGTGGCTACACCCCTGGTGCTCATGAAAACCACGCCTGCAGGGGCCCCAGCCTCCTGCGGCACTGCCTTTGGGGCCTCACCCTTAGGACCCCAGGACCTCTCCACTTTCAAGCCCATTCTGCACCCCACCCAAGACCCAGCACCAGTTTGGGGTGCACCTCTACTCTTGCCTCGGCTCCTGTCTCTGGGTGTTCCCCAAAGCTCAGCCCCCCCTAAGGGAGGAAGGGAGGGAGATGGGGTCCAGGGCATGACGCCCACGCTGTCTGCAGCTGAGCTGTCTCGTTCAAGTCTTTCTAGCCCCGTGGTCGGCAAACTCTGGCTCGAGAGCCACCTGCGGCTCCTTGGCCCCTTGAGCGTGGCTCTTCCACAAAAGACCACGGCCTGGGCGAGTCCATTTTGAAGAAGTGGTGTTAGAAGAAGTTTGTTTAAAAAATGTGGCTCTCCGAAGAAATGTCCATCATTGTGCTGCTGTTGCTATTTGGCTCTGTGGACCGATGAGTTTGCCGACCACTGTCCTAGCCGGTGGTCCCGGCAGGCAACATGTACCAGTAAAGAAGAGGCGGGGCCAAGGAACAGTTGTACTGACTTTATTCCCCTCACCCACCTGCTGTTCCCCACACACCCTGTGGCTGCGGGGTGACCAGACACGGGGGGTCCGCAGGCCCGGGCACAGCCACTCTGCCAGCGCCGTGAGGGCCGCCGTGGCAGCACACGCCAGCCGCGGAGGCTCAGGCTCTGAGGCCAGTCCCAGGTCCCCCAGCTGTGATCGTGGGGGGCCCCCTCTGGCCACTCACCCCCAGCTGGCCCAAGACCAGAGCGCCCTGGGGACGCTGGGGCGGGGACGGGCCCGGGTTCCGGACCCGAGGTCCGGCCACATGGGCTGAGGAGTCCAGGTGGACAGGCCTCCTCCCAGCCGGATCCCAGTGGAGGTGATGACTGAGCCCCTCCCCACCACCTCCCCCTGCCAGCGCTGGGGCTGCGCGGGAAGCCCCGGGCCCCCAGTCCAACATCCAGGTGCTGATCTTGTGAAATAAAAAGGAAATGGAGAAGCTGGTACAACAAGAACCCCATCCACACTGGCACTGCTGAGGTTCCATTATTGCTTCAGACCCCCCGGGTCTGGCTGGAAGGGCGCCCCCTTCCGGCGGCCGGAGGGGAAGAGAGCATTTAGCACCAGGGACGTGGGGCCCTGACCCCATCGGGATGGGGCCTCCCAGGAGAGGACCTGGCGGCACCCCCCTAAACAGCTCCGAGACCATTCTGACCAGAGCCCAGCCTGCTGCCCTCAGGGGGGCGGTATAAAAAGAACAGGGAACCCAAGTCTTAGGACAGGGGTTCACCACCAGCCACCCCCCCCCCCCGCCCCCAATCTCTGGCCTCTGCGTGTCCACGTCTGGCCTGACCGACCAGGGGCCCTGCCTGGCCAGGCCCCCAGGCTCGCTAAGGCGGCAGCCGGGCTGGCCGGTGCCAAGGCCACCAGCCCCTAGGGTCGGGTAGACCCTGGCGTCGGTGGCAGGGGGTTGGGGAACCCGTGGGGGGGGTCCCGGCCTAAAGCCCATCTTGGGGAGATCAACCTTTTGTGTTTTTTTGATTTATTTTTTTTTTTTGGAAAATGTGAGCCAGCTCTGAAGAGCCGCAGGCACTGGGACCAGAGGTTAGAGATCGCAAGGGCGGGGGGAATGCGGGGGGGAAAGGGGGGGTCCCTGAGGACATCGTGGAAGCCCAGAGATTAGAGGTACGAGAGAGAGAGGGGGGAAAGAGCTACAGTGAAACGGGGCCCCGGAGGCCCAGCCTCGGGACGGGAGCCAGACGGGAAGCCTTCCTCTCGGGGAGGGGCCCGCGGTCAATCCCGGGAGGGCAGCAGGGGCGCCCCCCAGAGGGCGGGTGTGTAGGCTCTGGCTCTCGCTGCCCCTGCTGCACCCCCCAAACCAGCCGGGCCCCGCGCCCAGAACGCCAGCAGGCCGTGCGGCCGGGATCACGGACCCTCACGTCACTCGGGCTCCTCGGGCCTGCCCACATCCGTACGGAATAAAGTGCTTCGTTTATTGATGATTAAAATGTGCCCCGCCCCCTGCCCCGGCGCCGTGGGCCCCAGAAGGAGGTCGGTGGGGGGTTCTCACCCCCCTCAGAACCTTAGGCTGACGGGTCCCCGCGTCCCCCGCCTCGGGCTCAGGCCTGCTCCCACCCGGCCACGCCGGGAAGGCGGAGGCGGTGTGTGGGGGGGTTGTCGTGGGGGGCGGGGAGGGTTAAGGTGCAAAGAGTATAACAAACAAAACTGTATACACACAATGGGGGAAGAGCTTAGCTAGGAAACATAGCTTATGGAACCTTCCTCCCTCCCCGTTCTGAGGGGCAGGAAGGAAGGTGTTAAAAATGACGATGACAAAAAAAAAAGGGTGACCTATTAGTGCTGGCCCCGGGCAGGCAAACATGGGGCACAGGCAGGGACCCCCTGGGACCCGGCCCCACCTTGGGGCCCCACCGTGCAGGCTCCTCTCACTGGCAGTGCCGCAGGCACCCGGCCACCAACGCAGAGGCCCCAGGGGGACGGGGGTGCTGGACGCTCGCCGTGGGCAGGCTGTAGCGGGGCCAGGAGAGGGGGAGGCCTGGCATTGCCTTCGGGGAGCATGACGGACAGACGTGCCTGTCTCCTCTAGCGCGGGAGACGGGGCCGGGGCAGCTGGTGAGGGGCGGGTGCTCTGTGACCAGCAGCTCTGCCCCCTGCCCCCCCATGATAGCACCTTGAAACCTCGGAGCATTTGCCCACGCCTCCCCCCTAGGCCCTGCCCCCGGGGGCCGCCCATGTACGGGGGCTCCTGGACTGCAGCCCCTGGGAGCTGGTGCTGGGGGGCCCCACCCCAGGCCTGTCCCCAGCAGCTGGAGGCCCAGGGATCTGGGCGCAGCCTAGTGCAGGCCGGGGAGCCCTGTGCTTGCTGGCAGGGCCGTGGGTAGGGAAGGCAAATGCCCCGGGGTCCAGCCCCAGCCTGCCCCGCTCCACATGGTGCAGAGCGAGGCCCGAGGTCTTCCCGCCTCAGCAGGCCCCACCCGACACGCCCCCGGCCATCCGGCCTCAAGCCCCTGCCTCAGCGTCCTCAGTCCTCAGACCGGGTCCACAGCCGTTCCCGTGGGGCAGCGGGGCTGGCTGGCACCCCACACCCTTTAGGACAAGGAAGCCCGTCGGGGGGGAGGGGGACACACACAGGGGAGGCAGGGATGAGCCGAGGCTGGCCCAGGCTCAGCCTGAACCAGCCCTGGGGCTCAAGCTCAGCCCAGTGACCGGTCACACCTGCTGCTCCCGGGCGCCCCTCCCCCTGCCCCGCTGCCTCCCACGCCCCCCCTCGCCCGGAGGGGGGGGGGTACTGCAAAGAGTTTCCTCTCTTCTTTTTCCTTCACTTCCAAAAAAAAAGGAAAGGCTTCAAGGAGTCACTGCAAGGGGGCACTTGGGAGTGAGGTGTCCTCCACCAGCTCTGGGGGGGCCGGGGGCAGCCGGCCTGCACCCTTGCCACACGCTGGTGTGTCGCCGCTCCCACTGGCCCCGGGCTCCGGTCCCGCGTGGCGTGGGTCGGTCAGGGCTGGCTGTGGGCGCTCATCCTCCCGCTGGTGGCCGCGGTGGGGAAGAGGGGAGGCGGGGCGGGCAGGTGGGGCGGCGGGGGCAGGGTCGGGGGCAGGGCCGGGGGCAGCCCCGGGGGCAGCGAGGGCAGGCCGGGGGCCGGAGGCTGGGCGGGGGGCCCGTCGGCGGCGGCCAGCGGGAGGCTGACCCGGAAGCACTTCTCCTTGTGGGCCTTGAGCATGTTGGAGAAGCGGAAGCGCTGGCCGCACACGTCGCAGGGGTAGGGCTTCTCGCCCGTGTGGGTGCGCCGGTGCCGCTTCATGTTGGGCCGGCTGGTGAAGCTCTTGCCGCAGATCTCGCAGATGTAGGGCTTCTCCCCTGGGGGAGCCGCGGGGTGTCACTGGCGGGGGCCACACCCCAGTCCCGGGGGCCAGCCTCCCCCGGTCCATGGATCCGCAGTGCAGGCTCGGATCCGCCCACCCTGAGCCGCTGGGTACCAGCCTCCCCCAGCCTGGGAGGCAGGGATGACGTCCCCGAGCCTCAGAGGGGTGAGAAGCCCAGGGGTGAGGAGGGGCGGGGCCGTGGCGGGCATCCTGGGCGGGGCAGGGCTGAGAAGGGGTCCCCTGCCTGGCATAGAGCCCTCCTCCCCACCCCCCCAACCCCGGGCAGCGGGACTCACCTGTGTGGGTCTTCATGTGCTCGTCGAAGTACTGCTTCATGTTGAAGTCCTTGCCGCACCACTGGCACATGAACTGCTTGTGGCCGATGTGGATGCTCATGTGGGAGCGCAGCTGGTACTTGTACTGGAAGCGCTCGTTGCAGTTCTGGGGGGGGAGGGCGTGGGGGTGAGGCCGGGGCAGAGGGGGGGGGGAGGCAGCCTCCAGGGGGGGAGGGAGGCACTGGCCCCGCCTCCTGGGGCGGAGGTGAGAAGCCAGGGGGGCCGGGGCACAGGTGGGAAAAGGGGCCAGGAAGTGGGGAAAGACTTCAGAGCGGAGGCGGGCCTCAAGGTGAAAGCCCCTCCCCTCCCCCCCCTTAGGAGCCATCTCTGCCAGAGACGCTCCTCTGGCCACCACCTCTCCAGAAAGCCTGCCCCACGGTTCCGGCCCAGGCAGGCTCCCCACCCTGGCTGCGTGAGTTTGGGTTTGGGTGTGGGGTGCAGTGGCAGAGTGTGTGTGGGGGAGGGCAGGCGGGCGGGTGACCAGGTTAAGGACGGAGTGGGAAGCAAGGGCCACAGACGTCAAGAGGGAGGGCCCCTCTCTTTCAGAACCCTGCACCCCACTCCCCCAACCCCTGGCTTTTACACAGCTGCTGCCCCTGGCCCCCGCCCCGTCTGTCCCGCTGGCCCCGGGGGCAGGGGGAGCAGGGAGCTCACCTCACACCGGAAGGGCTTCTCCCCGGAGTGCTGCAGCGAGTGCACCTTGAGGGACATGCTCCGCTTGAAGGACTTCCCGCAGGTCTCGCAGGTGAAGGGCATGTCCTTGGTGTGAGCTACGGGGCGGGCGCATGGCTGTCACAGCTCTGGGGGACCCCACTGCCTCACGCCCCCCCAGTCTCTGTCCGGGGGCCTGGGGCTGCTCCCAGACGGGCCCCCTTCCCCTGCCCCTTCTCCGTGGGCTCCTCCTCCGTCTGCTCCGAAGGCTGGTCCGACAAGCGTGGACGGCCCTGGGGTTCTTGAGCCTCTGAAATAGCCAAGGCCGCCTCACCCTCCAAAATTTCGGGGACAGACGGAAGGATCCCCACGGGACTGGCCTCAGCTCCAGTCCTGGCCCAGCCAACTCTGTGCCTCCTCTATACAAGTAGGAGGCTCGGAGTGGTGCTGTGCTCACTGGGGGCGGGCCTGACAGGGGACGGCACCTCTAAAAGGCGGCGGCACTCCACCCAGAACCCATGGATGGATGAAGGAGATCCTGGAGGAAGTAACTGGAGGCAGGGAGGACACACACACACACACACACACACACACACACACACACACACACGCAGCACTCCGGGCTGGTGAGCCTGAGCCCAGGAAGGGCCGCCAACTCTGTTTCACCCCAGCATCTCCGGGCTGAGACCTAGACCTCGGGTCCCGGGTCCCAGGCAGGCCACCCCGGAGCCCCCAGCACTGCCTGGTGGAGAAAGGGGGTAAGGCCCACCTTGGCCACCATTTCTCTGGGCCCTAGTCTATATGAGCAGGCAAGGCAGGGAGGGCCAGCCATGCCCAAGGCAGAGGGTGGCCCAGCGCACACAAACACACACACACACACACACACACACACACACACACACACACACACACGGAGCCTTCTCACTGTGTCCGGGCGTGGCCCCGGGGGAAAGGGCCGCATTCCGAAGAGCCCGAAGCCCTGTGAGGGCCCCAAGGTAAAGAAGGCACTGGAGGCACAGCTGTCCTCAAAGTGAGAAAGGACCCGTGTGGCTGGATTCTGGCCCTCCCCCGCCATCTTACCCCGGAGTCCTTGTGCAGTGTGCAACCTGCCCAGCCCACACCTGGCACCGCAGCCAGCCGCCCCAGGCCTCCCCGCCAGGGGGCCTCCCCGCCCCTTCACACTGCCCCTGGGTGTGAAGTCCTTCCCAGCACCCCCCCCTCGCCCCCTGCTGGCCAGCTCCCTCCTCAGGCTCCTCCCCCGCGGCCTGCACTTACCCACCATGTGCTTGCGCACATGGGCCATGGTGTAGAACTTCTTCTCGCAGATCTCACACGAGAACTTCTTCTCCGCGTAGCCGTGCACAATCTTGTTGTGCTCGTGGAGGGACCACAGCTTCTTAAACGCTTTGCCGCACGTCACACACTGCGGGGCGAGGGGACGTTAGGCTCTGAGCCAGGGCTGTGTGACATAGGACAAGTCGCTGCCCCTCTCTGGGTCTCTCTCTCTCTCTCTCTCTCTCTCTCTCTCTCTCTCTCTCTCTCTCTTTTCTTTTCACCTGCCTGAATTGTGCTGGAGAGGATCAGTGAGATCTGATATATCTGGGACTTGGGGGTAGTCTCTCTCTAAACTCCACCATCCGCCCCCCGGGACAACAGCCTGGTCCCCTCTTCATCCTTGAACTTAACGAGGGCCAGGGGTCACCCCTCCCAGGAGACCCCTCCTCGGTGCCCCTCCTCCCGCTGCTGCAGGAGGGGAGACCCCTGGCTGTCGGAAGGGCCCCAGAGGGCGTGGAGAAGCCCCTCTTAGGGAGCAGGCCCGGCCAGAGTGGGGCCCTCATCTCTGCAGCCTCCTCCCGCTGCCGGGACCCAGGCCCTGATACCACGGTGATCGCCAAGGAGCTAGGTCTCCAAGGGTTGCCGTGGGAAAGGGGGGGCGGGGAGCGCTGCAGGAGGTACCAGCTCCCATGGGCGGTGCAGGGTGGGGGGAAACTCGAGGTCATACTCCCCCCCCCCAACCCTTGTTCTGCCTCTCCCTGCAGGACGCCCCCAGAGGCCTGGAGGCAAGGCCGGGGCTCAAGGGGAAACTGGGTCAGGGAGGTCAGGCTGCCCGGGTGGGTCGGAAGGAGCACAAGGATCTCTCCCCTTCGGAGGAAGGACGGCGCTCAGGTGTGTGGCGAGGGGAGAGCCAAAGAGCAGCCCAGCGGGCAGGCGAGTGGGAACAGGCGAGGGGAGGCGGGGCGGGAGACCGGGGAGCCCCCAGGGAAGCCTTTCTCCACAGGGCACCGCAATTAGCAATTAGTCCAGGCAATTAGCACCTGCCTACCTGCTGCCTCACCTCACCACCTCCTCTCAGCCACCAGCCGGGCTGGCCCCGCGCTGCCCACATCTGAGAGGCCAGGCCGCATGGACGTGGACGTGGGCTGGCCCGAGGCCTGGCAGCCAGCCCAGCTCCCCACTTGGCCCCCGCAGCCCGTGCTCTTCCCAAATTTCTCACCCAGTCCCTCTTCCCCGGGCCCCGGCCAGCTGGCATCTCCAAAGGGCCTCCTTCCTGCCCAGCTGCCCCTTCCTCTGCGCAGCCTTTGTGGCGAGCGGAAAGCGGCACCCCCTTGGGCAAATGCCTCCTCCCCTTCTTCTGTGCTTCTGTGCACTGCCCTGTGTCTGTGAGACTCTCCACACTGGCCCCACTGGCCACAGGCTAGCCCTGAGGATGTGCTGAAGCACTGACGCACCCCTCCTCCTCGCAGCCCTCCTCCTCGCAGCCGCTGTCCCCGGCCTCATGTGCTCAGGCAACTCTCTCCCTCGTCCTCCCGGCCACGCTCCCTCCCGGGCCTCTGGCCGAGGGCACTGCTTGTTCCAGCCTTATCTGCACATCTCCCCCCGTGTCCAAGCCCAGGGCTCTGCGTCTCCTCTGAACGCTCTCCCTGACGTTCTCGCCAACCTGGGCCGCACCCTCTGGGCTCACCCTGGGTCTGGGCCGGGCCCGCTGTCCAGGGGGGCTGCGTCTGGCCTCCCCAGACTGTCTGGGCAAGGCAGGCAGAAGGGCCCAGGATGCCCAGGGCCCAGCTCCGGCCTGGCCCCCCGCCTGGCTGGCTGGCTGTCTGGCTGTGGCCTCCGTTGGCCTCCGGACCCACCTGGATGTTGCGCTCGCAGTCCGTCTGCCGGTGCAGCAGCAGCTCGCTCTCCAGCAGGAAGCGCTTGCCGCACTGGTCGCAGATCTGCATGCGGCTGTGGGTCACGTTCATGTGCTTCTCCAGGTACCAGCGGTTGTTGAACACGCGCGGGCACTTCTGGCACGGGTGGTGCTGCTTCTCCTCCAGCTTCACCTTGGCCCCCAGCCCGTCGGCGGCCTGTGGCCCTCGCGCCGGCGCCGGGGCCGCGCCGGGCGGCTGCCGGGGCCTCTTCCCGCCACAGCGCCTGGCCTCCTCGGGCTCCGGGGGCGCCCGGCGCTGGGCGTTCTCCCGGGACCGCGTGGCCATGCGGCTGTGGGCGAGGGGCTCTGCCCGGCGGGCCCGGCGCCCCGCTGGCCCCCGCCTGACCCCCACCTCCCCTTCCTCTTCTCCCTCCTCCTCCTCCTCTTCCTCCTCCTCCTCCGAGCTCTCTTGATCCTGCTCACTATGTCCTTCCTCTTCTTCCTCCTCCTCCTCCTGTTCACTGTGCCCTTCCTCCTCCTCCTCATCCCCCTCCTCCTCCCCGTGACTGCCACCTTCCTCCTCCTCCCCCTCCTCCCCTCCACTCCCACCGCCCTCCTCCTCTTCTTCCTCCTCCTCCTCCTCCTCTTCCTCACGGTCCTCCTCCTCCTCCGAGTGTCTCTGCAGCCCGTCCTCCCCGCCCAGCACCATGGTGGCCGGGCCCGTGGCAGCCCCAGGCTTCCCCTCGGGCGTCGTGGACACGTGCAGCGTCTGGTTGTTGAGGTTCACCTCCACGATGATCTGCGACTGCTCCTGGTGGCTGTAGGCGCCGGATCCCCCAAGCTCTTCCTCCAGCTCCTCCCCGCCCTCCAGCTTGCACAGGCCGGCGGCGGGGGGCCCGCCCGCCTCCTCCCTGCCGCCGCTGCCCTCCTTCTCCTCCTTGAAGAAGGGCTGAGCCGGCCCCAGGGCGGCGGGCACCGCGCCCCCCGCCGTGCCCGCCCCGTCCTCCACGCGCACGGAGTAGGGGTCCGGGCCCTCTCGGGCGTAGATCTTGGGCAGGCCCGGGGTGTCGGCCTCCTGCTTGATGTCGCAGTAGTAGGGGGGCGGCGGGGGCGGGGCTGGGGTGCAGCCGGCGGCGGCCGGCGGGGCGAGGGCCACGGCCCCGGGGCCCGGGGGGCCGCCGCCGCCGAGGGAGCGGGCGTCCAGCAGCTCCTGGCAGGACGCGGCGATGTCGGCCATCTGCAGCAGTGAGGCGGCGCTGAGCACCTCGTGCACGTTGGCCGCGTTGACCAGCAGCTTGGACGTGTAGATGAAGTTGAGGATCTGCTGCAGGCCGCCCGGCGCCA
The DNA here is from genome assembly GCA_963924515.1 of Vespertilio murinus. Taxonomy (NCBI): domain Eukaryota; kingdom Metazoa; phylum Chordata; class Mammalia; order Chiroptera; family Vespertilionidae; genus Vespertilio; species Vespertilio murinus. The sequence continues at coordinate 7,211,494 of OZ004715.1, read as the reverse complement.
GCGCCTCCAGGGACAGCTCCACCCGCTGCAGCTGCTTGTTCTGCGTGAAGAGCGAGTGGAAGAACTGGCTGTAGGCGGCCAGCACGCCCTTGTGCGCCGGGAAGACGCTGCACTGGGGCACCAGCACCAGGTCCACGTCGCAGAGGTCGGGCTGGAAGAGGCGCTGCTCGTTCAGGCGGCCCATCAAGCAGGCAAAGTGCAGCGCCACGTCCTCCACCAGCGAGAACTCGGCCGCCGGTGAGTCGGTTGTCTTCTCAACCAGCAACTGCGGGGCAGAGGGCAGTGGTCAGGTCAGGGCCCGGTGGGCCCCGGCATTGCCCCCGCCTGCCATCCAGGGGGCAGCCCACCCCTCGCTCCTGCCTCCGCGTTACACAAGAGGAGCCAAAGCTCCAGCCGGGAGGAGGAGGAGGAACCAGGATTCCAGCTCACGTCGAGCCGGCTGCCCGCAGAGCCCGCATTTTTAAAAAAAAATTTTATTAAGGTATTCTATGTGTACATAGCTTACCATTGCTCCCGCCCCCCCTTCCATTCATGCCCTCCTTCCCCAGAGTTCTGTGTTCGTTGGTTGTACTTATATGCATGCATACCAGTCCTTCGGTTGATCTCTTATCTCCCCCCAGGTCTCCTTCCCCTCCCCGTTGTCATTTGGCAGTCTGCTTGTTTTATGGTGACTATCTCAGGACCACACGGATAGAGTCTGCTCCTCCTCTGGTTCACACCGCCCCTCCCCCCGGGTCCCACTGCTTCCCTGGAGCACACGGCTCTCCCGGGGCACACGGCTCTCCCAGGACACAGGGTCCCCTGGGACACATGTCTCCCCCGGGGGCACACGGCTCCCCCAGGTCCCACGGCTCTCCCGGGGCACACGGCTCCCCCGGGTCCCACCGCTCCCCCAGGGCACATGGCCCCCTCTCACCTGAGCTTTCCTCCTCCCAGGCACAGGTGACAGCACCTCCGATCCCTGGCCTCTCCTGCGTCCCCACCCCCGAAGGGAGGGGTGAGCCCACAGGGCTCCTCTCAGCACCCCCAGTGCTGAGCATGAATGGGAGGGGCCCCGTGGCTACACCCCTGGTGCTCATGAAAACCACGCCTGCAGGGGCCCCAGCCTCCTGCGGCACTGCCTTTGGGGCCTCACCCTTAGGACCCCAGGACCTCTCCACTTTCAAGCCCATTCTGCACCCCACCCAAGACCCAGCACCAGTTTGGGGTGCACCTCTACTCTTGCCTCGGCTCCTGTCTCTGGGTGTTCCCCAAAGCTCAGCCCCCCCTAAGGGAGGAAGGGAGGGAGATGGGGTCCAGGGCATGACGCCCACGCTGTCTGCAGCTGAGCTGTCTCGTTCAAGTCTTTCTAGCCCCGTGGTCGGCAAACTCTGGCTCGAGAGCCACCTGCGGCTCCTTGGCCCCTTGAGCGTGGCTCTTCCACAAAAGACCACGGCCTGGGCGAGTCCATTTTGAAGAAGTGGTGTTAGAAGAAGTTTGTTTAAAAAATGTGGCTCTCCGAAGAAATGTCCATCATTGTGCTGCTGTTGCTATTTGGCTCTGTGGACCGATGAGTTTGCCGACCACTGTCCTAGCCGGTGGTCCCGGCAGGCAACATGTACCAGTAAAGAAGAGGCGGGGCCAAGGAACAGTTGTACTGACTTTATTCCCCTCACCCACCTGCTGTTCCCCACACACCCTGTGGCTGCGGGGTGACCAGACACGGGGGGTCCGCAGGCCCGGGCACAGCCACTCTGCCAGCGCCGTGAGGGCCGCCGTGGCAGCACATGCCAGCACATGCCAGCCGCGGAGGCTCGGGCTCTGAGACCAGCCCCAGGTCCCCCAGCTGTGATCGTGGGGCCCCCTCTGGCCACTCACCCCCAGCTGGCCCAAGACCAGAGCGCCCTGGGGACGCTGGGGCGGGGCCAGGCCCGGGTTCCGGACCCGAGGTCCGGCCACATGGGCTGAGGAGTCCGGGTGGACAGGCCTCCTCCCAGCCGGATCCCAGTCGAGGTGATGACTGAGCCCCTCCCTACCACCTCCCGCCAGCGCTGGGGCTCGGCGGGAAGCCCCGGGCCCCCGGTCCAACATCCAGGTGCTGATCTTGTGAAATAAAAAGGAAATGGAGACGCTGGTACAACAAGAACCCCATCGACACTGGCTGGCACTGCTGAGGTTCCATTATTGCTTCGGACCCCCCAGGTCTGGCTGGAGGGGCGCCCCCTCCCGGCGGCCCGAGGGGAAGAGAGCATTTAGCACCAGGGACGTGGGGCCCTGACCCCATCGGGACGGGGCCTCCCAGGAGAGGACCTGGCGGCACCCCCCTAAACAGCTCCGAGACCATTCTGACCAGAGCCCAGCCTGCTGCCCTCAGGGGGACGGTATAAAAAGAACAGGGAACCCAAGTCTTAGGACAGGGGTTCACCACCAGCGCCTCCCACTCCCCCAATCTCTGGCCTCTGCATGTCTAAGTCTGGCCTGACCGACCAGGGGCCCTGCCTGGCCAGGCGCCCAGGCTGGCTAAGGCGGCAGCGGGGCTGGCTGGTGCCAAGGCCACCAGCCCTAGCATCAGTGACAGGGGGTTGGGGAACCCGTGGGGGGGGTCCCGGCCTAAAGCCCATCTTGGGGAGATCAACCTTTTGTGTTTTTGTTTTGTTTTTTTGGAAAATGTGAGCCAGCTCTGAAGAGCCGCAGGCACTGGGACCAGAGGTTAGAGATCGCGAGGGCGGGGGGGGGGGGGGGGGGGGGGGAAGGGGGGGAAGGGGGGGGGAAGGGGGGTCCCTGAGGACATCATGGAAGCCCAGAGATTAGAGGTACGAGAGAGAGAGGGGGGAAAGAGCTACAGTGAAACGGGGCCCCGGAGGCCCAGCCTCGGGACGGGAGCCAGACGGGAAGCCTTCCTCTCGGGGAGGGGCCCGCGGTCAATCCCGGGAGGGCAGCGGGGGCGCCCCCCAGAGGGCGGGTGTGTAGGCTCTGGCTCGCGCTGCCCCTGCTGCACCCCCCAAACCAGCCGGGCCGGGGCCACTGCGTGCCCCGCGCCCAGAGCGCGAGCAGGCCGTGCGGCCGGGATCACGGACCCTCACGTCACGCGGGCTCCTCGGGCCTGCCCACATCCGTACGGAATAAAGTGCTTCGTTTATTGATGATTAAAATGTGCCCCGCCCCCTGCCCCGGCGCCGTGGGCCCCGCAAGGAGGTCGGTGTGGGGTTCTCACCCCCTCAGAACCTTAGGCTGACGGGGTCCCCGCGTCCCCTACCTCGGGCTCAGGCCTGCTCCCACCCGGCCGCGCCGGGAAGGCGGCGGCGGCGGCGTGGGGGGTAGTCGTGGGGGGTGTTTAAGGTGCAAAGAGTATAACAAACAAAACCGTATACACACATTGGGGGAAGAGCTTAGCTAGGAAACGTAGCTTATGGAACCTCCCTCCCCGTTCTGAGGGGCAGGAAGGAAGGTGTTAAAAATGACGAGGACAAAAAAAAAAGGGTGACCTATTAGTGCTGGCCTCTGGCAGGCAAGCATGGGGCACAGACAGGGACCCTCCTCGGACCCCGTGCAGGCTCCTCTCACTGGCAGTGCCCCAGGCACCCGGCCACCAACGCAGAGGCCCCAGGGGGACGGGGGTGCTGGACGCTCGCCGTGGGCAGGCTGTGGCGGGGCCAGGAGAGGGGGAGGCCTGGCATTGCCTTCGGGGAGCATGACGGACAGACGTGCCTGTCTCCTCTAGCGCGGGAGACGGGGCTGGGGCAGCTGGTGAGGGGCGGGTGCTCTGTGACCAGCAGCTCTGCCCCCTGTCCCCCTGATAGCACCTTGAAACCTCGGAGCACTTGCCCCCGGGGGCCACCCATGTACGGGGGCTCCTGGACTGCAGCCCCTGGGAGCTGATGCTGGGGGACCCCACCCGTCTGCCCACCCCAGCAGCTGGAGGCCCAGGGACCTGGGCGCAGCCTGGTGCAGGTCGGGGAGCCCTGTGCTTGCTGGCAGGGCCGTGGGTAGGGAAGGCAAATGCCCCGGGGTCCAGCCCCAGCCTGCCCCGCTCCACATGGTGCAGAGCGAGGCCCGAGGTCTTCCCGCCTCAGCGGGCCCCACCCGACACGCCCCCGGCCATCCGGCCTCAAGCCCCTGCCTCAGTGTCCTCAGTCCTCAGACCGGGTCCACAGCCGTTCCCGTGGGGCAGCGGGGCTGGCACCCCACACCCTTTAGGACAAGGAAGCCAGTGTGTGTGGGGGACACAGGGGAGGCAGGGATGAGCCGAGGCTGGCCCAGGCTCAGCCTGAACCAGCCCTGGGGCTCCGAGTGCCCGGTCACACCTGCTGCTCCCGGCCGCCCCTCCCCCTGCCCCGCTGCCTCCCACGCCCCCCCTCGCCCGGAGGGGGGGGGTACTGCAAAGAGTTTCCTCTCTTCTTTTTCCTTCACTTCCAAAAAAAAGGGAAAGGCTTCAAGGAGTCACTGCAAGGGGGCAGTTGGGAGTGAGGTGTCCTCCACCAGCTCTGGGGCTTTGGGGGGCAGCCAGCCCGCACCCTTGCCACGCTGGTGTGTCGCCGCTCCCACTGGCCCCGGGCTCCGGTCCCGCGTGGTGTGTGCAGGTCAGGGCTGGCTGTGGGCGCTCATCCTCCCGCTGGTGGCCGCGGTGGGGAAGAGCGGAGGCGGGGCGGGCAGGTGGGGCGGCGGGGGCAGGGGCGGGGGCAGGGCCGGGGGCAGCCCCGGGGGCAGCGAGGGCAGGCCGGGGGCCGGAGGCTGGGCGGCGGGGGGCCCGTCGGCGGCGGCGGCCAGCGGGAGGCTGACACGGAAGCACTTCTCCTTGTGGGCCTTGAGCATGTTGGAGAAGCGGAAGCGCTGGCCGCACACGTCGCAGGGGTAGGGCTTCTCGCCCGTGTGGGTGCGCCGGTGCCGCTTCATGTTGGGCCGGCTGGTGAAGCTCTTGCCGCAGATCTCGCAGATGTAGGGCTTCTCCCCTGGGGGACGGGGGTAGCAGCGAGCCGTGGGGTGTCACCGGCGGGGGGCGGGGGGGCCACACCCCAGTCCCGGGGGCCAGCCTCCCCGGGTCCATGGATCCACAGTGCAGGCTTGGATCCGCCCACCCTGAGCCGCTGTGTACCAGCCCCCCCAGCCTGGGAGGCAGGGAGGATGGCCCCCGAGCCTCAGAGGGGTGAGAAGCCCAGGGGTGAGGAGGGGTGGGGCGTGGCGGGCATCCTGGGCAGGGCAGGGCTGAGAGGGGTCCCCTGCCTGGCATAGAGCCCCCCTCCCCCCCCAAACCCCGGGCAGCAGGGTGGCCGCACCCACCTGTGTGGGTCTTCATGTGCTCGTCGAAGTACTGCTTCATGTTGAAGTCCTTGCCGCACCACTGGCACATGAACTGCTTGTGGCCGATGTGGATGCTCATGTGGGAGCGCAGCTGGTACTTGTACTGGAAGCGCTCATTGCAGTTCTGGGGGGGCGTGGGGGTGAGGCCAGGGGCAGAGGGGGGGGGCAGCCTCTAGGGGGGAGGGAGGCACTGGCCCCACCTCCTGGGGCAGGAGTGAGAAGCCAGGGGGGCCGGGGCACAGGTGGGAAAAGGGGCCAGGAAGTGGAGAAAGGCTGCACCTCAGGGTGAAAGCCCTGCCCCTCCCCCACCCTCCTTTGCTGTCAGGCCCCCCCCCTCCCCCCACCTGCGGCGCCATCTCTGCCAGAGACGCTCCTCTGAGCCACCACCTCTCCAGAAAGCCTGCCCCAGGGTTCTGGCCCAGGCAGGCTCCCCACCCTGGCTGCGTGGGGTTTGGGTGTGGGTTTGGGTGTGGGGTGCAGTGGCAGAGTGTGGTGGGGCAGGGGGGGGGTGGGAGGCCGGCGGGTGACCAGGTAAGGACGGAGTGGGAAGCAAGGGCCACAGACGTCAAGAGGGAGGGCCCCTCTCTGTCAGAACCCTGCACCCCACTCCCCCAACCCCTGGCTTTTACACAGCTGCTGCCCCTGGCCCCTGCCCCCATCTGTCCCGCTGGCCCCGGGGGCAGGGGGAGCAGGGAGCTCACCTCACACCGGAAGGGCTTCTCCCCCGAGTGCTGCAGCGAGTGCACCTTGAGGGACATGCTCCGTTTGAAGGACTTCCCGCAGGTCTCGCAGGTGAAGGGCATGTCCTTGGTGTGAGCTACGGGGCGGGCGCAAGGCTGTCACAGCTCTGGGGGACCCCACTGCCCCGAGGCCCGCCCCGGGGCCTGGGGCTGCTCCCAGACAGGCCCCCTCCCCCTTCCCCTTCCCTGTGGGTTCCTCCTCCGTCTGCTCCGAAGGCTGGACTGACAAGCGTGGACGGCCCTGGGGTTCTTGAGCCTCTGAAATAGCCAAGGCCGCCTCACCCTCCAAAATTTCGGGGACAGACGGAAGGATCCCCACGGGACTGGCCTCAGCTCCAGTCCTGGCCCAGCCAACTCTGTGCCTTCCTCTATACAAATAGGAGGCTCGGAGTGGTACTGTGCTTGCTGGGGGCGGGCTTGACAGGGGACGACACCTCTAAAAGGCGGCGGCACTCCCCCCAGAACCCATGGATGGATGAAGGAGATCTCGGAGGAAGTAACTGGAGGCAGGGAGGACCCCCCCCCCCACACACACACACACACGCAGCACTCCGGGCTGGTGAGCCTGAGCCCAGGAAGGGCCGCCAACTCTGTTTCACCCCAGCATCTCCCGGCTGAGACCTAGACCTCGGGTCCCGGGTCCCAGGCAGGCCACCCCGGAGCCCCCAGCACTGCCTGGTGGAGAAAGGGGGTAAGGCCCACCTTGGCCACCATTTCCCTGAGCCCTAGAGCAGGCAAGGCAGGGAGGGCCAGCCATGCCCAAGGCAGAGGGTGGCCCAGCACACACACACACACACACACACACACACACACACACACACACACGGAGCCTCCTCACTGTGTCCGGGCGTGGCCCCGGGGGAAAGGGCCGCATTCCGAAGAGCCCGAAGCCCTGTGAGGGCCCGAAGGTAAGAAGGCATCGGGGACACAGCTGTCCTCACAGTGAGACAGGATCCATGTGGCTGGATTCTGGCCCTCGCCCGCCGTCTTACCCCGGAGTCCTTGTGCAGTGTGCAACCTGCCCAGCCCACACCGCAGCCAGCCGCCCCAGGGGGGCCTCCCCGCCCCTTCACACTGCCCCTGGGTGTGAAGTCCTTCCCAGCACCCCCCCCCGCCCCGCCCCCTGCTGGCCAGCTCCCTCCTCGGGCTCCTCCCCTGCGGCCTAGACTTACCCACCATGTGCTTGCGCACATGGGCCATGGTGTAGAACTTCTTCTCGCAGATCTCACACGAGAACTTCTTCTCCGCGTAGCCGTGCACAATCTTGTTGTGCTCGTGGAGGGACCACAGCTTCTTAAACGCTTTGCCGCACGTCACACACTGTGGGGGCGAGAGGGCGTGAGGCCCTGAGCTCTGAGCCAGGGCTGTGTGACACAGTACAAGTCGCTGCCCCTCTCTGGGCCTCTTTCTCTCTCTCTCTTTTTTTCTTTTCACCTGCCTGAATTGTGCTGGAGAGGACCAGTGAGATCTGATATATCTGGGACTTGGGGGTAGTATCTCTCTAAGCTCCACCAACCGCCACCCAGGACAACAGCCTGGTCCCCTCTTCATCCTTGAACTTAACGAGGGCCAGGGGTCAACCCTCCCAGGAGACCCCTCCTCGGTGCCCCTCCTCCCGTGGGAGGGGAGACCCCTGGCTGGTGGAAGGGCCCCAGAGAGTGTGGAGAAGCCCCTCTTAGGGAGCAGGCCCGGCCAGAGTGGGGCCATCATCTCTGCAGCCTCCTCCCGCTGCCGGGACCCAGGCCCTGATACCACGGTGAACGCCAAGGAGCTAGGTCTCCAGGGGTTGCCGTGGGAAAAGGGGGGGGGGGGGCAGGGCTGCAGGAGGTACCAGCTCCCATGGGCGGTGCAGGGTGGGGGGAAACTTAAGGTCATACTTCCCTCCCCCCCCCCGAACCCTTGTTCTGCCTCTCCCTGCAGGACGCCCCCAGAGGCCTGGAGGCAAGGCCGGGGCTCACGGGGAAACTGGGTCAGGGTGGCCAGGCTGCCCGGGTGGGTCAGAAGGAGCACAAGGATCTCCCCCCTTCGGAGGAGGGACGGCGCTCAGGTGTGTGGCGAGGGGAGAGCCAAAGAGCAGCCCCGCGGGCAGGCGAGTGGGAACAGGCGCGGGGAGGCGGGGAGAGAGACCGGGGAGCCCCCAGGGAACCCTTTCTCCACAGGGCACCGCAATTAGCAATTAGTCCAGGCAATTAGCACCTGCCTACCTGCGGCCTCACCTCACTGCCTCTCAGCCACCAGCCGGGCTGGCCCCCGCTGCCCACATCTGAGAGGCCAAGCTGGCCCGAGGCCTGGCAGCCAGCCCAGCTCCCCAGCAGCCCGTGCTCTTCCCAAATTTCTCACCCAGTCCCTCTTCCCCGGGCCCCGGCCAGCTGGCATCTCCAAAGGGCCTCCTTCCTGCCCAGCTGCCCCTTCCTCTGCGCAGCCTTTGTGGCGAGCGGAAAGCGGCACCCCCTTGGGCAAATGCCTCCTTCCTTCATCTATGCTTCTATGCTTCTGTGCTCTGCCCGTCTGTGAGACTCTACACACGGGCCCACTGGCCACAGGCTAGCCCTGAGGACGTGCTGAAGCACTGACGCACCCCTCCTCCTCGCAGCCGGCGGTCCCGGCCTCGTGTGCTCAGGCAACTCTCTCCCTCGTCCTCCTGGCCACGCTCCTCCCGGGCCTCTGGCCGAGGGCACTGCTTGTTCCAGCCTTATCTGCGCATCTCCCCCCAGTGTCCAAGCCCAGGGCTCTCTGTCTCCTCTGAACGCTCTCCCTGATGTCGCCAACCTGGGCCGCACCCTCTGGGCTCACCCTGGGCCTGGGCCTGGGCCGGGCCCGCTGTTCAGGGGGGGCTATGTCTGGCCTCCCCAGACTGTCTGGGCAAGGCAGGCAGCAGGGCCCAGGATGCCCAGGGCCCAGCTCCGGCCTGGCCCCGCCTGGCTGGCTGGCTGGCTGTGGCCTCCATTGGCCTCCGGACCCACCTGGATGTTGCGCTCGCAGTCCGTCTGCCGGTGCAGCAGCAGCTCGCTCTCCAGCAGGAAGCGCTTGCCGCACTGGTCGCAGATCTGCATGCGGCTGTGGGTCACGTTCATGTGCTTCTCCAGGTACCAGCGGTTGTTGAACACGCGCGGGCACTTCTGGCACGGGTGGTGCTGCTTCTCCTCGAGCTTCACCTTGGCCCCCAGCCCGTCGGCGGCCTGTGGCCCTCGCGCCGGGGCCGGCGCCGGGGCCGCGCCGGGCGGCTGCCGGGGCCTCTTCCCGCCACACCGCCTGGCCTCCTCGGGCTCCGGGGGCGCCCGGCGCTGGGCGTTCTCCCGGGACCGCGTGGCCATGCGGCTGTGGGCGAGGGGCTCTGCCCGGCGGGCCCTGCGCCCCGCTGGCCCCCGCCTGACCCCCACCTCCCCTTCCTCTTCTCCCTCCTCCTCCTCTTCTTCCTCCTCCTCCTCCGAGCTCTCTTGATCCTGCTCACTATGTCCTTCCTCTTCTTCCTCCTCCTCCTCCTGTTCACTGTGCCCTTCCTCCTCCTCCTCATCCCCCTCCTCCTCCCCGTGACTGCCACCTTCCTCCTCCTCCCCCTCCTCCCCTCCACTCCCACCGCCCTCCTCTTCTTCCTCCTCCTCCTCCTCCTCTTCCTCACGGTCCTCCTCCTCCTCCTCCGAGTGTCTCTGCAGCCCGTCCTCCCCGCCCAGCACCATGGTGGCCGGGCCCGGGGCAGCCCCGGGCTTCCCCTCGGGCGTCGTGGACACGTGCAGCGTCTGGTTGTTGAGGTTCACCTCCACGATGATCTGCGACTGCTCCTGGTGGCTGTAGGCGCCGGATCCCCCAAGCTCTTCCTCCAGCTCCTCCCCGCCCTCCAGCTTGCACAGGCCGGCAGCGGCGGGGGCCCCGCCCGCCTCCTCCCTGCCGCCTCCGCTCTCCTTCTCCTCCTTGAAGAAGGGCTGAGCCGGCCCCAGGGCGGCGGGCACCGCGCCCCCCGCCGTGCCCGCCCCGTCCTCCACGCGCACAGAGTAGGGGTCCGGGCCCTCTCGGGCGTAGATCTTGGGCAGGCCCGGGGTGTCGGCCTCCTGCTTGATGTCGCAGTAGTAGGGGGGCGGCGGGGGCGGGGCTGGGGTGCAGCCGGCGGCGGCGGCCGGCGGGGCGAGGGCCACGGCCCCGGGGCCCGGGGGGCCGCCGCCGCCGAGGGAGCGGGCGTCCAGCAGCTCCTGGCAGGACGCGGCGATGTCGGCCATCTGCAGCAGCGAGGCGGCGCTGAGCACCTCGTGCACGTTGGCCGCGTTGACCAGCAGCTTGGACGTGTAGATGAAGTTGAGGATCTGCTGCAGGCCGCCGGGTGCCAGCGCCTCCAGGGACAGCTCCACCCGCTGCAGCTGCTTGTTCTGCGTGAAGAGCGAGTGGAAGAACTGGCTGTAGGCGGCCAGCACGCCCTTGTGCGCCGGGAAGACGCTGCACTGGGGCACCAGCACCAGGTCCACGTCGCAGAGGTCGGGCTGGAAGAGGCGCTGCTCGTTCAGGCGGCCCATCAAGCAGGCAAAGTGCAGCGCCACGTCCTCCACCAGCGAGAACTCGGCCGCCGGTGAGTCGGTTGTCTTCTCAACCAGCAACTGCGGGGCAGAGGGCAGCGGTCAGTCAGGTCAGGGCCCGGTGGGCCCCGGCATTGCCCCCGCCCGCCATCCAGGGGGCAGCCCACCCCTCACTCCTGCCTCCGCGTTACACAAGAGGAGCCAAAGCTCCAGCCGGGAGGAGGAGGAGGAGGAACCAGGATTCCAGCTCACGTCGCGCCGGTTGCCCGCAGAGCCCGCATTTTTTTTTAATTTATTAAGGTATTATATGTGTACATAGCTTACCATTGCCCGCCCCCCCCCCACCTCCCATTCATGCCCTCCCTCCCCAGGGTTATGTGTTCATTGGTTGTACTTATAGTCATGCATACCAGTCCTTCGGTTGATCTCTTATCTCCCCCCCAGGTCTCCTTCCCCTCCCCGCTGTCATTTGGCAGTCTGCTTGTTTTATGGTGACTATCTCAGGACCACACGAATAGAATCCGCTCCTCCTCTGGTTCACACCGCCCCTCCCCCCGGGTCCCACTGCTTCCCCGGGGCACACGGCTCTCCCAGGGCACATGTCTCCCCCGGGGCACATGGCTCTCCCGGGACACACAGCTCACCCGGGGCACACTGACCCCTGGGACACACGCCTCACCCAGGGCACACTGACCCCTGGGACACACGGCTCACCTGGGGCACACGGCCCCCTGGGGCACACGGATCACCCGGGGCTCACGGCCCCCTGGGGCACACGGATCACCCGGGGCTCACGGCCCCCTGGGACACACGGAGAGCCTGAATTTTGATCCTGACTTTCTGAGGCCAAAGATCAGTTAACTTTCCTGGGCCTCCAGCTCCTTTGTTGTGAAACAGGAAGTCATGGGGAAAGAGAGAGGAAGAGGGGGACCAGCGGTACTCAGGGTCCAGGTGTGCCAGCGGCCTAGGGGTTCCCCAGGATGCGGGACTCTCAGTGCTAACAGCAGGGCCATCGGGGGACACCCTGGGCCTGGGCTCGTCACCCTGGCGGGGACATGGGCATTTCCTGAGATGCACCGACTCTCCCCCTCACACTCACTTGCACAAACAGAACCAAGCCCGCCCAGCCACAGGCGCCTCGAGAACAGAAGTCAGGCTTACTCACTCACTGCCCAGCCTCTGGCTACCTGAACCCCTCACCTCATCAGCAGTGGACGCTGCAACCGTGGCCGGTGTGGCTCAGTGGTTGAGCATCAACGTATGAACCAGGAGGCCACAGTTTGATATTGGGTCAGGGCACATGCCAGGATCCCAGGCTCAGTCCCCGGCAGGGGGCGTGGCAGGAGGCGGCTGGTCCATGATCCTCTCTCATCATTGAAGTTTCTCTCTCTCTCTCCCTCTCTCTTCCTCTCTGATATCAATAAAAATATATTTTAGCCGAAACCGGTTTGGCTCAGTGGTAGAGCGTCGGCCTGCGGACTGCAAGGTCCCAGGTTCGATACCGGTCAAAGGGCATGTACATTGGTTGTGGGCACATCCCCGGTAGGGGGTGTGCAAGAGGCAGCTGGTCGATGTTTCTCTCCAAACGATGTTTCTAGCTCTCTACCTCTCTCCCTTCCTCTCTGTAAAATATCAATAAAATATATTTAATATATATATATATGTATATTTTATTTTATTTTTTTAAAAAACCACCACCAACAAAAAACCTCTGTGAAGAAATCCATGCCCAGGGCCCATGACTTCTCCCCACCCGGTCCTGCTGCCCTACTAGAGGCAGCTAGTGAGGTCTGTCGGGTCAGCCCCTCATCACAGGCTCAATCTTCCCGGGCTCCACCACAGTGGCCTCCCGAAAGGTGGGCAGCACAGACAGGCAGGCTGCCCACTCCCCTGCATGGGCCCAGCGCACAGCAGATGCTGAGTAATACCTGCCGACTACCTGGCTGGACCAGCCCCCAGGTTCCAGGTTCTCGGCCTCCTCGGATCCTGTCCAGCCAGGTCGGCGCACCCTCTGTTTGAGGGCCTTGGCCCGTGGGTACAAAGCCCTCGGCTCCTCTCCCTCACAGGTCCCGCCCATGCAGAGCCCTCCCCTGGCCTCCCCGTGCCCATCCCTCCACTGCCCGGGCGGCAGCAGTGGGCACGCACTGCGCAGGGGGGGAAGGGAGGGTGTCTATTCTCACCCTGTCAGTCACCTGAACACGAGTCTGCCCTGGCTTCAGAGTGGGCCTCAAGATGCCACCAGGGGCAACCTCCTCCCGGACCCGGCCTGGGCCCCGCCCTCCACCCCCCACACCCAGCACCCAGGACAGCACCCCCCCCCCCCGCCCACTCACTCCGACCCCCCTCTGGCCCGGCCTTGGCCATGGCCAGCATCTTCCTCGAGTTCTACCCATGCCTCCTGCCCCCCAGCCAAGAAGCCACCCATTTGCCCCCCTGTCTGAGGCCTGCTAGCCTGTCCAGGCCTGGCCAACCTCCCCGGGACAGGGTGCCAAGCACCTCCCAGTTCCCTCCCCTGACTCAGTCTGCCTTATCTTCCGGGACCAACTCCCGGTGCACAGATGGGGAAACCGAGGCCCAGAATGAGAGAGTCCTAAGTGGGCAGTAGCAGAGCCCCTGGCCTCCCAGTTTTCTGAGGCCCCTTCCCTGCTGGGCTGGATGCTGCTCTTACGGACCGAGTTCTTGACCTGTAACGACTTAAAAAGCATGAAGAGGTATCCGGGGACCCTCTCACCCAGGCAACCGGCTGTGCTTCCGGACTCTCCCCGCTCCCCGCCTCCTCCCCAGAGCTCTGCTCCCTGTAGGTGAGGGGTCGGGGTGCAACTTGGGGGCCCCAGACGCCAGACGGCGGCAGAGGAAGTGGTTTGGATACGGGCTCGCCAAAGCCTGGCCTATTGGGGGGGAGCCCACCCAAGCCACGGGGGGGCCCCCAACCACACACTCCCCCTTCACAGAACGCCCGCCAGTGCCCGCTTCCCACGGGGAAAGGGCAGTGCCCCACCTTCCCGTGTGCAGGTCTGGACCCCGGTCCCGGGCAGGGCCTGGCCGGGGCCCTGTGGCTTCTGCAGAGGAGGAGGGGTTAGCCTGGTGGGCAGCGCTGGCCCAAAGGCTCCATTCACAAGGCAGCACCCCAGCTCAGCCAGCACCTCCTTGTCTCCCCGGGGGGACCCGGGGCCTCAGCACTGAGCGCTGTGACTGGACTTCTTTGAGAAGGCGCCCAGAGGCCGCCTGCGCCCCGAGCTGGCAGCTCCTCAGCAGGCGCAGCTGCCCCCCAGCCTGGCTCCTTGCCCCCGGGGCCCACCGGCTGCGCCCGCCTCCCCAGCCAGATGTGCCAGTGCCCTGAAGCTGCAGATGCCCCTCCCCATCTGGCTGTGCCAGCTGCAGCCTCACACCCCGCCCCGCCCCCGGGCCCGGGCCAGCCAGGCTAAGATGCAGGAGGAGGGGAGTGGTCCAGAGTTTCATGCCCTCAGACTCCCGCCCCCCAAAGTCAGGCTGCGGGAAACCAGGTGCCAGGGGTCCCTGCCCGGGCGCTCACCCAGCTCAGAGCTTCTACACTTTGCGGGACACCCTGCCCCATGGCTGGGACACCGCCGCTGGCTCCCTAACCTGCCCCAGCACCTCCCAGGATGAAACCTGGGCTCCATCTACACCCCCTCCCACCCCCAACCCTACCCCCACCCCCAGGACAACCCTCCCAGGGCAGGCAGCGGCGGGGGGGCCCAGTCTGAGCCGGGGGCACAGGCCCCTCCTTTTGGGGAGGAGGGGTGTCCACTGCAGTCTCTCCTGAGCTTATGGCTCCCTCTTTCCCCGGGGGAAACGGGCCCAGAGAGGGCGGGGGACCAGCCCAAGGTCACACAGTAGTTCGGACCTGAGCTGCGGGGCGGACCCCCCAACCCCCATCTCCCCACCTCCCCCCCCCCCCCACACACACACCCCGCTGGGCCCGGGCACCCTGAATCCCCGGGCAGGGCGGCTCCAATGCCCACGTGTCCCAAGGCCCAGGCGGGAATCCGACCTCCCCCTTCCCCGCCCCCCATCACCACCCAGTCCCGGCGAGGGCGGGGCGGTCCGGGCGGCTCCGGGGCGCCCCCCTCCGCCCGCGCCGGGCCCCCACCCCAGGAATTTAACCCGCTCCCCTCCGCCGGCCGCCCGGGCGCCGGTCCCGGGCGGGGACCCCGGGGAGGGGGTGCCGGGGGGTCCGGGGGGGGAGGTCCGGGGAGGCCGCTGCCCACCCTGCACCCCGGGCCGGCGGAAGGGAGGGCAGACGGGGGCAGGTGGGCGGATAAGCGGGGGGACAGGCGGGGCCCGCGTACCATGGTGCCGCGGCGCGGGGGGCTCACAGGGCCCCCCGGGATCGCGCTGCCCGCGCCGGCGGCGGCCGGGCCGGGGCCGCTCCATGAAGCGCCGCCGCGCGGGGGGCCGCCGCCGCCACCATGGCCCCGGGGCGCGGCCGGCCGGCGGGCGGGCGGCGGGCGGGCGGCGGGCGGAGGCGCAGGGCCGCGGCGGGTCCGGCAGCGGCGGCCCCAGAGCCTCGGGCGCGGCGGGCGGGGGGCGCGGGGCGCCGATTGGAGCCGGCGCGTCAGCTGGGGCCGCCGTCTGGCCGCTTAAAGGGCCAGGCCGCCCCGCGCGCCGGCGGGGAGCGCGGACACGCGTGGCGGCGGCGGCGGCGGCGGGCGGCGCCCTCCCGGGGCTGCCGGCCCGGCCTCGGGCCTCCGGGGCCCGCCGCCCGGCCGCGCGCCTCGCGTGCTTAGCGGGCGGGCCCCGGGCCTTGCTCTCCCCACGCGGGGCACCCCTTACCTCCCCCCCACCCCCCCACCCGAAGCCTCGCCTCTGGGAAGTTCGCCCCGGAGTCTAACCTTCTCCGGGCCCCCCAGCTGCGCCGCGGGGGCGGGGGCGGAGCAGGAGGCGGACCCCGAGATGGAGAGGCTGGCGCGCCCCCGTCCTCCCCACCTCCCCCCCCCCCTTCCCTGCAACCAGCTGCAGGAAAGCTGCCACCTGCTCCCCTGAGCCATCCCACCCACGCGGAAGAGCAGAGCCTGCACCCCAGCCGCTCAGCACCCCACCCTGCGGCCGGCCGGGGCTGCTCTGATGTGAGTGAGGGTGAGTCTGGGGCCTCCAAGGAGCGAGCCGAGCCCCTCACCCCTGCCCCAGAGCAGCCCAGGCTCATTTTGCTCTTTGCTTTCAGGGCCTGGCTGCGGCTGATCATACCTACCTGCCTGCCTGCCCGGGGGTGGCCGCCCAGCCCCACCTCGGGCCGGAGATAACGGTAACCCGGCCCACCGCTGGAGTGGTGGCCAGGTCCTTCCCGGGGCCTGTCCCAGGACCGGGAGGAGAGACAGGGAGTGTGGGTCCGGAGGCCCAGGCCCACAGCAGCCTCCTCACTGGGTCTGTGCTGGGGAGCGGCCGCCAGGCCTGCGGAATGCTGCCCTGGCACGGGCACCGGTGGGGGCAGGGGGCTGGCTGCGCTGGCAGGAAGCTACAGAGGAACGCCGCCAGGCCGAGCAGGCGGCCGAGTGAGGACCACAGGGCTCTGGGCTTGGCGGGGCCACCGCTGTGGGCACGGGGCCTCTGGGGGTCTCTCGCGTGGCCACGTCATCATTCAGACGCACCCCCCCCCCCCACCGCATCCCAGGTTGACTGCAGCCCCACATTTGGTCACCCTCCCGGGGCCCCCTCCTGACAGTGCCCCTCAATCCCCCCGCCCCTCCACACACACATGCACCTGCGCTTACACACCGTCCCATACTGCAGCAGTATTCCCTGAGTATGTATGCCCTCTTACTCCTGGGTGGGCAGGGACGCCAGGGCCTGTTCAGAGACTCGGTTCTGGGTGCCATCGGTTCTGGATGCCAGGGGAACATGGAGCAGGGGCCAAGATGCCAGGGAGACACCACTCTGTCGTCAGTCTGAGGGTCTGTCCTTCAAGATTGCATGGGCCTCCCCTAAGACCCGAAAGGGTAGGCCCTGATGAGCAGGGCATCTCAAAGCCCGGGGGGGGGGGGCACCTCAGGGGCAAAGACGGGGGTGACCTCAAAGTGCCCAGGGAAAGGGGGGGAAGGCGCCCAGCCGGATGGAGGGTTGGCAGGGACCCTGGTGGGAAAAGAGAGGGGAGAGAGGAAGGGGCGTGGATGGGGACATGCCTCCGCACTTCCGTCGCCCTGGCAGGTGCATCCCAGCTGGCGTAGTCCCCAGAGGCCTCACCAGCTGACGTGCCACACCGGCCCGCCCCCACGGGGCCAGCCTCTGCCCCTGCCTCCCACCCCACTTCTCTTCTGACTCCGTGGGCCCTGGCACCATCCTGGCAGGTGGCAAGGAGTCGAGTAGCCTTTGGTTAGATAAGGACAGGGAGGCGCCGGCGTCAGGGACAGGAGGCTGGGCAAGGTGGTGCCCCCTCACCCTCCCTCCTCCCCACGGCTGGGAGGAGCCTGGCAGAGAGGATTTCAGGGACACTCCTGGGCCCACGGCCCAGGCAGGGCTGGGCAGGCCAGCGTGACCAAGGTAGGGCTGCTGGCCCCTTCGGGATTGGCCCGTGTAGCTGCAGTCAAGCCAAAGGCGGGGCTAGAGACGGGGAGGAGCCAGTCTCCCCAACACCCTAGCGGCTCCCCTCGCTTCTTTGGCCTCCAGCCCACCTGGGGGAGCCCCGGGCAGAGCCCAGCTCTGTGAGAGGCTGCTGGTACTTGGGGGTCACCAGAGGCTGCGTGAGGGGCTTAGCCTGGGCTCCGGGGAGCTGCTCCGAGCCAGGCCAGCGTGCAGAGTGCCTGTCAGCTGGAGCCGAGGGAGAGGAAGCCACTCTGGGCCGAGGGAGCACCTCCTGCCCCTCTGTGCGGCTCTGCCAGCCTCCTCTGTCCTGGGCCAGGAGGCAGGAGGGAGTGTGACGTCACCGAGTCCAAATCCTTGTCTGGCGGGAGTGCCAGGCTGGAGGGAGACAGGCAGCACTGCCCTCTGCGCCTTGGCGGGGGCCGTGCCACGGGAGCTGCCCTCCAGGCCTGGCCAAGGCAGGCATCTGGGGAGGGCCGGAGGGACTGGGTTAGAGGGGAGGGGATCCCGGGCCGGATGGCGTGCCCCAGGGGGAAGCCAGGGGCTGTGGGGACAAGGGCAGAGCTTGAGGGCGAGGTCAGCAGCTGTGCCCCTGCTTCTTGAGACCAGCTCTCGGGGGTTTTTACAACTTCCCTTAGCACGCAGCCCCACGCTTCTCTCGCGTTAAGGGAGGAGGAACAAACCCAGACAGGCGGCTCCCAGGCTAAGACATCCAGACTACCTAACGGAACCTGGGAAGACCAGGATGGGGGGGGAGAGGTTTGACAGGCTCAGCCTCCCCTCCCTGGGACCCTGGACCCTGGAGCTGCCGGAGCGGAGAGGGGGGAGGAGGGAGAGCAGAGTGGCTGTTTGGGCTGGCACTTCAGACCCAGGTCCTCCAGGCTCTCCTGCACCTACAATCTACCACCAGGCCAGATGCCCCGTGCGAAGGTCTCACTGGCCTCTCGATGCCTCTGGCTGCATTTGCTTTTATTTCGAGAAAGCTAAAGGACCACCATGAGCAATCACCGTTCTGTGGCACAGTCCTTGAGGGTTTGGGCCCAGAGCCAGACTGCCTGGGTTCAAGTTCTGCCTCTTCCTAAAGCTGGGTTAACTGGAGCGATTGCTTGGCTTTTATAATTCAGCCCCTGCCTCCGGAGAACTGGGGTAGTGAGGCCTCCTCCCTCCCGGAACTGGTGAGGGTTCTGTGCTGAGAACCCAGCACGCAGCCACGTAGCCCAGGGAAGCTGGCCGGGGGCGTGCCGCCAGAAGGGTAGAAGGCCCACCCACGGGGAGGGCCAGGCCCAATCACTGATGAGAGGCCTGGGGTCCCTTGACCCACGGGGTGGGAGAGGGTCCTGGATGCAGCCAGGGAGGCCTGGAATGCCAGGGCCATGACGTCTGTGCTGCTTGAGGGGATGCAACCTGCTGGTTTGAATTAGGTCCCCACCCTCCAGCAGATGTGTCCTATTAATGCCAAACTCCGAGGAGGCAGAACAAAGCCACACCCCTCCAGTCCCATACCGACAGGAGAGGGACAAGGGAGTGTTGCCTCCTTCTACTGAGACCTTTGGAAACAGACCCTCCCAGCCTCCTGCCCCTCTGTGCGGCTCTGCCTGCCTCCTCTGTCCTGGGGCAGGCTGGTCCCCTCTCAGGGCACCTACAGCATCAAAGAACTCCCCACTGACCATGAGTCCTCTGGGCACCCTCCCCAGCTCCTGCCACCACAGGTTCCTCGGGGGCTTCCGGCTCCGCCTTCGCGGTGGGCAGCAGCAGAGTTGATGCCCTCTTCTGGGCCCCTCACCTGGCCGCAGACTAACGTGCAGGCTCCTGGGAGCCTCCCCTCCCTTCCAGTGACGTCTGGCCATTGTTCGTGGTCACCCGAGGGGCATTTCCTTGGGTTCTCTTCCCTCCGATTCAAAGCCCCGCTGGTCCAGACCAGTCACGACCAAAGCCCTGGGCATTTCCCCCAAGACACCCAGCTGATGAGATGGCCTCTACCAGGAGGGGGCTGAAGGTGCCAGGCTCCGTATGAGGCCCCGAAGGAGCCCCCCTGGGGGGTTGCCCACAGCAGACTTGCACACTTCCTTTAGTTTAAAGCAACGCATCCAGGCTGGACTATTGCCGGGAACTGCCCGACGTGGGGGTCCTACTTTTACTGAATTTCGAAAATGGAATCTCTACAAGTCTTACTGTGAGGTTATGCTGTAGTCACTAAGCAAATAGGAATTCTGGAGCGCTGAGGAGGCAAAAGTTAATTGTAGTTGCCCTGCGAATCCCCCTGCGGCTGCTATAAATACCGTGTTTCCTCCAGGAGTGAGTGCCACGTGCCTGCCGGTGAGCCAAGCGGGAGGGAGGCGCGGAGACTGGGTAGGTGGGTTAGCAGCAAACACACCGTGCAGACGGATCGGGACACACGCCTTCCTCAGCAGACAGCCAGTGCAGGCCACAGCTGGGTGGCAGCAGCGCAGCCCGGAGCAGCTCTGGATGGGCAGGGAAGGGGCCGTCTCTGCCTGGAGCTCCTGGCTGCGCCTCCTGCCCCATCACCAACCAACGCTCTGCCACAAGCTGAAGGCGCCCGCGAGCTGGGTCAGCAGAGACGAGCTGGGTCAGCAGAGACGGGAGCTGTCCTGTTCCACTTCAGAAAGACACGCTCAAGGGTGGGGAGCAAAGATGAAACGGACTCCGCCTTAGACTAAGTAACATTTTAATGTCTACAAGGTCCCCCTTTCAGGTCTTGGGGAATTTAAATGAAGTGTATACAAAGTTCACATTGCCGATATGTACAAAAGTACTTTCTAGTTTTTAAACAATACCAGCCATATCGCGTTTCATCTGCAGTAAACGGAACGTCACAAAAAAACAGTCCAACAATACATTTTCTATTAAGCACAATACACAACATAATTCAATTTTATTTTAAAAAATAACTTAAAATACAGAATAATCCCCTTAGGAAGAAAAAACGGTCTCTGTAGTTCATTCAGTAAACACACAAGTAGAAGGCTGCAGCCAAGGGCCGTTCTTTTCACCGGAGAAGACAAGGGAGGCTTCCAGGGTAAGAGTCCATCCGCAGCCCAGGGGGTGAAGGCACAGCATTCTAGTGCCCACCCCATATCCATGCCCACCCCAGGGCCCCGTGAACAGGGGCCGCTCCTGTGATAATATGTTCTATGACCTTAAACCAGGGAGCCTAGCTCAGTGGGCTGGATCTAGTCACATGAGCCTTAAAACAGGAGGAAGACGGGCTCGATGGCCACCGCTGGTTTGGACAGAGAGGGGCACACGAAGGAATCCGCCCAGCCGTGAGGAGCTAGAGCCCCCGGAGGGAGCGCTGCCTGCTGGCCCTTGGTTTCAGCCTGGGACACCTGAGCAGAGAATCCAGCCATACCGAGCCAGATTGCAAGCTATGAACGGGGAGCTAAGAAACGGGGACTGTTTTAAGCTGCTGAGTTTGGGGTAATTATTTACAATAGAAAGCCAACACACTGCCCAAGGGTAACTTTCCTTAACATAATTTGATTTGGCAGTTTTTGTTTGGGTTCTGAATGCAGTTATCTTCCCCACTGAGTATTATTAAAGCAATGGTCTCCATTGTAGGCAACTTTTGAAAACCCCTCATATGAATCACACACGTTTTGTGTTCACCAGCAAGAACATTTATTTGACTTGGGCCCTGTTTTCTAATGTACTCTTACCTATCAACTTGGCAAACAACCGACCTCTAACCCTGTGAATGAGCCTTTATGAGTAATGGTTTGAATACACCCAAGACCATCCTGCCACCCTTCAAGATCCCTCCAACTGAGGGCTCTTCCCACGTCCCAGGTACACCGGGCAAGCCCGGGGTAGGATGGCACGGAGTTCTACATCAGACATCCCATGTGCATTTCTCTGCATAACTGGACTAAACTGGCACTAAGGTGATTAAGTACACTTGTGGAAAAAACTCCAACTAGATTTAAAAAAAAAAATCACACCGGTTTTTACAGGTCGAGTCATTTTGGGAGGACCCACCCCAAACTGTGAATGTGTGATTTTAGTCCCATACATCTTTCTCCCTGACTGTTGTCCTGTTTCCTCACATCACCACGGCTTCACTGAGTCAGTGTGGCCACAGCGGAAACAGGAAAAGCACTGAGAACCATCCAACTACTGCTTGTGTCTCACTGGAAGGCTTAGGAGCCCGCACAATGTGCGGGATGGAGGCAGGTGGATGTTGGCGTTACTTTTGAAGTCCATCCTTCCAGAGGCACACACGTCAGCCAAGGAGACTGAGTGGCCACACAACCCCTTTGCCAATCCTGCCTGGTCCAGGAGACCCAGCACACATCGGGGCCTGAGGGAACCCCTGCAGACATGCAGTGAATACAGCAGAGAAGAACCAGGTTTGGTGCCAGCGAGTGAAAACAATTTTTAACACACAGAAGAGCAATGCTTAGAGAGGCACCAAAAGGTACCAAGCACCAGAGGGTGAAGTGGAGGAGAATGATTTTCAGTCCAAACTCCTGGTAGTGCTTATTAGAAAGCACATGCGCCAGTAGGTGCTTCGGCCGGTGCAGGTACTGCAGGTAAGGCTGATTCATCCTTAGCCACGGCTGCCAACATGAAGTCATAGACCGCGGGCTGTGTAATGACCACTTTCCTGGTCCTCTGAGACAACACAGAAGGAATGAATCAAGAGCCCCAGAGCCACTACCTCATGCTCCTGGCTACCATCAGTATCCATCTAGGTGGTTTGATTTTAAGAGCACGTATGTGTTAGACGCTGTAACTGGTATATAAACATTTGGCCACCTTTAATAGCTCTCGACAGGTCTGTGGTTGGCAGCAAATACTGAACCTGAAAAATGGGCAAAAAAACCCCCCTGCATTCTAAGGAACACATGAGATGGAGAGAAAATGTCTATCTAAAATAATACTGCAACTTATACTAAAATTTCATGGTTTCTTGATTCAAGAAAATGAAATTCACTTCCATAGTTGGCTACTGTAAAATGTGGCACAAAAATATTTTTAGGAGACATATCTGTATTTTAACTTTTGAACACAAGTAAACGAACAAGTAACAATTAAGAAGTGCCTATTTTTGAAGTTCAGCTCTAATATTGAAATAGAACAACAGACTGCCATTAAGTTTCTTAAACTTTTAAGTTACCAGTTATTTACAAATAAGATATAATTTGTATCAAAAAAGGGGGCATTTTCAACTGTATCTGCTGCTTTCACTGGGACTCCGGTGATGAGAGTAACTTCGGTCACTTTCACTGTCAGAGCCATAGGATCTACAGCTCCTGTATAACAAAACAAACACATAAAACCTTTTAGCAGCCAGTCCTCTGAATTCCTCTTGTAGATTCTCTTTTGTTTTGTTAATCCTCACCTGAGGATTTTTTTCCATTGATTTTTAGAGAGAGTGGAAGGGAGGGGAGAGACAGAAACATCAATGTGGGAGAGACACATCGATTGCTGCCTCCTGCATGTACCCAGACTAGAGTCAGGGATCAAGCCTGCAATCGAGGTATGTGCCCTTGACTGAAGTTGAAACCTTGACCCTTCAGTCCGTGGGCTAATGCTCTAACTTCTGAGCAAAACTGGCTACTAGGAATGTAGCTTCTTATTTACAAGAGTGGCTTGAAAGCAGCACTGATGTGGCATACCGCAGTGGGTGGACCAGTGGGGTGCTGACTGTGGTGACACTGGATTTTTCAGAAATGTTTTAAATGAGATAGTAATAACATCAAGGTTAAGATAAAATAAATAAACATTGCATCTTGTACAAATTCCTTGAAATCCACTCATGCAAATGAGCAGAGTAATTTTCCATGCTACCCAAATGATCATCAATATTTCATCAGACTGAGGAAGAGAGGGGGATATGGAAATCAAAATGGTGCCCAGTGAGGGGTGTGGGACATGGACAGCAGCATTACGATCGTAATCAAGAGGACCTGGTCACCATCCAGTTAGTTTGGAAGACATTCACTGAGAGCAGTCACTTTGCTACATACTAGGAACACACACCCAAGCACTGTTCCCTGGGGCTCGAGGATAGTGAGTGGCAAGACAAATTTAGAGTCAACATTAACAATAACCAACGAACATTCCCCGGCAACTCTTGACACAAAGGCCACCTTTAGTAGCTGCCTGTGGGTTGCTGGAATTCAAGAGGAGGAAAAGGATTTCTGTCCTAAGAAGATGATGCTTTCTCTCCTAAGTCTATCGCCTCACACACCAAGTGCCCACAGGAACGTGCAGGGTCCTGGGAGGCACCCACCTGGACCGCCTGTTGTAGCTTCTGCCTCGGTGGTAACTGTCGCTCCTCTGGCTGCGGCTGCGGCTGCGGCTCCTGCTGTAGTAGCTATCGTATGTGTAGGACCTGCTTTAACAGCAACGGCAAGCACTAAGGTTTCCTCTCCACACACTCACAGTCCCACTTATTTTTAGGAGCTTCAGGCTGTTTTCTTAGAACATGGGCACTATTTGACGGTGTGAGGCACATGTGCTTAACAAGTATTAAAAACATTTAACAACGTCCCCAAATCAGACTTACCATATTAAACAGAAAAATGTTAATTCTTTTCTGTATTGAAAAATATCACAAAATTAACATCGAGTTAGTTGCATTGAATCTGGTGGGTATTAGGCAATTATATTCAATAAACACCTGCCATTACAAGTTGACATCAATTGTCCCTTTTGACACTAGAGTACAATGGGCCAACAGAAAAAAAAAAAAACTGTCGAAAACACCTCATTTAGAAAGGGCATGATTTCATGGACAAATATGTGCGTTTAAGTTTCTCAATAAAATGCAACACATTTTAAAGGGAATTAAGGGTTTTATAAAACAAGGCCTCTCGCTTCTGCCCCGCAGGTGGCTGCCCAGCCCCTGTCATACCTGGACCGGCTGTGGGGATCGTATGAGCTGCTCCGGGACCGGCTCCGGCTGGACGTCCTAGCAGTAATCACAGGAGGGACTGTCATCAGGGATCAGGACAGGCCACATCCAAACTCTAGACACTTCTTTGCCCATCAGGAAGAAACACAATGACACCCAGCAGCTATTCTGTCTTTATCTCAAAAGCATGTTGGATGTTTTAAAAAGCATTTGGATTTCGTAAGAAAGATTTAAGTTTCTGCTCTTCGGCACCTAAAGAAAGTCACTGTGTGACCTGGGGTGCTCACACAATGCAGCACACAGATGATGTTCTGTAGAAGTGTATACTTGAAATTTGTGTAATTTCATTAACCACTGTCACCCAAATAAATTCAATTTAAAAAAAAAAAGAAAGTCAGTGGGAGGCTCTCACTGGGTGGGGGGAGGGAGGTCTGCCCAGGGAGGACACTTTCACGTAAAATGAAGCTGCGGCCGTGGAAAATTCCCGAGAGGCCTGCTGTTTCCTTTTGGTTCCCCCTTTAAAACTCCTCCTGTCCCATTCTCACCCGTTAAGAGGTGACTGCAGATGCGGTTAAGGAAGATGTACTGTGAGTCGGGGGAGGAGGTAGTGGTCACAGGGCCTCATTAAAATATTTTTACTGCTTCTCGTTCCTCGTTCTGGAAGATCCCATCCTGAGAACAGCCAGAAGAACCGGACTGCTCTGGGAGAGGAACAACTAGAGGAGGAAAAGCTGGACTGGCCTTCAGCAACGACAGGCCGTGGGAAGCGGACGGGATGGAGACCACAGGAGGCGGGCTCCGGCTCACCTATGACTTTTGTAACTGCGGGAGGAACTGCTCCGGCTTCTTGTGCGGCCTCTGCTGTACCACCCTCTGCTCCGACTTCTAGAGTAGCTTCTTGATCTACAACGAAGAGTGGAAAGCTGTAATCAGAGCAACTCCTCATGCTGTTAAACTTAATTACTTAGAGGGCAGGAAGGGGAAAACACAGTAAGAGGAAAGGTCGTTGGAAAGATCTCTCGGGCACTCCTCACTGTGGGCATGGCAGTAACAGCTAATAAGGGTTTAAAGTGCACAGAATGAAGCAAAGAAA
This sequence comes from Vespertilio murinus, assembly GCA_963924515.1. Classification (NCBI taxonomy): domain Eukaryota; kingdom Metazoa; phylum Chordata; class Mammalia; order Chiroptera; family Vespertilionidae; genus Vespertilio; species Vespertilio murinus. Next base: position 7,186,468 of record OZ004715.1, on the reverse strand, counting down.
AACCAGGAAAGGCTGGTGCAGGTATGCCTACAGGAGCCCCATAATTAATACCAGAAGAGGAAGCAATCCAATATATATTAATGGTAGAATGGGTTAAAAAAAATCAATGCACAGATTTATAATGAAATTCTAAAGCAGGAAAATGAATTAACTACAATCTTGTGTATTAACTGAACTATCTCTTTGGAACATAATGTTGAGTGAAAAGGCAAATGTAGAACATTTATATATCTATAATAAAAAAAGGCGTAACATGCTAATTAGACCGGACAGCTGAACGACCTTCCAGATAAAGCTGGGGTTGCTGTGGCTGCAAGGGCTGAGCCCCTGGCACGAATTTTGTGCATCGGGCCTCTAATATATATAATAGCGATGCACAAAATTTGTGCAAGGGGTAGGCCACTTATATACATTATATAAGTAGCCTATATATACATTATATAAGTACCTACACTAGGGCTGATTATATATATATATATATAAAATCCACACACAAATGTATGTTGGTATATGTGTGTGTGTGTGTGTGTGTGTGTGTGTGTGTGTGTATATATATATATATATATATATATATATATACTTTGTTTGAAAACATGCAAAAGCAACACTGTATAAGGATAGAAACATTTATGGTAAAACTATAAAGGAAAGCAACAAAACTATAAGGAAAGTTTAGAATAATGTTTAACTCTAGGAGACAGAAGGGTAGCATGGGTAGGGCTACATCAGGGATGTCAAAGCTCTTATATTAAGTTAGATGACATTTTTTATTACTTCTTATACCTTAATCACTTATTTTATTTGTATATCTATTTAATGTTTAATAAGACAAACAAAAACTCAAGCAACGCAATCCTACCTCTCGGCACTCACCTGGACCCCTGCCCTTCTCCGCAGCTCACGCGTGTTACTGAGGATCAGGACAACAGCTCTAGTGAAGGTACTTATGGAATGTAACACCTCACAGGCTTTATGCAGTCATGAGCACATTGTGTCCTAATAAGATTCTAGTCATTTACCCAGCAAACACTTATAAAATAGACTCTGTGAGGGACTGGAATATGAGTAGGGAGCAGTCTCTGGTTTAGCAGACATTTATTTAGTCCATCAAAAATGTCCACTTGGCCGACACCAAATGGTCCCTGGTATCTGTTCCTGTCAAAAATGTCCATGTTTAAAACATACCCTGGGTTCAAAGAGCTCATGTTTATTTCTATGTATATTTTTAATCCTTACCCGAGGACATGTTTACTGGTTTTAGAGAGAGGAAGGAAGAGGGAAGGGAGGAGGGACGGAGGGAGGAAGGGAATGATAGAAACATAGATGTGAAAAACACCACCTTTCGGTGTACAGGACAATGCTCCCACCAACTGCGCCACACCAGCCAGGGCTATTTATATTTCTTGTTTAATACATGTTTTAGTGGTCCACTAACTGTGGTGTGAGTGTACTGCCAATAACCCACCCCCTGCCCCCGCCTTGATCGCCTAGCTGGCAATGGCACACAGGATTAGGCAGATCAGAAGATATAGACCAAATGTGTCCATGATGCTTTAGACAGGACCAAGATGTTCTGCAGGGCATTCCAACTTTAATGAGTTCACAGCCTAGTAGGGGTGTCAGGCCTAGGTGGGTAACCAAAACAGGGAGGTGGAGTTCGGCTATCTCAGCGTAGAGCAAATTCCTTAGCTTCTCTATGCCTCACTGTCTTCATTTATAAAATAAAATACCACCCACCCCAAAGGTAGGAAGGTACTAAATGGGAGTGGCCAGCATCACCAACAGCTCAGAGCTATCAGAGTATAAATGGGAAGGCAGACCTAAGCCATTAATTGGACATCCCCCAAGAACACCCAGGCTGCCAGAGGGATGTCTGACTGCCAGCTTAGGCCCGGTTCCCTGGGGAGTGGGCCTAAGCCCACAGGTGGACATCCCCCGAGGGGTTCCAGAATGCGAGAGGGTGCAGGCCGGGCTGAGGAACCCGCCCTCCTCTGAGTGCACGCGTTTTCGTGCACCAGGCCTCTAGCACAAAATAATACTGAATGTCAGTTGTACTTAAAAATATGTATGTACAATTAGATGCTCATCTTGAGCAGGCAACTTTGCCTCTCTGGTCCTCATCTTCCATGTGTGAGAGTGGAGGGTTAGACTGATAATCTTAATCCTTTCTGTACTGTAAATTCAGGATTCAGCACTGGTGAGGGAGCAGCTTCACACCTTTAAAGATGAACAACTTGCCACCTAGCATAGCAACTGATTTCTATTGCCAGGGAGCTACCGTATTTGCCAGCGTATAAGACGACTTTTTGGCCCTGAAAAATATGCCTCCAAGTGGGGGGTAGTCTTATATGGCGAGTATATAACAAACTCTGTATTTTTAGTGGAAATGTTAGGGGGTCGTCTTATACGCCCAGTCGTCTTATATGCCGGCAAATACGTATTTTTCAGGGCCAAAAAATCGTCTTATACGCCAGCAAATACGGTAATAGCAAGTGAGAGCCTTTTACAATGAGCCCCATTTCTTCCTTGAAATCTACTCCGCGTCCTCAATCTGCTGAGTCACTCAGCACAAGACTTCTCCTTATTCACCTTCCAGATATTTGGAAATAGTGATCTTGTCCCTAATTCTGATGTTCTTCCAAGCTAAACAATAACAGACTCTCTTTGGGAGAAAACAAAGGAAAGAGAAGATTGCTCACCGATAAGAGGACGTGGAACTTCGAGATCGACTTCGAGAGTGACTGTAGGAGACGGACCTGGTTCTGTGTCTAGATTTGGTTTCAGATTTGCTCCGAGACCGACTGGGACTCCTGGACTGGCTGTCACCATCCCGACTAGGTGACTGCTCATCACTTGAACTCTCCTGATTTCTTGGCCTCCGGTTTAAGCGGGCTGTCTTTCTCACTTCATCAAAGAGGGATCCAGGGCGAACTTTATTTTTGCTTTTAATTTCTATTCTCAAGCCTTGTGGTCTCACTTCAGGCACAGCCGTCAATGCCTTAACTTCCACAGCACCGGAGGCAGCCGCGGGTGCTGCCAGGTTCCCCACGCCTTGCAGGGGCTTCCATTTGTTATCCAGGAGGCTGGCCTGGGCCCTTTCGGCCGCCTCCCTCCTCACTGTGCTTTCCACGGCACCGGCTGAGCCCGCAGAGCTGCTGTCGGGTTTCCCCACCTCCCGCACCGGGGGGCTTTCAGACACGCCGCTTTCCTGCTTCCCCACCTCTGCCTCGGGATGCTCTGCCTGCTTTTCGACAATGTCCGCATCTGGGGTGTCAAGCCTCGAACTTCCTGGAGGGGACGCTCCCTCCACCTTTGTGGGGGAACTCCTATCAGGAGTACAAATCTCCATGTTGTCATCTGCGTGACACACGTCTTCCGCTCTGCCTGGGACACTTTCTTCAATGCGCTGGGTGTCCGGGGGAGAACCAGCAACATTGTCCTCAGTAGCTACAGGTGTGGGAGAAACGCTGCGCTTACTCTCACCGTTAGCAGGCTGCTCGGTATCTGATGAAATCGTGATTTCATTCTGTTTTTCTGGAAGGCTGCTGTCTTCACAGGGCTTCTCAGTTTGGGGGCTATTTTCTTTTGTAGTTTCACTGTTTTCAGACGCTTGTTTTTTCTCCTGTGACTCCTGAGCCACTTGCTTTTCATTGCTCTCCTCCTCCTCCTCTTCCCCAAACTCTAGCGGAGGCTGCCAGTGGAATGCTTGTTTTCGTTTTGGGGCCTTATGCTTTTTGTCTTTTTTCCCTTTCATTTTCTCTTTCCCTTTTTTGGAGTGTTCCCTTTTCAGAGCTTCCTTGGACCCGTGTTTGTGCTTCCTGGGCTTTCCTCTGGGGTTTTCTGAGTTGCAATAGGACCCCTCAGAATCAGAGGTCGATGACTGCGGTTTGCTTGGCTTCCAAGCACCATCACCATCAGGCAGTGAGGAGCTTGAAGACTTGGTGGTGGGTTTGGCTTTGGTGTGAATTTCATCAAACTCTGATTCAGAATCCGATGTGGCCTCACCTTCCTCCTTATCGGAAGATGGCAGGGAATTCTTTTTACTGTTCTTAGTTACGTCTCGTTCGGAATTCGATTCAGAGTCCCATTTACTCCCAGCATAATGCTTCCTTTTGGGCTTACTCGCATTTCTAACGTGATCCGAAGGATTCTCTTTCAAAGTTCTTTTTTTGGAACGCGGGCATTCCCGTTCAGGCTTGGATTTCTCTTCATCTCTGTTTTTCTCTCGTCTGTTATTCGTTTCCACTTGGACTTGCTTCTCTTTCTCCTGGGCTGACTGTGCCACCTGAACACCCGAGTGTTCACTGTCTGAAGAGTAATCTAAGGATGACCGGCTTTCGCTGTCCTTTCTCGGGCACGAAGACTTGTCTCTGCCTTTGGTATATTTACTGCAAGGCGCCTTTTCGGAGCTGCTGCTCTGCCTTTTATCGGAAGTGCCGTTTTTCCCACTGGATCTAAATTTTCTCTTGGCTCGTCTTCCGGCATCACTGCTAACAGAAGAGTAGGAAGATGATCTGCTACCCTGTGAGCGATCGCTGTATTTGTTTCGTGAATGAGATCTAGATGAGGGAGACCTAGACCTCGAACGAGAACTAGCGACACTTCTCGACCTCGTGTATGATCTGGAATAGGACCTACTCCTAGAGGAACTGCTCCTTGACCTTGGGGAACTTTCTGAACTTCTATCACTGTATTTTGAGTAGGCACTCTGATCACTTTCGGAATTTCTTTCTCTTTTATTGTAAGATGATGAACTAGCAGTCTCCTTAATATTTGTTAAACTGTAAGTGCTTTGGATGGATAGCAAATGGGTTGTTTTTGCTTTCATTTCCTGAATCCGCTCATAAGAGGGCTTCCAGGGCTTCTGTCCGGGCTTCCACCGGGAAGGAGGGGGACTGTCACTCAGGGGGATTACAGGAATATGCTCTGCCACCACTGGCTGTTGGACCAGTATGGTTTCATTTTGTGGCACTGTTGCTCTTAAAGGTTCCGTTTTCCCTGGTTTATTCTCACTTAGCTGAGAGGCTGTTCTTTTGGGGGATTTTGATGCTGTCCGATGGTGCCCTGACTTGGAACTAGATCTGGACTTCGATCTACTTCGAGAATGTGAGGAGGATTTCGATGGAGTCCTGGATCTCGAGCTTCCTCTAGAGTAAGACTGGGAGTGAGACTTGGACCTGTAGGAGTCTCTGCTGGAATGGGTGGAGGAGCTCTGGTCCCCCTTGTCAGATTTAGACCAGTCCCTCTTGGATGAGTGATGAGAGGAGAGCGAGGAAGAACGAGATCTCCTTTCTCTGTCACAAGAGAACTTCATTCGTCGGGTAGAAGATTTCGAGGATTCTATGTCAGATGGTACAATAATTCTTCTCTTCTTAGTCTGTTTGTGTCTTCTGCAATGTTTTTGCTTTTTAGCTTTCTTTTTATGTTTAACCTTTTTGTCTTTTCTGCGTTTTTTATGGCGATCATCAGAGTGTCTCGCTGTACTAAGATCTGAATAATATCCATTGTAAGACCATGATCTTGATCTTTGGGACAAGCTTCTTTCATCCCATCGGCTTGAACAGGGGTCACTTAACCTATAGAAAATAGCATAACATGCATACATTACTTCAAGCATGTTTTCCATATTAAAAAATATATATTTTTTAATGTATTGATTTTAGGAAGAGGGAGAGAGGGAGACGAAAGGGGGAGGGGATAGAGAAATATCCAACCAACTGAATTACCCATTCAGGCCTTCTATGAGTTAAAATTAAAAGACATTTGTTGTCCATACAAATGCACTGACAAAGGCCTAGTTAATGACAAAGTACTGGCTCCATCAACACTTTAAGCGCCTGCAGGAAGGGTAAATCAGAGTAACTGGCCTGATCCTGACCTTACAACTGCAGGCACAGGGGCAACTGCTAACAGAGCCATTTACAGAAGAATTTGAATTAAAAGCAACCCAAGGCCATCAGCCCTCCTGCTTAATAGCACTCTTTTTGCCAAGTATTCCCAAATGTATTCTCTGGTCACTGTCTAATTTTAAGTTTAAGTCTTTAAGGAAAAACCTAAAAGTAAGTTTCCATCTACTTAACATATAGCAGACATGGGTTGTGCACGTGCTCAAAGCTCTTACTTGTCTCCTTTACTCCACTTTTCTCCACTAGGAGGTCTGTACGCTCTCAGTCTCTGCATCTCCTCCTTCCAGTGAGGAGGAGTCTCGCTGCTGTCATCATCATCTGATTCAGAGCAGGACCTTGACCTTGGAGGTGTGTGATAGCGCTTTAAAAACAAAGACAGGAATAACTATTTTAAAAATGCTCCTCCATTAGTCTGCTATAGGACAGAGTTCGGTGAAGACCCAATCTCAGACCCCATTCAAAGGCAATAATGACTGAAGTGGCAAGAGAATGATATAAAGTTATATCAAACAAAAGCAACTAAAAGAAATAGGAATGGCTGAGATTCACCTAAAATCACACGTGAAAATTTCCTCTTTGAAGTCCTAATGGTTACATTCATTAGCCTAGTATTAGCATACTAAGATTTGGACTAGTATGCAGCATACTAAGATTTCTCACTGATTGCTTCACATGTTCACTTCATACCTAAACCCACTCAAACATGGCAGGGAACTCTAACAGCTACACCCTCCCATAGTTACGGAGAACACCTTGAACAGATTTTGAATTCTACCTAAAATTAAAGCTAGGATTTTGCCTACAGGTGAAAACATTTTGCTGCTTAGATAATTTGAGAAAAAAAGTATTAACAAACATACAATTGTGCCCCTTCCTTTAATCTTCCGTCCAGACTTTGACACAGATGGTTTCTGATCACTTACAATGGGTGTAGCATCAGGGATCTTCCTGGAAAGAAGAATTAAAAATAAAAATTAGGAAATGTAAGCAGTTTTCTCAATGTTTATATGTACAATTTATGCCCCTATAACACAAAAGCACTTCATTTAGACCCAGCACATTTGTAGAATGAGGCACTCCACAAAACCTAATTCTTAAAGCAAAAGTTTTAAATGCCAAAACTGGGGGTGGGTGGGTGAGAAAAAAGGGAGTAACCCAATTGGGTAGAAATACATGATACTAGTATCTATCTTTTTAAGCACTGTTTTTAAACAAAATCCTCTTTTTCTTTTTTTGTGTTAATCCTCAACTGAGGATATTTTCCATTGATTTTAGAGAGAGAAACATTAAGGTGAGAGAGATACATCGATTGCTTGCCTCTCACACGCACCCAGACCAGGGCTGGGAATTAAGCCCACAACTGAGGTATGTATCCTGGACCAGAATCAAACCAGGGACTCTTCAGTCCGTGGGCCTACATTCTACCCACTGAGCCAAACCGGCTAGTGCAACAAAATCCTCTTTTAGATGTTTCTTATCAAAAAGTAATGTTCTAGCCGAAACCGGTTTGGCTCAGTGGTAGAGCGTCGGTCTGAGGACTGAAAGGTCCCGGGTTCAATTCCGGTCAAGGGCATGTACATTGGTTGCGGGCACATCCCTGGTCGGGGGTGTGCAAGAGGCAGCTGGTCGATGTTTCTCTCTCATCAACATTTTTAGCTCTCTATCTCTCTCCCTTCCTCTCTGTAAAATATCAATACAATATATATGTATTTTTAAAAAGTAATGTTCTAAAGGAATCCTGAGTTATTCCTGATTCTGATGCTCAGTTGTGATATTTTTGTCATTTTTAATTTTACTTTATATTTCTTACAGCTCATTTGTCTCCACCTCTCTAATCTGTCCCTCTTTCGATGATCTGAAATGGGTGCATCATCTTATGGGCAATTTTAAGAGTATGGACTTTGTGGTGACTACAGTTCATGCATTAAGAAGTTGTTTCCTACCTCAGCTTGTTAATATAATGGCTAGCTTTTACTGAGTACTTACTATGTATCAGGCATTATGTTAATGAGCATTTTTAAATAAACTTTTTATTGGGTATAATATATATAATACCCAATTCACAGGATATTAATTATATTCACAATGTTATACAACCATCACTATTATCTTTCTAAAACTTTTCATCATCCTAAACCAAACTCTCTCCATTAAACCCTAATTCTCCATCACCCCAACTACTGTTTATTACTCTATTAGATCCAAAGAGTTCGACTCACTTTGCTCTGACAACCAAAGTTTCACCTCTAATGAAAAACCAAGGAAATAAGATCAGTAATGAAATCTTTCCAGGTCCAACAAGAACTTCTCCCCTGACCAACGTGTCCAGCCCTCTTTTTCTATTACTTACAGAACATGAATCCTGAAAGTGGGGTAAATGTCATTCTTTAATCTGGTATCTCCCACAGTTAACTTTCAAGTGCTCTGATGATAGGTCATGCTCCATAAATGAGTGTGAAACTGCAATACGTCGATGAAAATCCAATCAGGAATGCAAACGCAGGTTAACCAGCCTACTTACGGCTCAGGCTCCACTGTGACCAGAGGCACATCCCGTCTCAGTAAGAAGCGGTTCTCGGGCACCGGGGGAATCTCTTCTGGGCGGACCACAGGCTTTTCCCTTTTAGCATTTGAATCGACGGACCTTTTTTCATTGTTATCGCTTCGTTCAGAGTGACTTAGAGAGAACACACCAAGTCACCAATTAAGATATGTAATGTTTGCATTCCATTATAATAAAAGCACATAAAGTTAGATATTAAATAGCAAAGCTACTGATACCTTACAAGTCTCATTCAAAAGGTTTATACAGTTTCCTCAAAGAACATGTAAACATCAACTCAAGTGAAAACCCACAGTACTAAAATTCTTAACATTGTCAAATGTGTTCAACTTTTTTCTTTTTTAAGAGGTTCAGGGAGCTCTGGACTATGTGGCTCAGCTGGTTGGGCATTGTCCCGTTGTCCCGAGCACCAAAAGGTTGCTGGTTCTATTCCCGGTCAGGGCACATGCCCGGGTTGCGGGCCCAATCCCGGTTAGGGGACATGCAGGAGGCAGCCGATCAATGATTCTCTCTCATCATTGCTATTTCTCTCTCTCACACTCCCTTCCTTTCTCTCTAAAAATCAATAAAAATCTATTTTTTAAAAGTTTCAGGGATTGTTTTCACCTGCAAACAAATAAAATGTCTATGCTACCCTACATTTGCCAGATTTCATTTACCGTATTTGCCGGCGTATAAGACGATTTTTGGCCCTGAAAAAAAAATAAGTATTTGCCGGTGTATAAGACGACCCCCTAACATTTCCACTAAAAATACAGAGTTTGTTATATACTCGCCGTATAAGACTACCCCCCACTTGGAGGCATATTTTTCAGGGCCAAAGGGTCGTCTTATACGCTGGCAAATACGGTATAGTAAAAAAAATGCTCTTCTTTTTCAACTCCAGGTGGCAGAGCTGAGTGTACAGGATTACCCAGCTTTCCCGTTTCAGGGAGCTTACTTCCTTTAGGTAAGACAATTCTAGGGTTTCACTCACCCCTTTGGACTCGCTACATGCTTATTCCTTGGCTCTTCTGAACTACTTGCTTCCTTTCGTCGTTTTTTGGAATGTTTAACTTTTGGCCTCCTCTTACGTTTCCTTCTTCTGCTTCTCTCACGTTCAGCTTCACTTTCTGAAGAGGATTCTGAGGAGGAAGAGGAATTGGAAGAGGAATCCGAGTCTTCTGAATGAGTTGGTTTCTTCCTTTTTTTCTCAAAAACTTTCAAGAAATATTAAGAATAATATTAGTACTGGGTTTCAGTGCCTACCTTTCTGAGTAAAAAATGTGATTAGCAAGTATTGTAAAACAAGCTTTATGTATAGTGAACTAAAAACAAAATTTAAATATTTTTTTTCAAGCTAATAATACTGTTTCCTGGTGAGACTGTAAAGCAATAAAGCCCTTGCCTTCATGGAGTCTATGTTCTAGTGGGTCGGATAAGAAAGTAGCTGCTTACATAATATGACAAATAATAAGTGTGTGTGTGTGTGGGGGGGGGGAGCAGTATAAGGGAATAGGGAGTCAGGGGTAATTAAGATAACATCTGAGCAGAAACTTTAGTAAAGGGAGGGAGGGGGTCAGCCAGACATCTGAATAGAGTGTCCAGACAGAGGAGCCAGCAGCGCGAAGTCCCCGAGTACTTGGCATGTCTGAGTCACCAAGGACAACATGCTGGAAGACAATGCACGAGGGGGAAGAGGTGGGAAACAACAGAGCCAGCGTTGGCTGACTGAGCAGGGAGCCCTGGAGAAGATCACTGGGGTGGATCTTAAGGACAGACTGCAGAAGGACAAGAGTATAAGCAAGGAGAGGCTATTGCCACTGAGAAGATTACAGAGGAGCAAAGACAGAGGCAAAGTGCACTTCTGATTGCAATAAGCCAGGTAAGAGACACTGGTCGCGTTGACCAGGTATCGGGATAAGATTTGGTGAGATTTGCTGATTTGATACTGGGCATGACAAAGGGTCTCAGAGCTATGGATATGCCACTCATTAAATCCGGAGGTATCCAGGCGGTATCTTTAAGTCACAGTTTCACCGTGAGTTGCCTGTATCCTAGCTCCCTTTACCCCCTCACCCCAAACCCTTACCATCTTTTGTTGATTTTGTGGCAAGCACCCCACAGTCAATAACTCGCACATCTGCGTAAGGTCTGCTTGCAGCATCAGTTTTCAGATTTTCAATTTGTTCGATTACTTCAAACCCGGAAATCACTAGTCCAAAGACAACATGCACCCTGCCACAACACAAATGTAAGAAAGAGTTGGTTTGCTGACAATTAAGCATGAGCAGTAATCATGTCCACAGACCTAAATATAAAAGCAGTTTCTGATGCATAAAGGAAATTAGAACTTGAAATTGGCTTAAACATAAAAGAAAAAAGCAATTACTCAAATTGGGCCTTAGTTTTCTGCCTTTAAAACAATGGTTCTTAACTACTTTATGGTAAATAGTCCCATAACAGTCAGGATGCACTTGCTACTGAGAAGCCATCCTACAGGGTCACTTCGTGGCTGGAGCCCTGGTAAAGACCCTCAGGGACAGAGAAGCCACGAGCCTCAAGGTTGCCGCACCCTATGTATGATCTTTAAAGAAGAGCCTGGCTGAAAAGGAGCAAGAGCGCCCCCTTGAGGGCTCACCCATGGTCCAACACGCCTGGATTGACCACACAGCCCCACCGCCCTGCCCAAAGCAATAAGAAACAATCCTACCCATCCAGGTGCGGAGCGGGTTTCGTGGTACTGTGGAGCAAACATCACAAAGATGGCAGAAACCAGGTGTTCAGGTGAGCAGAGCAGAAGAGTTTAACACAGCATGTAGAAAACAAAGAGGTAAAGATAAAAAGACCAGGAAAAAGTTAAATATGATATATATGTAACTTAAAAATACATATGTAAACCTTAAGAACAGCAATAGTAGCATTTTACTGATTTAAAAAACTCAATTATATTTATTTCTCCAATATGAAGACTATATATACATATATGCACACACACATATATACACATATTTATGAAGTAGGTTTGAAATATACAGCAGTATAGACATTATTAAAGTTACTCTAAATCCAAAACACAAAAAAACTCAGAATGTATTAAGATAACCAAAAAGAATAAAAAGAACTATCATTGCTCTACAAAAATGAAAGTGTGACCAACACATGCTCCACACACTTGACGAGCATGAGCTCTTTTCCTATGTCGCATACTGAGCCCGTGTGCATCTTTTAGGCAGGCAGAGGGGAGCGAGGCTTCAGGAATTATTTCCAGAAGCCAGGAATTATTTCCACCTCTTTTCCTTCACCTAAGGTGAAGCTCTGCCACCACTCAGAGCAACTCTGAAAATGCAATAGGAGCAAACCTTCAGTCTGCCAACACTTCTGACAGCAAGGTAAACAACGATGGGCAACATCACAGACATTAGTTTCTGTGGCCCAGCAAACACTCAACTGGCTTCTTCCAGCCACAAGCTGGCAGCTCATCACTCTTGAGAAGCCCTTGGGGTACATTTGGTTAAAATATTTGGAACCCAAACTGGTTTTCCTATAGCATTTTCACAGATCTTCACCTTGTGAATTGCAGAAAAAAATCAAAAGCAGATATAACTAGACTCAGATATATATGCCACAAGCATCTTAACTTTTAAGATGAGTGATGAACACTTGAGAGAAAGATCACTGGACATCAGGCCATGTTGAACCAGTCAATTGTTCTAGGAGCTAATTTTCATAGTCATTTTAAGTGAACAAAATGCAATTTAACCTTCACAACAATGCTAAAAGTCAGTATTCTACAAAGAACTTTAACACTTATACTTACATTAAGAAAATCCAGTTCAGTAAGACCACTTCATAATTTAAGAAAATTCTAAATAGTTCTAGAATTTTAAAGGGGATCTTGAGTTTTAAAACCACTAGTTTCAAGTTTTCCTTAGAAGATTGAGAAGTGGTTACGTAAGCCAGTTTAATATAAAATGAATAAAAACAGGCAGGAGAAAGAAAGAAAAGAAAAGAGAAAAAGAAAAGAGAGAGTAAGTCTAGCAAACTGGTGAGGCACTAATGCTTCAATCAATCAACTAGCATCCAGAAACTACCTTGGCCAATAACTTGGAGAAAGAATATGCTTCCCACAATTATCAAACTTTACCAAAGCACATTAACGACAGGACGGAATCAGTCCATACTCTAGACATTGATTCCATTGTAGGAAAGATATTAAAAATTTCAAAGGTATAAATGTTCTGCTGTTTAAAGGTTCGATTTCAAATGTGCAGCAGTGAAAACAATGGATGGTTTGTTGGTTAGATTTATTCCTCTTCCTTCCTTGATCCTTTCTCTCACAATTCTCAAATCTTCTGGTACTGAGGAAAACCTACAGATTTTTCTAAAACACACAGTACCCAATTCAAGTTGCTACCTTGGCTAATAGAAATGCTGTAATATGGCAAACCTTTGCAAATGGTAAGATACATTCTAGCTAACTGCACTGATGTAGCAACATATCACTTGAGACTCGATCTGAGGGCAGAATAGCTACCTTTTTGTAAATTCAAGTTGTGTTTTTAATTCAAATGAACTTGGCCCTTCACTGCAGTAGTGAAGGAAACAAATGATGACAGGGACAATTCATTCAAGGACAAATTTCAGCTGGTCCACAGTGTCCAACCTGGTGTAATTCATCCGTTTACCCACGTCTGCAACTCAAGACGCAGCAATACAAAGTTACACCCTAGTTGGTTAGACTACATATTAACACTGAAAGGATCCTAACGAAAGGAAGCCCTCTGGGGTTCTGCCCCATTCCAGGAGAAATCCCAGTGTAAAGCAGGCGTACTGGCATGGGCTGACACTTACACATGATAAACAGAGGATGCTGCCAGAAGGGGTTACAGAAGGACAGGGGAAGTGCTATGCTGGGTCCAAGCTATTCAATTCCACTACAATGGACAAAGCCACCTCATCTCACCAGCTCTTGTGCTGACCTTTCAAAACGATACAGTTGTCAAGTCCCAAGCAGTGATGACATATGCTCACTGAGTTAAGACCTTCAGAAGGCCACAGACTATCATTGGTTCATGCTTATGAAAGCATATCTAAAGACAAAAGATTTCAATATTTTCATTTTTCCTGTCACTTAGATACTAATTGTCCAGGTTTCCCTAACCCTTGAATCTATGTAAAAAATGCAGGGGTGAGCAAAAATAGGTTAATAATATTAAATAAATAGTACAATAATCAATCAATAAATATTATAAGAATAAACTCTGTGTTTCCTGTACTCACAACTGTAAACTTACTTTTGTCCACCCCTGTATATGTACCAGGGTTCATTTAAACTTTGTAAATCTTATAAATTGCAAAGGGTCACTATTACTCCAACAATCTATTTTTATACTATTATCAAAGAAGCTTTTGGCCTTATACAGAAATTAATAGTTCTGTACTAAAATGAAATCTAAAGCCATTATATACAATATAACACCCCCAACCCTGAAGATGTGTGAAAACTTGGTAGAAACAAGCCACTGAAATTAAAACATGCTTCCCAGGGTCAACCATGAACAATAAAACACACTTGTTTTATAGGTATTGCTGCCATACAGATCAAGCAGTTTTTTTTCCCCCTTAAAATTGTTCAATGCACATACAATAGGATTAAAGAGACAGAGGCAGAGAGAGAGAGAGCCTTAGAGTAATGAGACATTACCTTTGGAGCGCACGGTGTAACACTCTTTCTGTAAATTTTACACAAAAATGGCAAGAAATAAATTGTAATACACTTTTAAGACAAGACTGAATCTATGTTTTAATATTAATATAACTTTGAAATTAAATATTTTCAAGTTTTATGCAAAGCAAGAAAGCTTCTTAAAATGGAGGGCTCTAAATTTTCTTTCACATAGGTATGTATGTAGAGGTGAATTATCTTTAAGAAAAGCATTGTGGGTGAAGTTGAAATCTCTCAGAGTGTCAACACCTATCAACAAAACATTACGTTTTTGCTTCACAAATCCTAGACACTAGCATAAATCAACTAACATTTTTCTCAAAAAGAGAATAATGTATCCTGAGTACGTATAAAAACATAAATCTTTAATGTCCAGGAGCCATTATACCAGTGGAAAGCAAAGATTTAAATGGAAAAAATACTGCGTTAAGAAAATTCAAAACAAACAACTTTTCAGGAAACTTTTTTACTAATTCACTTCAAATAGTTCAAGAACGTTTGTGCTCCAACATTTGAAATCATTTTTCAATCACACATAACAACATACCACTACCAGAAATTATAAGCAAATTTTGGACTGTAGCTACTGTTCACAGACATGAACACACTGCAGCTGTTAGTCACTGAAAATAATAATGTAATAAAGCATCATAACTAGAATTTTAAAGACCTTCTCAAAAGACAAAATAGATGAATGTATTATACGCTGTCAAATCTCGGCCACATTAACAGAACTTTATTGTCCTAATTGTGATTTTTTCCCACTATGTACTTTTCTTTTCAAAGAATATATGTTGTCTGATCAATTTCAACTCTACTGAACTCTAAACATTGCTATTACTATGCAGACCGAAATCTTATTTTATAGTAGACAAAATTCTTTACAGGTTTTTAGAACATATCAAATATTAGAATACTAGTACTTAAAAATAAGCTATAATTTCATATAAAGGCATTGATACATGGATTACTGTAAAAAAAGATTATGTTTCAAATAATGTGAAGTTTTCAGTGAATGTAAAAAAAGTGTAAAATAGTATAGGAGAAGGAAACAAAGATAGCATATTTCTGTCTAATGCAGTCTTTAACATGCAGTTTTTTTCCTTCCAACTCCTGAAACCATCGCACCATCAAGGGAGGAGGCACCAACATATTACGGAGCGGCACTCACTTGTGAGGGCAACAGAAACTACCAAGCCACATCACGGTGCCTACACATATGTTCCAAAGTCACAAAATAAAAGAGTTCTAAAAAATTCAGTGCTAATTAATGTTAACATAATACCCACCAATGCATACATCACCTAAATACTAAGTAATAGTAAGACTGGATTTTAGGGATGAAACGTGATACTTAGAGAACCTGGCTTTGGTTAAGTTTCATAAGCATCTTTGTCATGAAAAATCCTAAAAATAACATATGAAGGTATTACTCACAAAAACAAAAGAAAAAAACTATAACTTCTTAGCTTACTAACCAGCATTTCTTCTCACTGTTCATAAATAGTAGAGGAAAAAGCATTTCTCACCAAACACACTTTTGCTATCCCAAATATCAACAAAGCTTTATAAACCCCCTAAACCCTTTGCTCTGGAATGATCAGCACCTCTGTCCCTTTCAGGTGAGTAGCAAGTCAGATTCTTAAATAAATGACAAAGCACATTGTAGAAATTCTTCTGTTTTCCTCCCTATAGTCCTATTTATAACTGTTAAAATATAACAAAAACTCATTGTTTAAAGTCAAGTTTGACTTTTCTGCAGTATCTTGTTTTCAGACCTTTTTATAATTATCATGACCAATGACAGAGGCTTCTGCAAAGTTCTGAAAGTCTTTCTTCCCCACAATTGTGCCATAGGCACAGCGGAGAGATCGCTGCCGCCGCTGCTCCTGGCGGAGGCTCCATAGCCAAAGCTCCTTTCAGCACCTTTTGGCCTGATGAAAACTAGGCAGACCCCGATTTCATCTGGACAAGGCAATGTTCGCACAAGAACCATTTCACATATTGAAACTTAGGATCAACCCACAAAACTTTCTTTCTTTTTTTTTTTTTAATGTGTACATGTTCACACTAAAATATTTACTTGATCTTTGAAAGTGGGGTAGGTACCATATAATGTGCATTTTATTTTCCAGGAATGCTTGATGCTTCTAAAACCTAACCAAAACAAATTCAGAGCGGAGAGGTCATAAGATTTCGTACCCTTCTCTCTCTAGCTATCAACTTTTTATAGATTATGAATGAAATTTTTATAACCTGGCTTTTCTTCCTTAGCTAGCATTATCTCTAGAACAAAAAGGATGAACCAGATTTCTAAATTCTTTTCTACTCCAAGCCTTTGTAATTCAATACCTTTTATTGTGGTGCTTCCTACTCTTTGGCTTAAAACATAAATAATAATAAAAAAGGACAAAATGACTAAATACTCAATTAACTTGGTTATGACTTTTGTCCCTGTTCTTTGAATTCCTTCAAAAATAAAAAACATGAACCATTATTTCCTCAGTGATCCATGGGGACACATACACCACTTCTCTCATGTTTCCTGAGCAGAGCAATTCCAAAAAGAATCCGTTTTCTTCTAGTTAGGTCCCTAAACCAAAACCATAACTAATACAGTAGTTGACAAGCAATCATTGCAAAAATTACAAATAGCTTGATAGAAGCCCGATTTCCATCATATATGTAATTGTTCTACCCAAAGAAAGCAATATATGCAAAAAAAAAATGCTGTATGCATTTTTTATTGGGGAAGTTTAAAATGTGTAAATAATGAAGACAATAGTTATTGCACAAAGCACAAAAATTCTTGAGGAACATTTTGAAAATACCCACCCTAATAGCGCTAAATGTACACTTTAGGAATTGCAAAGTAACAGGTTTAGAATATAAACTACAAATACAATTTTTGCAAGGATATATCAAAAGTCCTTCTTAAGGTTATAAACCAGGAACTACAAAGACAGTTCTTGGCATTGTTACCATCCATTCTTACATCCTTGCTTTTTAAAATCGCAGAACTACTGCTCAAGGTGCCACAGACAGAGCTGTGGTAAGAAGGTGAAAGGCAGGGAGCCATCGGACAGTTCTGTGACCATCAACCCTGAAACCTCAACTCTGAGACACTCTCTGTGATCACATACACAAGTTGAAGTCAGTACATTATACTTTTTTACTACTGCCGACTCCAACAGGATTTAGGCTTGCAAAACATGAATTTTCAAAGATTATTCTTTTATGGAAAAAAAAATCTCCATTTTACTGTCCTTTCTAAAAAAGCAAGATGTTTTATTTAGAAATGTGAATGGTTTGATTTTCACATTGCAATCTACGAGGAACTGGTACTTTTAGCCAGCATTTATAAAAGCACATTCATCAAAACCTCTTTTAAAAAAAAAATTAGGATTTTTTTGAGTGTGCAAAAACAGTTACTTCCAAGATTGCTTTTTAACTGAAAATGCATCTCCAGAATTAAATTTCAAACTAAAAGTAGAAAATTTTCTTTCAATCACAGATTCACAGTAATTTTAATGCCATCTACAGTTAATTATGAAAACAAGTTGAAAATGTTTAATCTCAATGTACTAAAGTTAAAATTTTCATGTGGCATTACTTGTCAAAAGTAGTAGTCTGATGTGAAATTAAGCAATGGCCTTAATTTTGTTTTGATACTCAACATTTCTAGGAAAGACGTCAGCAAGTGCTAAATAGCACAGTAACAAGGCACTCTAATTTTTTTGAAGGGAGACTCTCATATATTGGATTTTAATTAATGTATGTACATGCACTGTTTTTAACTCTAAACATTTTATAAATGAGCTAAGCAGTAACATTGGGAATCAAATTTTACATGGACCAATATAAAAAAAGAAATCTAAAAGAAACTTTAGAGCCCTCAGCTGATAGCTTCTTGACCAATGAATGGTTAGTTTATCATGTTCAGTTCAGATAAGCTTAAAAATGGAAACGGGAAACTCAATCAAAGAGTTAAGAGCTTCTATATATTTACCAAATAAGAAATTTTTCAAAATATTTCCCACTACCTTTTTTTGACGCCGAAGAAGGTTAAGAATAAAAAAGTATTCTATAAAGAAGTGTAATAACTAATACTCTCTGGAAACAAAATGAGATATAGGGACAACTGCTTAAGGTCTTTCTTTTCCTGTACAAATCCAAGTATTATATCTTCTCTCAACTTTCCATTTTTAGGACATTCTTAGGAACAGAATGCCCCTTATCTGAACTTTATCAGATCATGTTGGAAATCTATTTTTTCAGACAAATTTAAAATGTGAAATTGAAATTCCTTTAAATATAAACTTCTTTAAAGACAGGGAAGCGCCATTCATATTCATTCGTTCAGAAAGATGCCCCACCCAAACGAAAAACTTTTTCTGACAAGACATAAATAGTTCTCCAATGAGTAGCACAACTATAGAGATTTACTTCCAATCTAAAGCATTAAATAAACTTCATGCTAGACAATTATCTTTCATATTTTATATCATAGGATTATAATAAAAAATAGGTTTTGGAAGAGCTGTAAAAAATATAATTAAGAGTATGCCAAAGGTCTTTAAGATGAAAAATAAGTAGTAAGGTTTCAGTTGTGCATGCACATATATATAAAGATGTTTGTATTTTAAAAAGCAAATTTGGCATGCTGAAGTTTCCTGAGTGATAATCTCATAAATTCTGGTGGAAATGACAGCAGCATTGGGTTAACTGCATTAAGATCTCATAGGTTTGAGGTTTTTAAAATATAGTATCAGAAAATAACGGTATCTCTCAAATTGGCTCAAAGAGAAATAAGAAAAAAAGCAACTATATGATAGTTTATTCAAACCAACTGCTTTCCATGCCAAGGGTACATCTCGTCCTGGACTATTAACAATTTTAAATGGCCATCAATAATCCATGTTTTGTCTAGCTTTGGTAAACTGAGCCTCCAAATTAGTTAAGAGTCAAAGCCAATTTCTTTTCGTAAGATAATAATGTATTCTGAAAATAATGTACATGTTCAAGGTATGTACTTTAAGTACAAATCCAGGATTTCTGCTGAACACAGAAGTGGATGCTAGAGCTTACCAGTTACTATAGCATTAGAAGTTAAAAATAAAAACCCAACTCACAGAATTCTAGCATTAAACTTGGTTTAACTATACCATCTTTCTCATGAACAGCGCTTCTCTGTTTAAGAAAAGCCCAACTCTGAATTATGCCTACTCACATGAAAAACTGGGAACCATTGGTATGTTTCCCTCGATTTGCCATTGACAAAAGGAACGCTCTGTCATGTTTGAGAATAAAGTTTTCATCTGTTTGAAGAAAACACAAATTCGTCAGTCTCCAGTATAAGCCACTTTTAAAGTGTAATGTTCACAGAAATAAACAGAAAGCAAAGGATGAAATTCCTCTTCTGGTCAGTACAGATACTTGACTGAATATTTAGAAAAAAGTTTCAACTAACCAAATAACAAAAGCATAAAAAGACCAAAAAATACTACTTAAAGCCGTGAGAAAAAGAACATATATTTAATACTTTATATAAACAGCCTTAGAACAGTCACTTTTAATAGTAACACACTTTGGCTAACTAACATTTAAGCTATTAACTTTCAGGGAAAACTAATGAAGAAATTTCAGGGGGAAAAAATCTCTATTTAGTAAAGTTTGTTTTTTCCAAATTGTCTTGCCTAATTGTACATAAGAGTTTAATAATCTTTTTATGTGCTTAATATCTATATGGTAAATTTAGTAACTCAACTGAGCTGAAGCTAGACTATGAGAGCAGAAACTAAAAAATTACATACATTAAATTGTAGAGACATGCCTAAATCAAATTAAGTATGAGGATTCCTTCCAATCAATAGGATCACACAATTATCTAAGGAAGAAAATCCTGTAAAAACAACTTAAATGGCAAAATACAATTTTCAAATACACAAGTATTTGCCACAGGGAATAACCACGTGAAAGTGGCCTACTGGCATCAGTCTCAAAGCTACAGGCTAATAGGACCAGCCAAAGAGCTGTTTCTGAACAGTTCAAAGGAAATACTCTGTCAGGAAAATCGCTTAGAGATTATTTTTATTCCAGCAGAAATATCTTGAGAATTTAAATTTCCTTTTAACATCCATACAAACAAATTTTTCTTTAGAACAAACAGAAACATAGAAAACTTTAAAAAATGATTACCTTGGGAACAGGCTTCTGAAAAAGAGTAGTAATCCATTTCCCCCAAAAGAAATATAAAAGACTATTATGACACTGGAGCTATCACGGCATTAACACCTAGTAATATTGGGTCCCGTTATAAATATCTGCAACTGACTTTTCTAAGGCGTTCAGGGCAAGTGCAATAGTTAGATTTATGCAAACGCTACTGCTGTAGGAATAATACACAATCATATAGTTCTAATAGACAAAAGAAAATATACAAACCTTGGACAAAGAAAGAAAGACCACTTTTATTCAAAGAAATTGCTTGGTTTAGGGGGGAAAAAAGACACAAGTAGATTCTTTTCCCTGATGTGGAAGTAATAACCCATCAGGGAAAGAAAAAAGGCACAGATGTATGAAGTAGTATACACAATTTTCCAAGTCTTCAAACAATACTGAAATCCAGCCACAACCTGACCCAGACTGTCCATAAATTTATTAGGAAGGGTGCAAGGGAACAGAATTGGAGTTTGTGTTACTGAGCTTCGTTCTCTTACCTTTTCATTTTGCAAAAGACCACATTCTCTATAAACAAAAGAATATGTTGACAGTTTTAGGCAGGAAGATAGGAGTTTTCATGTATATAGTTGCCTAACCTCCATGCTGAAGTCATGTTTAACCATAACGTTAGCCTTAATTAATCTTGTCAATTAAAAGTTACATATTACAATATACTTTATCCCCAAGTTCATGCAAATAAAGTATTTTCATGCAACATTAGTTTCATGCAAAAAGTGAACTAAGAATAAACCTCTTCTCATTAAAAGTACATGATCAAACTTCCTTTATTATCAGAACTGAAACAAGAAACTATAAAATATTAAGGCTTACCTTTAAAATAGCCACCATAAATTGATTCTCCACCTTTTCCATTACCTGCAAATAACAAGCTACATTGAATTATAATGAAAATTTAAAATATATTCATACATATAAATTACTTTTTATGGTTTCAATTTGCTGAAGGAGATAACACCTTGTAATTATTTCGGATAATCAAAATTCTAACAAATCTCATCTTTAAAATATAACTGTAATCCTATAACAATACTATGAAAGGAATTATCTCCACAACCCATTTATTTCAAACATAATCACACCAATAAAATTCTAAAATAAATACAAGTGAGCAGTACTTTAGCCTTTATAAGGTAATTCACCAAGTAATTATATTGTTAAAATTGCATAAAAACAAAAAGTCTTAGCATTTTGCTTTTCATACATTCTTGGTCTACATCATTCATTCACCCAAAAATTGTTCATTGACCACCTAAAATGTACATTATACTGTATGTGACAATATTTACAATTAGATATAATAATGATTACTTCAGAGACTGATAGGTGAGGTTATTAGGGACATAACTTTTAGCTCTACCTTCGCTGAAGTCCCCACCCTGAATCATAAAGTTTTTAACCACACGATGGAACGTAGAACCTTTATAACATAACTTCTTCCCAGTTGTTTTCCCAAGGCCTTTCTCCCCTGGGGGAGGGAAAAAAGAAGAAGTAGTTTAGCTACAAAAACATCTTTCAATGGAAAGTACCATCCCATTAAACCCTGTCAAATCACTCCTGTGTGTTGGGCACTGTAAAAGGTTTAAGGGGTACACAGTGTGACAACTTCACACTCACACACAAATCAAAATAAATATACAAAGCAGCATATTCATGTTAAATGGTGTGGTAATCAGGGAGTTGGTGTAAAGATTGTGTACACACATGGGTATACCCAAGTATGGATTTTAAAAATAGATATAATTTGCTGTTTCTATTTTTTTAAAAATATATTTTATTGATTTTTTACAGAGAGGAAGAGAGAGGGACAGAGAGCCAGAAACATCGATGAGAGAAAATCATCGACCAGCTGCCTCTTGCACACCCCCTACTGGGGATGTGCCCGCAACCAAGGTACATGCCCTTGACCGGAATCGAACCCGGGACCCTTCAGTCCGCAGTCCAACGCTCTACCACTGAGCCAAACCGGTTCTGGCATGCTGTTTCTATTTTTAAGGTAACATTATAGATGCTTTCCTTCCCATTTTTCTACTTTTAAAAAAATAGCAGCCCTGGCAGGCAGCTTTTAGTTAGAGCACCATCACAACACACCAAGGTTTCTGGTTCGATCTCCAGTCAGGGCATATACAGGGGTCAACCAAAGAACACACGGGTGGGTGGAGCAACAAATCAATGCTGCCCCCCCCAGCACCCGCCCTTTCTCTCACTCTCAAATCAATCAATACATTTTTTAAAAATTTAAAATATCAATCCAATTTCATATAACAAGGAATAACAACTCTATTTTGCCCTTCTACCTTTTAATCCTAAATTTCTTGTGAAATCTGGAGCACTAAATTTGCTTGGAGTACTGAAACTTCTGAAATTCTACCAAATCAGTTTTGAAATGCTATTATTTTATAAACTACATTGTATAGAGATTTCATTACACACAATACTACTTTATTTTTCATTTTTGAGACCATTTAGTCTTCTCTCTTCCCTTAAAAAAATGCTTCCATGATTTCATATTAGTGAAAATAATATTTTTATTTGCTAAACTCATTTCACAGCCCACTACTTTTTAAATATATACATCTACTCTGTTCAGCAAGGAAAACTATAAGCCATGACTTCTCATTAGAATAATTTAATGATTCATTTACCTGAGCATAGGCAAAGGAAGTTTTTGCATGTTTTTGGACATATGTCTGAGAAGAGCTGAAACATAATGCGACCAACTGAAATAAAACACATAAGAAAAAAGGTAAGCAAATGGATTACCATATACCACATTTTATTTGGGAGGAATAAAACAGATACATAAAATTGACAAACTAGAAAGTCTATTTTAGTAATTCATTTTAATTTTTAAAAGTAACAAGTACTATAAACAGATTTTAAATTTGGCTACAGACAAGAAAAAGCCAAGACAAACCTATGTCATGTTGTAATCTTGATGTGACCACTAGATGGCAGGAATAAAATCAGCAAGTACCCAGAATCTGAATAAAATCAAATATCATCTTTCAGTAATATTATTGTTCCTATTTCTCAGAAACAGCTGTGCTGGAATTGTAGGTGCAATGGTGAGAAAGGACACATACATTAAGGATATCAAAGGTATGGTAGTTATAAAAATGAGCACTCATTAGAAAAAGTATTTAGATGATACACTACAAAAGGCAAAAAATATCACATATATAATTATATGGGATAAGGATAAGAACAAAGGTAGGAACAGAATATATTGGGTAGGCAGAGAGTAAAATCTAAGAAGAAATTAAGCAATTAAGCATTTCAACAAAATCAGGCCATTTACTCAAACATCATTTACTAACTAGAAGCCCGGTGCACGAAATTCTTGCACTGAATGGCGGGAGGGGGGTGGGGGATGGGGGGGATGAGGGGTGTCCCTCAACCCAGCCTGTGCCTTCTCGCAATTCAGGAGCCCTTGGGGGATGTTCAACTGCAGGCTTAGGCTTGCTCCTCACAGTCAGTGCACGCCATAGTGACCAGTTGTTCTGCTGTTCAGTCAATTTGCGTATTAGCCTTTTGTTATATAGGGTATCCTCCCCATGCACCAGGATGTCCAACATAACATAGGCTGGAAATAACATGTGCACATTGCTATACAATGTGCTGAGCCATCAGGGGTATGAACAAAGTACACTTATATCCACCCTGGTCCTGGGCGTGTGAGGGCAAAGCAAAAGGAACCACGTCTTTTACTCACCTCTGTTCCCACTGATTTTGTACAGTGCCTGGGCACAAATAATATTTGAAAAATCCTACATAATAAAAGCCTAATATGCTAAGTGTCCAGTTGTCTGTTCAACCAATCAAAGTGTAATATGCTAATGATATGTTAAGGCAGCTCAAGCGCTTGCTATGATGACCTGTACTGACCACCAAGGGGCAGACGCTCTAACCAGTAGGTTAGTTTGCTGCTGGGGTCCGGCTGACGGGGACTGAGTGAGACAGGCTGGACATGCCCAGAATTGTATATCTAGTGAAAGTATCTTTAAAAAATAAAAGCAAAATAACATTTTCAAGGGAAGGAAAACAGAATCTGTTGTCAGAAGACCTGCTCTAAAAAATGCTTAAAATATTCTTTAGGCAGAAGGGAAATAATACTAGAGAAAACTATAAGAATGAACAAATAGCAACAGAAATAACAAATATGTGGGTAAATAAAAGTAGTTTTTGTCACCCAAGTTGTTCTGGCTCAGCGGATAGAGAGAATTGGCCTGTGGACTCTAAGGTTCCCGGGTTCGATCCTGGTCAAGGGCATATACTTAGGTTGCAGGCTTGATCCCCATTAGGGGGTGTGCAGAAGGCATCCACTCAGTGGTTCTCTCTCATCACTGATGTTTCTAACTTTCTATCCCTCTCCCTTCCTCTCTGAAATCATACTGACCACCAGGGGGCAGAGGTCTGGCGGGCGATCAGGGCTGATCTGTGGGGTGCCTGGCAGGGCAATTGTGGGAGGAGGGCCATTGGCACCCGCCTTGGCTGGCCTTGGGCCTGTGGGCAGCTCCTTCGTTAAAAATACATTTTAAAAATAGCTGAAACCAGTTTGGCTCAGTGGATAGAGCGTCAGTCTGCGGACTGAAAGGTCCCAGGTTCGATTCCGGTCAAGGGCATGTACATTGGTTGCGGGCACATCCCCAGTAGGGGGTGTGCAAGAGGCAGCTGGTCGATGTTTCTCTCTCATTGACTTTCTTGCTATCTCTCTCCCTTCCTCTCTGTAAAATATCAATTAAAAATATATTTTAAAAAAATAAAATAAAAAATACCTCCTATCTTTTTGCTAGCTAAAATATACCCACTTTAAATATACTAACACCAGAGGCCTGGTACACGGATTTGTGCACCAGTGGGGGTGAGGAGAAGGGAGGGGGGAAGAGAGGGGAAGCAGGTGGGAGGGGGGTGGGAAGGCAGGGAAGCAGGCGGTGGGGGGGGGGGAGCAGGCGGGGTGGCAGAGACAGCCTCGGAAGCCCTGTTGCAGGGATCTTCCTGCAATGGGCCTCTAGTTAAACTATAAAATCATTACCAAAGGCAACTGCAAAATATTCAAGTACTTGGAAATTAAAACACTTCTAAATCAAATAAGATATTTTGAATTGAAATAAAATGAACGATATATCAAAATTTTTCGGGTGTACAAAATATCTGGGGGTCCATATAGAGGGAAATTTATAGCATTAAATGCCTACACTAGAATATAAAGGTCTCAAGTCAACAATCCAAGTTTCCACTTTAAGTAACTAGAAATAGAGCAACATAAAGTCAAAGCAAGCAGTAGAAAGAAATAAAGAGTAGAAATCAATGAAACTGAAAACATTAAAAAAAGAGAGAGAGAGAGAGAGAGATGTGGTGGGGAAATCAATGAAACCAAAATCTGGTTCTTTGAAATGATAATAAAATTGAAAAACCTCTGGCCAAATGAAAGAAGGAAAAAGACAAAAGGCACAAATTATCAAGATCAGGAATGAAGGAGGATATATCACTACAGATCCCACAGACATTCAATTAAGGGACTATGTCAAACAACTCTATGCTGACAAGGATAAAATGGACTAACTTCTTAAAAAACACAAACTACCAAAACTCACTCAAGAATAACATGGAGCCGAGGTCGGTTTGGCTCAGTGGTAGAGCGTCGGCCTGCGGACTGAGAGGTCCCGGGTTCGATTCCGGCCAGGGGCATGTACCTTGGTTGCAGGCACATCTCCGGTAGGGGGTGTGCAAGAGGCAGCTGGTCGAT
Source organism: Vespertilio murinus (assembly GCA_963924515.1). Lineage (NCBI taxonomy): Eukaryota > Metazoa > Chordata > Mammalia > Chiroptera > Vespertilionidae > Vespertilio > Vespertilio murinus. The sequence continues at coordinate 7,160,303 of OZ004715.1, read as the reverse complement.
GTTTCTCTCTCATCGATGTTTCTGGCTCTCTATCTCTCTCTCTTCCTCTCTGTAAAATATCAATAAAATATATTTAAAAAAAAAAAAAAGAATAACATGGAAAGTTCCTTAACTACTAAAGAATTAAAATCTCAGTTTAAACCCTTATGAAAAACATTTCTAAGTAACAGTACTAGAATTATTTCAAATAGGAACCACCTTATTGCATTCACAGAGAAAAACTCATGTAAAAAGTCTTTTCCCCTCCCACGATGGAAGTGGTTCTGGTTGAGTGACAACCTACAAAGCAGGAGGTCACAGTTCCATTCCCAGTCAGGGCACAAGCCAGAGTGGTGGGCTCAATCCCCAGTAGGGGGCATGCAGGAGGCAGCCAATCAATGACTCTCTCTCATCACTGATGTATCTACCTCTCTCCCTCTCCCTTCTTCTCTGAAATCAATAAAAATATGTATTTAAAAAAAAAGACTTTTCCTCTTTTGATATTCACCTACATTCACCTACTTGCTTTATGATTTAAAATTCTAACTTGATTGCTATAAAATAGACACATAGTAATAAAGAAGCAAACTATGCAGTATTCAACTCAATTTTTATTGGCAATCTACTTTCCTCTCCCCCTCTCCTTCACCCTTTTTCTCCTTCCCCTCTCCCTCTTCTTCCCCCTCTAATAAAAAACAATTTTTATGAATATTTCTTGATCTCGTTAAACTGAACACTATGGCCACTCTTCAAGGATCTTAAAGTCCATCAAAGATAATACTTTGCACTTGTATGAAGTGAATTATTAACTATACAACAAGTCAAGAGTTTTACTTGAATAAGTACTCAGAGACAAATACACTAATGGTTAAATCCCACAAACAGAACCCCTCAAACAACTGAATTGACCCTTAAAAGCTGTGCAAAAATCAAGTATCTACTATTTATTTAGATAATTTACTGAACTGAAAGTGCTAGGTAAGTATTACATGAGACTGAACCAGATGGAACTGCAGATTACCTATGATTTCAACCTACAACAATGCTAAGCATTCCCTGCTTTATATATAATTGTCTTCTCATGGGTGCTAATCACTTCTATCAGGATGGTATTATAATCAATTACCTTGGATGTTGGGAGACGAAAGTTCATTCAACATTTACCAAACATATTCCAGAGATTTTTCACGACAAGGGTTAGTATTTACAAATCTAGGATATAAACATCTACCAGGAAAGAGGTACTTTACATGACTACCGAACCTTTTTATCTATTTTTCAGTATTCTGTTTTTAATTCTTTATAAAAACTTAAGTTCTATTATCTGACGCTTTGATTCACTATAGAATAAGGATTAAGACCCATCCAGACTCAAAATCTACTAAGAGAGAGAATATAACAAAGTTTCTAAGATAACATCATTCCTTTGCTCACATTCCTTCAGTAAATTTTTATCTTAGTGAGTCAAAGTCCTTACTGTGGCCTACAGCCATTTCCTGCTACTCTGTCCTCCCCTACACCAGCTACCCAGAGCTTCTCGAGGTTCCTTAAACAGGCAAATACTTTAAATTCCCTCCTCGGGACCTTTGCATTAACTGTCCCTCTTCCAGGAATGTTCTTCTCAAAGATGTCACCTCCTTCTGATGTCTGCTTGAATGTCATCTCCTCACAATGGCCTTTTCTGGCCAACTTATTAAAATAGGACCCCTACGATACAAGCCACTTCGTGTTACCCATTGCTATATCCCCACAGTAAACTCCATACTAAGAGGCTCTCGGGAATCCACTGAACAAGAAAGAGGGTGCACAGAGACTGCACATATGCCTTCCATTAAAAGTTCTGTTACACATACTTTTATTAAAAAAGCCAAGAAAACAAGTTTTAAACACTGTACGCTCTGCTGCTACTGAGAATGAAACCACCCGTTAGAAGAAAATACTTAATTTCCAATAAAACATGCGGACAAAGACATGAATGCACGCTGCGTGTCTGCGGGTACGGAATGCTTCGGTTTACCCCAGGGAACTTCCCCAGGCCATTCCCCCTGAGCCAGAAGTTCTGGCCAAAGATACTTAAGGAATAATAATAATAATAACCAATGAATGGCATTCAAATATTGGGAAATACAAAATATAGGAGTCCAGACATCACAGTTTCACAGCAAGACAACTGAAATCCGAACTGGAAGTGTCTGCCACCCAGGAACAGACAAAAAGAAGTCCTAAAAGGATTGCACCCCTCTTCTTGGCGCCAGGCATGAAGGAACACTCAGCCTGGGGTGCAGAGGGACACGGAGTTTGGGAGGGGGGCGAGGCCCTGACCCCGAGGGGTGGGAGTGGTGTGCCGGAGCCACCCTCCTCCCCAGACTGGGGCTCAGAAGAAAGGGGATGCTGGTGACTGACTGCTTCCCGGCCCCCCAACAGGCGGGGGAGAGGAGGTGAGGGTGGACCCCGCCCCTTCCCTCCCCCCCCCCCCCCCCGAGAGAAGCCCGGGCCCAGCAGGGCTCCCCGGCGTCTGGCTCACCCGGCTCCCGGTTGATCTCGATGTCAAAGTGGCACTGCGGCCGGTCCTGCGCCCCCATCGCTCCCGAGGCGGCGGGAAGAGCTAGGAGAGAGCGGGCGGGGGGAGAGCGGTCAGGTCGGGGCGGGCCGGGAGCCGGGGCGGGGGCGGAGCCCGAGCGGCGGTCGCCCCGCGCCGGCCCGTCGCGACGGAGCGGGAGGGAGGGACGGCGCCCCCTCTCGCCCCCGGCCCCGCTAGCCCCCACATGGCGCGCACGCCCAGGCGGGCGGGCTCTTCACCTGGCTGGCCTCCAGCCTGGGCAGCTCCCCGTGCGCAGAGGAGAAAAGCGCGGTCACGGCGGCCCAAACCCGACGCCGGTAACGGACCACCTCCCCCTTCCTTCCCCCTTCCCCCAGCCCGGCCTCCCGGTGCCACGCCAAACCCCGCGAGAGTCTGAACAAACACCGCGAGAGCACAGCCTCGGAGAGGGTCTCTACCGGAAAGGAGGCGCAGTCTCGCAGGGAGCTCCCGGCGGAGCCTCAGGTACACGGCGCTCCTATTACTGAGCTGATCTTTTTTTTTTGTCCCGCCCCTTTTCTCTTTACTGGCATCGGTCGTCCAATCTGGGAGCCCCGGCCGCGCCTGCGCTCTCACGTCCTCTCGTTCCTCGCCGAGGGCTGTGAGCGTCCACGCGTCACCGGATGTCGCGAGGCTTCGCTGTTGACAGCTTCCAGCCAGTTGTGTGCGTTAACTCCTTGAGGTTTAAGCCCATCGAGCTTTTGTAGCCTGTTTTTTTGTTTGTTTGTTTTTTCATTAAATTCTCTGTAACATGTTCCAACCTCGCCCCAAAGTAACTTTTACATTTTTATAACTTAGGGAAGGAAGAAAAGGGGTGAAGGAGAGAAAAGGAATCCCATGAGAAGGTACAGGCACAATTCGACCGTATTTGCTTATACTATTTAAAATTTTTTAAATATATTTTTAATAGTTTCAGAGAGGAAGAGATGGAAACATTGATGAGATGGAAGTGATGAGAACCATTGATCTGCTGCCTCCGGCACGCCCTACACTGGAGGATGGAGCCATGTCCTAACTTGGAATCGAACCAACCTCTTGGTTCGTGGGAATGATGCTCAGTCAACTGAGCCACACCAACAGGGCAAGGCTGCTGTCTGTCTCCCTTTCCCCCTTTATTTTATTTTTTATTTTTTTAAAATATATTTTATTGATATTTTTACAGAGAGGAAGGGAGAGAGATAGAGAGCTAGAAACATCCATGAGAGAGAAACATGGACCAGCTGCCTCTTGCACGCCCCCTACCCGGGATGTGCCCGCAACCAATGTACATGCCCTTGACCGAAATCGAACCCGGGACCCTTCAGTCTGCAGACCGACGCTCTACCACTGAGCCAAACCGGTTCGGCTCCCCCTTTATTTTAAATATATTTTTACTTCAGAGAGGAAGTGAGGGATAAAAACATCAATGATGAGAAAGAATCATTAATCAGGTAAGGCTACTGTCTTTAGAAAGACCTGCTTACAAGGTTGGCCTTTAGTGGAATCTGGAAACTTGAATGGTAATCAATTTCCTACAATTCTAGAAAATGTTTGTTATGAGTGTCTCACTATGCCTAAATTATTTGTGTAAGCACTATGATTTTTGCTTTCCTTTTGGGAATCTGGAATTTAGGTATGTGTTAGGCAGGAGATGCTATGTGACTAGCCTCTAATAAAATAATTTGGGTACTGCCCCGTTGGTGTGGCTCAGTGGTTGAGGGTTGACCTATGAACCAGGAAGTCAGGGTTGATTTCCACTCAGGGCATATACCCAGGTTGTGGGTTTGATCCCTAGTGTGGGGCATGCAGGAGGCAGCAGATCAATGATTCTGTCATCATTGATGTTTCTCTCTTTGAAATCAATAAAAATGTTTTAAAATTTTTTGGTACTGACTCTGTAATGAATTTTCCTGGTAGACATTTCTCACTGTCTCAGTTCATCCCTGGTTGAAGTAAGCTTGTCCTGTGCCACTCCACTGGGAGGGAAGTTGAAACTTGGTTTCCTATGGGCTTTGCCCTATGTCTTTTCCCTTTGCTGAGTTAGCTTTGAATTATTTTACGAATAAACCATAGCTGTGGTTTAATGCTATCTCCTGTGAGTCTTCCTAACCAACCATCAAACTGGAGATAATCTTGGGACCCATGATGCAAATAGTACCAGAACATGGTAACAATCTACTAGTATATATTAAAAAATTTGGAAACATATGTTTTGAAATCCTCAATTTTTTCGTGTGGAAAATTAGTAGACCATTTCATGGAGTTAATAAAAATGAGTATGTTGCTAAAATAACATCTTCATTATATTCGTCAAGATCAGATTGGCTCTCTCCAGGTGGAAAAGGGAGCTTGGCCATGGCATCTTCAAGCATACATCTTTGTAGTTTGAAGGGAAAGCATTTTTTTCTGTCCGTACCAGTGAGGAAAAATCCTGGGACATTTCTGGTTGGCTTGATGAGGTTCATATCCCCATCTCCTGATGGCCACGGCAATGGGTAGATATCATGATTGATCAGCTTAGGGTAAAGCTAGCAACCACAAGAACAGGAAGTGGCAGCACAGAGATAGCTACTGGGGCAGTGGCTTCAAACTAAGACGACACCATAATTGTGGACACAGCGCCCATCTTTTAACCTTTTAGGTAAGTGACTTTTTTGCCACTAACGTTTTAAAGTATGGCTGTTTTCATAAATGTCTGCTGCTTCATTCTCTCTAGGAGGGAGTTTGAATCCCATCAAATTCACATGAAAAACCCACCACAACTAACACTTCCTGTCAGATAAGAGCCTAACTAATTTTATGTTGATCCTACTGGTTTGTTTCATTCTCTAAATTCTGCTTTGAGTCTTTGGCTCTGACATTAGTTTTTGAAAGTAGATTGAGTTTTGGCAAACAATGATTTGAGTGCAAGTTGCTTACTTACGAAGTGACCCCAGGAAACTCCATTTGGGGAGTGGCGAAGTGAAACAAGGAAGGTAGCCAATTAAGTATCTGCTATTAAGCCAGCTATCACAGCACGTGATTAGAATTTAATAGGATTTTTTTTTAAGTATATGTATTTTGTATTGATTTCAGAGAAGGGAAGATAGAAACATCAATGATGAGAATCATTGATTGCCTGCCTCCTACACGCCCCCCCACTGGGCATGTGCCCACAACCTGCAATCAAACCTGGGACCCTTCAGTCCACAGGCCGATGCTCTCTATCCGCTAAGCCAAACCAGCTAGGGCTCTCAGGATTGTTCTTATGGTGGGAAAAGGGCTGGCATATTAATACTCCATCTCCTGACAGTCATTAGTTGAGAGCTATTCTCAGGGTGATAACCCAGGATTCTTCTGGTCTGTTATTCCTGGGAAAAGCAGACTTTGGGAAAAAGTCCTCAGGAATAGAGATGCAGATGTGGACTGTCAGGAGTCAGGTGGAAGATGTAAGAATAAGTTCAGCGGAGTCAAGTCCAAGAAACGAGAACGGGATGCTGATGGCTTCTGCTTCAACTGGCAGTTTTTTGTTTGAAGACAAAGGAGTGTTCAGGAATTAAAAAGCATACTTTGTAGCTCGCTGGTGTGGCTCAGTTGGTTGAGCCATCTCCCAAGCACCAAGAGGTTGCAGATTTGATTCCCAATCCAGGCACCTGCCTGGGTTTCGGGCTTGATCCCCAGCAGGGGGCATGCAGGAGGCAGCCAACTGATGTTTCTCTCTGATTGATGTTTCTAGCTCTTCTTCCTTCCTCTCTAAAAAAAATCACTAAAAACAAAAATTGTTTGTTAAAAAAGTAAAAAGCACACTTTTCCTATGAAGCACTTGGTAATTCCCACATGAGTTACTGCAGCCTCTGGTCCTGCATGGTGCCCTAGTCCGTGCCTGGGTAGGAGTCTTTTATCTCACCAGGCTTCTTAGGAGCCCCTCAAAAGCAGGGCTTACAGCTCTATAAATGGACTGAAAGATAAATAACAATGGTTTGGAACGAAGGGTCCTTGCATAGCTGTTGCTTCTGCCTGCACTACCAGTTCCCCTGATGGTCACATATCAGGCTGTTATTTCTATCTCCTATGAGGTGTGCACTCTCTATAGTCAAAGGAGCATCCTTATCTCTGAAGACAAGGGACACGGAGAATTTGAACAAACAGGCCTAGCTAAGTTCCCCCCAGTTCACTACACTCAGCTCATACCCATTTGTCCTAGACTTTCCACCCTTCATCAAACCTAGTATACATATGCTCAGGTTTAACTTCTTCTTTGCATCTTCATTTTATTATGAAAGCTCCCATCTCAAGTAAAACGTTTATGAAATAAATCTGTATGCCTTTGTTTTGTTAATCTGTCATTTGCTATGCACCCCAGCAGAGAACCTTAAAATAGAAAAAAAAAATATTGTTCCTCCCTGTAACATCATTAGAAGATATTACGGTAATAATAATTAGGAATTACTATTTTGCTACAATAATGGTGTTATATCAACATATATTAATATGTATATTATATACATATCCTATATATTAATCCTGCTAATCCTAACCCAAAGATATTTTTACCCATACTTGAGAGAGAGAGAGAGAAACATTAGTTGATTAGTTGCCCCCTGCACGTGCCCTGATGAGGGCCAGGGATCGAACCTGCAACCTAGGTGAGTGCTCTTGCCTGGGAATGGAACCCAAGACCCTTAGGTTTGCAGGCAGATGCTCTAACCACTGAAAAAACTGGCCAGGGTATTATATATACTTTTACGTTCTTACAGTTTTCCTGGAAAACCAAACGGAGCACGTATTACATGAAAATTCCTGTACCTCAGTATCAGTCTTTTGTGGAAAGGCAAGCTTTACTTCAAAGCAGCCTGGCCAGAGCAGCGGGGGGTCCAGAACCACACCCAGTAGAAAGGAGAACACAGTAGCATGTTCAACCGGCAGGTCTCCGTCAGGGGGTCTCACCCAGTCCCCGCTGGCCACGCACCTGCTCAGCTTCCTCTTCGGGCTGAACCTAAAACGTAGGCTTGAAGACGCCCATGGTATCTTTGTTATCCAAACACACCGATTTCAAAAAAGAAAACACCTGGAGGCAGCTTGAGGGAATTTGCTTAGTTATTAAAATAAATATTTACACTGACATATAGTTATTTAGTTCTTCACATTTTCACACTCAAAAGAGACACAGAGATTTCCTTCACGTTTTCAGCAGCTGAGTTGGTAAAGATCCAGTCTCTGTGTCACAGGAAATGCTATTTCTTTCAGTTACTCCTCACAGCAGGCAACTGGGGGATTATTCCATTACTTTTGAAGGACTGGTCGGGTTGGCATCTGCGATGGTAGCCAAATAAATGAGATTTCTATGTAGCACATGCTGGTACCTATGGGTGGAGAACAGGCAAAATTCGTCTTGAACATGAACAAACTGGAAAAGAATTTACCTACTTCAGTGGAAAGGCTCATCCGCTGACTGATGACTCAGTGTTACCAACTTTGTTTAACACTTTCAAGGAAAATACATCCAGAATCGTACCTATTCTCACTTATTTCCATAGGCACCTCTCTAGACTATGGTACTGAACCCAACTCCTAACTGGTCCCTTGCCCTCCCTCTGTACCCCCACTCTATTCCCCTCATACAGTGATCACTGCACAACTTAAGTTACCATCGTGCCATATCTCTGTTCATTGCTTTTCAAAGGCTCCCATCTCATTCCGAGTAAAGCTGAGCCCTTCTCCTGGCCTACAAGGCCCTGTTACAAGATCGGGCCCCTCCAGTTGCCTCTCTGATCTCGTCTCCTTCCATTTCCCCTTTGCTCACTGAGTTCTCGTTATGGCGGCATCCTTGCTGACATTTAAAGACACAGAGCCCGCTCCAGCCTGGGGGCTTTTCCACCTCATGCTCTGCCTCCCATACTGCACAGCCGGCTCCCCTACCTCAGGCTTCTGCTCAAATGGCACATCAGAGAAACCTGGTATAAAACAGCACCCAAACTTTATTCTTATTCAGAGTTATTAGCATGTGCTTAATTAGATGATTTCCTCTGGGTGGGATGGCATCTCCAATGGTAGCCGAATACATGAGCTTTCTATGTGGCACATGCACACAGAAGGTAAGCTCCACGTCAGCAGAGCTACTGTTACGGTCCTGATTCCCCAGTAGCTGACAGATCCTGATACTCAGTAGGACTTACAAAATATCCGAACAAACTTAAAAGCAGGGATGACGTACTTCCACGTGCGCTTCCTATAGTAGCGGTTCTCAATCAGGGAGCCGAGCTCCCTACCAAGGAAGAAAAGTCAGACTAGGAAGCAGGAAGCATGGCAGGTGCAATGTGAAAAAGCCCCCCAGGAGACTTTGATAACTTTCTTACCCATAAGTTAAGAATGAATCACTGCACCAAACAGAATGCTTTGCAACTATTTTTCATATAGAAAAATGAGTGTTTACTATAAACCATAAAAAAGCAAACTACCAATTTACTATAAACTGTAAAAGAGCTAATGACCAAATACCAGAGTCAACTGTAAAAACTTATCCAAAGATGCGCCAAACCGGTTTGGCTCAATGAATAGAGCATCGGCCTGCGGCCTGAAATGTCCCGAGTTCGATTTCAGTCAAGGGCATGGACCTTGGTTGCAGGCACATCCCCAGTAGGGGGTGCAAGAGGCACTCATCAATGTTTCTAACTCTCTATCCCTCTCTCTTCCTCTCTGTAAAAAATCAATAAAATATATTTTTTTAAAAACTTATCCAAAGATGGATTATCTCTACTATTCCACTGAGCTGTTCAGTGAAGGTGATTTTTAGAGGAAGTGGGGGTGGAGGAGAGGCATGTTAAGATATGTACACGGATACAAATTTAATAAAAAATAAAAAAAGGAAAAAAAAACTAAAATGAGAAAGCAGACACCAATAGCATCTCCTAAGACTACTTTTCCATGTGAATCCCTCCCCGTCCCCATTGTCATCAACTGGCAGGGCTTCCGGTGAAGAAGGCTTTGCAATGAGCATAATTCAGGTTCTGAAGAGGGTGCTGCATCTGACTCCTGGCTATGGTGCTGGGCAGGTAAGCAACCTCTCTGACCCTCCTCTGCCACCAGTCACCCAAGACTAGCTCAGGACAAGCTGCTGTATCACCACACTGGCTTCCACGCCACTCAAAAGCAAGGGCATGTACACATAAGGAACTGTCTGACATTGAAATTGGGACTCAAAAGAACTGTTGGCCCAGAAAGGAACTCACTACAGACTGATTCATTTGCCTCTCAGCATAACCATTATGGCTTGTCTCATTTTCTATTCTTATAAGGCTATTTCTTGAATCACATGATCTCACGCATCTAGGGGAAATAATGAGCAACATAAACTGATAGACAAAAACAGACCCAGAGACAGAGAAGCAGCGATCAGACTGTCAAACCTCAGAGGGAAGGTAGGGGAGGATGGGGGTATGGAGGGAAGATCAACCAAAAGACTTGTGTGCATGCATATAAGCCTAACCAGTGGCCATGGGCAACATGGGGGTGAGGGTATATGTGGGGAGGGGTTTGGGATGGGAATGGGAGGATGAGGGGAAATATGTGATACCATAATCAATAAATAAATTGTTTTTAAAAAGAAAAAGGAGGGAGCTGGGACTCACTGGACGCACTCGTTCGCCCGGCCTTTGTTCTGGTACTCCACGATACAGCGGATCAGCTGGTCGTTCTCCTCCAGGAGCTGCCAGGCCAGAGAAAGGGTCAGAGCCACACGACATCCAGGCGCTAAGGCACCTGCCCCAGGTCTCAGGGCCCAGGGCCAGGCTGCCCTGCCCCCGGCGCCTTAGCTGACTCTGTTTCCATCTCAGCCCTTACCCCAGAGCCAGCACCCGGGCCCACGGTGTCCGCGGGGACGCCGCCGCCGCCTTGGCAGCAAACTTCCCGCACCCGAGGCCCTCTTCCGGTCCGCCAGGAAACCCCTCCCCTCGGTCTGCGCCGGCGCTCACCCGCTGGATGGTCTCCTGATTGACCTGCGCCTTGCCTCTCAGCCAGTCCGGTACGAAGGCCACCGACATCCCGGGAAGCCGGGCCGCAACCGGGTCTCAGGCCCCGGAAAACCCCCACCGCGGCTAGAGCAGAGCCGACCTGCAGCTCCACACACACCACCGCGGGGGCGGCGGCGGCGGAAGGGCCCCGGGGCGGGCCGGGCTTAGCTCTCGACGTTGATTGGTTCCCCCCGCTTAGGAGGCGGGAACAGGCGGAGCGTCGCTTGTGATTGGACGCGCCCGAGGGACGCTAGGCTTGGGGTGTAGCTGTTGCTGGCGGGTCCTTGGCGGTTGCGCAGTCGGGAAAGCCAGCTTGGGGGGCGGGGCCTGGCATCAACGCTCGCTTTTTAACACTCTGTTGTAGTCTAAGGCCTGGGGCGCCGTGCCTGGGTCCCTTGAGAATTGTAAAAAAGCAAATGGACCGAATGCCAGAGTCAAATGTAAAAACTTAACCAAAGATGGATTATCTCTGCATATAATCGGAGCTGGAGCCCAGAAAGCCGGCGCCGCCAAGTCCACTCCGCTTCCGACGTCACTCTCTCGCCTCCGGATTTGAAGCCTGGAAGGGAACCCGGGCCATTGTCTCCTCCCAAGCCAAATCCCCGCAGGGCCAAGGAAAAGACTGGTGCGCTTTATTATTTGCTGAAGGACAAACTCACACATATACCTGTTTGTTCTTTGGGCAACAATAATGCTTTATATTAGGTTTAGACAAGGCATGAATACCAGGGGGGCAAGGGTCCCCTATCATAACGCTCTCTCGGTTTTTGTGTTTGTTTGTTTTTTACATTGAACTGCAACCTGTATATTCAATTGACAACACTGACATCCCAAACAGGAGCCTCAAAGGTGACTCACATTCAGCATGTCTAAGATGGAACTAAGGACCAGTCTTCTCTCCAAAATCAGATCTTTTTCCAGTTTCCCCGTATCTATGAATCCCTCCACCATCCACCCATTCACTCAAGGCTACACAGTGGCATCATTCTTGAAGCTACTTTGTCACCCTTTCACATCCAATTCATCACCAAGTCCTGCTGATTTCGCTCATACACTTCTCTGCACACTGCCTAGTTGTCTTCCTCACCAGCATCGCTCTGGTCCAAGTTCCAGCTTCATCCTCTCTTATCCAGATGACTGCGATTGGCTTCCCACTTGGTCTGACCACAGCTTCCATGAATCTTCTCCATTTGGGCCTTCACGTCAACAGCCAAAGTGATTTTTACAAATTGCGAACTTGGTCAGTATCTCGCTGTCCTAAACTTTCTGCCGTGGCCTACAAGATCCTATGTGGTCTTACCTCTTCTAGTCTCTCTAGTGGCTCTCACTTTACTCTCTAAAGTCAGAATTTCATTTCTCTCTTTTTTTTTTTGGTGGCAACATAGGCATAACATAAAACATTTAACCATTTTTAAAACGTACAATTCAGTGGCACTTAGTAAATTGATAGTGTTGTGCAACTATCACCACCACTGATTCCCGCCATATTGCATCTTGTACAACTGAAATTCTGTGCTTATTAAATACCAACTCCCCGTGTGCTCCCCAACTTCCTGTCATCCCTCAAGGAGTCCCGTTGCCTTCCACACAGAGTTCTCTATACATTCCGTTCCCTTCTATCTGAAACGCTCTTCCTTTTTGTAGTGGTAGCTAATAAGCCAGTGTCACGTTCTTAGAGAGGCATCACTGGACAACAACGTCCAGGCCAGAAGACCCTGTAAATTCTCATTAAAAAAAAAAAAAAAAAAAAAAAAAAAGCTTGCTCCTCTCTGAAGAGCGCATATTTCAGTTTGTATTAAACACGTGTGGTGCAATTGTTTGATGGGTGCTGTCACTCTGCCCTCCTCTCTTCACGTAGTTTTTAAAAAATATATATTTTACAGAGAGGAAGGGAGAGAGATAGCTAGAAACGTCGATGAGAGAGAAACATCAACCACCTGCCTCTTGCACACCCCCTACCGTGGATGTGCCCGCAGCCAAGGTACATGCCCTTGACCGGGATCGAACCTGGAACCTTTCAGTCCGCAGACCGATGTTCTATAACTGAGCCAAACTGGTTTCAGCTCTTCATGTAGTTTTTAGTGTCAGGAGTTCCTCGCCATGTCCGCAGTGCCTGGCACACAGCAGGTGCTCAACATTTTTTTTGAAAGAAGAACGAATGGATGAACTCTGCTACCCAGTCTCCCTTGAACCCATCTGTGAGTGCCTCCGACCCCGCACCGGGGTGTGTCCCTAGACTTTGGCATCTCTTCCAGGCTGGCAGGAGGCTGTGCTCTTTGGATTGCGTATCTGGGGCCTTGCCTCCCAGCAGCGCGGACCTCGGAACCCACGCCCGGGGCGCGCCGCGCCTTCACGCTGAACCTCCTCGCCTCGGCGCGTCCGTCCGTGCTGTTCGCTGCTCCGGCGGCAGGAATCGAGCTTAGACCGTGAGGCCTCCTGCCACTTCCCGGCGTGGGAAATACGGCCCTGGACCTCACAGCCCTGCGGGTGAGCGCCGGGAAAAGGGGAAAAAAGCAAGCTGGGGGGCGCGCATCCAGCCACGCCCCTCTCTTCCTTTGGGTCGCGGCCCTTTAAGAACGACTTCATTCTCAGCCCTGCCGGGAGGGGGGGGCGGGGTCGCTCCAGGATTGGTCGGTTCGGGCGCGAGTGTTGCTTGGCAGCAGCCAATGGACGTGGAAGGCTCGCGCGTGCGCACTGTCGCCTACCTGCGCCCGGGCTGCCCGTGTCCTGGGTCCTGGGCTGGGTCTGCCCCGTGGGCTCAGGTAGCGGAAGAGGCGGCGGGTGGCTCGGCGGCGCGGAGGGGGGCTGCTGACCTCCGGAGGCCGCCGCCCGGGAGAGGTGAGGGCTTTCGGGCGGAGGCGGGCGTAGCGGCCCGTTAGCCGACCGCAGGCGGAGTCGGTGTGGCGCAGGGCGGGCCTGGAGGTGGAGGCGATTCCCCGGCCCGCCCCTCCGTTCAGGCCCAAGTGGTAGAGCCCAGGATTCAAACCCTGATTTTAGTACTGAAAATGTTTTATAAAATATTAAAATACCGGGCTCTGTGGGGCTTCCCGGAACCACCTGTCTCCCTTTCTCGGCGCCCGCCGCCCTCCGGACTGGGACTCTCCCGGGCGCGCACCTGCAGAACTGTCAGCTGTTAGACGGCGCTCCGGGCGCCGCTTCCGGTGGGAGGAGATGGGTGTGTCCAAAAGCGAGAGCGGGCGATTATTAATTTAATTATCCACGAAACTCGTGCCCGGAGTAGTGTTTAATGTTAATAGCAGACTTCTCTCAGCGTGCGGATCTTGCAAGATTGGGTTTACCAGATCGTGGCTGTGCTGGGCCAGCTTTTCTGAGCACCAGGTGTAGGAGGAGGAGGTGGTGGACTTTTGTGTCCATTGTTAAGCTTGCATCTAGACCTCCAGAGCCAGAGAGAGAGAAAGAGAGAGAGAGCACCCCGGGGAGAAATTAGGATTGGAGCAATCAAAGCCACAAAAGGATATTACCAGTGTTGAAGAGGAATTGGTGAAATTTGCGACATGGTCAGGAAAAAAAAATCAAGTAATACAGTAAGGAAGGAGCCGTTGCGACAGGTGCATCCTGGGCCCTGGCGCCTATGAATAGGTCTGTGATTAGTTTTGAGTGTCAGTGCCCCAGGAGAAGGAATTGCTTTTAGAGAAATGGAGTGGCTGCAATACCAAAGATTGGATTTGAGAAGCAATAGTGTAGCGGAAAGATGATATAGGCTTTTGAATATTTTAAGTAATAAAATTTGGGTTTGAATCCTGGCTCTACCACCTGAGCCTTGCAGCTACACTGTTCACACCTGTCCAGGGTAGAGCATGCCTGCTTCCTAGTCATGAGCACCAAATAACATTATCAATGTAAGAGTCTCTCGCACAGTGCCTGGTGTATAATGTTAGGTGCTGCCAAGTTCAGTGCCCTCCTTCCCTTAGCTCTAAACAAATGGTGGTGGACCTCTCCCCTCCTCCCCACCCCATCCCCAAGCAAAGTGAAACAGAGGCACCTTCATGATCTACAAATCTTAAGTCGCGCGACTGAGAGTGAATTCAATAAGGGTGACATGACTCCGTTTTGTTTCCTGTGTTGTGTATATAGGCAGTACACCTTATGGTGAAAACTTGTGTATGAATATTTGTGCGCCAAATGAAACTTGTTTTGCTTGTTTCAATGACTGTTTTGCAAAGCCTGGTCATTTCTCACAGAGAGGGTTAAGGGTAAAGGGGAGAGGGGAAAAAAAAAACACTTTGGAGACCAGGATGGCCTCTAGCTAGGCACAAAGTTTTTGCTGGTAGAATAGGGATTATCTATGACCTGAGCAGTTTATAACTAGAGCTGAGAAGAGGATTTCGGAAATAGAGGAGGCAGATTAAAATACTTTGTCAAATCTCGTAGTACCTCAGTCAGGGAAGGTCTCACGGAAGGTTGGATTGGAGACAGGCCTTGATGTGGGTTTGGTTATGGGGAGATCAGAAACGTGGCAGATAGAGATGAAGAAGAGGCACAGAAGTGACGAGAGTGGTATGCCTTCTGGAAGCTCCCCTTTCCCGCAGCTCACGGGAACTGAGATGCCAAAAAGGTTACATGCCCAGAGCTCCTTGGAAGAAAAGCCCACTGGTGTGTGAACCTATCCACATCCTCTCAAAAACAGCGCCTGTGACACGGGATGTGTGGGTGAGCGGAAAGACCTGTTCAAGCTGCCGTGGCCACCTCCCCAACCCCCGTTTTGCAGGGCTGCTGCGTGCAGATGTGCACGCTACGCCCTGAACAGGCGCCTGCAGAATTAACGGATGGGGCTAAACCCAGCCAGGCTCTGTCGGCAGAACTGGCCGGGGCTGCTTCTACTGGGGAAGTACCTTGTTCTAATCTGCCAAAAGCACCAGGAGGGCTCAGAATCTGTTTCCTTTGGTTTCTTGTATTAAGGTGTTCACATATTAAGGCCAAATATTGAGTGTCTTACTGTAATACAATTTGCTAAGTGATTTCCGTTAACCACCTGTAGGAGCTCAGTCATCATTTTGAAGACTGGCTCTGTATAAAAAAATTAGCAGAAATTCAGAAGGACACGCTGTACTCTCTCAGCTCCATCTTTGCCCTCTGCTCTCCTTTCTACCTACGTTAGGTTAGATCAGCCATGGGCAAACTACGGCCCTCGGGCCGGATCCGGCCCGTTCGGCTGTTCTATCCGGCCCTCGGAGCCCAAAGAGCGGAGGGTTCTCTTGCTCTCCCCTCCGCTCCTTCACCAGCAGCCCAAGAGGAGAGTGCCAGCATGGTCAGGTTGCTTTTGTTCCGGCCCTCTGGTCCAGTTTAAGAACCCATTGTGGCCCTCGAGGCAAAAAGTTTGCCCACCCCTGGGTTCGATGCTTAGAATCCCTAAACTGCTCAGCGCCTACCTCCCTGGGTGACCTGAAATGCACAGGTTCCTGGACCCCATGCCCGCTGCTCCAGCATCAGGCACATCCTGGCCCCTTTGGAGTCCTCTTGTTACCTGTGTCCAGCTACGCACTGCCCTTGCTCTTGCTCCTGAGCCCTCCTTCCCTGCTTCCTTGCTTCCCTGTTCCTTTGTACCTCATCCTGGTTGGTTGAATTTTGAGAAAGGAGAGATTCACTAGAGAAAAGGAACAGGAGGATCGCAAGAAAAGAAGGGACACGGAGGATAATGAATGAAGTAAAATTGGGAGTGACAGCCATAGAGGTCATAATAGAAGCACCATTCGCAGTTACTGGGGGTGAGCGTGGAATGGAGCGCGAGTTTCGAGGATGGGGGTTCTCTCCGGTCCTCAGTAACAAGGTGTCCTTGCTCCCCTCAGGTGTCCTCATGACTCCTCCTGCGGACCATGTCCCTGATCCTCTTTGCCTGCGTGGTCAGGGTGAGGGATGGACTGCCCCTCTCGGCCTCCACTGACTTTTACCACACCCAGGAGTTCCTGGAAATCCGGAGGCGGCTCAAGACGTTAGCCTTGCGGCTGGCCCAGTATCCCGGTCGAGGCTCTGCACAAGGCCGTGACTTCAGCATACAGTAAGCAAGTGTGCTCACTTCCCCAGGACATCAGCAAAGCCCTGCTGCTTCCCTCACATGTTATGCAGATCACACGGCATGTGTAAGGTCTAGCATGTCCGGTGTGGTTCAGTGGTTGGGTGTTGACCCAGACACCGAGAGATTGCAGTTCACTTTCCAATCAGGACACATGCCTGGGTTGTGGGCTCGATCCCCAGAAGGGGGTGTGCAGGAGGCAGCCGATCAGTGATGTTTCTCCCTCATCACTGTTTCTCTCTATCCCTCTCCCTTCCTTTCTCTCTAAAAATCAATAAAAACATTAAAAAATAAAAGCAGATCTAGCACCAGACAGTGCTCAGAGGTTGTGTGTGTGCACAATAGAGTTAGGGGGCCTTCAGCATTGTTGCTCCAACGGCTGCTTCTGTTAGTGGCATGCCCGTGGGCATCAGGAGACCCGCCTTCAACCAGTTTTCATGCCTTTAGTTTCGGAGATTTTTCTGCATCAGATGCAGGGGTGGAAAAAAAGTAAAGAGGGAGGAGATACTAGATTAGAATGGCAGGGAAGAAAACAGAGTGGGAAGGTCTGAGGTCAGGGTGTCAGGGCATGCGCTCTCTCTGAGGCTCTAGGAGAATCCTTCCCGCACGTGCCTCTCTAGCCCCGCCTGGTGGTTGCCGGCAGTCCTTGTCCTCTGTGTCTTGCGGAAGCCACATGCAGTCTCTGCCTCTGTGGTTACGTGGGCTTCTCCCTTCTGTCTCTGTGACTAGATTTCACGCCAGTCGTTGGATGAAAGCCCACCCCAACCCATTATTCCCTAATCCGTGATGACCTCATTCTGTCTGAATTACTGCTACAAAGGCTATTTCCAAGTAAGGTCATATTCACTGATACTAGGAGTTAGGACTTCAATATATATATGTATTTTGGGGGGGACACTATTCAGCCCATAAATAGGGGGCCCACTTTCAAATAGGAACACCTTCACCCCAGAGATTTAGGATCTGCTGGGAAATTCCTTATACAAGGAGATGTCATTCTTTTTTAAAAATTGAAAACGTTTTTATATGGACTTCTAATTACAAAAAGGTGGTCGATAATAAACCTAAAAACGCTTCTGCCAGAAACACCCAGAAATGTGGGTAAATGTATATTTATTTATTTATTTATTCATTTATATACATACATTTAAAAATATTTTTATTGGTTTCAGAGAGGAAGGGAGAGGGGGAGAGAGATAGAATCATCATTGATTGGTTGCCTCTTGCACACCCCCCACTGGGGATCGAGCCCACAACCCGGGCATGTGCCCTTGACCAGAATCGGACCCAGGACCCTTTAGTTTGCAGGTCAACACTCTACCACTGAGCTAAACTGGCTAGGGCTAAATACATAAATTTAAAAAAATGTGTAGCTGAACTTGAAAGAAAGAAATTCCAAGGTGCCAGAAATGCAGGAGGAAGAGAATGCCAACGTGTGAGCTGGCACTGAGGCTCCCGGGTAAACAGTCACAGTGAACTCAGGGTTAAGTCTCTGCATCATAAGGGGAGAGGACTTTGAGTGTATGTAAGTGAGGAGTTGGAATAAGACCCGTGCATAAAGACAGGGTTCTTGTCAGGGTGCAACCCTATAGCAGTGATAGGGGAGAAATAGTCTGCTCACCAATACAGGGTTAGCTCATCTCTCTCTGGCTTTGAATGGGAAGAAAAGATCAAATCTCACCTAAGAAATCGAAACCCTGCTCTTGTGTGTTGTGTCAGATTGGAGTCTGAATTTATACCTTTTTGTTTTGTTTTGTTTTTTAATCCTCACTCAGGATATTTTTCCACTGATTTTTAGAGAGAGCAGAAAGAAGGGGAAGACACACAGAGAAACATTGATGTGAGGGAGACATATCAATTGGTTGCCTCCCACCTGTGCCCCCACCAGACTGGGAATAAAACCTGCAACTGGTATGTGCCCTTGACCGGAATTGAACCCTGGACCTTTTAGTCTGCAGGCTGATGCTCTGTCCACTGAGCCAAATCAGCTAGGGCTGAGTTTATACTTTGTACTCCCCCAGGCTAGGAATTTCCAAGCCAAGGTTCAGATATCAGTGTCGGTTCCAGAATGATGACACGGGAGCATCAGGCCAGGCAAATGCAGACCCTCGTGAGGAGTGTGCCTCAAGTCAGGCCTCAGGGGCGTCCCCCAGGAGAAAACAGGCTCAGCTGTCAGCAAAAGTGACAGAAGCTGGAGGAGATGGCCCACAGTGAGTGGGGGGATCAGGAGGGAAGTAGAGTTCCCAGAACTTGAAATAATAGTGTGGCAGCCTGAAAGGAGGAGGTGTCATTTCGGGATGCTAGTCTGATTCAATGTTAGAACACCTTTTGATGTAGATCAAAAAAGAAAATCATTTTCCTCTGAGATGCAGAGAAGTCTGAGGCTACTTCCCTATAACGGAACACACACCTTCAGATAGGAATAATGGCAGATACCACTACACATTTTAAAGGAAGTATAAGAAAGGTGCAGACGCAGGCAGATCTAGCTGAGGACACACATATGCACCCGGCAGCTCCAGGACTGCCCGAGGCCAAGCAGGTCCGGAGTGGAGGGGAGCTCGTGTCTGGCGGTGGTGGTTGTGATGGTGGGGAAATCCGTGGGTCTGCTCCTGCAAACGTAGATGTCGCCCTTTTGTTCCAGCTTTTCCTCTGCAGGGGATGTGGCCTGCATGGCTATCTGCTCCCACCGGTGCCCAGCGGCCATGGCCTTCCTCTTCCTGGAGACCCTGTGGTGGGAATTCACAGCTTCCTACGACACCACCCGCATCGGCCTAGCCTCCAGGCCATATGCCTTTCTGGAATTCGGTTTGTAACCCTCCTTTGTAATTACTGTTTTCGCTCACGGCGTGTGTAGATTTACCCTGAGTGGCCAGATTATGATGATCTCTGAATGCATGATAATCGGGCCACTCAGTGTATATCCTATATAATAAAAGGCTAATATGAAAATTGTCCCCTCAACCAGGAGTTCGACCAGCAGGCAGGCCGGCCAACTGCCCACGTCCCCTCCCCCTGGCCAGGCTGGCTGGACCCCACCCATGCACAAATTAATGCACCAGGCCTCTAACACACACACACACACACACACACACACACACACACACACAGTGAGTGGCCAGATTATTATGGATTCAGAGAGCATAATAATCTGGCCACTCAGTGTATAGTTTAGATATGGCTTTTTGACCTTCAAGAACAGTCATTGGAGGTGTGGTAAGATATCACAGGAGAACAGCTGACTATCCTGAGGTTTTACAGTGATGGAAGAGGCCTGGGAACTTTGAGGTTTAACACTCTGGCTTGTCATCCTTGGGGCAGCTGGAGGGATGGTGAGAACTGTATGGGTCAGTCACCACAACCTTCGCGAGTGGGGTCAGCAAACTGTGTCTCACGGGCCAAAAACTTGGCAATAAATTAGTACTAACATAAATAAAAGAATTAAAACCAATGCCTTTCAAGTATATAATCCTAGTTGGCATAGCACATTCACATTCATGTGTAACTTTTTCTCACATGCCTTTTCTTGAGATAACAAGGCCTAGCATAACCATCCCCAGTTTTTAAGCTTAGAAATATCCGGTGAGTTGTTAGGACTATACTGTCCCAAGTGGGTGAGCTAAGAATCAAGTCCTCGTCGCCTGACCCCCTTGTCACTGAGGAGCTGGCAGGCGGTGCTGCCTCTCTGTGGACAGCTGTCACCTTTTAATCACTCCGCTCCGGAGAGACTAGTGTGGCCAGTCATGCTTTGGAGTGGTCATTTGACCTGTACGTATAACTTGACACTCTTGAGAGTCTGGCTGACATTAGCCTGGTTGGAAATGTACAGTTCGCTTTGTACGTCTTGTCTTGTAACACCCGTTGTGATGAAAATGCTCAACTTGGGGTGCTCTCTTGTTGCAGACAGCATCATTCAGAAAGTGAAGTGGCATTTTAACTATGCAAGTTCCGCTCAGATGGGGAGCAGCTTAGAAAAGATTCAGGAGGAGCTGGAGTTCCAGCCTCCGGCGGTTCTCACTCTGGAGGACCCAGACGTGGCAAATGGGGTGATGAACGGTCACGTGCAGATGCCCTTGGAGCCCGGTGAGTGGCCTGCTGCTCTCTGAGGTTGCTGATGGTGAGGGGGTATTCCGTATTTCAAAGGGACACAGTTCTTTCACTAAGGAAGGTATTTTTGGGGGGGCATAAAGGGGGGTTAAACAGTTTGTATATTAACATATTTCCTGGGTGGTCATCTTAAGAAACTTGACAATTATGGCAGTGAGCTGATCTGAGGGGAGGTGACTCTTATGATGAAATTCAGGAAAGAGTGACTTGGCTGATTGTTTTCTTTAAAAAAAAAAAAAAATATATATATATATATATTATTGATTTTTTTTTTTTACAGAAAGGAAGAGAGAGGGATAGAGAGTTAGAAACATCAATGAGAGAGAATCATTGATCAGCTGCCTCTTGCACACCCTCTACTGGGGATGTGCCCGCAACCAAGGTACATGCCCTTGACCGGAATCGAACCTGGGACCTTTCAGTCCGCAGGCCGACGCTCTATCCACTGAGCCAAACCAGCTTTGGTGGCCAATTGTTTTCTTAACCAGGATGAAGTCTGTAGGTGTGAAGGAGGTCCATTCCCTTTTCCTGGAAGTCACTTGTACAGATTTGTCCACTTGTCTGTCTGTCTACCCATCCATCCATCTATCTGTTCTTTATCTTTATTCCTTTGACAATGAGTCTTTATCTCATCACTTAGTGAAGTACTTACTGCAAGTCTCCACTGAGAGACCCCCTTCTCCTTGATGGAGAGCGGGGAGGTCTATGGGATGAGCCAGGTCTATGGGAGGGCCAGAGCCAGGGCTTCTGTTGCTCTCACTGTGGGGTTCCCCGTGAGACCTGGGGGCATCCCTCTATCCCTGCGGATACCAGATGGCGAGTCTTTATGTGAGGAATGAGGTGTTAATGAATGCGATCACATGCCCTGGCATTCTCTGGCAGTCTGGCATTACACTCAATGCCTGGCGTATAATGAAGCATGATTGTCACCATTCCTTGTTTACAATTACACACAATGAAACCAGCTGTTAGTTGAGGTGGATATTTACAGTGTGAGAATGTTATAATGGTGAAGAGCTGAATTTTGCTCTGAAAGAAAGAGCTGTCTATACTATAATAATCTAATCATTTTAACTTTTATGCTATACTCATTGCTTGAACTTTAAAAGTGTTCATGCTTTTGGCTTAACTTTGTGTTTTAATTTAATGTTTTGATCAACAAATTCATGGATTGGCTCTCAGGCTAATCAGTAAGTTATAATTTCTGTTGGGAAGGAAGACTGAGAGGTTGAACCCCTCCTTTGCCATATCTGAGATGGGGTAACTTTGTAATGTAAATTTAAAAAAAATTATTTTATTGACTTTTTACTGAGAGGAAGGGAGAGGGATAGAGTTAGAAACATCGATGAGAGAGAAACATCGATCAGCTGCATCCTGCACACTCCCCACTGGGGATGTGCCCACAACCAAGATACATGCCCTTGACTGGAATCGAACCTGGGACCCTTCAGTCTGCAGGCCGATGCTCTATCCACTGAGCCAAACTGGCTAGGGCTAAGTTTTGTTTTTTAGCCACTTAGACAAGAGTACCAAATACTTGCCTATCCTTCTAGGACATTACACTGTGATTTGACTCACCCTATTGTTCTGAGGCTAGAGCCTGTGCAGGTAGCACATTCTGTTCTAACAGGAACATTGACTTGCTGGGTGGAAACTCTTAACACCAACAATAGGCATCAGTGGGGTTGCAGCAAGCTATCTGTGTGTGCGTATACATGGCTGAGTATGTGAGAAAGGAAAGGACAAGAAAGGATGAGTTAGAAAAGAGCACAGCAAGAGAAATCCCGATGTAAAGCCATTTACCGGTATGGCTTTATTTGTGCATTAGCTGTCCGTTTCTGAAAGCCTTTCTGTCGCACACATCGACTCCCAGCTTGTAAACTGCTCCGCTCTTTTCTGACAAGGACAGCCTTCAGTGTCACGTGGGCTTCCGTTTTGTACTGGGTAGTTCTTTGTTGTGGGGCCGTCTTGTGCAGTGTAGGATGTGGAGAAGCATTCATCGCCTCTACCCAGTGGGTGCCAGTAATGGCCCGTCCCCACTGTGACAATCCAGGATGTCTTGAGACTTTGTCACGTGTCCATTGAAGGAACTCCCCTAGATACGCAGATCCATGCTGTCCATCACTTCTATCATAACTACAACTGCTTTCTAAATTAATACCCATGGTTAGCACAACCTGACATTAGTGGAGGTCTAGGTCATGCCTTCACTTATTTCTCTTCATGTGGAAAGCATGTTCACCAGACTTATTAGCATGTTTTTCATTGTGAAGCTCCCAATTTCCGAATGGAACCAGTGACAGCCCTGGGCGTGCTCTCCCTTGTCCTCAACATCATGTGCGCTGCCCTCAATCTCATTCGTGGAATTCACCTCGCAGAGCATTCTTTACAGGTAACCCTTTCTTTACCGGATAAATGGAAGGCATGGGGTGGGAGAGACTGATAACCTTATAACTGAAACACATTCGTATGATTATTATATACCGAGGTCTTAAAATTCAAATACAAATTTTATTTCTAATTGTATTCTTTGTAGTAAGTTGAACAAATATGAAACGTGCTCTTTCGTATCATTTTCCTTAGGAGCCAAAGGGGCCTTTGGGTGAGAAATGGGCAATTTGGTACAAGGGAATCCGGCCCCCGTGGCCCTTGGGATCCCAGGAATCACTGCAGGACTGATTGCCCTCGCTGGGCAGAAGTTTGAGTCTAGACTGGTTGATACCAGGCAGATTCCACTTCTCTGTGCCCTTGTCAAAAACTGTCGCCAGGAAGTTGACTTTCTAGCCTGCTCCTCTCAAAGCACCTTTCTAATGTTTTTACATTTTGAAGTATTTCAAACACTTTATAAGAGTATAGAATCATCATGAGCATAGGCAGGTATGACTTTCAGAGACAGAGCCACAGCGCTCATGCCCACGTACGTGATGGCTGAAGTCTGAGGCATGGCTGTTGTTGAGTCTCGGGGCACCGACGTGGGCTGCCCTGTTGGGGGAATGGCAGCGGGCCTGTGCTACAAGAGCGGGGACCGCCTGTTACCCCATCCTGTCTTTGGCCGTGTGTGGTGTGGTTCCCACTCCTGTTGTTTATGGTGACTCATAACCTGATATTTACCAACGTCTGTACACGCCAGAACCGGTGCCTGGCCAACTCGATGGTTAAGACACAGTCCCCGCCTCATGGGCACAGAGCGTGGTGACGTCACTGAGGAGGGGCAGTACCCGGGGATGGGAGGAATTAGGGAAAGCTTAGTATGGACAGATGGGAAGGATTCTGAGAGGTGGCGAGGTTGTCGGGGGCATTTCAGGTTGAGGGCTTAGCACAGATGCGTGGGGAGGGTGCACAGTGTGGCCAGGTCATTGTAGACGACTGCAGATCAGCCCCCGGTTGATACATAAACAGGGACGCGTGTCTCACCCGGGGATTGTGTGCTGTCAACCATGCTGGACCTGAGCGTGTTTCCTTTCACCTAAATATTCTTTTTCTTGTGTTCCTCCTATTTGTTTTAGGTTACCCATGAGGAAATTGGAAATATTCTGGCTTTTCTTATTCCTTTCGTAGCCTGCATTTTCCAGGTGAGTGAAATGTGCATATTGTGCTGAGTGGGTTAGACCCATGGCCTTATTTTGTTCTTTTGTTGGGACCATCAACATGTTTCTAGATTCTACTTTTGCTCCACCAAGACCTTGGTTCAAATCATGGACAACACCGGCTCTTAGTGGATGGATCCTGGGCCCGTCCTGCCCAGACCTCTCACTTCACAGAGCGAGAACTTTGGGCTCCGCAAGGGCACGCTGGGCGCAGGGCCTTCCGGGGTGGCAGACAGAGCGGGGACTGGCCTTGCCTCCAGGGAGGGGGGTGCGAGACGTCCTTCTGCAGAGGTCACGGCTACGTCTGCGTGTGTGTTTCTAAAACAAGGATAGGTAAAAAGTGTTCTAAATAGTACTATCCGACTCAAATCTGCCCTTAGGGAATGAAACAAGAATAACATTAGAGAGCCTTGGTTATTATTATGATCAGATAAGATGCATATGTGAAGGATGGAGTCATAAGTAGCTTTTGAATCTCCAAAAGCAAAGTTAATTCTAGTAAAAACCTGACTGTGATTCTCTGTACTTGTCCTCCACTGGGCTAGGATTTAATACTTTCTCATCTTTAAGGTTTTGTTTTGTTGTTTTTTTAATTAAAATTTTTATTCTTAGGGCACTTCCTCTCTCTTTCACACCCTAAATGGTGTATTTTTTTAAAAAGAATTTAATGATTGTGCAAAAAGAAATTTTCAGCCCAAAATGGAAAATGCACTCACATTTTAGAAACAAGTCTCAGAAACCATGGGTGTTGGCTGTGGCCGGTTCGGTTCGTGGAGCTGCGTTTCAGGCTGCGGGATCTTTTTTTTATTTATTTATTTTATAATATATTTTATTGATATTTTACAGAGAGGAAGGGAGAGAGAGTTAGAAACATCCATGAGAGAGAAACATCGATCGGCTGCCTCCTGCACACCTCCCACTGGGGATGTGCCCACAATCAAGGTACATGCCCTTGACCGGAATCGAACCTGGGACCTTTCAGTCCGCAGGCCGACGCTCTATCCACTGAGCCAAACTGGCTTCGGCAGGCTGCGGGATCTTACAGTACCCCTCCCCCTCCCCCCATCTCCAGTCCTGCAACTGCCTTCTCATTTGTTAGCTCTTTCCACGGGGATCTCTCCCTCCCCCTGAGCTGAGCCTTGGTCAGATTGCCCTGTGCTTTGAGAATGTACTTCTTCTTCTTTTTTTTTTTTTAACACCTAAGCAAAAGGTTGTTTCCACCTTTTGCAGAACAAGAACAGCCTCTTTCCCATGTGCAACATCAGTCCCTTCCCCGCTGAGACCTTCCTCTCCCACAGCAGGTGCTTTTGAGGATGTGATAATGTCTTGGGAACAGCAGACCCTGTGGATCTGTAACGCAGGAAACCTAAAGGAAAAGCATAGCTCCTCTCACTGCCTTTTTCACCGGCCAGGAGCCCCTGAGGGAAAATGTCATTGGGAGGCCATGATGTTTTGTCAGATGTCCTGGCCTGGCTGTCTGCCCCTGACCCCCGTCTCTTCTTCCTCTGCATTTCTGTCTGTATTTTCTAAACCTCTTTCAGGAGTCAGTGTTCTGATTCCTCCTGTAATCACTGTTTCACTTTCCTTTAAAAACAATATATATATATATATATATATATATATATATATATATATAATATTATATTGACTTTTAACAGAGAGGAAAAGAGAGTTAGAATCATGGATCAGTTGCATCTTGCACACCCCCTACTGGGGACGTGCCCGCAACCAAGGTACATGCCCCTGACCGGAATCGAACCTGGGACCCTTCAGTCTGCAGGCCGGCGCTCTGTCCACTGAGCCAAACCAGCCAGAGCCTGGTTTCACTTTCCTTTTCCAAATCTCCACTTCCCGCCAGTGATGAACAGTGACTTGCCCAGCCAGTGGCAGCCTCACTGTGATGAATTCGGTGTAATAATCCAATGTGTGTGACATGACGCCACGTGGCAGGTGTGAGAAGTGAATCGTGCATCCTGCCCGTGGCCATTTTACCGCCCGAGTGGACCTCCCCTCCTGCTGTCATTTCAGTGTTACTTGTACCTGGTCTACAGTCCAGCCCGGAGGACGAAGGTGGCGCTGATGCTGCTCTCTATTTGCCTGGGCAACGTGTACCTGCACGGGCTGCGGAACCTCTGGCAGATCCTCTTCCACGTGGGCGTGGCTTTCCTGTCTTCGCACCAGATCCTGACGAGGCAGCTCCAGGAGAAGCCGTCCGGCTGTGGAGTGTGAGGCACGGGCCCTTGGGGGTCATCTGTGTTTCCCTTTGGCTTCTCAACGTCACCTCAAGTTTCCATCCTTGAAGTTCATTTTGACCAGGCTGGACTGAGTAAGACTGGGGACTTCTACCAGGTGCGGTGGAGGCATGAGGTTGCTCCGTGCCCAGGCCCAGTTTCGGGCAGAGCGTTGCTGCTGGCTCTCCAGTTCGGCACATGGACCTAGGACAGCAGACACTGGGCTCAGTTCAGACAGAGCGTCCTGAAAGACCGGAAGGGAAGTCTTTTGGTCTTTTAAACTGAATGATGCAATATACCACTAGATTCAGTAGTGCTAGTTTTAGTGACAGGCAGTTGTCTCTGAGGAACCGAGTTCAAATCCGTATCAGCGTTCCATGTGACTTGATTAGGTTTTTTTGAGGGTCGGCACAGGGCGAATTAAAAAACTTAGAAATATGGTTCATGAATTAAGCAAGGTAAATTTTGTTTACATTTTTGATAACTTAGAACAGTTATCAATCTGATACTTTTAGAACAGTGAAATATATTTTGGATATAAATTGAACTTATCTACAGTTAGGGTAAGGGCAGACTTAGGCAGAGAAAATGGTTAAGAAAGCTCAGTTTATTTAATTTATAACTAGGTAGAACCTTGTATGGTGGTGGGACGGTGCGGGTACGGCAGTGTTTTGTATGTGTTTGCAGGGCATATCTGAATGTTTTAAAAGTCAATTGAGCAGGATTCCTTGCCGTGGGTCGTGCCCGGGAGCAGGGGAGCCTCACGGATTCACGCAGGTGCACTTTGCGGACGCAGGTGGGAGGGGCTGCTGCCGTCAGCCTTGCACACCGCGGCCGGGGCTGCCATTTTAACGATGAACTCCCTGACCCTGTGCATCCGTTCCAGAAGACCTCCCAAATGAACCACTCCTCTCCACCTTTCCCAGTCATCTTCCTTGGGTCAAGGGCCTCATTTTGTACGAGTAAGAATTCAGTGGGTGTTAACTTTTTAAAAGCTTTACAAATATACAGTTAATCCTGTGCTCGGAAAAGCTTTCCTTCATCTCCCAGTCAAACTGCTGACTGATCACAGTTTCCCAAAACGTGGTTCTGAGTCAGATCTTAGCTGGTCCAGTACCTCGCAGGAGCCAGTTCGGAAGCTTGGCCCTGGATTGTTCTTGGCAGAAGCCTGGGATCCGAGTAGCTCAACCACAATTGTACGGAATGCTCGGAGCGGAATTATGTAGTCTGGACAAATTTTTAAAAATCCTCTTTTGATAGTTTTCCTAAGTTGAAAATCGGTGCAAGGGATATCGCGCCCAGGAGCAAGCAAGGAGATTGTCTCGGTGGGTCCGGCCGCCCTCGGTTCTCCCCGGTGGTGTGTTGTTACTGAGGGGCCTCGGTATCACTTTAAGAAAAACAAGTGTATGTGGCTGGGAACTGTTGGGGCGATGTTGCCAGAGTGATTTTTATTTTCTTATCATGGAATTTTCTATTTTTACTCAAATAAAATATCTGGATGTGAAAGCTCTACTGGCAACACCCTGGGATGGAAACTCCGGAGTCGTCTCTCTATTGGTTTTGGATCTGCCTAATTTTGGCATATGCAGCAGGTGCATGCTCAGGCCTTCTGGAAGGACATTTTGAAGAGATGGTGAAACAGAGTGGGAGGCCAAGGAGGCGAGACAAATCCTTCTATGGTAGAAGCACAGGGAAGCTGTAAAAGTTGGTAGAACAGCTTACGAGTGATTTGTTTTCTTGTCGAGCCCGCGTGCTTGCCCTGCGGCCCCGTCCGTACCCCGGATGCCTCGAGCGTCCGAGCCTGTGACCCACCGTCAGCAAGCACTGAAGACTGTGCTTGAGGGGTCTCCCTCCCGGGATCCCTCCCTGCACTAGCCGCCGTGGTCTCCACAAGTGGGTGGTTGTGGTCTTGGGGTTGGAGGTTTCCTTTTGCAGGTGAAGGGGAGAAGAGGCAGTACAAACGCATGACCACATACACACTGTTTAACTGGACCCCCGCTGAGAGAGGCTCAGCCCACCGGAGGGAGTCACAGCTGATAGGAGAGAAGGGCTGGAGATTTCGACCAAGGGAAATCCCAGCTCAGGGGTGACTTCTCCTAGGCCCCCGCCCCGTGCCATCCTCAATGCCAGAAAGCTGGCCGCACGTGGCCGTCGTTACTGTCACCCCGCCACGGAGTCCGGCCGTTCTGCCACCTTGGTTTTCCCAGCGGTTAAAGGCCCCCTGCCCACCCGCCTCCCAGGGTGCGGTCTGGGACATGATGGCAATGGAACCCTCCAAGTGCCTTCTGGTATCGATGCTGCAAGGTCAGGCGCATCCGAGTGTTTGGTCCTGTGGAGTGTGGGGGCAGGAATGTGGCTGGGGTTCCGGAGCCGGGTTTCCCCTTCCCCTGGGATGCTTGGGGGGAGGGGAGGCACGGGGGCTCTGGCTGCTTTCGGTCCCCCAGGCCGGCCTGGCTGTGACCAGGACCGTTTCCTGTTCCCTCCAGCGGTCCTTGTCCCGAGGGGAGGTAGCCGGCATGTTGCGATGGGGGTGGGATTCCCTCTGGTGCTAGAGGCCCTACAGCCTGTGGCAGGAGGGACGTGAGCGCTGTTGGCAGGCGTTGTGCCCACGGCCCAGTGTTTTAAAGATCGTGGAGGGCCGGGTGTTTGGAGGAGTGCTGAGACGAAAACAGTTAATCATCATTTCGTCATTTCTGCAAGCCTCACCTTGAGCTCCATTCTCTTCCCAGGTGCCCTTCTCCAGCGTGCCCCTCCTCTTGCCTCTGCCCGCCCTCCAACCCTGGCCGCAGGGGCTGGCCGGACCCCGGCGGGCCCGGGGAGGCGCCTCTCATTGTCACGGCCAGGGGGGGTCCAGGGCTTCAGAGAGGGGCAGGCGGCACTGAGCTGGCCTCCCTGTGTGCCCCGGAGCCGCAGCGCCCGCCTGGGGCCTGTCAGCGCTGCTCAGTCACATGCCAACCAGCCAGGACGGCGATTGGGGCGCAGGAAGCAGGGAGTGGGGGGACAAAGCTGGGGCTCTCTGTCTGCTGGAAGATGGCAGCCACCCCTGGGGGCTTCGGGCTGCACCCCCATCCAGGGCTGCACCCCCATCCGGGGCTGCCATCGGTTGCTCCTCGAAGGAGCCGGCCGCTCATTGTGACATGGAGGCAGGTGCCCTCGGAGAGCACGCTGCTGGCTCAGTCCGCACAGGCGAGGCCGGAGGGCCGGCAGGGATGGGGGGGTTGGCCGGGGTTCACATTCCCCTGCCCCTGCACGGGATCCTGCCAGGGGCAGGGGGCTCCGCCTGTGCCTGCGTGTGCATGGAGGAGGAGCAGGAGCGGGCAGACGTGCCCTTGAGGGGTGAGGCTGGGGAAGGAGCGCCGGCCAGCTCGGCTCTGACACGCAGCAGCAGCACAGTGGGTGAGTCACCGCCCGCCGGCCCCATGTCCTCACCGGGAACTGGCCCCTGGCATGCTCTCCTGAGGACAGAAGCGCAGCAGAGGAGAATACTGGGGGAGCCCATCCCTCGTGCGCAGGAGGAAGGCTGTGAGCCCACCCTCTGCCCAGAGATGCTTCTGCCATGTGAACGGCCTCATGCTCCACCCCCAGGAAGGTAGCGGCCTCTCTTCCGCCCCCTGGACCTACCCCTGCCTTCTAGGCTCAGAGCCCTCGGCACCATGGGTGCGTGGTTGTTGGGTCCTCTAGGATGAGCCGGGGAGGGGAGGAAGGAGAGCTTCTGCTGGTTGTGGCCGAGGCCTGTCCTGGAGAGCCAGGGACCAAACCTCGAGGTCTGTCCCCGAACGAGGAGAGCGCTCTGCTTCTCCCGTGCGGGAGCAGTGATGTCAGACCCTGTTGCTGGGGCAACGTCACTGGCAGGGACCCTGTGGAAACGGGCTTGTCAGGAAAATCTGGGAATGGCCGGATATGGGAACATCTGGCTGTGTGTACCGACGGCGGCGGGGCTGTGGCCCGCGAGCGCCTTTCATTTAGGGTAAACTTACCAAGTCCGTCCTGTTCCTCGAACCTGCGCTTGGTACACACGACCTTCTCTACCCTTTATGCCTGCGTGATTCTGGGGTGGCTTCAGACGTAGCGTTTAGTGCGTTATTCCCGTGACCCCCCCAGGATTCTGTTCTGTGTAATGGACTTCTCTATCGGGAGCATAAGCGATCGAGGCTGATGTGGGGAAGCACCTCACACATTCCTTTTGAAGGCTCACTGTTTCCCTGTAACAGCGAAGATCTGTTGACCAAACGACGGGTACTTTTTAACAGACTTCCGCACAGTCGTGAAGCCTACGCTTGTGTTCATGTATGTGGAGGAGGCTGTATGGCATTATATACTGTGTATATGTACATTCCGGCGGGGTAGAGGGGTGGGGGGTGGGGAGAATAAATCCAAGGTGCTTATTAACTTGTGTGTCTGTGTTTGTGGGAACGATTCTGCGTTGTGAGCCCACGTCCCTGGGGCTGGCACGATGGATGGGGTGGGGAGGGGGCGTGTTGTGAGAAGGGAAATTCAGGTCCTCTTGACTAGTGGTGGAGTCCTAGGTGCAAGGACTCTCAGAGTCTTCGGCACTGGTCCCAGGCCCCAGAGTGCAGAAACATCTTGGAAAGACCAGCATCGCAGTCACAGTGCTGCCCCGGAGGCTGGGGGCCTGCTTTCCTGCCTTACAGTCTCTTCCCCGCCCTGGGCTCCGGGCTCCTGTCTACGCTGAGGGTGAGGGTGAGGGTGAGGGTGAGGGTGTGGGTGAGGGTTATCTCCCAAGACCAGCCCCATCTCGAGATGGCCAGCAGGAGGCACCGCTGCCAGCGAATCTCCAGGCCGGGGCGCTTTGGCGGAGGCCCGCCTGGGCAGCTGATGACGTGCCCAGAAAGGAAGCAAGGCACCAACCGCTCCTGGTCACGCCTTCCACACACGGGGGAATGCACGCTCCCAGCCTCCCTCCGCCATCTGTCCTGCCTGAAATCCTTCAGAGGAGGGCAAAGACTTCCAAAACACACATCTGAGTTACTGAGCGCCGAGGCTTGGAGTTGGCAGAGCCCTTACTGCGAGGGCTGGGGAAGATGAGGCCCAGCCTAGGGAGCCAGGCCAGCGTAGGCCAGAGCTGCTTCCCCCGGGCCGGGAGGGAGGTGCTGTCTGCCACTTGGCAGCACCCGCACACCACGCGGGAGCTTGGCCCACACCGGGTGCCCTTCCTGCGCCAGGAGGGCTGGTTTTTCAGCGGTTAGAGCATCAGCCCGCAGACGGAATGATCCCAGGTTCAAGTCCGGTCAGGGGCATGGACCTCGGTTGCAAGCCTGATCCCCGGCAATGGTGTCTGCGCAGGAGGCAACCGATTAGTCTCTCTCTCTCTCTCTGTTTCTTCCCCTCCCTTCTACTCTCTAAAAAACGCATGGAAAAAAAATATCCTGGGTGAGGATTAACAAAACAACAACAAGGAAAAGAAGCGATTAGGACGTGGACGTGGACAGAGAGGAGAGCGTGGGAAAACACAGGGAGAAGGTGGCCGTCTGCAGGCCACGGAGAGATCAACCTGCCAACATCTCGGCCTCTGACTTCTAGTCTCCAGGGCTGTGAGAAAATAAAGGCCTCTTCTTCAGTCCACCCAGCCTGCGGTCCTTTGTTCCGGAGGCTCAGGCTGACCGGGTTAGGTGCCTCCCCACATGGGGTGTGCACGTGCCTTTTGGAAACTTCACTCCTGGTTTTTACATCCCTGGCAAATTCTCACACAGATCCTTAAGGGGACATGGATGGAGTTCAGTGTTTCCCGAACCGTCCTCGGTGTTGGCAGAAAGCATCTGTGTGCCGATCACGGACATAGAGTGTGCCTGGGAGGGGAACGGAAGCCGAGGCCAGGGCTATCGTGGTCGGTGTGTGTGTGTGTGTGTGTGTGTGTGTGTGTGTGTGTGTGTAAGCCACGGGGGCAGGGAGAGCAGCGAAGAGGTGACTCCAGAAGGAAAGGCAGGCCGGTGGGAGCTGGCCGTGGCCACCGGGGACTCGCTCCTTCCAAGATCCAGGCCGTCTGACAAGTAGTTTCCTGGCGGAGACTTTCCCACGTGAGGCCGCGGGTCGATGGGCTCTCACAGGGACCAGGAACACAGCTGCAGGGGGGACGGAGGGGCCCCGAGGCCAGGCCTTTCTCCCGCCCCAGAAATAGCCTGTTCTGGTCCCACAGCCCAGGGAGCCTGGGGAAGCGAAGCCGGGGAGGGTGGAGTTGGGAGGAGAGAAGGGACCAGAACCACCAACCCACCCAAGGGGTTGTTCCAGGCACATTCTCTGAGGATCAGAGCAGGGGCCAGGGGCCGGCTCCACCCTGAAGGTGAGCAAGCAGAGCCATGCTGCGCGGGGTGGCTCCTTGGAACAGGCCGTCCCCTTCTCGGGGACATTGTCTCATCCTGGATGCCGCTGTCCTCGGGGCATCTGCCCATCTCCCGGACGGAGTGCCTCCTGTCCACCCCTCAGGCCAGCCCGACGCCAGCCGCAGGAAGCGGCCCGTGCCAAGCTCCCATTTGAAGAGTAAATATTAGTTTTTTCAAGAGCTGCCTGTTCTCTATCGCTTGGCACTGAGGACACGGAGCCGGGGAGGTGGGGGGGGGGGAGACCTCTTGGTCCCCACCCACGCCCAGATGGAGTCTGTGGGCCCAGGTCACTGCTGTGATGGAGGGCTCCCCGCGTCCAGGCAGGCCTCCCCTGCCCGTCTCCTGAGCTCTGGGGTCCCCGGGGGAGATGCAGACACACCAAGGCCCCCAACCCTTAGTGCGGGGTGTCCTCCCAGGCTGCCGTTGCAGGGAGAGAGGCCTGCCCACTCTGGCCTGGCTCTCAGGGTCTCTGAGCCCCTCAAGGCCTCTGAGCCCCAGCTCTAAGGTACACGGTTTAAACTCCTCTGATGGCTCTGGCCAGTGTGGCTCCGTTGGCTGAGCATCGTCCCATGCGCTAAAAGGTTGCCGGTTCAATTCCCGGTCAGGGCACTTGCAAGAGACAGCCAGTCCTTTTTCTGTTCTCACATAAATATTTCTGTCTCCCTCGCCCTTCCTCTCCCTCTAAAAATCAATAAACAGTATTTTTTAAAAAAATAAAATCATCTGATTATCAGGAAGGGGGAGGGAGGACCTGCTCCGGCTCCACTGTCCCCACTTTGGGGAGGCCCCCTGTGACCACCCCCTTAGTCTAGCCCCTCGCCCTGCTTGCTGGCTCCTACCATCTCTCGCCTTTATGACAGGTCAGCTCAGGGGGGCAGGGCCCCTGAGTGCCGGGAACTCCGCCCACAGTTTAGCGCTCAGGAACTTTTGGTCACACAGTGTCATGATGCTAATACTTGGAAAATATCAAACCGATCGAGGCCTCTTCCCTTAGCCCAGTGATCAGCAAACTCACGAGTCCACAGAGCCAAACATCAACAGGACAACGATTGACATTTCTTTCGAGAGCCAAATTTTTTTAAACTTAAGCTTCTTCTAATGCCACTTCTTCAACATAGACTCGCCCAGGCCGTGGCGTTTTGTGGAAGAGCCACAGTCAAGGGGCCAAAGAGCCGCCTGTGGCTCTCGAGCAGCAGTTTGCTGACCATGGTCCTAGTCTGAAGCCACTGCACCAGTGTGAGCCTAGGAAAGGGGGGGCAGAAGGAGAGGGGGTGCCATCCCAGGCACAGGAGGGAGGAGGCAGCTGGGGCCCTCTGGGAGCTGGGCGAGGAAGGCACTCGCCTCGGGTTGTACCTTTCAAGGAGGTGGCACAGAACTCAGTCATCAGGATAACATATATATATATTTTTAAAATCAAAACAAAGGCAAAAATGCACGACCAACGAGATATCAAGGTTTCTAAAGAAAGAGACTAAAGAATCAGCATTGCCAACTCGGTCTGCTCTCCTTGGTGTCCACACGGGGCACACGCAGGGACCCTCAGCCCCCGCAGCCAACGCAGTCCACACACGGAAGCCGGGCTCTGGGGTTTTGAGAACTGGGTTCGAGGCCGGGCTCTACCAACGACTTGCTGGTGATCCAAGCCAGGCCCGTTCCTTCTCTCCGGACTCTGGTTACCCCGTCTGTCCTGCCTGGGGGCTGGGCGCGGCCAGGATGGCCCGTCCTCCCCATCGCCCTGGCCGCGGAGGTTACTGTCCCCGCTCCTGGGAGCTGTGTCTCCAGGGCCGTTGACTCCCGGCTATTAATATCTCAGCCATCGAGGCCCGATCAGGGTGTTTAATGACTGCCAGCTGTGGCTCCTGCCCCCTCCCCCTGGAGAGATAAGAGAGGTTCCGGTTCCCACACAGGGGGAAGCAGGGTCACTGCTCATTGAAACAGGTTCTGGTGAGCGGTGGGGAATGGGGGTGGGGTGGGTGGAGGGGGGTAGGGGAGCTGGCACCTAACCACCCTGGCCCATCACACCAGCTGGAGGTCCTCTTCCCCATGGGGCTGCCCCGGTCTCCCCACCCCCTGCCTGGACGCTGTTCATTTTGATTCTGATTCCAACAGCCTTGGGGCTTCTCCCCAGGGGTCCCCCAGACACATTCAGCATGTCCCAAACCACCAGGCCATCATCTCCCAAACCTGCCCCTCCCCCTCCTTCCTCACCTGGATGATGGATGGGCGACTTTCCCCAGACCTGCCCCAAACCCACCCCTCTTCCTCTGGCCTCACCAAAGAAGCCTCCACGGGCACCTGCCCCCTGGACTCGGGTGTTCCTTGTGCTCATCACACTCCCTTGGGGCCCACGGACTCCTACCCAGCTCTCAGAGACATCACCTTCCGATGCCACCTCACCTGGGCAGCTGCTCCCACTCCACTTAGATGGCAGACGGGCTGCCCGCCTTGGAGTGGCAGGAACCAGCCACATGTCACCTACCCTCTGCCATCACGGCAACGGCAGCCCTCTCTGCCAGGATGGTGGAAGGCTCTTTGCCCTTGTCTTCCCAGGAGGTGACCCCCCTGAGTTGACTGGCTTTTTGCCTACAAGGACTGGGTCAGAGCTTGGTCAAGGGTGAGGGCCGAGCCTGTGGGGGACCCCGCTGGGGTCCGTGTGCCACGGTGGTCAGGGGCCTGGGTTCAAGGGCCAGGTTCTGGTCTCCTGGATCCCTGCGGTCAGCAGGCCTGTAGCCTCCCCATCTCCTCCTCATTCTGAAATGGAGCGGAGGCGAGAGAGGCCTGCCCCTCGATGCCACCTGGCCTCCCGGGTGTGGGGGGCCCTAAGCCAACCTTGGGGAAGTCCTTGAGGTCCCCACCAGGTGGCGATAGAGATGAGCTGGTCTGGCTTGATAGGTACCCTGCCAGGCAGGAGGGGCGCCTAGAGCTGGAGGGAAGAGGGGTGCAGGGGAAATTCTTTGTGTGGTCTGCCCCACTCCACCCCTG
This sequence comes from Vespertilio murinus, assembly GCA_963924515.1. Taxonomy (NCBI): domain Eukaryota; kingdom Metazoa; phylum Chordata; class Mammalia; order Chiroptera; family Vespertilionidae; genus Vespertilio; species Vespertilio murinus. The sequence continues at coordinate 7,124,503 of OZ004715.1, read as the reverse complement.
CTCCATAGGGAGCGTGGATGTCCGCCATGGCCTGTGCCAGCCCAAGACAGTGTTTCAGCTTCTCCTTATTCCTTTTTTTTTTTTTTTAATATATTTTATTGATTTTTCACAGAGAGGAAGGTAGAGGGACAGAGAGTTAGAAACATCGATGAGAGAGAAACATCGACCAGCTGCTTCTTGCACACCCCCTCCTGGGGATGTGCCCGCAACCAATGTACATGCCCTTGACCGGAATCGAACCTGGGACCTTTCAGTCTGCAGATCGACGCTCTATTCACTGAGCCAAACCAGTTTTGGCAACTTCTCCTTATTCCTGAATGCCCCACCTGCTGCCTCTTCTCGGGGCAGGAGCCCACCTATGTATGCCCCCCCCCCATTCACCCCCACCCCCCGTTTTGCCCCATCTCTCGGTGTTTCATTCCCTTTCCACCCTCCTGGCTGATAACTCTGCTCCTCTCCTCGGAGCTGTCCCCTCACCCTAAGGCCATGACTCCCTAATGGGGGATTGCAAGCCCTGGAGAGGCTGGGCCAGCTTAGTCTGGGGCCTCCTGGTCTTTCCACCCTCAGTCAGCTGGTGTCGGTCCTTATCTGGGGGTGGGGTGCTGCCCTTTCCTCTGCAAACAGGTTGCTCCTGGGATCTGTTGGCTCCTCCCGTTGCTGTTAGCCCTCCCCGCCCTCCCCCCTCCCCACTTCTCCCATCATCCCTCGTTCTCTGCACAGCCTCCATCCTCTGGCTGTCCCCTGGCCCCTAGATGCTTGGAGCGCCCCTCAGGCTGCTCTCTTCCCCCTGAGCCCAGAGGACAAAGCAGGTGGCGGAGGCTCTGGGCAGGCTCCTCCTCCTCAGCCACCGGAGCCTCAGCTAAGCCATCCAGCACCTTCCCTCATTATGCAGGGGGAGAGGAACCGAGGCCCAGAGTCAGGACTAAAAAGACTCGGGCCGGTCTTCTAGACCTCACTGAGCAGTATGGGGTGGGTGAGGTCTCTGCAGCCAGTGCAGGGAATCCCCAGTCGGGAGGGGAGGAAGGAAACCAGAGAGAGTGAGCCACAACCCCCAGCTGGGTGAGAGGAGGCTGAGCACACCGCCTGTTCCCTGTCCCTCGTCCCGGTGCCTTGGGGTACAGGGCTGGCAGCCAGGGGAGAATGGAGCGGGTCCCGGGTGTCCCGGACGCCCGAGTGCACCTCCCTGGTGGTCGCCATGGTTGGCCAGGCAGGGGGAGGGGAGAGAGGGTGCTGAGATCTGTCTCTCCAGCAGGCCAGGGAGTGCCTGAGGTCAAAGCTGGCGCTGCCTCCTTCTCTGCCCCACAGCTGGCATGCAGAGGGCAGGCACGGAGCGTGGGTCTAGACAGGAGAGGGTTCGCTGCTCCTGATCACGCTGGACCACGGACCAAAGGGTGTCTGCCTGGGGCTGCCTTGCTCTAAGCTTACCGGCACTCTTTTTTAAAAAAAATATATTTTATTGATATTTTACAGAGAGGAAGGGAGAGAGATAGAGAGCTAGAAACGTCGATGAGAAACATCGACCAGCTGCCTCTTGCACACCCCCCACTGGGGATGTGCCTGCAACCAAGGTACATGCCCCTGACCGGAATCGAGTCCGGGACCCTTCAGTCCGCAGACTGACGCTCTACCACTGAGCCAAGCCGGTTTCGGCTACAGGCACTCTTTCCTTGGCCTGGCCACCCCTGACCAGGGTCTCTGGGCCACTGGGTGCTGGTCTGGCCTGTCCTTGATGATGAGTCCTGGGGTGGCACTGCGCAGCCCAGGGCTTCAAAGGAGACGTGCAGGCGGATCTGAGCCTTTGCCAGCCTATTCTGGCCTCTTTTTTTTTTTTTTTTTAACCAACTTGGCATCCCTCTCCTGTTCCTGCAGCAAGACACCTCCTTGTAAGTTTGTAGAAAGTGGAAGCCTCGGAGGTCACCCAGGCAATGGCTTTGGAGACCTCCCTTGCTGACTGACATCACCCACCTCTCCCTACTGCCTCTGTCTAAACCAGGGGTGGGCAAACTTTTTGACTCGAGGGCCACAATGGGTTCTTACACTGGACCGGAGGGCCCGAACAAAAGCAGCCTGACCATGCTGGCACTCTCATCCTGGGCTGCTGGGGAAGGAGCGGAGGGGAGAGCGAGAGAACCCTCCGTTCTTTCGGCCCCTCGGGCCGGATAGAACAGCCCAACGGGCCGGATCCGGCCTGCGGGCCGTAGTTTGCCCACAGCTGGTCTAAACTTTTCTCTTAGTGGTATTTCCTCTGCTCACTCACTTTTTTTTTTTTGGTTACTCCTCGCCTGAGGATATTTTACCATTGATTTTTAAGAGAGTGGAAGGGAGGGGGGGAGACCCACAGAAACATGATTGGTTGCCTCCCACACACCCCGACCAGGGCTGGGGATTGAGCCTGCACTGGAGGTACGTGCCCTTGACCTGAATCGAACCTGTAACTCTTCAGTTGGCGGGCCAATGCTCTATCCATTGAGCCAGACCGGCTGGGGCTCACTCACTTGCTTTGGTGACATTTGTTCTGTCCTCTGCCTTCCTCCTCTGGGCTGAATACCGGCAACAGCAACATGGCCATCTCACACCCCCTGGGCTCCTGGTCTGCAGGGACGGATTCGGCCTGGGAAATGCTCACACATAACCATTCCTGGGGCTGCAGGAAGCTCTGTTAGCTGTTGTGTATTGATCCAATAGAACTTTTCTTTCGGCTGGCTTTGGGGGGGGGAGGACACAATGAAGACCTGGCATAACTCCTTCGCACTCAGAAGGGAGAATACCCCTCTGGGAGACATCAGTGGAAGACCCTTAGAACGGTGTACCCAGCCTGAGAAGCTAGTCCCCAGCCTGAGGTCACACAGGAACATCAACCACCAGGGAAACCAAGCCAATCCAACGCGACATTTATTATTGCACGAATGAGGGTCTTCCGGCTGCGGCGTGGGCAGGAAGCCACGGGACCACAGAGGTGCAGAGCAGATACACTCGATGCCATGACCACCAGGCTGTGGTGTAGATGACACATGGGCCAGAGGACGCCTCGGCCACACGCCAGGGAGGGCCAGGTGGGGCGGGGTTGGGGTTCCAGGGACGGTGGCCATGACAAGGAGCGGTGAAACAAATTAGCAAGAGGATCCGGCACGTTATAAGGTATAAAAGGCAGCAGTAAGAAGGCTGTGCTTTCCCTTTCCGGTCAAGCCAGATCGGAGTTCAAATCCTGCTGTGTGACAAGGCCAGCCACCTGCTCTGGGAGGCTCAGCTTCCAGGTCTGTGAGGCAGGGACAGTCATTCCCCCCTTGCCGGGTGGATGTGGGGAGTAAGGGACCCGTGAGTGCCCATCTCTGAGCCTCGTTCTCACGGTTGGCTCATCATGGGCGGGCAGCTGAGGGGGCAGCTCCCCCGACCACAGGGACGGGTACGCTGGTGGCAGTCCCCTCGGATCGTCCCCGTCGTCCTCGGACCACCCCACGTCAGCAGGGACTCTGAAGACAGCTGTGCTCCCCAAACTAGGACTCCATGTCACAACCGCATCGGTTGCCTCGAGGACCTGGCAGCTTCAAGAGGGCACTGGGGGGGGGGGGGGACCGCTTCCTCAGAGAGATGCCCGAATGGTGAGAGACTCAACCCAAAGCAAGCTGACAGCAAGGCTGGGACTTCAGGCACCGATGAGGCGGTGGTGTGGGGTGACCTCTGGGGATGGGCGAGTGCAAGGCCTTTGTCAACCACGTTCCAGCAGTATTGTCTGGGGGGTGGGTGGTTGCCCTATTCCGTTAGTCACGAGGGGGCGGAGTCACTGGAGTATGCAAATTTCCTTCCACTGATTGGCGGAGAGACTTTGGGGGAGGAGTCTGATGACTGAGCTCCACCCCACATCTTCTGGGGTGCATCTCTCTGGGCTCCCTCTCCCCAGGCAGGCGCTGGAGCAGCGTTCCCCGGGGCTTCTGGGCAGTGGCCTGGGGGCCAGGGCTGGGGCCACTCGCCCCGGTAGGCCTCAGTCCCCCGTGTCACCCGGGAGGGCGGGTGGGTGCGGGCAGGTGGAGCGCCCCTGGGCGCCTGGCGGTCAGACCAGGGAGTCTTCGGCCTGGAAGCTGGAGGAGCGGCGCGCCCCGGGGCTGACGCGGGTCAGCATGGAGACCTGGGTGCTGCAGGTCGCCCCGTTGCTGCCTCCGGACGGGTGCTGGTACTTGGGGCCCAGGCCCAAGATGCCCTGCAGGTCCCAGCGCCGCCACTTCCGCCGCAGCTCTGCCTGCACCTGGGAGGAGGAGGGTGGTCACACCCCACAAAGCCTCTTCTTCCCCAAACCCCCCGAGTTAGGATGCCTGAGCCAGCCAGACACATGCTCTTGGGGAGTCTAAATTCAGAGACCCCGATGCTCCCTTTGGGGGTACAGCGTTGGGACGCTGGGGGCCAAGATCGAATCCAGGCCTTGGAGTAGGGGAGGAGGGAGGCAGAGAGGATCAGAGAATGCCGTCAGGGGGGACGGAGAGGGATGGTGCCTGGGGGTGGCTGCACCCCCATTCCTGTCCTGCCCTCTATGAGCTCATTCCAGCGAACTTCCAGGCTTGGTAACCAGGGCTTCACTGTATGTAACCCAGCCTTCACGGCTGCCCCCACCTCCCCACTCACTGCGCACAGCCCCCCAACAGGCCCGGTCAAACTCTGCAGATCCTAAGCCCACAGGTCTGGGGAGGGGCTTACCTCGCCATTGAGGAAGCAGTAGAGGACCGCCACCACGAAGCCCTGGGAGGAAGGGAGCCGGCGGTGAGGCAGGCAGACCACAGGGCCCCCAGCCCTGCCCAGCCCTGCCCAGCCCCTGGCCCCGGCCCTGCGTTCTCCTGGCCAAGCAAAGGCCAAGCACGCAGCAGGGGCTCAGTCAGTACTTAGGGCGGCAGGAAGCCTGGGTCCCAGCGGCAAGGGGCGGGGGCGGGGACCCCCACAGGACCCCCCTCCCCCTGGAGCCCGGAGAAGAATGCAGCCCTCGGTCACCGGTTCGTACCTGGAAAGACCCCACGGCGAGCTCAAAGACCAGCTTCACCTTGGACTGGAAGTGGTCGGGGAAGAAGGCAAACACGGTGTAGTGCATCCCAAACAGGGGGATGAGCAGGAGCGTGGACTTGGCCAGCCTCCTGGGGGCAGGGGGAAGGGGAGGGGCAGGCGGTGAGTCGGTGTGTCCATACCTGTGGGCAGGACAGGCCTCCACAAGAAGATGGGGGCGACAGCCAGGATGTGCGAGGAGGGACTGCTGGCCCCCCAACTATGATGGGGGGGTCCTGTTCCATATCTGGGGTGTCTATGCCCTCATGCCCCCCAGCTCTCCGGGTCTGGAGGGAGAAAGCAGCCCCTCTCTCCTCATCCTTCTGGACGAGTGACAGGGAGGACCAGTGCTGAACCCTGAGGTTGATGCTGGTCCACCAGGCTCTGTGGCAGCCAATGGGGAGGAGTTCTCAGGCAACAGGAGAACCCGGTTCCCTCTCCTGGCCTCAGTTTCCCCCCGTCTGTACAACGGGGAAAACGTATGCTCCGCAAGGTCAGATGGCAGACACGGGACCCACTGGTGACTCGGAAGGGCTGTGGGTGGCTACGACGTGCCACGCACCCAGGAGGCCCGTTCTGAGCGGTGGAGGGGTCTCTGGGTTTCTCTCCTGCTTGGCGGTCAGCCCGGGGAAGCCTGCTTCCCCCCTGAGGTCCCACAGCAGACCGGGGAGGGAAGCGGGCCTTGCCCCTCCCATGCCTTCCTGGACCTGGTCCCAGCCACGCCAGGACCCCGGGCACTGCCCACCCCTCCCTGGCTGCAGACCCACCCCCCCGGCCGCTGGGACTGACAGATGGAAGCTCTTTTCACATGGAGGGCTGACGGGGAGGGGGAGAGTGGGGGGGAGCTGGCAGCCCTCCTTGGGGAGCTTCGTCTCCTCCTCCTGTCCCCCCCCCCCCCCGCCCCTCTGCCTGCCCACAGCTGTTCGGTTTCCATCTCACCCACGTGGACCTGGCAAGGACCAGCTTCCTTTGCTGCGGATCCAAGCCCTTTGGAGTGGTTGAATGTTGGGGAAAACAAGGCCCTCAGACAAAAAGCGGAGCGTGAGGGTGGGCGGGCCTGAGGTCCTACCCCTTGGCCAACCGCTGCCCCCTCAGGGTCTTCCCTTCGGCAACCAGGAGAAGCCCCACCTCCCCACCCAGCAGCAGAGAATGCGGGCACTCTGGGAATGCCCATCTCCGCCTCCTCCGTGAGCTCACAGGAGCCCAGAACAGAATCCAGCAGCTCAGGACGTTCCAGCCGGGAACCTTAAAACCACAGCACAGCCGAAACCGGATTGGCTCAGTGGTAGAGCGTCGGTCTGCGGACTGAAAGGTCCCGGGTTCGATTCCGGTCAAGGGCATGTACCTTGGTTGCGGGCACATCCCCGGTAGGGGGTGAGCAAGAGGCGGCTGGTCGATGTTTCTCTCTCATCGACGTTTCTAGCTCTCTATCTCTCTCCCTTCCTCTCTGTAAAATATCAATAAAATATATTTAAAAAACAAAAACGAAAAACAGGAGCAGTTCAGAGGGGACAGGGGTGGGGTGAAATGAGATGCTGAACGGAAACCCCTGGCACATGCCTGGCATGGGAACCGCAGATGCTGCGATTATGACTGGCAAGCCCCGAGTCCTGAACGTGGCGGTCTTGTTGGTAGACTGGGGGCTCCCCAGGGCAGGGCATTCATCAACTGCATCTATTGGCCCCTTTCCTGTGCCAGGCACGTGCCAGGGCCTGGGCACTCAGTGTGGACAGGACACAGGTTATCTACCGTCTTCTGCAGCACCTGGCCCGGCGGCAGGTTCGCGTCTGGGTCAGAGTGACCTGCCAGGCCAGGTGGCCGCAGGAGGAGCAGACGTGGGCCTCCTGAGCCTGGACCGGCGGGGCTGGGGCAGGGGACACTTGTGGGCTGAGCCAGGCCACGGGGGGGAGGTGGGCAAGAGCAACGTGGCTTTTCGGTGACGCTAGAGGGGGGTGCGGAGGGGACGTGAGATGCTTTGAGGACCGGGCGAGGGGATCCTGGGAGAGCCAGGGCACCGGCGTCACACTCACGAGTACGTGCTGTTGTCACTCTTCCCGATGTTTGGGGGCTGCAGCTTCTGAACCAGGATGCGGATGATGCGGATAAACAGGATGAAGTTCACCTGGGGGGTGGTAGGCCAAGGTTGGGGGGTCAGAGAGGGGAGATTATCCAGTTCCCCGGGGCAGATGGCCCGTCTCGTCCCTCGGGCCCTGCTGGCCCCCCCCCCCCCCCCCCCCCCCCGTCTTACGGGTCCTCTAGCTCTCCCCGCTTTGGGGCGAGTCATCTGGGAACTCTACTTCCCATCCCTAAGGCCTGGGCCTCCCAATCCTTCTCTGCTCTAGAGGAAAAACGCATCCCGAAGGCCGTAGGGAGGCGGGGGCGGGGGAGGGGATACACCCTGTGTTAGGCATTGGGAAGCCTAGGTTTCAGTTCTGACCTAAACTGGAATTTCCTGTGTGACCTGAAGCAAGCTGACTACCCCACCCGGGGCCTGTTTCCCCATCTCTAAGCAGCGGGAGGCGGTCTTACCAAGATGGAGGTGAGGATGGGGGTCTTCAGGATCCACCACAACAGTGAGGAATTGATGGTGTCCCAGCATCTGGGCAGGGGATGGGAGGGGAGCATGAGAGAGGTTGTCCTAAGCCAGAGAGACGTTCTCCTCGTTGTCCCCAGCTCTGCCCCCGGTCCCTTCAGGGGCGTGGGCCCAGAGTCTGTTGCTCCCAAGCCCCCCTCATCCCACTCAGGGGATCTGCCCCAGGGGATGGCAGCCAGGAGGAGGGGGTAGGGTGACAGCTCACCCATAATCCTCAAAATGGATCTTGATGATGGTCCACACCATGGTGAAGGTGCTGGGCACCCCTGTCAGTGCCGGAGGAGAAAGAGAGGGCATGGGAGGCAGGGAGAGAGGGCCCGAGGGAGAGATGAAGGAAGAAGAACCAGGGAGAAGGAGGGAGAGAGAACAGGGTGGGTTATTAGGGCTGCGTCATATGGTTGCATCGGTTGTTCACTGTGCTCCATTGGGGATTGAAACTCGTGTGTCTGAGGGGCTGTGCCCACCCACAGGGAGAGTCTTTCTTGGCCCTGCGTGTCAAGGGGACCAAAGGGGACATGGACAGATGTCTCTAGAACCTGTCTTTCCCACAGCTCAGCCCTGGGTCACACATTTAGGGGACTTTTATCAACCCTTTGCTAGAGACTTGCAGTCCTGTAGGACCCACAGTCCAGCAAGACCTAAGATTGTAGGCTGGGTCAGCACCCGCCCCTTAGGAAGCTCCCCCGGCCCGGTCTCCTAGGTCCCCAGCCTGGTGGCCCTCCCCAGAACCATACCCCAGCCGATGAGTATGTACCCCCAGAAGTACTTCCGCTTGGAGAAGGAGACTACAAGCAGGGTGTGCAGGTACAGGCCCTCCACCAGCAGCCAGAAGAAGTTGGCCATGACACAGTACTGGAATAAGACCACCACGGCCTTACAGCCCACCTGCAGGGAGGAGAAGAAGAGGGGTCTCACGGGGGCTAGCCAGGGGCCCCGCCTGCCCACAGCCCTGACTGGGTCGACAAGCACAGTTGCTGTACAGCCGACTTGATCTCTGTTATTTTTGCATGATCCCCTTAAACATATACTCGGTGGTTTTCCAATTATCCTTGATTTGTGACAGCTGATGGTTTGGAATAAAACTGTGGTTTTAATAATCCTAGCAATTTGTCATCTTATCTATTTATCTATCCACCACCTACCCACCCAACCATGCATCTTCCTACCTATCCATTTATCTACTTATTCACCCACTAGACATCCTTTACCTACTCACCCATCTATCTATCCATCTACCACCATCCATGCAGTCATCCATCATCTATGCATCTTTCCATCTATCCATCCATCCACACACTCACCTATCTATCTCTCCATTCATCTACCCATCCACCCACTAGACATCTACTACCAACCCAGAAACCTAACCATCTATCTATTCATTCATCTATCTACCTGTCCATCAACCTGCTCTTCATCCATCCATCCATCCATCCATCCATCCATCCATTTACCTATTTACCCACCCACCCCTCTACCATTATCTATCCTTTCTTTTTCTTACTTTATCATCTATCCTTCCACCTACACAGTCATCCACACACCTATTTACTCAGCCATTTATCTATTTACCCATACAGTTAAACATCCCTCCCCCATTCATCTTATTCCAATTAGGATTGAAGGTGGCTGGAAGAGGTGTGAGGGCAATTCTTTTTTAAAAAAAAAATATTTTATTGATATTTTACAGAGAGGAAGAGAGAGAGATAGAGAGCAAGAAACGTCGATGAGAGAGGAATATCGACCAGCTGCCTCCTGCACACCCCCTACCGGGGATGTGCCCACAACCAATGTACATGCCCTTGACCGGAATCGAACCTGGGACCTTTCAGTCCTCAGACCGACACTCTACCACTGAGCCAAACCGGTTTCGGCTGTGAGGGCAATTCTTGCTCCCATTTGCAAGAGTCCATTGAATGTGTGGGGCTGTGAGCTCTGGGCTGGGGAGTAGGCCCAGATACGAGTGTTGAGGAGAGATGGGGACTGAAAAGAGAGAAGGGGGTGGGGAGGAGAAATGAAAAAAAAAGAAAAATGGAGAAGGGAGGGATGGCTATTCCTCTGGGGCCAGAGGAGCTGGTGAAAGAGGGGGCTCCCCAGGAGGTGAGGACAATGGAGGAGTTACAGGTCACCCTGAGAAGGGCAATCAGGGGCTCTGGGTTGACTAGAAGGTCTCCTGTGCTCTCCTAGAAACAGTCTCCCATGTCAGACCAAGCCCCGCCACCTGCGAGCCAGAGCTCAAAGCCGCCCCCTCCAGGAAGCCCTCTAGCATCTATTCCTCCCAGTACCTGGAACGCGGGGTCCCACTCTTCCTTCCTGTGCCCTTGGCTTTGAAACATCCTCAGAGAACAGCCTACCTTCCGCTGGACAGTTGCTTTAGGAGAATAACTCAGCTCTCTAACAGGACAGTCTATGTGCGTTTCTCCAGCCTTCGAAAAGCTTCACGGAGCTGCTAATGAGTCGGGAAGCCAGTCTCCACATTACCCTTCGCCAGTGAGCAGCTGGCGGCTGCAGGCGGCTCCCAGGCTCTGCACTGACACTGCGGATGCCTGGGTCCTCGGAGGAGCTCTGGGAATGGCCAGGGTGGCTCCCCTGGGGGTTCCCTCCCCCTAGTCGAGGTGCCTGAGATTCCACTGGCACAGATCACCCCTGGGGAGAAGGTACTGCTCTCCCCCCAAACCATGCACTGTGTCCGCCATCACTCAGGGGAGTCGGGGCACGGGTGGGAGCCGGGGCTGGTCTCCAGCTCTCTGTCCGAGCTCGAGGACACTCCTGAGCTCCGATTCACCTGCAGGTGGGCCCCTCAGGGACAGCGATGAGTTCTTAGGTGCTCTGTTAATTTCTCTTCTCGAGGAAGCCCCCGAACTTACGGATGCCAGGGAGAGCAGGAGAGAGGGGGCTGTGTGTGTCTGGACTGGCTCCACATGGCAAGGGGGTGTGGGAAGGGTGGCATGGTGAGCTGGGCCTGGGTTTGCCGATGGCAGAGGGTAGAGTTGGAAGCAAGCTTGGAAGTCCTTGTACAGAAGGGGGAACTGAGGCAGGGAGTTTCCTAAGTCACATGGGGAGTTAGGACAGGCTGTGGGCTCTGGCCATGAAGTTTATTTCCCATCAAGGAGAGACGTGTCTCACTGGTGGAGGCAGGTCTTCGAACCACCAGGTGGCTGGGCACCACCTCCCATCCTGGGCAGAGGAGAGGGATTCCTGCCAGGCAGGACCAGGTGGGGGTTGGCCATCCATGGAGAGAAGAGGGTAAAGGAGAGAGAGAGAGAGAGAGAGAGAGAGAGAGAGAGAGAGAGAGAGAGAGATGAAGGAGAGACAGGACAGTGGCCAGGTCCTCACCGAGACCCCGGAGCAGTCGTCTGGCTCGCTGTTGAAGAGGATCAGGTCCTTGATGAAGACGGAGGCTGCCCGCAGGATAAAGGACATGAAGAGGTGCATGTGGATGTAGTTCCGTGTGCAGTGGAGCTTCCTGCGTGACATGGGCAGAGCTGGGAGGCCGAAGGGGCCTCGGACCCCCACCCACTACAGTCAGTGCTCTGAGCAAGGGTACGGAGGAGCATGTGGCCCAAGTGCTGGTCCTGCCCCCAAGGGGGCCCCTGTCCCAGGTATCCCTTCCCCGACTGACCGACCGACCGACCGACCGACCGTGGCAGCCGGGCCTCCAAGTGCCTCAGCCTCCAGGTGTCTCAGTCCAGAGCACAGGCCCCGCCCTCTGGCCCCCTATCCGCAGGTGCAAGGCCATTCCGTGGGGACTAGGCTAGGACCGAGGAGGCTGGACCTTACCTGAACAGGCTCAAGATGGCCATGGCGACCAGAAGGCTGGTGAGGGACAGGCCGTAGCCGATGGTGTAGCCCATCTTCACGGAAAGGTAGAACCTCTGCCACTGCTGGCAGAGAGAGGCGGTGAGAATCCTCGGTGGGGGAGGGGGCGAATGCACCGAGGGGTATGGGAGGGGCGGGGCGCCCTGCACATCCTGCCGGCCCATCCCTGCCTCGGCAGAGGAGGCTGAGCCCAGGGCTCCTAAGGACCGCGGCGCTGCCCCCTTCACAACCCAGACCCGTGACGTCCCAGTCTGCCCGGCGGAGACAGGACTGCCTCCTAGGGTGGGGGCTGGCGGTAATCGCCCTCTGCTCCTTCGTGGGCAATGCCAGGGGAGGAGAGAGGAAGACCTCGCAGGTCCCATCTGTCCTTGTGTTCTTCGGTCATGGTCTGGCACCCCCCCCTGTGCCAACTCTGGGCTTGGCAGCCTCCCTCGGGAGCCAAGACTGCTTGCCCTTCAGACCCCACCCCAGGGCTTCCCTCTGTGTGGGGAGGGAGGCACGCCGGGCACGGAGGAGGCAAAGAAGACACTGGGGTGATCTCCCATGTGGGGCTCTATCTGAGAAGGGTGTCTCAGATGTCATCACAGACACACAGACACACAGACACACACACAGACACAGTTACACACACACACACACACACACACACACACACACGGGCTCACACACCGAAGCAGCGAGGGCCGCTAGCTGATCACACCCATTACATGCCAGCTTCCCATCCGCATCCCTGCCCGGCTCCTCAGTGACCACCCGTGCTTCCGCCGCTCTGGGGCAGGTCCTGGGACTGAGGGGATGGTCCTGTCCCCATCCCTGTCCCCAACTGACTGTTGGTTCCTTCCAGGACCTGCTCCTCCTTTTCCCTCCCCAGGGGACGGGGAGGATGGTGTCTCCCTCCCTTGCCGTGTCCAGGGCCGGAGCAAGGTCCCACCGGGCAATGGGGGGCCTGGCCAGGGGGTGCGGCTGCGGCCTTTGCTGCTCTGTGTCCTCCTCATGAAAACACCCTCATCAGAGAAGCCAGGGGAGAGACAAGCCCCCGGAAAGGCAGGCCCGGCGAGGGAGGAGACTCGGGGAGGGCAGAGCCCAGGATCCTGGTTCCCGCACAGCCTGCAGCCTCCTCCCCTCGGTGGGAGAGAGTGGAGGGAGCCCAGCGGGCTCAGGCCCTCTGGTGGTGGTGGTGGGGGGGTGGGGGGGTGGTGGGGGTGCGCTGAGGCCTACCTCGTCCAAGTCTGGTTCGTTGCCCCCCATGCCGCAGGCAATGTCGTAGGGGCCAGGCACCAAGTCGGTCCAGCCGTTGTCCGTACAGCTGCGGCTCACGTTGTGGCCTTGGGGGAGGAGGGAGGTTGAGGCCAGGAGAGGGGCAGGTCCGTGGAGGAGGGGTGGGACCTGGCTGTCCCTGCCCTCAGCCCTACCCCCGAGAACCTCTGCTGGGTCAGACTCCCACCTAGGCCCCGGGGCATCATGGGGGAACCTGAGACAGGGTTTCCCACCTCCCTCTGCCTCCCCCACCTTCCCCTGGCTGCCAGGGCATTCCTGGGCTCCGCCCTGCCCCTTGTCATGTCTGAGCCTGACCCCAGGTGCAGTATAAGTTCTGATCCTTATCCCAGAGAGCCTGGATCCTTGGCTCTCTGCGTGATTCCTGACCCTGGCCATGAGCTAGACGTGGACCCTTGTCACGGGGCCTGGTGTGGTCGATGCCTTCTTGGTCCCGCGGGTCCGGACAGCAGCCCTCTGGCCTGTCCGCTGCTCCTGGGCCAGCCTGCCTGGGCCTCTGGCCTGGGTTTCCTCCCGCACCTGGCGGGGCTCAGGCGAGGAGCCACCGGTGGAGGCGGGCGGCGGGCGGGGCTGGGGGACACCCGATAGCGGTGCCGATCGCTAATCCCCACAGATGGAGACCAGGGAGGTCCGGGGGGGGGGACCTGCCCAGGCAAAGGCGTGTGCAAGGGGGACTCGAACCCTGTGGATCCTGGGGCGCCAGGCAGCTTCGGGATGGCGGGGGCAGGGCGAGGGGAGGAGGTGTCCCATAGACCCCCTTAACACAGACTTGAGTTTCCTCAACCAGAACAGGCATCACGCTAAAAGAGGCTCTTCAAGCAGTTGACGGTGAAGACCGGATCCAAGGCGCGCAGACCACGACGTAAAGGACTAGGCCCAGGCGCATTTTGGTGCTCCGGTGAGTGGCCCGCGCCAGGCCCAACCCCACCCCGGCCCTCGGACCCCGCGTGGGAGAAGGCCTGCTTCCTAACCCTCTGCCATCTTCATCCTCCGCAGCGTCTCTCCCCCTCTCATTGCAGAACCGGGTCCCTTCCAACCCTTCCGGGGGGAGCACGTCTTCCCGAGTCCTGGCACCCAAGGCGCTGGTGCGGGCCTCACCCCTCCCCTGCCCGTCCCTTCCTCGCCAACTCCCCTCTTTGGAAGGCAAGGCCAGCTGCTCACACCTCCTCCATCTTAGAAAGCCAACCCTGTTTCCTTCACATTTCCAGCCCCTCACCCTGCCTCCGACCCCTCTCCGTCATTTTCAGACGCCTGCGCAGCCACGGAGAGCTGAGGGGGCAGCTCCCTGCCCAAGGGCGGCGGGCTGATGGGGCCGGGGGTCAGTGTTCCTTTATGCTCAGCTGGCCGCCAGGTGGGCGTGAGAGGCTGGCTCTGCCTGGGGAAGGGCAGCCCTGTTCTCCTGGGCACGAAGGCTCCGCCAGGGCCCCGGGATTAGTCAGAGGGTGGGCTGCCGTCCAGGCTCTCCAGGGAAGGAGCGGCTTGGATCCTCCCAGCAGGGCCAGAAGGAAGAGCCGTCAGGAGGAATGCAATTAGCGGGCGTCAGGAAGGAACGCAATTAGCAGGCGCTTCCAGGGATCCGAGGGAGGGCTGGGTGCCAGGCCCCGCGGAGGGGCCCGGGGGAGTCACTCATCGCCGACCTGCCCGCGGGCTGGGCTTCCCTGGAGGGGTGCTGGGCTGGGTGGGTGCCCTCTGGAATAGGACACGCCTGCGATCGCTCCCAGCTTCTGCAGGGAGGGCATCGGGGTCTCTCCGTCATAGCTGAGGACACACCCCTGGGCGGGGGTGGGGGCGTGGGGGGGATGGGACTGGCCTGTCCCAAAGAAACCATGTGGCCCACCTCCCCAAGCCTACTTTACGAACAGGGAAACTGAGGCCCAGAGAGGAAGAGGCCACCTGGAGTGGGCGGTGCCCAGAGTCCTTGTGCGTACCCTTCGGATCCTTAGCCTACGGTCCTCCCTGCCGCTGCTCCAGTCCACCTTGTCCCAGCGATGTGGGTGCTCTCCGGATGCCCCCCCCCCCCCACAACAGGATCTCTGCGTGGCGGCTCCCCCCACGCTCCAGGTCTTCACTTCCTGTCCCTGCACATCTGCTTTACGTTGCCCCCCCTCTCCCCCTCCCCCACCCCCACTTGGTACCGCTGACCATTGAGGAAACGTGTGTCTGTTTTCTCGCTCAGTGTCTCTCCAACTAGAACGTTAGCCCCCTGTGGGCAGACGGGGTGGCTGTTTATGACCCCCCTCCACTGCCCGTTTGCCTAGTCCCGTGCTGGGCATGGTGGTAGGTGGTGAACAACATTCACTGAGTGGAAGGATGGCGGACAGACCACCATTATGCTGTCAGCCTCTCTGCTCACTCGCAAGAAAGCCCACTTCCTCACGAGGCCCCCTTTTCTGCCTGAATGAGGTGAACACTCATTGAGGCAGAACACGGCAAGGTGTGTGATTAGCCAGGCCACGTGGTGGTTTCATGGAGCCGGAGAGGGCACCGGCTCCCGGCAGCGAAAGACTGAATCCAGAGCAGGCCGGGACAGCGGACCGCGGGAGCCATGATTTAATTAAGTACCTGTCGGCCCATCAGTTATTAATTGCTGAGCAAATATTTAGCGAGCCCTTCCCACATGGTTATCTTTAGGCCGAAGAGTTAATCAAATCCCGTTAAGTCCTTCAAAGACCTGGGGCCAGAGCATCCTCTTCCAGGAAGGCGCCCCGGTTGCTCCAGCCCCTTGGACACTCTCCCTGTCCCTCTCATCCCCCCGGGAGGTGAGACTCCACACTAGTCCACGCCGCTTTGTGCCACCCAGCTCCCTCGCTTGAATCCGGGGCTCTTACCTTGAAGGGGGGAGATCAGGTTGTAGATGAGAGGACAGGCCAAGACGACCACCTGGCCCCGAGGGGTGGCTGGCCAGCAGGTGATGTTGTCCCACATCTTGCTGCAGCCTGTGGGGCAAAGGCAGGGGACCCATGGGTCAGCATGGCCATCAGGTGCCTCCAAGCTGCTCCTCCTCCTCCTCTTCCTCCTCCTCCTCCTCCTCCTCCCACCTCGAGGAGCCTGTGGTCTGAGAGGGGAGGCACAGCCCTGCCCAGCCTGTACAGGGACCATCCTGACAGGGACCAAGGAGGAGGCAGACTACAGCTCCCCGGTCCTCCTGCAGGGGCAGAGTGCCCCGGGGGCATTTTGGACAGCACCGGGGGATTTCTTTTCTGCACACTGGGGGGCCTCGCCCTGCATTTGATGGGCAGGCGCCTGCTCCCGCATGGCCCTGCACAACGATGGATGGCAGGGCTTGTGCAAGACTTTCGAGTGAGCCACTGGGCATGGGCACCGGGGAAATCCTGTTGTGAGGACCAGAGCCTGGACTCACTCCCTTCCCCATACAAACACAGGAACTTACGGCACGTCTAGCACGCACAGATTCCCCGGATGCAACTGCTGAGTACAGGGAGGGAAGGCTGGGCTTTGGTACTCTCTGGACTTCACTGAACAGTTGTTTAATGTTTGGGGAAATCACGTTCCCTACAGCAATGCTGCCCGGACATCGGAGCCAGGGAGGCCACCACCGTCTACGACCTCCACCCACAGCCCTCCCATTCCCTGAGGTCATGTTTACAGGCCATCTTCTTATCTTCCAGTGGGATCGCGCCTGGCTCTGTCAGATAGTATTTATTATAAATTACTGTCCTTTCTTCTTTTATGCTACCATTAGAACATCCTTTAAAAAAATGAATGTGTGCGGCCCTCGCTGGTTTGGCTCAGTGGATAGCGCGTCCGGCCTGCAGACTGAAGAGTTCGGTTCTATTCTGGTCAAGGGCACATGCCCAGGTTGTGGGTTTGATCCCCAGTAGGGGGTGTGCAGGAGGCAGCCAATCAATGATTCTCTCTCGTCATTGATGTTTCTATCTCTTTTTTACTTCTCCTTTCCTCTCTAAAATCAATATCTCTCTCTCTCTCTCTCTCTCTCTCTCTCTCTCTCTCTATATATATATATATATATATATAATATATAATATATATATATATATATATATATATATATATATATAAATAAATAAAGAATGTGTGTCCTGAATTTCATTTTATAATAGTAAAGGAGGCATTAGACAATATATTTTTTTAAAAAGGAGGAGTTGTTTTTGATGGGGTGATGGGTATATTGGGGTTCAGCTAGTTCTTGAGGAGTCTTCATAAAACTCACAAAGCAACACGATGCCCCCAACTCAGTGAAATAGTGACACGTAATGGGGGGGAGGGTCGGGGGTGAGTTCAGAGGAAATCCTGCATCATAGGCTGTGTATTAGCCCAAGACTTGGGGGGCGAGGGGTGCACAGCGGGGTCTGGAAGAACCCACTTTAACAGGCAGATGCGAATGCCATGGTTTTGCCCGTTCAGAGTCTGGCGCCTCCCAGGGATGAGGACTCCTCTGCCCTCCCCCGAGGGAGGTTTAATTGTCTCCTTGCAGCCCTGCCAGTCCCATGGCTTTGTTCAGGAAACCCAACCCCTGAGCCAAAGTCAACGCCAGCCGAGCCAAGCCCAGCCCAGCCCAAGTCCGAAGGTTCCCGAGTTCCCAAGCAGGGGGCCTGGGAAGAAAAGGTGGAAGGATGTCCCCACTTGAGGAAGAGCCGGGCCAGCAACGGGGAGGAGGACCTTCCAGGCCTGCAGCAGCCAACGGTAGCGGCCGCTGAGGCCCGAGGACACCTGGACCCCCCGCGCTGGCCCAGGACCACAGCCTGCCCTTCTCTGGGATCCTAGGACTTCTGCCTCACCCTGTCCTGGGGCTTCTGTCCTCACTGGTTCCCAGTCCCTCCTTCACGCCTGTGCCAACCTCTCATGGCCATGGCCACATATGTCCAGTCAAATCCTGCTGGCTGTCCAAGACCATTCATAATACCGGTCAACACTCCTGGAGCGTTTGTAAGTGGGAGGAGCTGCTCTACCCCCCCCCCCCCTTTTCAATGAACGACTTACTTAGTCGCCCCATTTTAGAGATGAGTTACTGAGGCACAGAGCAATCAGGGAACTAGCTCAGGAGCTAGAGGGTTTGCTCCCTCTCCAGCAAACCCCTTGCTCTCCGGTGCCGAATGGCTGGATGCCGATTCCGTGGGGGGATTTTCTCTCTGGGGCTCTGTGTAGCCTCCCTGATGGCGCTGGGCTCCACCTCCACCTCCACCAGAGGCAGCACAGAGGAGGGAGACCGGGCCCTGTCCTTGGGGAGGTCACACTTGGCCTCAAGGAATCTCAGTGCCACCAGGCTGGGCGCAGGCCAGTGGGCAGGGCGGGGGAGCCCGGGAAGAGAGGCCGGCAGGGGGGTGTGGTCCGGGGAGCTTCCTGCAGGAGGCAGCAGGGTCTGGAGCAGAGAAGAGGTGATGGCCAAGAAAATGCTGGGCATCCGGACCTATTCTGTGTGTGTCCTGGGCTGGGCCTGGACCTGTTCTCTGAGCGTCCTCCCAGGAAGGCCCTCCGGTCCCACCACGTGTCGCCAGGCCCACAGAGACCCAGGGCCTGGGCTGGCTGTGTGTGTGCCTGCTGGGGGCTGCCACCTAACAGGAAGGAAAGATCAACCAGGAGCCTGGGGTGGGGGGTGGTGAGGCAGAGTGGGGACCTCTGCCAGGCCATCTCATAGACCTGTGTGCACAGAGAGACACACACTGACTGACAAGCACTCCCAGACACACATGCAAACATACAAACATGTATGCTCACTTGGACCCGGGAAGACCAGACACAAGTAAACACAGGCACAGAGACATGATTCCGTCACATATGCGTAGACATGACAGCATATCACACACACACACACACACACACACACACACACACACACACACACCACACCAGACAGATAGACCTGGGCACGTCCAGGCTACACAGACACACGCTCTGACACACAAAGACACTCCACGTCAGACATGGAGCTCAGACCCCAGACGCACAGAAACAGAACCAGGCAGACACGAGCTGGGGGCACACACCTGCACCTGCCACTGCCTGAACGGGCGCAGAGCCCGCACAAGGCCACGGGCAGACTCACTGCCCGCTGACCCATACCTGCCCTCCTCTGGATCCCTCGCTGGCTGCCCGGTGACAGGCTGTTTGTCGTACCTGACAGTCACCCTGTGCCAGCAATGACCTCATCAGGATCACGAGGGTGGCCGGCAACTTGGGGCCTGGGAGGGATGGAGGGGGGCCTACAGTCTGGGGTCCGGGCCTCTCTGAGCTGTCCACGACCCGGATCGTACTGCCGGGACCCCCGCTTCCATGTCCGGTGGGAGCATTGGCAGTGGGCAGTAAGTACCCCTGGACCCAGGCTCAGTCTCAGGGGCCCAGGAGACAAGAGCGCCCCCCCCCCCCTTCTTGAGCTGGGCGAGTGAAAGCTATTGGCGAGGCTACTCACACTCGCGGATGGTGCAGGCGGAGAGAGCCTGGGCACCGGGGCCAAGAGGGAAGGACCCGGAGGGGTCCCATAACTGTCAGCCCCCGAGGCGGCAGGGGACGGGGGAGCCAGGAAGATATCACCCCGCTTTTCCCGGAGAAGAGGGGTAGGGACCTCCGAATGCAGAGCTGGCTGCACTCACTTTTCTGAACCCCAATTTGTGTCCTCTCCTCAGGTAACAGCTGGGGGCTCCCCAGACGTTGGTGGGCGATGGGGACGTGGAGGTCTGTTGGTGCCTTCCTTCTTCGCCTGGCTCCCCCCCAGCTTTTCCCAGCATCCTCTCCTCCCCACCCAGCGGCCCCATGGTGCTGCCCCCTCCAGCACTGTGCAGTGAGCGTGATGTGGATCTGGGCTCGCGCTGTGGGAAGTGGGTCTCCTTGGGGGTCTGCAGAGCCCCTCTTCCGCCCGGGGCCGGGGGCTCACCTGCTGTTTCATTGCCCAGCGGGTCCTCCTCCAGGCACTGCCGGCGCTCCGCCTCGATCATTCGCACGAAGTCACACAGCTCCTGCTTGGAGGCCCTGGCCCAGACGCTCTGCCGGACAGACACAGGGAGGGGACCGTCAGCCTCGCCCACGGACGACCCACATCCCGTCCACAAACCCCCAGGAGCCCGGGTCAAGCAAGGAAGGCCTGGTCACTGGACTGCCCCGAGTTCCCATCTGAACCCCAATCCCAACCTCGGCTCAATCCCAGTCCTCACCCCAGACCGAAGCGTGACCCTGACCTGGGTCTTACCCAAAATGTGTTCATTGTCCCCAAAGCTTGAGATCTGCCTTGAGGACCCCGTCATGGCTTCCTGGTGGCTCCCCAGCCGTGCGGTTTGTAACAGCTGTGTCCCTTTGAGGGTAGCATGACCCACAGAGGTGAGAGGGCCTCTCCTTGGAGCCCAGAGCTGGACCACAGACTCTACCGTTATCCAGCTTGGCGGGCGCCCTGGGAGTCCTCTGCCCCGACCTCAGTCCCGTCCCACCTGTCCCCATCCTAGGAGCCTGTGCTCTGTCCCCAGGTCACCAGCTAGGAATGGCACACTAGCCCTCATTGCCAGACCTCAACTGCCTCCCTCTTAGCTTTTGAATAATTCAAGCTAAGTCAGACCTACTGCTGGGGGGCGGGGGGGCAGGTAAGGAAGTAAGGGAAGCCCTCCCAGGATGGCTTGCCACCCACCAGGCCTCCTCTGCCTCTGGAAGGCGGGGAGAAGCTTGAGCTGTCTCATCCCCTCCCCTCCGCTGCCCTGCACCCTACCTAGGGATCAAGGGCGGGGCCAGGCCTGTGTGCCAGTGGAACATTGGCACTGGAGCCAACATGTAAGTAGGGGTGATGGATGCCTAGGAACAGCCAGAAAATTCAGGTCCGGGGAGCCGCTGGGTGGGGAAGGGCGGGTGAAGGCCTCCAGGAAGGAACTGCTGGGCCGGGGGCAGTTTCTGCCCGTCTCTTGGGCTTTAGGGAAGTGGCTGCTGCCCCTGGGAACCGCGTGTCAGCTTCCTCATTTCTGCTTCGGGAGGAGAACATCACAGTCCCAAACAGGGCACCGCGGGAGAGTCCAGCAAGGCTGTGCCAGAATCAGATTCTCCGTGTGTCTTCCAGCTTGTCCTCCCCGCCAGGGTCAAGGTCTTCACCTCCCTCGGCCTCAGTGTCCCTGTAGGCTAAATGGGCCTTAACTACCTCTCTGGGTGGCTGAACGGGTTCTTGTAGTGGGAAGACACAGATTGGAGGAGTTCCTCTTTATTTCCTTTCTTTAAGAGGGTCCCCATCTAGCCAGTAGGCACCAAGGGTGTGACTTTGACCGCTGTTCTAAGTGAGTTGACCCCTCTGAAGGACAAGTGCCCTGGGTGCCAGTGAGCTAGCTCTTTCCTACTGCAGGGAAACTGAGGTGGGGAGTCCAAGCTGAAGCCTGACCACTCCGTGTCCAAGGGCCACACGGCTGAGTCCTTCCCCCTCCACAGCTCTCTCATCCTCTGTTGAAGGCTTGGTGGAGCCTCGTAGTCAGAGATCCCCAACCTTCCCAGTTGACCACGCCCACAGCTGACCACGCCCAGGCCCAAGGGAAGGCCTCCTTATCCAGGATGTTTTCCAGACTCCCCCGCATCCAGACCTCCCTCGCCCACCTGCCACAGGCCTGGGAGCCACAGTGACCTTGGTTTCCATCGTGTACCATTCACTTGACTGATTACCCAATTGGAGTAAAGACATTAGCTGATCAGTCACTTAAAACTTGGCACATTGAAAGTAACACGGATCTGTTATGGAGAGGATGACGTTGTTTGTATAACTTTCAAAGAAAGGATATGAGCCTTCCAAGGAAGTGCACTGTGATCCCTCTTTGGCGTCATGTGCTTCCTCTCTTGCCCATAGGGTTATTCAGATGAAACACTGCAGATGCTCTGTCCTAAGGGATCTGTGGCTGGCTCAGGTATGGGAAGAGCGGTGGCCAGATGGATCCCAGAGGTGGCCTCTGGAAGAGGAACCTGGGGGGCTGGCTACTCCAGGTTGTGTTCCGCCATCTTGCTTGCTTGGAGTTCCCAAAGTCCCTTCTCAGTCCCATTGTCCACCAGCAGCAAGATTCAGTCTGCCTTCTGGTCCCATCCCAGCCTTGCCTGCCTCTCCTTCCCATTCCTACCTCTTATCTCCCACAACACGGATGATAATGGATCTATTGGATGGTAGTGGATCTATTGTTGCTGCCTTCTGCCATCCTTTACCCTCCTCTGGTGCCATGTCCTCATCTCTATCTGGGAAACCACCTTCTTTCCCACTCCTAGTTCGTGGGTTCTGATGATCTCTCTTCTAGGGAATCAACATGTGACCAGACTTGGGCCAGTCAGTGTATTCCTGGCCACAGTGTCTGGCACATGGCCCAAGTCAAAGCCAGGATGCTCATTCCTGGGACTCTGGATTAAGCAATTAGGGAAGTGGATTTGTTCTTTTCCATTGGACTGGAAACCTCAAGGGATGAAAGGGCTGGAGCTCCTGCTACCATCTTGTTGCCAAGTGTAACACAATGTGGTAGGGCTTTGAGTGGCGCACAGCTAAATGCAGAATAGAGAGGCGGAGAGACACTGGGCCCTCTTGACATGATCGGCTTCCCTGGGCAGCCATGCCTGAGTCAATACTTTTCTTTGCAACTTGAGCCAGTTGAGTTTCTGTCTCTGTAACCAAGAGTCCAGACTTGAGCTCTGAGGACAGGGCAACGGATGCCCTCACTTGCGGGGCCCTCTTCTCTTCAGCTAGGGTGTGTCTGTTTGACCAATAACATTTCTTTTCCAATCACTGAGGGCTTCAGAGGATTCTTGGTGACTTCTGCCTGACATCGTAGGGGGGGGGGGGGAGGACGTTGGGTCAACTTCTCTAGCCAGTTCTGCCGCCCCCAGCAGCACGGTCACAGAGCACTTCCGCACATGAAAGTAGGAGCCCCCAGAGTAACCCCGGATCCTGCGGTGCCTCTGGATAAAGTGGGGGTGGTCTGGGAAATGAGCTCTGACTTCACCACAATGTAGTGGAGTGCTGGGCCCCGTCTGGAAACAGGGACCCAAAGAGGGCTGAGGTCACCCAGCAAATGGACATTCCTAGAAGGGACCAACATTTCTGAACACTAGTCTGGACTACATCAACCTTTCTCCACCATCTCGCCTTGGGCCATCTGGTCAACCATTGCCCTTTGGGCCAAGGCAGCTCCCTCTAGCCCTTATCACTGAGGAATTCAGGCAGGACTTTGGACTTCCTCTTCCACTTATTTCCCTATTCTAAACATCCTCATTATCCCTCTGGACTCCAGACACACGGAATTGGAAAATTCCCAGCTGGATACAGGCAAGCCTGCTGATCCATGGAAGGGTTCCACGGTAGGACATAGCTGGGGTGTGGACTTCATAGAGAATGGCTAGTAGAGGTGGGAGGGTCTTTGAGGATGTGTAGGAGGTGGATAATTAGAGGTGGAGTAAGAACATTCCAGAAAGTAGGAGCTGTGTGTACAGAAGCATGAAAAGGCTGAAAACATTCAAGGTTGCAAGAAGCCCGATGTGGCTGCAGCAAGGAGCCCTGGAGGCATCAGGAGACAAGTTGGGAGATATTGACAGGGGCCAGGCTTCATCAATTCCTGCCTGGACTGGTACAGTAGTTTTCAGTCCTAATACTGACAACCGGAGGGATCTTAATAAAGTATGGATCCCCATCCTCATTCTCCTGTTTCAAATCTCTGGTGGTTCCTATGGCCTAGGAGTCAAAGCCCACACTTCAAAATGCATTCAATGCCTCTATCTCTCAACTCGTCTCCCGATGCTCCACATGGAGGAGAGAAAGCAAGGCTTTCCCAAGCCCCCACCAATTACTGTGCTGAGGTCCAAGCGAGCTTAGAGTCAGCCTGGCCTTGCAGTTGGGTTGAGGCTGGAGAGTTTCAGGACATCTTGGGTCCCCGACACCTTCTCTACGACACGAGTGCCTGAGCCCAGAAGGAGGGACCTAAGCAAGAGCGAGGGAGTCCATTAGCATCTCTTCAGTCCTGGTCCTCCGTGTCCCCTGCCAAGGAGTTGGCTGGATGTGGGAGGTGACGGACAGAAAGTTGGCGGGAGAATCCTGACTCTCCGGTTGGGGTCAAGGATTTAACCGAAGCTTGTTCATTCCATCTGCTCAGCCGAGGGCCCTCCTCTCTATCCCCATGCAGGTGAGGGGCTTGGGAGAAACCCTGCCTTCTTCTCTGCACGTGCCGTTCCTGAGATTTGGGGCAAAGGCTGGGGAGGGTGAAGAAGCTGGGAGTTGAAGCCGTTAGATGCTATGTGCTCAGAAAGACAGGGAGGGCCCAGCTCATATGTTGTAGGCCATCCCCAGCTCCCTCAAGGGGAGCCTGAGACCACAGCCTTGAGTCAGAACCCCCAGCCTCATCCAGGCAGGAGGAGTCAAGGGAGACAGAAGCAGTATGCTGGGGGAGCACTTCTGAGGAGCACTTCATCGTCTCAGAGGCGATTGCCATGCAGCAGGTTGGATTAGGTGAGACAGGAGGAAACTTCCTGCCTGCAAATTACCGAGCACTGGGAGCCGCAAGAATAAGGGGGCTTTTGCCTGCGGGATGGGGATGGTTGGAGGAGTCTGGTGATTGGGAAGTAGAGGGTAGGGGGCTCAGGAGTGGTCCCACTCACCATTCCCCCAATACCATCTTATATCCCACGTTTCTTTAAGCCCACCCCAATTGAAACAATGGGGCAACGAAGAGTCCCAGGGGCAAACTGAGGACCCAGAGGGGAAGGCACACGGGAGCACATCCCCGCTTCCCAGGCGACTCCCTTCATGCTGGCTTTTGTGGTGGAGCTGGAAAGGAGATGGAGATCTTGCAGCGGATGGGGAGGGGGAAGAGAAGAGCCGGAAGAGAAGAGGGTGGGGGTGTGTGTGTGGGGGGGGCACATGGGAAGGTAAGGCAGAGCATGGAATGCAGAAGTCACAGAAAGAAGGAGGATCACCCCGGCTTTGCAGAGGGCGTGAGAAGAAGCTGAAATCAGACCTCCTCTTAGTGGGAAGGGGCACAAGGGAGACTTTGGGGGGACAGAGGAAGTGTCATCAGCAGGTGATCTGGGTGGTGGCTGCACAGGGACACACACGTGTGACAAAGCCTGAGCTGTCACTTCAGACTTGTGCATTGTACTAATTAGAAACTATGTTGAAAGGCCGCTTTGGAAGAAGCAGTTCCTCTTAGGGAGACAGCAGAGCCCCGTTAGGCCACAGGGTCTGGAATGCGTCTGTCTGCCACTTCCTGGAGGGTGACCTCAGGCCAGCTACCCCAGCTCACCTGTAAATGGGGACAAGGACAGCGCCGCCTACTTCCGGGGCTGTATCGTGTCGAGGGTCACATGTAAAGTACACCAGGGGACAACCGAGAAGTTAGCAGCAATTACCCGCATGCCAGGCCAGCCCCTCATGGCGGACTGGCCTTCCTGGGACCCCAGCCCAACCCCAGCCTTAATGCCCTGCACAGGCTCAGGCAGTCAGACTCTCCCGCCCACTGACAGGTGGCAGCTGTGCCAGAGGAGGTTTCCAGTCTGGCAGTTCCCCTCGCCCCCTACGGCAGTCATTTCTCTCCCCGGCCCTGTATTTTTACATCCTGTGGCCCGTGGTCTGAATCTTCCCCTCTCTGCAAAGCCATACTCTGCCAAGCACACCTCCCCCTCGGGATGAGAACTAGTGTGTGTGGAGTGGGTGTAGTAAGGAAGAGGTGGAGACAGAGATGCCGGTGTAAATTTGGGGCAAGAAAGAGCTTCCCAAGGCTCGCGATGGTACCAAGACAAGGGCTCTTGCTATTAGAGAATGCAAGCAAAGACGTTCAGCTTGGGGTTCAGCCTGGGCCCATCCAAGGGCTTTTCTCACACGGTCTACTTGGGGGCACAAGTCCTTCAGGGTTTCCTTGCAGAGGATCACGGAGGCATCCCGAAGCCGGGGGCAGTGGGACTCCCTGTTTTCAAGGGGCAGGGGCTCCTTGAAAATCATCTTGGGCACCCTTAGGACAGCCCTCAGTTTACAAGCATGATGCCTGTGGGTGATGTTGGTGTTGGCGCCCCCTGCAGTGGGCTGGGCACCAGCACAGGGGCCACAAGGTGGTGAGTCCTCGAGACACCAACACCGGGGTTGCTGGTGACCTCCCTCCCTCCTCTGATGACTCGCTGAGCAGGAAGAACTTGCTTCTAAGACAGTAAGAGGCCTGTCCTAAAACGCAGGGACCCTCGCATCATGAGCCCCAGGAAAGGGGGTGCATATAAAGAAGGACCCTGTCCAGGGAAGCCCCTCGCTCAAGGCTCACGCCCCCGGCAGCTTGCTCTGCAGTCCCAACACGGCACAGGCAGGAAAGCTCTTTGCAATGAGACCAAAACCCCGGATTAATATGGATGCTTGATTCAACGGTTCCTGGAGAGATCTGAATATTAGATCTTAAGGAACCCTGTTAATTTTGTGAGTTGTGATGTTGGTATCATAGTTATAGGGGAAAATGTCCTTTGGTTTTTGAGATTCACTGTAAAATAATTTGAGATAAAAGGTCTATAGGATGTCTATAGTTTATTTTAAAAATATTTCAGCCAAAAAATAACAAATGATGCACCCTAGCTGGTTTTGCTCAGAGGATAGAGCATCGGCCTGTGGACCAGAGGGTCCCGGATTTGATTCCAGTCAAGGGCACATACCCAGGGTTGCAGGCTTAGTCCACAGTAGGGGGCATGCGGGAGGCAGCCGATCGATGACTCTCTCTCATCATTGATGTTTCTATCTCTTTCTCCCTCTCCCTTCCTCTCTGAAATCAATAAAAATATATATTTTTAAAATGATGCAAATATTAATTAAGGCTAAATATTGTTAAGGCTAATAACGGTCAAACCTAGGAACCTGGAGGGGTGGGTGCTAGAAATTCCTATGCTGCCATTTTTCTGATGTCACTGCAAGAAATGGGTATTTCCATGTTTGTTATGCTACTCTCTACATTTTTACGCGTGTTTGAAAATTTCCAAAAAATCCCCACTAGGTTTCATTCTCTTTTTCTGAACTGTGTCTCAGGTATGCGAGGGTTTTCACACACAGCACGTTTTCACACATAGCACATGTCACCATGTGTAGGGAAGTCTCACAGGGGAGGCTGGAGTCGGGGAGGTTGAGCAAGAGGGACCGGGAGAAGGGGATGGGGCTTTGTCTAGCTCCAGGCCCTGTTCCTGCATCCACAGCCAGAGGGACCACAGGGAGGAGATGGGGCAGGTGGCAGGTGCTGCCCAGGTTGGACTGCCACTTCGAATGCCCACCATGTGAGGAAGCCCATCCATCGCCTGTCACTCAGCCCTCCCAGCCACCCCCTACCTTGGTTTGGAGTCTCACACCCCCCCTCCCAACTGTCTGGCCCTCTTATGAGATTACCCCGTTTCCATGACTCCCACTGCGTTGGGGACCCCTGGAGGGTCTGGGCAGCTGTGGATAGCCCCTAAGAGCCTAGAAGTCGATGGCTGGGGCAGCATGCCAGTGGCCAGGTGAAGCCTTCAGGAGCAGGTGGCCAGCTACCTGCCTCATAGATGAGTTAGCCCAGTGGTCAGCAAACTCATTAGTCCACAGAGCCAGATATCAACAGGACAACGATTGACATTTCTTTGGAGAGCCAAGTTTTTTTAAACTTAAACCTCTTCTAACGCCACTTCTTCAAAACACTCGCCCAGGCTGTGGTATTTTGTGGAAGAGCCACACTCAAGGGGCCAAAGAGCCACAGTTAGAGGAACCAAGCCTCCCCCAACCCCCCGCGCCATTCCAGGCTCATGGGTGGGGGTTGGGGGGGGAGGGGACCCAGGGGCTTCCTCCTTCTTCTGGGGTCAGGCCCACTGGTTCAGCCAACTGAGGCTGTTGCATGATTCCAGCTGGAAGGTTGGCCTCTTTGGTGGAACTCCTCCAGGGAGCCTTCCCTGACTGCCCCTCTCAGAGACCCGGCTCTGGGAGGCCGCACCCCGCACCCATCAGGACTCTTCTTCCTAGGCTCTGTTCTTCCCCACCAGCCTGGGAACCTTCCCGGGTCGAGGCCTGGGTCTGCCCCTCCCCTGGAAGTTTCCTTCCCCGTTTTCGGCTTCCCCGTTCAGAGATTTCCCCTTCCCGGGCTGAGGTCAGGGCACCATAAACAAAAGTGATAAGGCCGTGGGCCTTCAAACTGAACTTTGCAGCTGCCACTTTATGGCTCCGATAACGTTGGTCTCCCTCTCCCGCCCCCCCCTCCCCCTCCCCCTCCCCCGCCGCCACCCCGAGTCCGGCTGGAGCAGGATTGCCTGATGTCTGTCCATCCAGTGCAGGAGCACGTGGCTGGGGGGGGGAGGGGGGGAGAGAAGAAGAGGGAGCTGGGGCCTCTCCCTCCAGCCGGTCCTCACTCAGTCCTGGCTGAGTCCCTTCGCCCTCTGTGGGCCCAGCCCTGCAAGGGGCTGTGGGGGACAGGGGAGGAGACAGGCCTCAGCCCTTGACCCCACAGGATGGTCAGAAGAGCCCAGGCTGGGAGGTGGGGGGGGGGGGAGAGGGAGACTGGAGGGTGGGATCAGAGATGGGAGGGCTGAGTGGGCTGGAGCAATCAGGGAAGGCTGCCTGGAGGAGGAGCTGGCAGTGGGTATAAAGGGAATAAGATGTGAAAAGACAGGGAAGGGGAGGCACTGGAGGAGCCAGACTCGGGCGTCATAGGAGGCAGGGGCAGACGTGACCTAGCACGATAGGAGGCCTCGTGAGAACCACTCTTCCCCTGGGCTGAGGAGTCTCCAGGGGTGGCGGACCGGGTGCCAGTGGTGGTCCCAAGAGTCCTGGCCCTTCCAAGGAGAATTTGAGTGTTTGGAGCCCAGGGTTGTAGGAGCCAAAGGGTTGCGGGTGATGTCTGGAGGCTCCATAACTCGGAGCGGCTGAAGTGGTACGAGAGCCGTGGCTTCCGGCCCTGAACGTGGTGGGGATCTGAGTGCTCGGGAGCGGGGTCTCTGGCTGGCAGCGGGAGGAGGGGAAGCGCTGGTCAGCGGTCACACGGTCTGCTCCCGGGACGGGCAGTGAGCTCCCTGTCCCCAGCGTGTGCAAGACACCAGTTAGATGGAAACACGGATTCCTGACCTGGGGGAGGTGGCAGGGATTCCTGACCTAAGGGACGTAATCATGGGATAGAAGAGACTAGATCGACACACTCCACCCACCCACCCACCAGCCAACCTGGAGCTGGTGTCGCCTGACCTGGAACCCACTTGGGTGTCAGGCCCTGCACCGGCACAATCCAGGATTCCTCAAGTCCTGGGATAGGAAAGAGAGAAAAACCAACCGCAGCCCAGGCCTGATGGGAAGGGGACGGGCGTGGCTCCGGTGTCTTTGGGCCTCGCTTTACCCATCGGCAATATGGGCCTGATAGCTTTAGTGTCTTTAAAAAAAATATAAAAAAAAAATATATATATATATATATATATATATATATATATATATAATTGATATTTTACAGAGAGGAAGGGAGAGAGATAGAGAGCCAGAAACGTCGATGAGAGAGAAACATCGACCAGCTGCCTCTTGCACACCCCCTACCAGGGATGTGCCCGCAACCAAGGTACATGCCCTTGGCCGGAATTGAACCCGGGACCCCTCAGTCCGCAGACCGACGCTCTACCACTGAGCCAAACCGACCTCGGCAGCTTTAGTGTCTTGAGTTGTCTCCTGCCTCCACTAGGATCAGCGTGGCAGCCTAGGTGAGCCACCCACAGACAATGCGAGCACACCCACACATGGGGCACGCTGGCACACACCAGGACATACCCATACCCATACCCATACCCATACCCACACCCATGGGGGTGAAGCAGAAGTGACAGGAAGAGGGTGACCACCGCTTGTTGGCTGTTTGCTCCCCGCTCAGCCATCCCCATGCAAGTGGCTAGTCCTTTCTGGCACCCCCCCACCCCCTGCCCCTCATGCCATAACGAACCTTCCACCTTTGGCTCCCTGCCTTCCACCTCTGCTAAGCGAGAAGGCACAGGAACGGTCTGCCGGCCACCCTCCTGATCCCCCAAAGCTCCCTCGCAGCCAGTCCTGGGGTTCCCCGGCGCGGGATCGGGGCTGAGACGTCATTCCTCCGCGTAACACACACAGCGCCCCGCAGACACCTCTCCGAGGGCCCCGCGCGCGCACAGCCTCCCTCCCGCCCACCCACACCGTCTACCAGACCGACCGCCCATCTCAACCCACCACGGCCCCGGCGCTGCCCCCCACCCTCCGGGCTCCCCGCTCCGCGCACACCCGCGGCCACCACGCGGAAGGCGAGCGTGGCGCCCGCCCGCACCCACTGCCCCCCGCCGGCGCCCCGATCGCCGCGCGGAGCGGGACCTGGTGCGCCCGGGACCCCCTCCCTCGGGTCCCGACCCGGCCCGAGGCGGGCCCGGGAGGCGAGACCCCCGCGCTCCATGCTCTTCCTTCCCCCGATCACACACCGGCGGCCGCACCAGCAGCGCGCCTCCCGCCGCCCCCACTGCACCCCCAGCTGCCAGGCTTCTGGGTGGCCCGGCGGACACTCACCGCGGGGCGGAGGGCGCAGGCGAGGGCGCCCGCCAGCAGGCACAGCCGGAGCGCCGGCGGCGGGCGCATGGTCCGCCGAGAGCCGCGCCCGGGCGGCCCCGCGCCGGCAGCGGGCGGGCGGCGCGCCGCGGTCGACGGCGGCGGGAACCGGGCAGAGTGGCGCTGGCGCGGCCGCCCCGCGCGCAGAGACGCCGCTCGGGGCTCGGGGGCGGGACCCGGGGGCTCGCCTGACGGGCGGCGGCGGCAGCCAATGGGCGGGCAGGGGCGTGGCCGCGGCGCAGGTGTGGGCGGGGCTGGGGCGCCCGGCGGAGGGGAGTCCCGGGGCTCCCTCCGGCAGTCCCTTGTCCGTGGGCTTCGGGGAGCCTTTCGCCCCCCTCGGGCTGCGTCCCGGGAGTCTCGAGACCCGAACGCGCCCCACTCTTCCCTGGCTGGCTGCCGTGGCCCCTCCGGGTCGCCCCTCGGACCCGCCCCAGGGCGCTGAGCCCCAACACCAGCAGAGCAGCCTCCCCTTCTCCCTCCCGTGCGCCCCGGAGGGCGGCCCCGGGCACTGCTTCTTCCCCAGGCTGCCTGCCGGCGGGAGTAGGTGGGGCGCATGGTTTGCTCCCTTTTCCACCGGCCCAACCTGCCCCGGCCGGGCTGGGGCCAGCAAGGGCGCCGGGGAGGCCCGAACTCCGGGCTCCCGGGCGCCTCCCCGGAGCCCCGGCGGCCTGGCAGGGCGCACTGGGCACCGGCTGTCGGGCTGCGGTGAAGGCTGCCGGCCGCGCCCTCGCACCTTTCGGCGGGGCACCCCCGAGGGCGGCGGGGCCGACGCTCCAGCGCCTCCCCGCGGGGAGGGAAGGTCTGCGCCCGGCGCTCGGGGCCCAGGCTCCGCGCGCAACCGACCTAAACCCCAGACCTCCTCCCTGTGCTCCCGCCCGCCCGCCCGCCCTGTTTTACAGCCCAGGAAGCTCGGGTGCAGAGAAAGGTCCGGGCCTGGGCCTCCAGCCTCTGGGACCTCTGGGACCTCTGGGACCTCTGGGACCTCGCTTCCGTGGCCCTCGTCCCGGTGGCTTCGGGCTCGGGCTCCGTTTATTCGTGCCTGGAGCGCGTCTTCTTGGGGACCGAGCGCAGGTGGCAGCTCTGCCTTCTTTCCGAGGAACCGAGATGGCGCAATCGGGACAGCTGGTGGTCGAGGGGACGGGTGGATGGTAAATAGAGGGGGAAGGGGTGTGCCAGCGAGTGCGCCGGGGTTCCCCGAGGGCCCGCCCAGGCTTGGCTCCCCACAGCTCGGGGACACTCGGGCTGCTGATCTTCTGGGGTTGGGATGGAGTTGGGGAGTCAGGCAAGAGCCGGGAGGGACGAGGGCCTCGCCCCTCTCAGTTTCGGTTTATTTGCTTTCTGCTTTCTGCTTTCCCTCTCTTCCCTGCCTCCCTCCACCTCCCTCTCTTCCCACTCCCCCCCCTCCCTTCCTCGGGCGTGCATTAGTAACCCGCTATGTGCCACTCTGTGCGCTCTGTGCCGGGGCACAAAGGTGGGTAAGGCAGGGGCGCCTCTTGTTGGAGGAGGAGCTGGGGGGCTATTGTACCCCCCACAATTCCCACTTCCTTCCAGATATGATGGGCGAGACTGGGCGTAGGCCCTCCGCAGGTATGGGAACTGTTCCTGGCTTTGGGTCTGAGGTTTGGACCCAACCCCTGGGTGGGGGGGGGGAGAGGGGATCGCCAGCCACATCCTCCCCCATCCCCACTTCTGGGGGCCGGCTTAGGCTCAGGGGCCAGGGGTCTCTGTTCCCCCTTGCGACCCCAACAGCCCCTCTTCTCAGGCCTCGGCTCTCCGCAGGACACCGGAGTCACGTCCTCCTCACTCTGGGGAGTTGCCGCCGCTGGCACAGTGTCCTCCAGTCCCGGATGAATGGAAGATCCATGGGCACTCACAAACCCTTGTCCATTCTCCACACACACACACACACACACACACACACTCCCTCCCTCGCCCCCACCTGCAGAACGCTGAAATCCCAGTCAATGCTGGTCCCTGGACGGTGGGGGTTTTGCTCTCTCTGAGGACGGGGATCATGGGTCCTAGAGAGGTGAGGGGTGGGGGGGGGGCGGGGAGGGAGGGTTGCGTCTGCTTTTGTTCTGGAGGGTGGTCACAAGACACCCCCCTCCCACCCCGCCCTGAGCTCCGGGATGCTGGAGCAGGCTGCAGGCGGCGCGAGCAAGTGACAATGAAACTGGACAGCAGAGGGGTCTGTCACTCCTTGAGCCACTTCCGCAGAGCCAGGGTTGAATAATGTATGAGCATTTGTTGCAAGAAAGCCGGCAGTGTGGGAGAGCAGTTCTGTCCATCTGCGAAAAGGTCGCTGGCAAAAATCTGCTCTACCCCCCACACCCCCGTCCCCAGCCCCCCAAAGTCCGCTGTTCATATTGGTTAGAAGGACAAGGATTGCCCAGGGAAGCAGGCAGGAGGGATAAGCAGGGTGCAATGGTTACAGAGGACGGGCCGTGCAGGCTGGGGCCGCAGAGGGCGGACCCCACCATGTGGGCAACGAGGTTGTTAATCTTCCCACGATGACAGGCCGGGCCGTCCTTGGATAAGGAGCACGGACCGCATTCCCAGGCGAGCTCCCAGGTCCCGGGTCCAGCTCCCAGCCGGGTCGGAACGTGCCTTCTCTAATCAGAACAACACAATCACGGCTCACAGGCCATGACGGATGTTTCTTACATGTAGCTGGTCCCCACGATGCGATGTCTTCCCCCTACCCCCGCCCCCAACGGCAGGGTGTCTGGATGCCCACGCTGTTCCCGGCTCCGGGAAGGAAGTCCCCGAGGGGGACTATGATCCTGCGGATCCTTTGCAGTGAAAATGACTTCTTTGTTCTGTCAGAGGGAGACCCGCCCTTCCTCACCTATCAAAAGGCACTAACGCAAAATCAGAAGAGAGAGGGAGGGAGAGAGCGAGAGAGCGAGAGAGCGAGAGAGCGAGAGAGAGAGAGAGAGAGAGAGAGAGAGAGAAAGAGAGAGAGAGAGAGAGAGAGAGAGAGAGAGAGAGAGCAAAAACAAACAAACCCCTAAAACATTCAACCAAGGCTCCATGGGACTGCACTTCCACGGATTGCTGCCGAATGCCCAGTCCTGTGTCCCGAGGCCCTGGGGGGGGGGGGGTGTCAGCCGTGGCTGCTCTTGAGGAGGCCAGGAGGGTCTGATGAGAAGCTAGCCAAGTGACTCACCTGTCAGGGGGGACGGGGAGGCTTCTGGGTGGCAGGGGGACTCCCGAATCCACAGGTGGGTGGGAGGCAGTGACTGGGATCTCTGTTCCCAACCCCCCTCGACCCCTCTGGCCTGGGGAGGGGCTGAGACACCCCTCTGCTCTCCATTCCCCACACACACACACCCTCTTGCGTGGGCTCCTCCCGGGATTATGCTGTTCTGAGGCCTCTCCTCCTGGATCCCGGGAGCGGGTCCCCAGGCTCGGCCCCACCCCCACCCCCACCCCACCCTGCCTGGGGATTTGAGAATGGCGCGGGTGCGGAGGTGGAGGGGAAGAGAGAGGCAGTCACTCGCCGTCCTCGGTGACATGAGTACAGGCACGACAAGCAAGGCAGGGAAGGCTCTGTGGTTACTCACCGGGAGCCCGCCTGGCTTCTGGGCGCCTGCCTCCCCCCTGCAGGGGGGCCGCCCTCGCCTCCCCAGTCCTTCCCTGAGTCATCTCTTCCCAGGCCCCCAGCTCAGGAGCTCAGTGGCGGCGCCAGCTTCTGCTGCCGAGTGGGGAGGGCAGCCGGGGCGGATGCAGACAAGCTGTGGCCTCCGGGCCCCTGAGCTGAAAGGAACCCTCGCACTTTCAGGTCTCACCGCTTCCCCTTCTTTGGGGCCACGTCTCAAGTCCAAGCTCAAGTCCAAGGTCGGGTGGAGGGCGGGAGAGGCCCAGGCAGGTGTCTCCAGAAGAGAAGGTCTGCCCATCCCTCTGGCCCGGCTCGCAGTGGGTAGCATTCCTCCACTCCTCACGCGTCCGCGTCTTCCCTTACACGGCCAGGCCAGGTGATGGGCACTGGAGATGGCCCGGGGACTCGGACACGGGCTGCCCCTCCAGGGGAGCCTAACGCTGCTTGGGCGGGGCACTGGGCCGGGTTGGGGGCAGGCGGTGGGCAAGCTTCTGGTGGTGCCTGAGAAGTGGAGGAGTGGAGTCTCCTGCTCCGGGGGGCAGAGGAAGAGGGGACCCGCTCCTACCCTCGGGAGCTCCTCTTCTGGCCACAGAGAGCCGCGCCTTGAGAAGGAACTCCTTCCCGCACAGCCCAGGGCTCAGTTCTGTCCTGGGGTCGGAAGTCTGTCCTCATGAAGCTGGGCACGGAGGTCACGGTGCAGCGAGACTGGGACACTCCGGAGGGGAGGACCAGGTATGCCCCAGCAGCCACAGTCTCTTGGTCTAGTCATTCTAGTGCAGGGGTGGGCAAACTTTTTGACTCGAGGGCCACAGTGGGTTCTTAAACTGGACCGGAGGGCTGGAACAAAAGCATGGATGGAGTGTTTGTGTGAACTAATATAAGTTCAAAGTAAACATCATTACATAAAAGGGTACGGCCCGTTCTTTCGGCTCCCTGTGGGCCGGATAGAACAGCCGAATGGGCTGGATCCGGCCCACAGGCCGTAGTTTGCCCACGGCTGTTCTAGTGCCTACTGCATGTGCATGCATGTGCGTGTATGTGTGTATGTGTGCGCGCGTCCATGTGTGTGTTGTGTATGCTTGTGTGTGTATGTGTATGTGTGTGTGCATGCACAGCCACGCCTGTGTAGGAAAGCGTGTAGGGTGTGTATCCTTGTGTGTGGGCATGAGTCAGAACAGACATATCTGCTCCCAGCTGAGGTCTGAGAGCAGCTTGGCCAATGTGTATTGGGAGGAGGAGGAGGAGCTCGGGACAAGCTTCTGGGTAACTAGGGGTTGAGAGAGGCTGCATCTCAGAGAGGGCGGGACCACAGGCAGCACCAGGCCACCTCTCAGAGCTCATCCCTGGGGCTGGGGGAGCCCTGGGGATTTCGAGGCTCTTTCCACCCCCAGGGAGAGCTCAGAGGAATGAGGCAGGAGGTCTAAGCACATGTGCTCACCGCCCAGCTCCCAGCCCCGGTCCCTGGGAGTTGCTGTGTAGCTGATGTTGAGCCGAGATTGTAGGACAGGAAGGTAATGGGACAACACAGACATGGAGTGTAAGCGACATAACTGATGTCACCGGAGATTGGTGTGGCGTGTTACAATTTAAGACTATCAACTGAAAACATTCTCAAAGTCTCTGTGTAACTCCCATACGCAAGGAGAAGGAAAAAATAAAACAAAGAAAACACCACCAATAAAAGATTACATGTCTGGGGGGATTAGAGCCAACAAAAATGATGAAGGGAAACATAAAATCAGATATGGCATAATTACGGACATTAATCATGATATATCTCAAAACATGGTGTTGAGCAACCAAAGCAGGTTGCATGATGTGTACAGTGCTACCTTACTTGCACAGAACTTAGAATCTGCCGGCAACACTGTGTGCCTTTGACGGACACATAGTATGCAGTACCTCTAAGACATGTTCAGGAAGGATAAACACCCGTGCCATGCGTTTCCTCTGCGGAGAGAGGGGCATTCATTTCCTATTGCTGGGTAACAAATCTCCATCACTTGGTGCTTACAACAGCTCCCCTTGGTCACCTCACATTCTCTGTAGATCAGGAGTCCGGATATGGGTTCGCTGCATTCTCTGCTGAAATCGAGGTGTTGGCTGGGTCTGTGGTCTCTTCCAAATTCATCCATTTTTTTTTTTTAAAAAAAGATACTTTATTGATTTTCCACAGAGAGGAAGGGAGAGGGATAGAGAGCTAGAAACGTTGATGAGAGAGAAACATCGACCAGCTGCCTCCTGCACACCCCCCCACTGGGGATGTGCCCGCAACCAATGTACATGCCCTTGACCGGAATCAAACCCAGGACCCTTCAGTCTGCAGACTGATGCTCTATCCACCACTGAGCCAAACCGGTTTCAGTACCAAATTCATCCATTTTATTGGCAGGATTCTTTTTTTTTTTTCTTTTCTTTTTCAGCTGTAGGACTGAGGTTCCATATTTTTGCTGGCAATTGGCCGAGGGGTCACCCTCAGCTCCTGCAGGCTGTCCTTAAGCCCCAGCCACGGGGGCCTCTCCCCAGGCAGCTCACAACACAGACGTTTGGTTTGCTGCCAGGCCAGCAAGAGAGGATATGCCACAGCTCTGAACTTCTTTGAATTCTGTCTGAACCTTAGACCCTCTTTAAAATGGGCTCACCTGGTTAGGTCAGGCCCACCCACACTCACGGGGAGGGATTACACAGGACGTGCACCCAAGGGGCCAGGAATCTTGGGTACCATTTCAGAATTCTGCCAACCATAGGAGGCATACACAGGGGGACCTCAGTTGCATTAAGTATTTTATTTCTATATAAAATTCTACAGCGAATATGGCAGTATGTTAAGGTCTAATATGATATTATGTTAAGGTTGATGAATCGACTAGGTACAGATTGTGTTCAATTTTCTTATTCATTTCTCCTGTCTATTTAGAAATATTTCACACACATATACAACAACAACAACAGAACGAGGAATCACCCTTCTAAGTAACTGTTGTAGTAAGACATCACAAATTGAAGTTACAAATGACTTAGAAACAAATAGCACAATGAATGCGAAAACCTGAGAGATACAAGACATTATAGTAATTAGGTAAAACATGGTAGCCTTAATTATTATCTTACGAACAAGAAAGACTGGTAATTAGTGAAATCAGTTAACAACTAAATATACTAGAAAAGAAACCACAAAAGTGAATTTAAAGAAAGAAGGAATTAGTAAAGATAAAAGCATAACGTAATGACAGAAGTAAAATACAGGATTAATACATGAAAAACATAAACTTGCTCCTCGAGCAGTAAACGGACAAGGGTTAGCCAGCTTGATAAAAAATAAAGGTGGAA
Source organism: Vespertilio murinus (assembly GCA_963924515.1). NCBI lineage: Eukaryota > Metazoa > Chordata > Mammalia > Chiroptera > Vespertilionidae > Vespertilio > Vespertilio murinus. The sequence continues at coordinate 7,087,384 of OZ004715.1, read as the reverse complement.
ACATAAGACGAGGGACATAATTCCACAGAGAATATGAAAAACTGTAAGGGAATATTATCTTCAAGCCAATATAGTTGAAGATCCAGGTGAAATGCATGCTTTTCTAGCGAAATGCAAATTATTGTATTTACCCTTTAAGAAAGATACCAGGCCCAGACAGTTTTATAGGAGAATTTTTTAAATATATATTTTATTGATTTTTTACAGAGAGAAAGAGAGAGAGAGGGATAGAGAGTTAGAAACATCGATGAGAGAGTCATCGACCAGCTGCCTCTTGCACAGCCCCTACTGGGGACGTGCCCGCAACCAAGGTACATGCCCTTGACTGGAGTTGAACTTGGGACCTTTCAATCCGCAGACCGACGCTCTACCACTGAGCCAAACCGGTTTTGGCTATAGGAGAATTTTATAACCTGTAAGGAACTGGTAATTCCTATGCAATCCAACTGCTCGAGAGCAGCAAAGAGCACGGACTACTTCCCAAGATACTCCGCGGGGTGTTACCACGCTGCCGTGAAAAGAAGGCAGGGCTAGCACCCGTAAAGAAAACCGTAAGTGCCCTCTACGATTCAGGTCACATTAGGGAGTAACTGTGAATTAATTTAATACATACTTAACTGAATGTTTAATTCATGCCCATACATACGGTAAGTACATGACTAAGGAGACAGCCCATGGCCGCCGCGGTAGGGAAGGGCTGGGGCAGGTCTGTTGTCAGCTGCCAGCCATTGCCTGCTGGGGGGTGGGCAGGGGCCCGGGGCGTGTGTCTGCAGAGACCCATCTCACCTGCCAGGTGGGAGCTGAGACTGGAGGACAGAGCCTCGCTGGTAGCACGAAGGCTGCTCTGGATGAACCAGATGTTTCCAGAAAGGGACAGGCCCTCAGTCTGGGCTGCCATGGGCCTGAGAATCGTGGCGGAGTTGGGGGGGGGGGTCTCCCCTTTCTCGAGGTGGAGCAGTAAGGGAGTCCGTCCTCCCTTCCTCCTTTCCTGCAGGGCCAGCCGAGGCTTGACACTTGACACCCCTGGCCCGGAGCAAGTGGTCCCAGTGGGCTCACTTCTGCATCCTTCCAGAGTTTCAACCGTCCTCTGTCCTCTGCGGGGCGAGATCATTCATCCAAGAGAGGAGCCGTCCCCAGTAGAAGAACAGCCACAACCACCTCGTGCTCTCTTGGCCACGCTGGGCCCCACCCGCCCCTCCCTGGCTGAGGTAGTGCCTCTTCTGAGTAGGAAAAACAGACCCTGCAACACCCTTTGTTCTCCTCCTCCTCCTCCTCCTCCGGAGATTGGGTGGGGTGTGTGTCTGTGCTGTTCTTAGCAGGGAGACAGCAGGCCCAGGAGGCTGGGGGTGGGTGGGAGGGGGGGGGCAGCCATCGGAGGAATCACACTGGAGCTGCTGGTAACTGGAGCAACCTAGTTGCAGAGCAAAACCAGCTGGGTGGGCCACCTGTGCCAGGCCGGGCGCCAGGCCAGGGCGGAGCTTGCTGGAAAGAGGCGGGAGGAGGAAAGACCGATGAGGAAGGAGCGGGGAGGATGGAGGTGTGGAGGAGGAGGGATGAGGAAGGGCGGGTGCGGAGGGTGGGTGGGAGAAGGGAATTTCGTGATGGGGGTTGGGGGGGGGAGGGAGGAAAGCAATGAGCAAGGCAGGAGGAAGAGGGGTGCGGAGGGATCCAAAGCCTGGAGCATGGGGGGAGCCTTGGCAAAGGAAGTCTTCTCCTGCGGGCCCCTCCCCACCCCTGCGCTCACCCCCACCTTTACTCCCTGTCTCAGGCGCCTTCATTCCCTCCCTCCCTGCTCACTGCGCCTCTGAGCATCGCAGGAGGTTCCACAGAATTTCTGGCTTCTCCCTAGCCCTGCCCCCCTCCTCTCCGATCTCAGCAGCCAAGTTGTGCACCGTTATTAGTTTTGCATGTGTTAAGAAGAACTTCAAAATATGCAAAGTGGATAAAATAACGGACTCTCACCTACTTAGTTTCCTCTGGGTGCCCACCCAACTGTGATCCTTCTGGATAAAAAAATCACAGAGCGACCCTGTTTCCCCCCAAATAAGACAGTGTCTTATATTAATGTTTGCTCCCAAAGACGCGCCAGGTCTTATTTTCAGGGGATGTGTTCTGTTTCCACGAAGTAGGTCTTATTTTCGGAGGGTGTCTTATTTTGGGGGAAACACGGTACCATTTTATCTGTAAATATATCACCAGTATGTGTAACGCTGGATAGGAACTTAAAAAAGACTGACCTCGATTCTGTTATCACACAATACCATTTTTATAAAGAAAAAAAAAAACACCCCACAACCTCTCCAATTATAACCATAAGTATTCAGTTATTATTTTTTTTTGTCTCATCGATGCTTTTATTTTTAACTGGTGGTTTATTTCAGTAAGGTTCACACCTTAGGATTTACCACGGAGACCCTCCACCTCCCTGCCCAGACCTCTCCTGACAAGTCCTATTTTGAAGAAACTGGGTTGGTCCTGTCCGCTAGCTCCCGCAGCCGGCGTGTGCTGATGGCACCCCTGCGGTGTTATTTAACCTCTTTCTCTAAGGCCGATTATTTTAAGACGCATTGAGCACACAGAAGCGAGAGAGACCCTGCGGCTCCTCAGTTCCAGGAGCCTGAGCGAGTCCCCCTCGCCTCTCCTTCCCCTCTCCTCCCGGCTTCTCCCTCTTGCCTGCAGCCCCGCCACTCTCCCTGCCATTCCGAGAACCCGCTCCTCACCCCCCTGCTCTCAGCTCTTCGCCCTCTGCTCCCTCTGCTTGCAAGGCCTTTTCCGGGTCTCCCCACGGCTCCTGACCTCCCTCTTCAATGCCGGCTCCCTTACTTAATGCTGCCAACTGCGCCCCCCTCCCCTCCAGCTCCGGGGCCCCCCAAGGGCACCTGTCACCTTCTAAGGCACCATGTCTTTTCAATATTCCTGCATTTACTTTATTTCATTTCTTACCCATCGCCCCGGCCGGAGCGGGAACTCCACGAGGGCAGGGCTGTTCAAGTATTTTGTTCCCAGGGTATCTCAAGTCCCCAGAATGGTGCCTGTCACATGGTAAGCCCTCTATATTTATTTATTTATTGAATGAATGAATGAATGAATGATTCTTCCTGAAACCCAGAGCTGATGCCTCCCTCCTTCTGCCCCCAGCTTTTTTTTTGTTTTTGTTTTTAAAAATATATTTTATTGACACTTTACAGAGAGGAAGGAAGAGGGACAGAGAGCCAGAAACATCCATCGACGAGAGAGAAACATCCATCAGCTGCCTCCTGCACACCCCTACTGGGGATGTGCCCGCAACCAAGCCCTTGACCAGAATCGAACCTGGGATCCCCCCAGTCCACAGGCTGACGCTCTATCCACTGAGCCAAACCAGCTAGGGCAAAGCTTTCTGATGCTGCCCTCTCGCCCTTCCCACCCCCGGCCATGCCTGGGCTCTGCCTTGCAGAACATGGTGCCCATTCTGCCTCTGAGCCTTTGGCTGGGCTGTTCCTCCTGCCAGGAATGCCTTCCTCCACACATCGCTCATGCCTCCGGGCTTTGGTCAGTCACCCCCTCTGGGGAGACTTCTGGGGGTCTCTGCGAGGGCTGGTAGGCCCGCACGGGTGCCGGGGAGGGCGGGTAAGCAAGAGGAGGAGCCGCTCTGGGAGGCCTTTCCGCCTTTGACCTATCTGGCTCCGGGCCGAGCCTGACCCTGGACCACAGGTTGGCCCCCCACCTGCAGGCCTCCACCCAGACTAATCTCTGATGCTGATCACGGGCCTCAGCCTGGAGTGACCCACGGCCCTAGGAGGATACCTACCCCTGGTCACAGGGCTCAGCCCAGCCCAATTCTGACCCCAGGCTGACCCCTGGCCCTGAGTGCAGCCCCAACCCACACTGCCGGCCTTGGGGAGTGAGCCAGCCTGTGGGTGGGGTCCCCGCAGGCTGGCCTTGAGACTGTAGAGGGCGTCTCCGGGGCACCTGAGGGCAGTTCCCGCTCTGCCCTTCCTCTACCCATCCCTCCCCTCTGGCTCCCACCCAGGCGATGCTGCCAACCCGCTAAGAGACTTCGTGGCCAGGCACCGGGGGAGGGCAAGAACTGGCTGGACCAGCCTGCACCTCTGTTTGCACAGGTCTGGGTAAAAATAGCCTCAGCCCCCGCAAGCCTCTCTCACTTCCTCCCTCCCCCCTGGATCCTGCCCAGGCCCCAGCCACTCGCCAGCTGTCCCTGCCCCGAGCTTCCCCTGGCCTCAGTGGGACCGGGCGCAGGGAGATGGGCAGGTGCCCGCACTGCCACGGGGGCTCTCGTCAGCCCCAGCGAGCCCCGACACCTGCTGCGGCCTCTGGGAAGCCACCCCGTTGGCTGTTGGCTCTCTTGCCTGGGGGTGGCTCCAGATATGAGATTATTGATCGTTCCTTGGGTGTGTAGACATGTCTGCCCACTGCCTGGCAGGGGGGAGGCCCTGGCAAGGGGAGAGGGAGCAGGGAGGAAGCCCAGGCCCTGCCATGGGAGCCCCCAGGGTGGTTGGGGGGAGTGGACTTTAATTCCCTGTAGGAGGGAGTTAGAGTGAGTGGGGGCTGCAGGCTGGGCTTAGCCTTTCTGGGTGCCGCAGACCAGAGGAGGGGTTCAGTGGGAACTGTGCTCTGAGGGGAGAGAAGATCAGGGAGGGGAAGTCTTGGACTAGTGGTGGAGAAGGTGTGTGTGTGTGTGTGTGTGTGTGTGTGCATTGTGTGTGTGTGTGTGTGTGTGTGCGCATTGTGTGTGTGTGTGTGTGTGTGTGTGTGCATTGTGTGTGTGTGTGTGTGTGTGAGAGAGAGAGAGAGAAACCTACAGTGGGGAAGTGGGAAGAGGGTAATGCAGGCTGGAGACAAGACCACATTTGAGGGCACCTGGGCGCCACCAGAGGACCATGCAAAGGGGTCCCGCTCAGGAAGGTACCAAACTGAGTGCATTAAAGATATGCCCCCCCCCTGGTTTAGGGGAAGCTCCAAACCATGGGAAAGCTGGGGCCCCAAGATGCCGTAGTGTGGGGCCAGAGCAGGAGTTGGGGGCTTGGCCTTCCCTCCACATGGATGGGCCGGGTGTGTTTCACCACGCCCAGGCTGCTCTAGCCTGGCACACGCTGGCCACTCAGCGATGGGGGCCTCTTCCTGCGTCCTGATGCCAGTGTGGAAAACTCAGCCACGCAGAACACATCTGTCATCACCCAGCGCCCTGCGGAATCGATTGCTGGGGCGGAAACCACAGCTCTCCTCCTCTTGGCCTATGTGGTTCAGGGGTTGGCAGGGGCTCATCCTCACTCTGGCTCTGGTCATGAGCATTCACCCCAGGCCTGGCCAATAAGAGGCGTGCCGGTGGTCACATGACTCCAGCAGAGCCAATGAGCACCAGGCCTGGAACTTCAGGGAAGGTCTAAGCCGGCTGCCATTGTGGCCGTATGTACGTGTATGAGATTTGAGCCAGGACACAGGAAATCGGGTCCAGAAATACAGATTGCCTTTTCTTTCTGTGGGGGACGGAAAGGGCCCTTGTGCCAGATTACCTTACGGGGCCTGGACCAGAAAATTCCAGGCTGGTTGATTAAGATTACATTTCTGGGGCAGGTTAAAATAGCAGTTGGGCAGGTATTAAATGTAGGGTTTGGGCCCTAACTGGTTTGGCTCAGTGGATAGAGCGTTTGCCTGCGGACTAAAGGGTCCCGGGTTCGATTCCGGTCAAGGGCTTGTACCTTGGTTGCGGGCAACATCCATGTTTCTAACTTGCTATCCCTTTTCCTTCCTCTTTGAAAAAAAAAATCAATAAAATATATATTTTTTAAACTGTAGAGTTGGTATCATGGGCTTTAGCCAGGTGATGCCATTTTGGGTCTGTGGTTTTCTCTTTAACAGACACTGCAGTGCCTCTTATGACTTGGAAGTCACACCCAGTCACCTCTGCCACCGTCCGTTGGACAGACAGGCCACTCCTGGTTCCATGGCGTGAATGCCAGGAGGTGGAGACCCTTGTCCACGTGGCCCGAGTTGGCTTGCCACCGCTTCTGCTTCCCAGGGAGTGGGAAGGGTAAAGGGGAAGGAAAGACACCCTTCTTCCCAGGAACTCAGTGACTTGGAAATTGCACAGTCACCTCTTTTCATATCCCATTTGCCGGGACTTGTCACATGGCCGCACACAGCTACAGCGTGCAGCGGAGAAATGTAGCCTTGATCAGGGGCAATCAAGATAAACGGTTGTATGTCTTCACGTAGGTACCCCCGAGCAGAAGAACCGGGGCTTGGGTGCAGATAGTTTATTTGAGCGGTGATCCTCGATGGGAGGAGGAGGGGGCAGGGAGTGTGTTGCTGAGGTCTCTACTTCAGGGGAAGAGGCTCAACTCAGCAAGGGCTTCAGAAGCCTCCCAGAGAGGTCCATGTCCCCCACTTTCTGGCTCCTCCTTCTCCCCCAACCCCCTCTCCCTGGCTCTCAGGGCAGGTGCAGTGGGCTCACTCCAGGGCAGGGCTGGGCAAACTACGGCCCAAGGGCCGGATCCGGTGAGTAAAACTATTGAATTAAAAAAAAAAAACCACAAAAAGACCATACCCTTTTATGTAATGATGTTTACTTTGAACTTCTATTAGTTCACACAAACACTCCATCCATGCTTTTGTTCCGGCCCTCCGGCCCAGTTTAAGAACCCACTGTGGCCCTCGAGTCAAAAAGTTTGCTCACCCTTGCCCTAGGGCCTGTCCAGGCGCTCACGTCCCAGCCCTGTCTGGTCACCAACTTGGGCCATCTCCAGGACACCCTGGGACTTGGACTCTGTCACTCCCAGACCTCAGCTGGGAAACTGAGAGCCATTCCATGGGCTGCCGGCCAACCCCCTAAAACCTCAATCCAGGAGGCCACAGACTGATACCTCCTCCCCCCCCCCAGGCCTGCGCTTGCCACTCCATCCTGCCAGGAACCCTCCCTCTCTGCCAAGCTCCATACCAAATGGAAATGTTCGGAAGTCGAAGCCATAAGTACAAGTCTAAAAAACAAACAACTAGGAGAGAAGAAGAATGGTTGCCCAGTTCTGCCCCAGAACACCCATTTCTGGGACTTCTGGGCCCTCCGCTGCAGGGTTGGAGGAGGACCCCTCCTGCGTGGAGCCCCCCCCCCCTTCCCTCTCCCCTGGAGGTCTCTCATGGCAGCAGGTTGGACCTTTTTACTTTCATGGACCTTCAGGCGAAGCCCGTGCATGCTGGCTAGGAGGATGTTTTTAAATGCATAAACCATGTCAAGGATCACAAAGGCGACCAGAATATTACAGACAATGTTGCCTCATAGCGATGCCTGCGTCTTCACTCCATTAAGATCTGGCGGCGGGCTGAATGACTAGATGGCTTTAAAGCCTCGATGAGAATAAAGGACACTGTGAGCTGTCACCACTAATGGGACTGTGGGATGCAAATAGTTTCTGTTGGTGACAGAGTCGAAGCTTCTGCTGATGCCACCGTGCTTGCCTACTTTCATGGTGGGAGAATGCGCTCAACTCCAGCTAAAAGCTAGTGGGAATGGCCCTAGCTGGTTTGGCCCGATGGACAGAGCATCAGCCTTCGGACTGAAGGGTCCCGAGTTCGATTCCGGTCAAGGGCACATGCCTGGGTTGTGGGTTTGATCCCCAATAGCGGGCATTCAGGAGGCAACCAATCACTGATTCTCTCTCATCATTGATGTTTCTCTCTCTCTCTCCCTCTCCCTTCCTCTCTGAAATCAATAAAAATATATGTTAAAAAAAAGTTAATGGGAATAAAGTTGTCATTTTCTCCCACCCACATCCATGAGCCTGATTTCTATTCCTGTATTCCTTGGAGGGGGGGAAAGAGGAGGTCAGTGGACTCAGGGCTGAGATGCCGCATTCTACCGGGAGCCTTAACCGAGACCTGTTGGCATCTCAGGCCACACGGCTCCGGTTGGAGATCCCCTCCCTGCCTGGGCTGGTTGCAGATGAGCCAGGGAGGCCTGGGGGAAATGGCGGCTGCCACCACTAATGGGACTGTGTGCATTCAGACCCTGGGGCTCCAGGCAAGGGGGAAGCCGAAGCAGACTCAGCCCCAGCTGTGCGAGGCTCCGTCAAGGAGGAAAGGATATTACGGGCACCTGAGACCAAATGTTGCCAGGGCCACCAGAGGTTGGGCATCCTTAGGGGAGGGAGGCAGCATCTCTGATGGGATGCAGGGAGACGTCATGTCGATGCTGGCCTGCGGGAGTCCAGGGGGATGTGCAGGGTGGTGAAGGGCAGCAGGGGCGTCCCCGGCAGGAGGCACTGACAGCGCGATGGGGCTGTGGCTGGGGGTCAGGCAGGAGTGGACTGGAAGGAGGTGGTCACGGCGGCCCGGAGCAGAGACCTAAGCAGGCAGGCAGCTGGGCCCCAGCTCCACAGCCCCAAGCCCTCGGGCACTTCCTCCTGTGCAGCTGCCACTCCACATCTTGGCTTCGGGACAGCTCGACCCAGAAGTGCCAGCTGCCAGGCACTCGAGCTGGAAGCCACTGCCCTCATTAGCTGGCATGGGATCGGCTGCTTTGACGATGCCCAGTGGCCCGGATGTCTTAGAGGTTTGTAAATCATCAGATTAAAAAAACGAACTGCAGTGTTAGCCCTAAACCTGGCTCATCCCCGTCAATGCCTGCTTTTGTTTCGCTTCTGGGGTGGGGGGGGTCATGGAAGCTGCAGGCACAGCTCAACGGAGCCCTGAGGGATGGCGGTAGGGGAGGTCCGTGCCCTGTGGCTTTGGCTAGGCTGGCCTGGCCCCCTGTGTGCTGGGCAGTACCACTCACCTTGACTGCATCTCCCAGGAGCCTTTGGGGAAGTAGGGAAGAGGGCGCGGGGGGATGGCCGGGGCTGTGGACTGGAGGCTCAGCCTCCCCGTGGACCTCGTCATGCTCTGGGAGGAGGAGGCAGGACAGGCCACAGGACTGCAGGGTACAGCTGGGCAGCAGCAAGGCCCCGAGGCTGGACTGGGTCACTTCCACCAGCCCTGAGCCCAAGAGGATCACTGGCCTAGGAGGCTACTTAGCATCTCAGCTCTGCCCCTGGGTTCTCCACCCCCCAGCCATCTCAGGACCCTGACTCCCCCATCCTCTCTCCTCAAGACCCCCTCTCCTGCCTCCAAGTCTCCCCACAGCCTGACTCCCCCCGTACACCCATGGAAGTGCCGCCCCCCTGCCCCCACCTTCCAGGGCTCCCATCACTCTGCTCCTTCCGAGCGGAAGGCTCTCTTCCTGCATTTCGAGGTCTAACCTGCTCCTTCGCCCCAATGTTTCCCGAACACCTTCTCCACAGCAGCCCCGGCTGCAGCTCCGGAGCCTCCGGCAACGAATAAGACAGCCCAGCTCCTTTTCCCTCCTGAGAACTAGCTTCCCCCACGTCGCTATTAACTCAGCTCATCTGTTCGACACCCGTGGCACTGCCACGTGTGAGGTCATAGATCACACGTTACTCATGTAAACACTCTGTCTTGCTGGGCTCACATTTCCTTTGAAGTCCCGGCCTCGACAAGGTCAGGCCTGGGGCGGCCCAAGAAATAGTCCGCCCACCCCCGAGGGAGGCTGACACCCAGAGAGGACACGGGAGACCCCAGGCCACCAGGACACGGAGCAGGCCTGGCCAAGGCCACCATCCTAAGCCCTGGACTCCCACAGGCTGGCTCTCCCTGCAGGCCGCTGACGTTCTGGGCCATCGGATGTCCCGGCTCGTGGGGAGCTATTGCTTCAGCGACGGGTGGATGTAGAGCCCACAAAAATCTTGCTGCCCTGGAGGATGGCTACACCCTCTCCGTGGAAGTGGCCAGGCGCCTCCGCACCCGAACAAGACCCTCTCCTGCCCTGGTGAGGGTGGCAGGGGGCCGTGTGGGAGAGGAACCAGCGCTGGTCCTCCTCTCCTGGCTGAGGTCTGGAGTATCCGTACGGGACAAAGAGCACTCATGCCACCACCCTCTTCACACCCACACAGAGCCCCGGCTGCCTACCGCTTCTCCTTGGCGCCCGGAGGGAGCGGGGAGACGGGGGAGGGCTTTAGGTGTGCCTCGGGGTGGAGTGTTGTTTCTTGCTGCCAGACCTGACGGGAAGGGGGGAGAGGTGAGCACACCTCCCAGGGGCCTCCTCCCTAGCCTGCCGGAGTGCTCCCGGGCCGGGGAGGGAGGCATCGGCAGCCTCATTGTGTTCCCCAGCGAGGCGGCCTGGGAGGGAGGCCGCCTTTCCCTTAGCACAATATCCTCAAGGTTTGTCTACTGCGCAGCCGAAAGTCTGGTTTCCTTTCTTTTGAAGGCTGAGCATCACAGTCCATTGTGTGGCTATTCCACATTTCATTTATCCAATTACCGACCCACCGAGGGACCCTGGGGTGGCGTCCCTATTTTAGCTATTGTGAGGTGTGCTGCTACGGACATGGATGCACGGATATCTCCTCCAGGCCCTGCTGGCAATTCTTTTAGGTCTACACCCTGACGTGGAAATGCTGGATCCTATGGTCATCCCATTTTTAATTTAAAAAATATATATATTTTATTGATTTTTCACAGAGAGGAAGAGAGAGGGAGAGAAAGTTAGAAACGTTGATGAGAGAGAATCATCGATCAGCTACCTGACTTACTCAGTCCAATTTGTCTATGATTTCCTTTGTTGCCTGCACCTATGGTGTCATATCCAAGAACTCAATGCCAACTCTAGCATCGTGTAGCTTTTGCACCTATATTTTTCTTCCAAGAGTTTTACAGTTTTAGGTCTTACAAGTAAGTAACCTGGAACACTTTTAAAAAATATATTTATTTTTATTGATTTCAGAGAGGAAGGAAGAGGGAGAGAGAGATAGAAACATCTATGATGAGAGAGAATCATGGATCAGCTGCCTCCTGCAAGTCCCCCACTGGGGATATGAGCCCATGTGCCCTTGACCGGAATCGAACCTGGGTCCTTTCAGTTCCCAGGCTGACACTCTATTCAATGAGCCATAGCAGCTAGGGCTGGAACACTTTTGAGAGTGGAAGAAAATGCTTTAAATAACGACATACTGAAATTTTATTAATATATTGCCCAACAGCCGAAACCAAACAGCTTCCTGCCCTAACCGGTTTGGCTCAATGGATAGAGCATCAGCCTGTGGACTGAAGGGTCCCAGGTTCGATTCCGGTCAAGGGCATGTACTTGGTTGCGGGCACATCCCCAGTGGGAGGTGTGCAGGAGGCAACTGACTGATGTTTCTAACTCTCTATCCCTCTCCCCTCCTCTCTATAAAAAAGAATCAATAAAATATATTTTTTAAAAAAACCAATCCAGCTTCCTGGTGCCCCAAAGATGACCTTGCCAAACAGTGCAGATGTTAACTTCCTGCCCTGGAGAGGGTCCAACTGAAGTTCATTTTGTTGAAAATGGCATTTTCACAGGCAAAAGCACAAGGATATTTGCCTTTCTACTGACAGCATGGATATTCCAAATATTAAGAGACATGATTATCAAACACTTTTTTTAAGTTATGATGTTCTTTTTAAAAATATATTTTTTATTAATTTTTACAGAGAGGAAGAGAGAGGGATAGAGAGAGGGATAGATTAGAAACATCAATGAGAGAGAATCATCAATCATCTGCCTCTTGCACACCCCCTACTGGGGATGTGCCCGCAACCAAGGTACATGCCCTTGACCGGAATCGAACCCAGGACCTTTCAGGCCGCAGGCGGACGCTCTATCCACTGAGCCAAACCGGCTTCGGCGATTATCAAACATGTAAAAACAAAAACCAAACACCCCACAAATGACAAAGAGAAATAAGGTAAATTTAGAGAGGAAAAATCCAGCAGATACCACCGTCGCCAAACGAGTGATCAAAGTCAACATCATCAGTAATGGGACAAATGGCATCGTTTGCCTCCCGATGTGATATTCAGAGGCATCTAATTTATGTAGTGCTCCTGCCAATAAGTGCATTACCTGAATCACGAGGAAGCCATCAGACACATCTAAGCTAAGGAACATTCTACAAAAAGGTGGACCTGCACTCTTCAAAAACGTTAGTGTCACAAAAAATGAAAAGAAATGACTATTCCAAATTAAATGATATTAAATGGACCTGGCAATCAAATAAAAGTAAGATGTGATTCTGAATTGGATCTTAGAGTTGGGGAAGAAATTGCTCTAAAAGATGGAAATGGACATTTTGAAAAAAAAATTCTTTTTAATGTATTGCAGAAAGGAAGGGAGAGTAGAGAGAGATAGAGACATCAATGTTGAAAGAGAATCATTGATTGGCTGCCTCCTGCACACCCCTGCTGGAGATCGAGCCTGCAGTCCTGGCATGTGCCCTGGTCACACCAAAGTGTGACCTCCTGGTTCATAGGTTGATGCTCAACCACTGAGCCACACCAGCTAGGCCATTTATTGCTTTTCAGAGAAAGTTGAATGTCAGTAGCATTTGTGGAAAGGAGCAATACTAAACAGAAAGCTCAGTCTCAGCTGCTCTATTCTAAAGTAACTTATTATTGCTTTTTAGACTAGCTAGAGACAAATGTGAACAAAGACACCGAGACACATTTTTTTCTTAACACTAACAACCTGTGACATAAACAACCTGCATTAGAGAAAATGAGCAGAGTAAGTGGAAGCAAGCTCAGTCTCAGAAATTCTTCCCCAAAGTACCTACTTATTATTTGTTAGAATACAGGTAGGAGTGTGAGCTTTATCTGGAAAAAAAATCTAAGAAACACACATTGTTAACTGATATTTTTAAAATGTAAGTTAGAGCATATTTACATAGCATTTTTATATTTGAAAACATTTTTTTTTTTTTTTTTTTTAAATATATTTTATTGATTTTTTACAGAGAGGAAGAGAGAGGGATAGAGAGTTAGAAACATCGATGAGAAAGAGTCATCGATGAGCTGCCTCTTGCACACCCACCACTGGGGATGTGCCCGCAACCAAGGTACATGCCCTTGACCGGAATCGAACCTGGGACCTTTCAGTCCGCAGGCCGACGCTCTATCCACTGAGCCAAACCGGTTTTGGCTGAAAACATTTTTAATTGAATGTTTTATTTTGAGATAATTACAGATTCACATGCAATGGTAAGAAATTATAGAGAGCCGAAACTGGTTTGACTCAGTAGATAGATCGTCAGCCTGCGGACTGAAAGGTCCCAGGTTCGATTCTGGTTAAGGGTGTATACCTTGGTTGCGGGCACATCCCCAGAAGGGGTGTGCAGGAGGCAGCTGATGAATGTTTCTCATTAATGTTTCTAGCTCTCTATCCCTCTTCCTTCCTCTCTGTAAAAAAAAAAAAAAATCAAATCAAATCAATAAAAAATATATTTTAAAAAAAGAAACTATAGAGATAGATCCTGTATACCCTTTACCCAGTTTCCTCCAATGCTACATCTGACCATGCTATGTAGAGCAATATCCCAATCAGGATATTGACATTGGTACAATCAAGACACAAAACAGCTCCATCTCCATGAGGATCTCTTCACTGGTCCTTTTATAGCTAAGCTTACTCCCCTCCCTTCCCCATCCCATTTCTCATCGGCATCCATGGCAACCACAAATCTGTTCTCTATTTCTATAATTTTGCCATTTCGGGAATGCTATATAAATGGAATCCTACAGTATGTAACCTTTGGGGAATTTTCTTTTCTCCCCGACTCAGAGTAATTCCTTGGAGATTCATCCAAATTGTTGAGTCAATCAAAGATTCATTCTTTTTTAAATTGCTGTGGAGTATCTATCTGTCTATCTATCTAGATACCAAATGGCAGAATGACCAGAATGGGCGGAATGGCCAGAATGACTGAAACGAGAAGTCGTCATGACATGCACTGCAGCAGCCAACTGGTCTGATTCAGGCTCCATTGGCTCCCCAACCGCCTGCAGCCCCTCCCCTGGCTGGCCCTGTCTTCAATTCTCGCTCCCCCCGCCCCCCCCCCCCGCATTGGGGGTGGCGCTGGCTGGCAAACCTCCAGTGTCCCCTTCCTGCCTCTACCCTGCCAGCCTGGCCCCAATCAGCCCCCATCTAGGCAGGCCGGCTGGACTCCAACCATGCATGAATTCACGCACCGGGCCTCTAGTTTGAAACTATGTATGCAGCACTGTTTGTTTATTTTTTCACGTGTTGAAAAACCTAAGGGTTGCTTCCTGTTAGGGGCAATTATGAATAAAGCTGTCTGAACGTTTGGGCACAGGTTTTCCTGTGAGCATGACATTTCATTTCTCTGGGATAAATGCCCAATCCTGCGACTGCTGGGTCTTTTTTTTGTGTGTGGTGGAAGGGTTAGAAGCTGCCAGCCTGCTTCCCAGGGTGACCCGTACCATTTTACACCCCGCCAGTAACGCCGGAATGATCCAGTTTCTCTGCATTTGGGGTTGGGCTATTTTTTTCTTCCTTTTAGTCACTTTCTTGCCAGTGGCTATTCAATTGCTACAGCATCATTTGTTGAAATTGTTTGTTCCTTGTCTTCAAAATTGCTTTTGCACCTGTGTCAAAAATCAGTTGGACGTAAGTGAGTGGGTCTATTTCTGGACTCTCTATTCTGTGCCTTTGATCCACGCGTCCATCTGACTCTACTACCACACTGCCTTGATTACTGTCCTAAGCCTTGATTTGGGGTAGAATGATTCCTCCCACCACATTCTTATTTTTTTCAAAATCATTTTTAGCTACTCTAGGTCCTGTGCCCGTCCATATGAATTTTTAGAAAAAACACTTGTCTATGTCTACAAAACACTTGCTGGGAAACCTGATAGGAATGACAGTCAACCGTTCTTTACGATGTGGAAGCTTACATTGAGGAATACGTTATGCCTCTCCATGTATTTAGGTCTCCTTTAGTTTCCTTTATTAACATATAAAAGTTTCTAGCGTGCATCCTGCACATGTTTTGTGAGAGCTATATATTCTAAAAGTATTTTTGTTTTCTTTGGAATGACTGCAAACAGCACTGATTTTTTTAGATTTCAGTTTCTACCTGTCGTGAGGATACAGAAATACAGCTGATTTCTGTTTATTGTCTCATGCCTGTGATCCTGCTGAAGCCACTTATTTGGGCAGCCTGCTTGGGATTTTCTCCACAGACAGTCACAGGGGCCGTCTTAGTTCTTCCTTTCCAACCTGCGTGCTTTATCTCTTTTTCTTGCCTCACTGCAGGGCTAGACGGTCTAGTTAGTGCTATATTGAACAGCAGAGGTGAGAAGAGACATCCTGATCTTTTTTTAAAAAAATATATTTTTTATTGATTTTTTACAGAGAGGAAGAAAGAGGGATAGAGAACTAGAAACATCGATGAGAGAGAGAGAAACATTGACCAGCTGCCTCCTGCACACGCCCTACCGGGGATGTGTCAGCAACCAAGGTACATGCCCCTGACTGAAATCAAACCCTGGACCTTCCAGTCCGCAGGCTGACGCTCTACACTGAGCCAAACCGGTTTTGGCTAGACACCCTGATCTTGTTTCTGGTATGGGGGGAAGCATTCAGTCTTCCCGCATTAGATGTGATGCCAGCGGTAGGTGCCCCCTACTGGGCATCAAGCCCTCAACTGAGGCATGTGCCCTGAACCCGACTCAAACACAGGACCCTTCTGTCTGCAGGCCGACACTCTGAAAGGTTCTTTTAAAAATCATAACTGGGTGTTGGATTTTATCAGAAACCTTCTTGTGTCTATTGTTATAATTATATGCTTTTAAAAACTCAGCTGATTGATTAGTTTTTTTGAACGTTGAGCACTTGCTATATGCCAGGGTATATTCTGGGGGCTGGGTACTGTAGGAGTAAGCAGGACTGATGGTATCTCCCCTCTACATGAGACAACAAAAGGAAAACCCATCCCCATTATTATGAGAATTAAAATCAGAGACCCCAATATTCTGCTAATGGATAATTTTCCAAAACTGGTAAGATTATGACTTATACAGACATAAAAGTGAACACACGTTAAAGATTTTTATTTTAGCTCATTCATAAGAAAACTTAAAGATTTCGCGGCTCAATCAGAAGAGAAACCAGGAAGCGGATCCATTGATGGATAGATGAGGACCATTGAAGTGAAGGTAGAAATGGATGCAAATTGGCTTTTCCAATAGAGGAGAGGGGCACCCTTCCCCGGCACAGAATTTATCTCCACGCCTCTAGGCCAGAATGAGTTTGCATTGCTCTGGGCTACAATTTGAGTTGCAAATTGGATCCCATAAAACCAGGATTGGATAAACTGGGCCCCAGCGTGCTATAAACAATGCATTGTTTTCCAATGAAACTCAAATTTCTCAGTTTTATTGGCCTAGTGGTTTTTCCTTCTAAACTCAAAGGAATGCTCTCACTGTAAACCAAACGAGTACATGATAGGAAGGGGCAGGCCACCAGCAAGGATGTGGCCTGATCCAGGACTGGGGCAGGGCCCTTTGGGATGGAAAGCCACTGCAGAGGCCCTGTATCTGGAGACTGGCCTTTTGAACCCCTGCGGCTGTTGGCGGAAGGAGGTGTGCGCTCTCTGAGGCAGCAGGTGGTTGTCCAGAGAAGGGATAGCTTTGGGATGTTAACAGCCAACACAGCAGAGGGGTGACAGGTGCACCCACTCTGGGAAAGGGGATCTGTCTGGGCACCATAGCAATCCATTTAGGCTGCCACCTACACTTCCTTCCTTTCTTTTTTATTTATTTTATTTAAAAAATATTTTATTGATTTTTTTATTTTTTATTTTTTTTACTACAGAGAGGAAGAGAGAGGGATAGTTAGAAACATCAATGAGAGAGAATCATCCATTAGCTGCCTCCTGCACACCCCCTACTGGGGATGTACCCGCAACCAAGGTACATGCCCTTGACCGGAATCGAACCAGGGACCTTTCAGTCCGAAGGCCGACGCTCTATCCACTGAGCCAAACCGGTTTCGGCTTTCCTATCTTTTTTTAAAATAATATATTTTATTGATGTTTTACAGAGAGGAAGGGAGAGGGATAGTTAGAAACATCGATGAGAAACATCTGTCAGTTGCCTCCAGCACACTCTCCATTGGGTATGCGCCCACAACCAAGGTACATGCCCTTCATCGGAACTGAACCTGGGACCCTTGAATCCGCAGGCCGACGCTCTATCCACTGAGGCAAACTGGTCAGGGCAACACTTCCTTTCTTGATAACCCAGCCAACCTGAGTATGGAATCTCATGTCAATTTCATACTTTGAGAATGGGAGCTCTCTGATCAGTGCCATTGGACTTTGGCACCCACACCACCAGGTCAATCAATGATGGCCCGGAGGCCAGGTGAAGGTCAGGAAGATGACCGTGCCCATCTTGTGTGGATAGCAGCGACAGTGGCGGGCATTCTGCCCCGTTGCCCAAGCCCCCAGAGGCACCATTCAGGTAAAGGATGGAGCTGTGCCCAGAGATGCCGCTCACACAGAACACGATGCAGAAGCTGTGCATGGAGTATGGTGCACATGGGCTTTAGTGCTAGGGAGTTGAGGGGTTCCAGAACGTATGTCTCCCCCCCTCCCCCACTTACGCCTCTTTGGCATACAGGCTCTTTTGAGCTAAAGGCCGTTGAGAGCCTGCAGATGCAGGAACAGCTCTGGAAACAGGGCACACGTTTTCGTTTGATGAAGGAAATCTTCATTTATTACCAAGGAAACTTCTGTTTGTAGGGGTGTCTCTGCCTCCTACTCTTATCAGTGGAGAAGGTAAATCTGCAACACAACGCTTGCCACCACACTTTTCCTGGCCATCGTCCTGAACTTGCCTCCTCCACCCAGAAGTCCCCGTTAGCCTAAGATGGTTTATAAGCCTGAGCTCTAGACTCCCCGTTGAGTTACTCAAATCTGCATGTTCTCTTGTGTTATATGTGTGACACACATATTAATAAACATATATTCACTTTTTTTCTCCTGTTAATCTGTCATTTTTTACAGAGCCCCAATCAAGGACCTAGAAGGGCAGAGGGAAAAAGATTTTTTAAAAAAAGATATTTTATTAATTTTTTTACAGAGAGAAAGGGAGAGGGATAGAGAGTTAGAAACATCGATGAGAGAGAATCATCGATCAGCTGCCTCTTGCACACCCCCTACTGGGGATGTGCCCGCAACCATGGTACATGCCCTTGACCAGAATTGAACCTGGGATCTTTCAGTCCGCAGGCTGACGCTCTATCCACTGAGCCAAACCAGTTTCCGTGGGAAAAAGATTAAAAAGAAAATCCCCTACAGGGATGAAGACTACTTCCCATAAAGTGGGATTTTGAGGAGTAGCCCGAGGATAACTACCCACCCAAACTGTGGGACTGTCCCAGGGTGTGAAGTGGGGTAGGAGATACAAGGCTGCCCAGGTCACAGGATCCATAGCACAGGATCGTGTTTCTCATTAAGCCTTTTCACCCACCTGCTGCCACCTAGTGGGGAAGTTGGCAAAGAAAGGCCAAATGGGAACAGAATTATAAAGGGGGCTCTCACTTCAGGGCTCCCACCACATCTTCCCTTCTGGGGTGAGGCCCAGGCTTCAGGTCCTTCTGAATTGTTATCTCCTCCCCAAAAACATACCTGACGTATGACTCATTCCCTTGACCCTTCCATCACCTGCACAAGGGCTAGCAAGTTTGCCACTGACTAACAGTGATCTATATATATATATAAAAGGCTAATATGCTAAGTGCCCCTCCCACTGTCTGACCAGTTGCTATGACACGCACTGACCACCAGGGGCAGATGCTCAATGTAGGAGCTGCCGAGCTGCAGTGGCTTGGCAGCCGAGGTACTTGGGTGATGCTCTCCAAAACCAGGGGGCGCCAGATTCCTCATGGGGCCACGTGATTCCACCTTTGACTGTGGGTTATGTTGTTGCTGGGGCACTGTTGCCCCCAAATCTGGTTTTCTGCACACTTGCATTTGCGTTCACACCCTGCAAGACAGCAACTGTGCAGAGTGCCCTCTCGCACCCCAGGACCCCTCAGGGGATGTCGGAGAGCCGGTTTCAGCCCGATCCCTGCAGGCCAGGCCGAGGGACCCCACCTGCCAGAGGTACCCTGCTCTCTCTAGATGTCCTTGGAGGGGCCAGCAGGGGAGAGAGAGACTGCGGGAGGTTGGCTCCAGGGCATGTCTGGCCCATCTCACCCAGTCCCGCTCTACCGGCCACCTTCTACTTAATTTCCTATCAATGTGCACGAGTCCACGCACCGGTCACTAGGGTGTTACTAACAGAGAAACTTTGGCAAGCATGTGTCTCCAGGTGCCTTTCCAGAAGGAGAGATTCTAATTGTGAGTCCTGAGCCCTCGGAGGACAAGGCTTCCGGAGAGGCTCTGGGAACCTGTGGCAGTGGATCGGCCGGGGTGTGCCCTCTGTTCTGAGGATGGCTCCCTCACCTCTGTCCTTGTCTTCAGTGGGAGCCCAGCCACGGGCCATGTGACAGCAGCACCACCAGGTGGCAGTAGCGCCATGTTCCCCAGGCCTCAGGACACCCTCCGCCCAGTTGGGTGACTTGAGGGACATAAGAGCCGGGGAGAGGGGAGAGAGGAAAGGGGTGTAAGCACAGAGCCTGGGCGTTGGAGCCACCCAGATAAAACGGGGTCTCCGCTCTGACCCTGAGCAGCCCCCGGCCTCGGGGAAGGGCCTGGATTTGTGCTTCCATTTCCTCTCTGAGAGTTAGAACTAACTGTGCCACTGCCACAGCTTTTAAACAAGATCCCCACCTCCCAGAATCATCGCTTATGAAGGGCTTATCATGTTTCAAGCGTGCACTAAGATCTTTACATAAATTAACTACGCCCCAGAAAAGGCTGGGAAGCACATGCTACGGTTATCCTCATTTTTTAAATTTTTATTTTTTTTTATTTTTGATGAGGAAACAGCCACAGAGAGGTTCGGTAACTTGCCTACATCGCACAGCAGGGCTGAGCTTTGAACCCAGGCAGGCTGGCTCTGAGCCCCTCCTGCCTAACTGCTGGGCTACGCCACCTCAGCACCAGGGCGGGTGACAATCTACTCCCCTGTTGCTGTCATGAGCCACCGCATGTGGCAGTGACTCCACGTTGGGAAGACAAGCAGAATCAGAAGAAACAGCAAGATGGTTCCAGATAGGGCCACCCAAATTCCTTGTCTGGGTTCCAGAGGTCGTGACCTGTGGACCGAAGACTCTGTTGGGAGAGAACTTCCATAGACATCGATGTCTTTCACATCCGGGAGAGACGGCTCCCACCCTCCCTGCAAAGTCTTTCCGCTGGAGACCAGGGCGGGGGCCCTGCCTCCTGGCTTCTCAGAGGACGTGGGGACTATGCCAGGGAGGCGTTGCTGGTTCTCCTCTGGGTCTGTTTACTTGTTTGGTGCCCCATCCCGAGTAACTAAAACTCACCTGCTAATCCCTGAGGCACCCTGCGCTCCTGGTGGGCCGGTGCTGACGCGGAGGATGGCAGCAGACCCCCAGGCGTCTTCGGTGTGGGGCTCCCCATCTCCACAGCCCGGGCCCTCGTGTCACAGGTGCGCGTGGTGGCCTCCTGCTCCAGAATCCTCAGCCCCGACCTCCCGGCCTGATCCTGCACAAGCAGCACCGGCCCGGCTCCCCAGGCTGGAGGTCAGCGTGTATCCCTGGGGCCTCCGGGTCCCGGTGAGGACAGCTGCCTCTCGGAGGCTCCTCCCGGGAGCTCGCCCGGTGGAGTAATGGCCACACTCGCACGTGCGGGGGGAGGGAGCTCAAAACGCCCTGGCCACGGGGCTGGATGCCTGGCAGTTATGTAAAAGGTTAAATGTCTGTCTGTCCTTGAACTCAGGTCTAGCTGTCCTGTATTTAACCAAAAGCAACGTATGGTGAGGTCCACAAAATAGCCTGTGCATGAATATTCATGAGACCTTTTTCCTCATAACAGCTCAACGTCACAGACAGACCAGATGTCCCTGCCCAGGTGAATGGACAAGCAACTCCTGGTACTTTCTTTTCATATATATATATATATATATATATATATATATATATAATTGATTTAGAGAGGAAGGCTGAGGGAGAGAGAGAGATAGAAACATCTATGATGAGAGAGAAAAATCATTGATCAGCTGCCCCCTGCAGCTGAGATAGAGCCTACAACCTGGGCATGTGCCCTTGACTGGAATCGAACCAGGGACCCTTTAGCCTGCAGCCTGAAGCTCTATCCCCTGAGCCAAACCAGTTAGAGCTATTTCCTTTCATATATATATATATATATATATATATATATATATATATAATTGATTTTTTACAGAGAGGAAGAGAGAGGGATAGAGAGTTAGAAACATCAATGAGAGAGAATCATCTATCAGCTGCCTCTTGCACACCCCCTACTGGGGATGAGCCCGCAACCAAGGTACATGCCCTCGACCGGAATCGAAACCCGGGACCTTTCAGACCGCAGGCCGACACTCTATCCACTGAGCCAAACTGGTTTCGGCTAGAGCTATTTTCTTTTTTAAAAATTGTTCCCTGGCCAGGAATCGAACTGCAACCTCCTGGTTCATAGGTCAATGCTCAATCACTGGGCCACACTAGCCAGGCTGGTCCCTGCTCCATAACAAGTGCTAAAGTGTGGGCTTTTATTGTTGTGTGTGAGTGTGTATGTTATCTATCTATCTATCTATCTATCTATCTATCTATCTATCTATCATAGAAACCTGGTCTGGTGACACCCAGAGTCCACGCTGTGCTGCTGAGAAGAAAGCTCCCTGCAGGTGGCAGCCGTGTCCTCCTCATCTGACATAGGGAACCTCCCCCAGAGGCTCGTCAGTCCCTCAGGTGCAGGCAGAGCAGACGTGGCCTTGTGCCTTCCTCACCTTTGTCTTCCGGTCATGCTATGGCGAGGGGACCCCAGAATGCACGCAGAGCTGCCAGATTTACCAAATAAAAATCCAAGGCACCTAGTTCACTTGGAATTTCTGGTCAGTAATGAGTGTGCTGTTGTTGTGTTTAGTGTAAATCACGTCCCAGGTCCTGGATTCTATTTGGGGCTCTATGCTCTTCACCCCTGCAGGCTCCCTACTGGCGGGTTGAGCAACAGAGCCTTTTGGGGGGAGGGAAGGGACCCCAGGGTCCACGTCCCTTGTGACTTCCAGAGGCGCTCCCACCTGGG
Organism: Vespertilio murinus; assembly: GCA_963924515.1. Classification (NCBI taxonomy): domain Eukaryota; kingdom Metazoa; phylum Chordata; class Mammalia; order Chiroptera; family Vespertilionidae; genus Vespertilio; species Vespertilio murinus. The sequence goes on along the minus strand of OZ004715.1, from coordinate 7,065,338 downwards.
TCCTGGGGATGTCTCCTCCGGAGCTGGGGATCTGGCTCTCTCCTGGCACAGGTCTTCGAGGTTTCTAGATTATCTGTAAATTCCATGCCTGAGTCTTCGGTTTCCTGCACCTCAAGTTGATTTCTGACATTTAATAGCCCAGCCAAGGTTTTGGTGTTCTTGCTCGCTGTCCCTGCGGGAGGTCGGAGGTCGTAGCAGCTGGGCGGAGAGGACGCAGGGCACAGATGCATCCATGTGTCCCCCGGCGGCACATGCAGGTCTCACCGAATCTCTCCACCGCCCGGTCACCCTTCCCTCCCAACCCTGTTCTTTGTTTCTGTGGCCGCTGTCGGGGGAGGGGGTGTCACTGTTACAAGTGTCAAGCCGTTAAGGGACCGGTGTACCTGGTCCATTCACACACACACACACACACACACACACACACACACACACACACCCCTGTCATCTGTCAGGAAACGCAGCTGTCCGCTTTTCACGCTGCTTCCCAGAGGGGACGGTCGCCGTGTCTGTTCTGCCAGCCGATGGCAAAGGCATCGCAGCTGGGGATCCCAGCGCATCTCTGCCGAGCGCCCAGGACTGAGCCCAGAAGACAGAGGAGGCTGCAGAGACGTGACAGCTGCAAAGCGCTTTCCTGAACCTTCTGGAAGATGCAGCCGCAATGCCCACGGAGCTGAGCCTGGCTGCGGAGTAGCTTGGAGCAGGCGTGGCTGGGTCCCTGCAGGTGTGTGAGCTCAGGGCGCTGCCTACCCGGCACGGTGAACCCGAAGGCAGAGGGGAGCGGACACTGGATTCTGACGAGTGTTGTCCCTCAGCCCCGAGGCTAAAAATGTACCTGTTTGTGTTAGACACAGGCCTTAGTCACCGGGGAAAGTGTGACAGAGAGAAGCGTCTGCTACTTGGCAAGCTCGCTGAGCATTCACACTTCCCGAATCAAAGCCACTGACATTTTGGAAAGAGCCAAATTGAATCGAGGTGTTTTGGAGAGATCTAAACCAAATCGAAAATATATGAGGACACACTGGCGGCATGAATCTGGAAATTATGTTTGTTACGAAGCACAGCTTTCACTGCAAATGATGGGAGAGCCAATTTTGTAAGAATTAAGGAAGGGGGCCTATTTTAATGCCTGCCATCAGGACCGCATCTGGAAAGACCATGCATGCCTGAGGTGCCATGCTTGCCCCGAGAGGGAGCTTGGGGTGTCCTGAGAAGAAAATGGGTCAAAGTCTTGCCCACTTGAAGATCATGGGGTTTTTAGCTTTGAGACTGTGGTTCAAACAAAACCTCCTTTAAAGGCCAAGATGCAAGCCCAGCCGGCGTGGCTCAGCGGTTGAGCGTGGACCTATGAACCAGGAGGTCACGGTTCGATTCCCGGTGATGGCACATGCCTGCCTGGGTTGCAGGCTGGATCCCCAGTGTGGGGTGTGCAGGGGGCACCCGATCCATGATTCTCTCTCATCATTGATGTTTCTCTCTCTCTCTCTCCTTCTTCCTTCCTCTCTGAAATCAACAAGGGAAAAAATATATATATATATATATATATATATATATATATATATATATATATATATATAGCAGCCGGCAAAACTGGAAGTGAGCTGCTCTGAGGAGGAAGCCAGGAGGCCGCTGGCACCCCTGAGAGCCTCCACGTCATGTGTAGCTCTCCCCATGTGGACAGGATTTCCCCCCGACTTGTTCACAGCTGTCTCCCCTGTGTCTTGAATGTTGTCAGAGGCAGCCCTGGGTATGCATTCAGGCGATGCGCATGCGAAGGGAGCACAGGGCAGTGAGAACGTTACCCGTGTGACCACAGTGTGCCAAGTCCCTTCCTCGGAAGCCCCCGGCAGGTTTGAACCTGTAGCGCTGTTCTCCTTCAATGTGCGGCAGCATCCCATGCCGTGGATAACACTGCAGGTCGAAGCTACAGTTGAAATTGGTCTAGTGAATACGAATAACTCATCTAATCAGAATGCAACTTCAGTGCTTGTCCCAGAGAGTCCTTTCAAACATTCTCAAACGTTCTCCGGCCTCTGAACAGAAACACGGACAGCTTGGGTCCTACTCAGACTTGGGTACCATTGGGTCCTACTCAGACTTGGGTAACACACAGTCTCACGGCCAACCTCAGAGAACCCAGCGACACCTCCTGATGTGCCCATCGAAGCCCATTGGCTCCAGACCTGAAGCAACGGGGGCAGCACTCCATCCAGCCCCCCGAGGCCCCTGTGCAGTCTCCCCAAAGAATCCCTCCTCAAATTCTACCCCTTCCCACGTCAATCTTGTTTTTCATCCTTGATCCAGCTGAGGGTTCCCACTTCCTGGCAAATCTGCGAATGAGGAGGCTGTGCCTCGGATTTTCTTGGCTACCCAATGGGCAGCGTAGGGAAGCGTCCTCTCTGAACCGGAGGCCAGGAGTCCTGATGTCACATCCTTCTAAAAGAGCATCAGGATCCCGCACCTGTTCAAGGCTTCCTTCCCTTTCTCTCACTGCCTGCATGCTGGGAGCTTCGTGATTCATAGAGCGGAGCTCCGCCTCCTTAGAGCAGAATAGGGTCCCAAGCAGCAAGCTGAGAGTCTTCATGAAGGTGCAGAAACATTACTCCCAGTTCCGTCTGCCCAGAGCGACCTGGAGAGGCCCCAGAGCTGCTCCCTCGGGTGCTGAGCGCCTCCACCTGCCTTCCTTCTCCCTCTGCCCTCAATTTATTTACTGAAAACACCTCCTATAGAAGCGCAGAGGGCTGAGGTGCTGGCCAGGTGGGGGGCAGGTGGGTTGGAGAGGTCTCTGGCATGATGAGTCCTGGGCAGAACAGAAGTTTTTACTCTAAGATTTTACCCATGTACCCCAAGAGCCATGGATGTCATTGGGTCCGAGGTTGGAAGCCTGTATTTAAAGTCACGAAAGCAGCCGGCCCCTGGCTCAAGGGTCCCGGGTTTGATTCTGGTCAAAGGGCACATGCCCGGGTTGTGGGCTCGGTCCTCAGTGAGGGGCGTGGAGGACGCAGCCGATCAATGGTTGCCTCCCATCATTGATGTTTCTCTCTCACTCTTTTTCCTTTCCCTTCCTCTCTGAAATTAATAAAAATATATTTAAAAAAATAAAGTCACAAAACCAGATCTTCCTGTGGCTTTCTAGTCAAGAGCTGCAGGAGGGAAAATGAGGGGGGATTTGGAATACCTGTTTCAAAGACTTGCAGTCCCTGGTAAGACTAGGATCAAAGAGCCAGTTCTCTACTTTTCCGAAGCTTTACGGTCTCTCTCTTCCCCCCTCCCCCCACCCCGAGGATTTGGTTTCTGAAACCCAGCCCAAGGCAGACTCTTAAACAGATCTCGAGTTGTAATCTCAGTGGCGATGGACTCCCACTGGGCTGAGGTTCTGTAAGGCATTTCATGATAAATGCATCCACGCCACAGGAGCCCAAGCTCTGTACACAACCCCGGCCTCCTCCCTCGCTCATTATTTGCCGTCAGCCCTTGGGGAGCAATTAGTCTCCACAGGACGGAGAGGTTTTCCGTCCGCATACTTGCACTCACAGCGCTTTTATGTTTATGAACCGTCCGTTTGATCGGCCCTCTAGCTTGATTTCGGCGGCGGCGCTGTGCTGCCGCCAGACCTGCGGCGAGGTCCACGCACGCGGGGGTCATTTTGCTAACAAGGCGAGCCCAGCTGCGCTGGGGAAGGGATGCCAAACCTATGCAGGCATAGCCCTGGGCGCGAGCCGGAGAAACTCACGGAGACGAGCACACCCAGAGGTCAGCGGGGAGGAGGATGGCACGGAGGCCGGGACCCCAGGCCCCGGACGTGGCGAGGTCCTACCAGGGCTTTCAAAAACCATGTTTCAAGAGGCGGGCACCTGGGCCTTGGGCCATCGTGTCAGAAGCCCGTCCACCCTGAGGCCCCTGTTAGAATAAAAACAAAGAGAGACCCGCCTTTAAGACCCCCTGGACAGATGAAGCCAGCGTGGTGGGGCGGACAAAGCTTAGCTTGGGCCTGGGCCTGAAGTCAATAGAAAGCCTGGGAGGCCCTAGCCCAGGGGTGGGCAAACTTTTTGACTCGAGGGCCACAATGGGTTCTTAAACTGGACCGGAGGACCGGAACAAAAGCAACCTGACCATGCTGGCACTCTCATCTTGGGCTGCTGGGGAAAGAGTGGAGGGGAGAGCAAGAGAACCCTCCGCTCTTTCGGCTCCACGGGCCGGATAGAACAGCCGAACGGGCCGGATCCAGCCCGCAGGCCGTAGTTTGCCCACGGCTGCCCTAACCCCTGTGTGTGTTACCTCTGCTATGATGATAGCTGGTTGACAGCAGGCACAGAGCCCGCCCACATGCCGGAGCAGAGAGTGTGACTCTTATCTTTTTTTAAAAATTAAATATATTTTATTGATTTTTTACAGAGAGGAAGGGAGAGGAATATAGAGTTAGAAACATCTATCAGCTGCATCCCACACACTCCCCACCGGGGATGTGCCCGCAACCAAGGTACATGCCCTTGACCCGAATCGAACCTGGGACCCTTCAGTCTGCAGGGCGATGCTCTACCACTGAGCCAAACCGGTTAGGGGGTGACTCTTACCTTTTAAGGGAGGCCTTTCAAAGCATTTGTAGCCATCTGGAGTCTGCTCTGGGCCTCGCTCCCTGCCCCAGGCCGAACCCCAGTGAGAGCATAGGAACCCCGAAATAGGTTTGTAGGATCTGGGAGCCTGAGAAAGAAGGAAGGCTTTCCGGATCTACTCCAGGCCCATGACCCAGAATCTGCATTTAAAAAATATATATATATTATTGATTTTTTTTTTATAGAGAGGAAGAAAGAGGGATAGAGAACTAGAAATATCAATGAGAGAGAATCATTGATCAACTGCCTCTTGCACACCTCTTACTGGGGATGTGCCTGAAACCAAGGTACATGCCCTTGATCAGAATCGAACCCGGGACCTTTCAGTCCGCAGGCCGACGCTCTACCGTTGAGCCAAACTGGTTTCGGCCAGAATCTGCATTTTCGGCACGCTTCCCCGGGGAGCGTTTGTGTGTCCAATGAAGATGACTTTTAAAGGATTCCCCCAAAGTCCCCCCTTCCTCACCCCGAGATTCAGCATGGAGGAGAGCGAACCGAGGACTGGGAAGGAACAGCAAGACACTGGGTTCGGCTTGAAGGCGCTGGCGGAGACACTTTCCCCACAGAGGGGGCGCTGGGTGGGGGGCGGGGGGCTGGTAGGGGGAGTGTTCCGTGAAGGGGCTGCGATGAGAACAGCCCCCCTGGGCAGGCCGACATCCAGGACAGCTGAGAACCTTCCAGAAGACCTGTGTACAGGAGAGCAGGCTCTTCGGATGGCTGGGCACAGCCTGAAAATCCCCACCTTCCCAGCTGGCCAACCTCAGAATCCTCCCAACTGCTTAAAAATATATATATTTTGTGTTCTTCTTCTGAATAAAACACGTTTTATTTCATCCTCTGGGACTCCGATGGCTTCTTTCCTCCTTTCTACTCCCGCTCCTGTTTCTCCTTCAGCGCCAGCTGTCAAGGCTGTGGTTGCAACCCGTTCCCGCTTGTTTTAATTGCTACACCCATTTTTATTTTTATTTTTTTTATTTCCGAGGCAAACGGGAAACTGAAAATCACTGTGATTTCTGTCCTCCCTCCCCCACGTCTGTCTCTCTCAACAAGGCTCTCTCTCTCTCTCTCTCTCTCTCTCTCGCTCTCTCGCTCTCTCGCTCTGCTCTCTCCCTTGGGGGCTCCGTGGCTGCTCCTCTCATTTTTCACTTTGCCCGCGTTCTTGCTATTCATCCGTAAGAGCAATTAAGTGCCGCATAATGATACTTGCCCACAGCGGGGGCGATGGGTATCGCTGCGCGCTGCTCTCCTCGAGGCTGTCGTGCGTTGTTAAGAGACGTCCGTGAAGGCGTCTTATTTCTCCAGCAGGATCTGTCCCACACGGCAAGGCTCTCTGTAGCTCCGGCTGGGGGGCTGGGAACAGGAGGCGCTGCTGATGGCGCCGGCGGAGGGCCCCGGAGTGTACAGCACAGAGGTTCGGATAGGACGTTAGATGCCATCCCGTCTGCTCAGTGACGACCCGTCCCTTCATTCACCACGCAGCCCTTGAGCTTCCACCAAGGCCCACAAGGAGGGGGGAGCCCCAGTCTGGATCTCCACAAACAATTACAGTATCTCCTGGGGAAGGAAGGAGGTGTGGGGGGTGGTGATGGGTGAAGGGGGGTGCCAAACAGAGGTGTCAACCAAGCTATGGGAAGCCCCATGGAGTGGGGTGGGTTACTGCTGTTCCCCCAGGAAGAGAGGAAGAGTGGAGTGCATGCTGCCGCTGCCCCCAATCTGAGGACTGAGAGGAAGCCGTGGACTGGGGTAGATGCTTGTGGTCTGGGGCTCCCTGCCAGGAATGGATAGGGAGAACCAAATGCTTTAAAAAAAAAGATTTTATTGATTTTTCACAGAGAGGAATAGAGAGCTAGAAACATCGATGAGAGAGAAACATCAACCAGTTGCCTCCTGCACGCCCCCTACTGGGGATGTGCCCGCAAACCAAGGTACATGCCCTTGACCGGAATTGAACCCGGGACCTTTCAGTCCACAGACCGACACTCTATCCACTGAGCTAAACCGGTTTCGGCCCAAATGTTTTTTGTAGGCCTGGTAGAGGGGAATGGGGAAGGGGAGAGGTTGGGGAAAGGAATAAAGGGATCGGGTGATGGGAAATGGATGCTGGGAAAGGGGCAAATTGCTCAGCAGGGGACCTCGAAGGCCTTGGGGGTGTCTTACGGGAAGGCCTGGGAAGCCAGACCCTGCGTGTGTGATGGGCCAAAGTCCGGGACAAGGTGGGCTGTGGGGGAGAAGAGAAAAAGGCTTGTTTTTCCTCTCCACTGAGTCTGACGGGTGCAGAAAGGGTCCATGTGCCCATCACAGAACCGATCCCTGTGGCCCGGCTGCCCTTCTTGGCGCAGTCCCAGGTCACATGCTCCGACCGAGACTTCATCCTGGTACTGCCTGCTTGACTGCCTCCAATAGAAGCTGTAGAATCTGCCTTTGAGCCGGCTTTGATGAGCAATACTGACCAGTTGACTATCATCCCTTCAGGTTCTAAAAGGGGTGGGCAAACTTTTTGACTCGAGGGCCACCATGGGTTCTTAAACTAGACCGGAGGGCCGGAACAAAAGCAACCTGGCCATGCCGGCACGCTCATCTTGGGCTGCTGGTGAAGGAGCGGAGGGGAGAGCAAGAGAACCCTCCGCTCTTTCGGCTCCGAGGGCTGGATAGAACAGCCAAAGGGGTCGGATCCGGCCTGTGGGCCATAGTTTGCCCACGGCTGTTCTAGAAGCTCTAGAGCCCTTTTTATCCTCCCAAGAAAGCCCCGTGTCTTGGGCCACCACAGAGGTTGCCCCCAGCTCCATCACAGAGGGCAAGCTCATGCCCCTCTGGGGAGCAGCCCCCGCCTGCCCCCCACAGCCGCTGGCCAGGGGTGGAGAGCTGTCCTCTGGGGACTGCGGCCTGTAATGATCCGAGGCCTCGCGCTGGCTGCCCTTTTCCTGCTAATTCCCAGCCTGCGGCTGTTGACACCGGATAATGCCGGTCCACGGGCTGATATGGCGGCGGATGAGCAAACATTGGGCTGCTGGCAGAATCCCCGACTTCCTGAGTGGCCACCATCGCAGACTCATTGAAGTTTAAACACACACAGCCTCGCCACCCTTGCCCTTTGCGTTTGCCAGGAGATGAGGTTATTGGTGTAAACAGCCAGCCCTCACTTCCTCCGCCAGCTCGGCTCTTCTCTGCTCGCACTTTAGATTTTAATCAGGTTCAAGGCCCGCCTGGTGTGTGGCCTCTTTCCACCTGTCGGGCCCTCGGGCCAGCCCAGGGGTGCTGGCATGGTAGCGTGCCCACGAATCACCCAGGGATCGTCCTCACATGCAGAATTGCAGTCCGCGGGTCTGGGCGGGGCCCGAGAGCCTGTATTTCCAACGAGCTGCCAGGGACCCCGATGGGTCTAATGCCCTCAAGATCCATCCAGGACGGTTTTGTGTTAAGTGAAGTGAGTCAGACGGGAGAGCACAAATACCACAGGATGCCACTCACACGTGGAATATAAAACAACAAGACAAAAGGAACTAACCAAGCAAAACAAACACCAGTCATAGAAACAGAAAACAGAATGGTGTTCACCAGAGGGGAACGGGTTGTGGGGAGAGTGAATGGGGTAGAGTTTCAGTAATGAGCATGCCATAGAGGACACAGATACTGAGTTATGTTATACTTTAAAAATATATATATATTTTGCCGAAACCGGTTTGGCTCAGTGGATAGAGCATCGGACTGCGGACTGAAAGGTCCTGGGTTCGATTACGGTCAAGGGCATGTAACTTGGTTGCGGGCACATCTCCAGTGGGGGGGGGGTGCAGGAGGCCGCTGGTCGATGTTTCTCTATCATCGACATTTCTAACTCTCTATCCCTCTCAATTCCTCTCTGTGTAAAATCAATAAAATATATATTTAAAATATATATATAATTGATTTTTTTGCAGAGAGGAAGGGAGAGGGATAGAGAACTAGAAACATCGATGAGAGAGAATCATTGATCAGCTGCCTCCTGCACACCACCTACCAGGGATGTGCCCACAACCAAGGTACATGCCCTTGACCGTAATTGAACCCCGGGACTCTTCAGTCCGCAGGCTGACGCTTTATCCACTGAGCCAAACCGGTTTCGGCGAGTTATGTTATACTTTTGAAATCTGTATGGTGTTATTCATCAATGTTATCTCAATACATTTAATTTTAAAAAAATTACCCCCTCCCTTGTCATTCGTGGAGAAGTTCCCACAGACTGGAACTCCCCACACCACCCTATGAGGTCAGCACTGTCTATGCCCGTTCTGGAGGCAGAGAAGGGTCTGGTCCTCCGTCACACAGCGTCTGGTCCACAGCGTCAGGACCCAGCCAGGCCTCTGTCCCTGGACCAGAAATCCAGCAGCGCGTGGGCTTCAGAGGATGACCTCTGGAGTTAGACTGAGGTGAGAACCACCACTTCCTCTGTGTGTGACCTGGCTGGTCACCTAGATCCCATGAGCACTAACCCCCACCCCCATCCCCCACTATGGGATAGGGGTGATAAGAGTATCCATTTCTCAGGGTTATGAGGAGCATGAAATGAGATTACCCAGAGAAGCCAGGCCCCAGAGCCTGGACCCAGGAGAGGTTAGTGACACCTTCACGCCATTTCCCATCAGCCCCCTGCACTGTCACTGGGCACAGGCACAGGAGGGTAACTCGTCTTTTCTGTGCTCACAACTCTTCTAATGGGAAGCAACTTTCTTCAGGGCAGAAAGGTACGAGTGGGAAATGCGTGTGGAACGTGGTATTTTTTTTATGTCTGGCATCAAATGGGTTGCTTTTACCCCCCCCCCCCCCAGGTCCAGCAGGGGAAGGTGGTGGACTCACCAGTGTTTGTCAAATGGTGGACTCACCAGTGTTTGTCAAATGGTGGCATTTATGTTAGTCAGTGGAAAATAGTGGCGTCAGAAATGGAACTGTCGTGCAAGTAGTTACGCTATTGGAATCATCCATCCATCCATCCACTCATCCAGCCATCCATCCCTCCCTTTATTGCCTTCTGTCCCACAGTCCTCACGGAGTGACCGAAGAAACCTCGTCCCGAACCCGCCAGACCTCCAGCCAGGCGTCCCTCGGTGGGGTGGGTGGGAGAGAGGGTTGAGCAGGTGTGGCTCCATCTCCCGTGGAAGTCATGTATTCAAGCAACTGTGCGTAGAGCCTCTACAACCCAAACGTTCCCGATGTTAACAATGGAAGTCCTGCATCGCTGAAAGCCCCCCCCAGGCCCAGACAAATGGGGACAGCGGGTCACCCCACCTGCCGTTTCCTCTCATCCCCTTTGTGATTTGGGCTCGCAAGCCCCGCACCCTCACCGCCCTCACCCTGGAGGATGCTGCGCCTCCCACCAGGCCTGGGCTTGCGGGTCGTGACGGGGGTCGTGACTGGTCCCCTGCCGCCTCCCCGCCCAGCATGGCCCTAGGCACAGCCTGACGCCTTTCTCCTCCCTCTCGGTGCCCTGCGGGTGGCCCTGGGCGTCTTTGTCTGCACTCAGGTAACAAGGAGAGCGTCCATAAAGGAACGCGGCCGGCCCCTGCCCGTCTCAACGCTGCGAGCCCCCTCTGCCTCAGCCACCTCCCAGAGACTACACAAAAGCGGGGCGCTTTCTCCCCGATGCCATTTCAGAGGAAGCCGAACATTTTTAAACTAGACAAGCAACAGCACAGCCAAACATGCCTGGACTTGAAGATAAACGTGTGGCGGACTTACACAAATTCCCAGAACCAGTGGGAGGTGTTTTCAGCGCAAGCACAGTACGTGACTGAAGGGGGGCCAGGCCACGGAGCTTCGCGCTTCTTGCATAAGGAGCCTGGGGGTGGGCAGCTGTGACATTGACTCGGGGAGCAGGGGTGCTGGGCTCTGAGCTGACATCAATGCCATTCTCGGGGTCCCTTCACGTGGAAAAAATGGCAGCAGCAACTCCAAACATCACGCCGTGTGCAGCTGAGCTCAGAGGGGAAGCGGGTGGTCTCTGGCCCAGGGGGAATTCATTCCCAGGACACCCCTCTCCCAGTGCACTTCCCGTACATCTTACTGGCCACACTGGGTCATACACCTGTCGGAGGCCAGACACAGGTCCCACCTTCTTTGCAATCCCCGGGTCTCTGCCCAAAATACTATCAGGGTTCTTTTAGCAAGGTGGGGGCGGGGGGCTTTGAGTGCACCATCAAAAGCATGTGCTCAGCCCTCTTTCTCTGGGTGTCAGAAGCCCTGAAGGGAGAGCAGGGAGGGCTTCTGTATGAGTTTGCCTTTCATCAGGGGCTCTGCGGCCAGAAACAACTTTGAATGCAGGTGAACTAGCTCATTTCAAAGCGAACTTCTACCTCAGGTGTTTCTGAGCGTCAGGATTGGCTGGCCACCATCCTGTCCGATCTTCAGGCGTTCCCTCCCCCCCCCCCCCCCCCAGACACTGTGCAGATATAGATGCAGATACAGACTCAGATACAAATGTAATTATAGACTGTGTTATCTGGTCGTGTCTGCAGAGCAGATGGAGATCCATCTGTTGGGGAAGAGCTAGGGCAAGTGCTAGGGCAAACTGGGGGCAGCTGAAGGCAAATGAGACTCAGGTGTTCAGGGCTGGCTCCCCGTCTCAGAGTCAGAAGGGGCTGCATGCACGTGTGTGCATGTGTGTGTGTGTGTGTGTGTGTGTGTGTGTGTGTGTGTTTGTGTGGGTAAAACTTCCAGGATAAGAGCAATGATTCAAAGTCTGCTTTCTGCTCTACCATGAAAACCTTTTAAAATATTTTATTTAATTGTTTAATTTATTTACTTGTGTTAAAATAATGGTCAAGCATTTCTTACCTATTTTTCCATGGATGTTAACAAGCAAATATGCATTATTATCGTTTTTGCAGAATGATAGCATACCGAGCTACTGACTTGAGCCTCCCTCGCATTTAACAATATTTCATAAATATCTTCCCCTATTAGTATGTAGAGAGCTGCCTCGTTGCTTTATAAAAAACTTTGTGCCCCAGCCAGAACTCGTAGCTACGAAAAGGTCAATCTCTAATGATTGTTGAGCAATTGTGCAGTTATGGGTCTAAGCTTGTTTTTATGGCCTGGCATTTTTCCGCCTCCGCTTTACCACTTTTAATTAATCAATTAATTACCAGTCATAACTGAGTCGAGTAGAAGGACTTCTGGGTTTTCCAAAGGCCAACATTGATCCTCAATCATCTCAACATCTCTTAACCTTTTTGGATCTTAAAGATAACCTGCTCTGATGCCCTTATGTCACAAATGAGCTTGCCTAGGCTCCAAGAGAGGATGTCTTTGATTATGGTCCCATTGGGAGTAGAGGAACAACATAAGCTTCTCCCACTGTTCCACGCTAGAAGGAATTTCTGTGGGGGCCCAGAGAATGCTGGGATAGGCAGAGTAATGCTCCCCATACGGTGTCCACTCCCTTACCCCCAGAACTTCAGAATATGTTATTGACATGGCAGATGTGATTAAGGTTGAGGACCTTGAGAGGGGGAGATTATCCTGGATTGGTAGGGTGAGCCCATCTAACCCCATGAGACCTTAAAAAACGTGAGAGGAGGCAGAAGGTGAGTCAGAGAGGTACAATGGAAGAAGAGGCAGAAGAGAGTCAAAGTGTGAGAGGATTTTGACTCATTCTTGCTCACCTTGAAGCTAGAGGAAGGGAGGTCCAGTCAAGAACTGTGGGTGGCTCTCACAGTGGGGATGGTCCTCAGCTGCCAGCCAGCGAGGAAACGGGATCGCAGTGCTACAGCCACAAGGAAGTTTGTTCTGCCAATAGCACGAATGACCAAGGGAACAGATCCTCCTCTAGAGCCATCAGGAGCCTGCTAACACCTGATGTGAGCCCATGAAACTCATGCCTGACTTCAGACTACAGAACTTTAAAACAACACACTTGTGTTGTTTAAGCTGCTACGTTTGAGGTCACTTGTCACAGCAGCAATAGAAAAAAAAGAATGCAAATGTTATGGTGACAGACCCCTCCCGGCTTCAGAATATTCTGGAGCATAGCAACTGATGTCATAGAAGAGATTCTAGAAGAAAGAGGTAAGTGGAGAAGGACATACGGTTTAGAAGCTCTTGGGTGAAGGCAAAGGGGTATCAAGGAGCGGCATCTGAAAAATCCAGGGAGCTGAGTGGAGGGAGAGCATAACAAAGACTGAAGCTGCCACAGGGCCTGTTCCTCCCCTCCCCCGAGAAGGCACCTAGACCTGCAGGAGGACTGGTAGACTGGTAAGCAGGTGGGCAGGAACCAGGACAGGTGTGACAATGCCCAGTTGCAGGTGACACTTATCAACAAATTCGCTTACTGCTCATCCAACAACAGTTCTGTTGGGAAGAGTAGGTTTTGGTTCATGTATTCATTCCAGAGAGACTTATTGAGCACCTACTGTGCACCAGGATCTGTTCTAAGTTCTGGGGATTAATTGGAGAACAAAATTGACTAGAATTTTGCATCTCTGGTGCTTACACTCTAGTAATGGGAGACAGACAAGTGAACAAATAAATAAACAAGGTAATTTCTTAAATTGACTTATATTATGAAGAAAACTAGATGCCCAGTGTGCAAAGTTTGTGCAGGGGTAGTGTCCATAGGCCTGGCCGGTAATCAGGGCCAATTGGGGCCTCCTGGCTGCTGGCTGGGGCACACATCATGGTGAACGGTCGAACTCCCGGTCTCCCAGTCAAACTCCCGAGCGGACACTTTGCATATTAGCCTTTTATATAGATAAGAACAATTGTCTGTGATGGGGTAACTATTTGAGGTGGTGACTGCATTGGAGCTGAGACCATGACCAGAAAGAGCAAGCTATGTGGTGGAGTCATGTTGTAGGCAGAAGAAACAGCATGTGCAAAGGACCTGTGGTGGGAATGAGATTGGGATGATCAAAGAAAAGCATGCAAGGTGAACGTGGTGGTGTGAGAGTGAACAAGAAGGGGAGAGGTGTGAAATCGGGCTAGAGAAGCCCTCAGGGACTGTCAGGAAGGGGCTTGTGGGCCAGGTTGAGAAGTTGGGATCTTATTTAGAGTACAAGGGGAGTCCATTGGAGGTGAGTGATGTGATGGGATACGTGTTTTGAAGAAGGTCTTTCTAGGGCTGTGTGGAGAATGGGAGAAGGGAGCGAAAGAGGAATACAATTAGGAAACCTCAACAGAAGTTGGAGATGATGATGATCTGGACGAGGATGGTATGGGGTTGGCGAGAGGTGGGTAGGTTTTGGAAGAACGGGGGGCAGGGCTCTGGATGAATTGTCTGCTGGGGAAGAGGGAGGGAGAGAGGACTGAGCATGACTTTTTATTATTTATTTTATTTTATTGCTTTTACACAGAGAGGAATTGAGAGGGATAGATAGTTAGAAACACCGATGAGAGAGAAACACCGATCAGCTGCCTCCTGTACACCCCCTACTGGGGAAGTGCCCATAACCCAGGTACATGCCCTTGACTAGAATTGAACCTGGGACCTTTCAGTCCGCAGGCCGACGCTCTATCCACGGAGCCAAACCGGTTAGGGCCAAAAGAGCAATTTCCTCAGAAAACAAGAGGTGAAGCAGAGGGTGGGGCGGCAGGCGTCTGGGTTTGCAGGAACTTGCAGCGGAGAATTGAGATGGGCAGCCGAGTCGTGGTTAAGCCAGGGGGGACGCCCATTTCTCTGAGCACACTGAGTCGCACCCGCCACCCCCACAGGGCTCGTCTGTCCCCTCAGAGGAGCCCGTGTCCCTGGGACTCTGGTAGAAGCTGTCCGTGACTCCGCCTGCTCACCTGGCCGCGGCTGCCCGGAGCCGCGGGAGCCCGGAGGAGATGAAGGCGTCCGCGGTTCTCTCCCTCCTCGGCTGCCTGGTGGTCCCTAGTGGCGCTGCTGTCTTGGGGCGCTGCGTGGTGGCGAAGAGGCTCCACGACGGAGGCCTGAGTGGTTTCGAGGGCTACAACCTCGAAAACTGTGAGTAGGCCCCTCTCCGCCCCCTTCCTCCTCGCCCCTTCTCTCTGCGCCCCTCAGCCCAGCACCTCCAACTCCAGCCCTCCTCCGAACCACACACACACACACACACACACACACACACACACTCACACACCCCTCCTATTCCATCTTAGGGGTGTGCCTGGCTTACTTTGAGAGCAAGTTCAACCCCGTGGCTATCTACGAGGACGTGCAAGGGTTGTACACGGGCTACGGACTCTTTCAGATTCACGGCCCCGACTGGTGCGACAGGGGCAGGAACCTCTGCCACATGGCCTGCAGGGGTAGGTCCCCTCCCTCCGTCCCACCCCGGGGCCCTCAGGGGCACAGCTTTGAGGTCAGAGGTCTTCTGCCTTCCCAGTGGCCAGAGTTTGCAAGTTTGGAGCAGGGCCGGAGGAGGGCTTGGCAGGTGGGGCCCCTGGGGCAGAGACAGAAGGGAGGGCTGTGAGCCAGGCACAGGGGGTGGCCTGGGACAGAGCGATGGGCACCCGCATCCAGATGATGGGCACAGGAGGTGTCTGATGGTGAGGAGAGGCAGGGAGGAAGCTGCAGGCGTGAGAGCTCACGGGAGCTTCGCTGCTGGGGGCACCTCGGGCCTTCCCTGGCGTGCTCTGATTTAGCCGCGCGGTGGTTTGGTTTCATTCCACTTCATTTTCTCCTCAGCTTTACTGAATCCAAATTTAAAAAAGACCATCGAGTGTGCCAAGAAAATTGTAAAAGGAAAGCAAGGAATGGGAGCATGGTAAGTGGTGCCTCTTTAAATGTTCTGTGTTAAAGACTTACCTTAATTAGCATTTCTTCTTACTCTCTGTCTAATTTTGGCTGCACACCTGCAGTCCCAAACTAGTGGGATCCTACTCGCCAAGTTAAGCGAACAACACCATTGCGTTCCACAACCCCAAGGCCACAGAAGGAAGGAGATAATTATCAATCAAATTGTCTTATATAACACCACCACCACCACCGCCCCCCCCGGCTCAAATCTTGTGTAGGGTTATACCAAATGCTAGGATGAGCATCCTTGTAATAAATCTCTGCGTATATCCCTGATTATTTCTTTCATGTAGATTCCCACAAGGGTTATTGAATACTTTCAAAGATCCTTGATGCATGTCGTGACTGACCAGCAAGCCTGTACCAATTTGCACAAATGTTAATAGTTGAGTAAAATACCCATTTACTTACACTCTCACCAATTATAAAACCCTTGCCATTTGAAAGGTGAATGGCAATTTTGTCTCATCTTCTTTGGCATTTTATGATATCCCCTTAGGTCAGTGGTTCTCAACCTTTCTAAATGCCTCGACCCTTTAATACACATGTGCATGTGTATTAAATAATTCTATAAGAAATAGACAGATAACCCATTCTATTGCAAACACCTTAAGGCAAAGGTTCTCAACCTTTTTAATGCCTCAACCCTTTAATACAGTCCCTCATGTTGTGGTGACCCCCAACCACAAAATTATTTTCGTGGCTACTTCATAACTGTCATTTTGCGACTGTTGTGAATCGTAATGTAAGTATCCGTGTTTTCCGATGGTCTTAGGCGACCCTGCTAGTGCTTCCCAACCTAAGACCATCGGAAAACACAGATATTTACATGTTTCAAAATTACAGTTATGAAGTAGCCACGGAAATGATTTTATGGCTGGGGGTCACCACAACATGAGGAGCTGTATTAAAGGGTCGCGGCATTAAAAAGGTTGAGAACCTCTGCCTTAAGGTGTTTGCTATTGGGTTATCTGTCTCTTTCTGATAAATTTGCCAGGAGTTATTGAAATCCTGGCCACAGGGCTAGAATGGATGGTGACTCTGTGCTTTCCCAAGCTTCGGCTTCTAAGGAGACGGGGAAGGCCTGCAGAGAGGGCCTACGCTCCGCAGAAGGCAGCCGGCGGGTTCCGTGCCTTCCTCCTGTGGGGCCTCCTGGGGCCTCCTGAGCAGGGGCAGCAGCAGAGCGGTCAGACCCACAGGGGGACTTGTTGCCCTTGTGGAAGTAGGCGTGGTGTTCCTTCCCATAACCTACGGTCCTGTGCGCGCTGGGGATCTTGTCCGGTCTCTGGCAGCAGATGGGCCCGTCTCAGAGGCCAGGGCTTCTGTTTTTGCTTTTTAGCTCTTTTCTGTCTCTTTGGGAGCAGAGTTCAGCCAGAGGTGTTTGCCTTCTTCATGTCTCTGTCTCTCCAGCTTTCTGCCTGGCACATCCTAGGTGCCCCCCAAGGCCTCTTGAAAGACCAAAGCTGCACTTGAAGCCGTTACCCAGAAGGCATTTTTATTCTTATAAAAATAAAATAAGCCGAGCCAGTTTGGCTCAGTCAATAGAGCATCAGCCTGTGGAGTGAAGGGTCCCAGGTTTGATTCCGGTCAAGGGCATGTACCTTGGTTGCGGGCACATCCCCAGTAGGGGGTGTGCAGGAGACAGCTGATCGATGATTCTCTCACATCGATATTTCTAACTCTCTATCCTCTCCCTTCCTCTCTGTTAAAAATCAATAAAATATATTTTAAAAATAAAATAATACATATGTATTTTAAATTGAAAAAGAAACTTAGCAGCAGCCTCCCGAAGGTCACCCAGTGACCATATCTCTTGAACCAGAGAAAAGATATTTCAAAGTACACGTGGCATCCCGTGCATGCACTGGCCGGCACCCAGCTTTTTTCCGCTTAGGAACAGAGCTTGCCAATCCTGGAGAACCTCTCCCTCGCAGCCTCTGCCATCCCTGTCACCGCTGCTCCAGGCTCGTCTGCCAGTCCCCGGGGGGAAGCAGTGAGGTGGTTCCATTCTGTCCCCGCTGCTGTTCCCAACAAGTCTGCATGAGCATCGTGCTCTTAGAATTGTTATGTTCTTTCCAGTGTGTTCTACGGAAATCCCTTGCAGAAGCTCCGCCGGGACCGTTGGGTGCATCGGAACGTTGGGGAGAAATGATTAAATTGGCTCCAGGGAGGGCGTACCTCCAGCCACACTGCGTGAGGGGGGGCTGTGTTCCGCCAGCTCCTTAGCCTGCAGCGTTTCGGCTTGCGTGGCTTTGGGCAACCGTGCCTTGTAAAATAGCATTGTGTTTTGCTTTGCATCTTTAAAACGTAAAATACATTGGGCCTCTTTTCAGTCTGTCTTAGCCAGTTCCTCTGAACTGCTTATCCATGCTCTTAGCCAGTTTTCCTATTGGGATGGTACTTGTTTTTTATTGC
Source organism: Vespertilio murinus (assembly GCA_963924515.1). Classification (NCBI taxonomy): domain Eukaryota; kingdom Metazoa; phylum Chordata; class Mammalia; order Chiroptera; family Vespertilionidae; genus Vespertilio; species Vespertilio murinus. Next base: position 7,047,590 of record OZ004715.1, on the reverse strand, counting down.
TTTTATACATATCCTGCATAAAATTAGGGTCAGGACACCTTTGTCCATCATATCTTTGTGAACTGTTACTTTCAGGATTGTTATTTATCTTTTGGCTTTACTTATGGTATGTCCACCATCCAGGAGTTTTTACATTTCCACAGAATCAAGCCTCTCGATCTTGTCTTGTGTGTGTGGCTTGAGTTTTTGTGAGCTGTCCTTGCTGGAAAGTTTCCTACGCTCCAAGACTGCGGAGAAATGAAGCCATATTTCCTTCTGTATTAAAACAGTGGTTGGCACACACGGAATCTCACATGACGTTCTTTGTTAATTCAATTACAAAATAGAACTGCTGTGTTTTTATTCTTAAATTTCGGCCTTCTTGGAATTTATTCGGGTTTAAAAAGTGAGGTTGGGATCCTGCTTTATATTTTCCAAATGGCTAGTCGGGGGTGGGGGGTGGGCGGTGGGGTCTCAACACCACAAATCCATGATTTGATTGTGTTCTAAGTGGGAGTCCCCTTACTCCTGTGAACTTTCTTCTGAGTGTTTACAATGGCTTGCATACCTCGCCTTGACTTTCCAATGAACTTGGAAGCTTGGCTGACTCTCTGGGATGAGCCCCAAGGAGCTGAAACCATCTGTGTGGGATAGCACTAAGCAGAGAGATGCTTGGTCCGGCTGGTCAAGGCCTCCTCCCTTGCTCAGCATTCCCAGGGAAGTGAGCTCTGATTGCGCTAATAAACAGCCGTGTCTGTCTTGTCCAAAGCTCAGGTAGACAGCTCTGCAGCGGAGGGGCAGACAGGAAGGGAGGGGACCAAGACCCTGCACACCACAGGAGCCTCTCCAGCAATGCCTGCCCGGCTCATGGAGAGCCATGAGACTTCTGAGAGCCCGTGTGTTTTCCCTGCTGCTTTATTGAATCTCCTCTTCGATTCTGGGGCCAAGAACCCTGAAAGACTCATGGAGGCCTGGCGCCCGACCGAATTTCTAATAGCCTGCAGCTGGCCTGGCGACACCCACAGCTTCCGGGTTGGGATAGGAGGACCTGGGGTCTGGGTGCTGGCGCAGGAGCTGGGAACAGGGGGATCCCTTCCAGGGGTGCCAGGAGAAAGAGAGGTCAGCGAAGCTCAGGCCAGCTGGCCTGGGCAGGCGGAGGAGCCGCTGGGAGTTCTGGAAGGTGAGGTAAAGCAGGTGCATGGGGAGGTGAAGGAGGCCCCGGCTCAGGGCACAAGGGTCCCCATTTCAGATCTCGGGTCTGCCAGGCGCTCCGTGACCCTGGGCCAGTCCCAGAACTCCGATGCTCACTTCAGGGGAGTTAAACATACTGAGCTTGCAGGGCTGGGGAGAGTCTTTCAGCTCACAGACCCTTCTCCCCATTTCGTGGTGTGGGATGTATGGAAAGAGGTGTGTGTGTTGCAGGGCTTGGGGGTTCGGGGTGTGCATGGGAGCACAGGGAGCGCCAGCAGTCACGTTAGGGTGTGGTGGAGGCAGCAAGACACACACTTGAGACGCACAAGAGCCTTGACAAATATGCCCATAGCAGGAATAGCCTGCTCCGATGCCCCAGGAGCCGGGGCGCGGTGTAAAGGGGCCCGTGGGGGCTGGATCCCTGGAGGACCTGAGCTCCGACTCCCTGGCTGTCCTCTCCGCAGGCCCTCCTGGACCCAGAACTGCCAGTTCTCCGACACCCTGGCGCGGTGGTTGGAGGGATGCAAGCTGTAGCTGCCGGGGCGGCCCTCGCCACACTCCCAGCTGAACGTTCCGAATGGAGACACACGCACGCCTTCCTGTGTGCGGCCTTCACTCAGTCCCGCGTGGCGGCCCCAGGTGGAAAAGGACAAGAGCTTGCTCCGTTCAGGGATGCAGGATGCAGAATAAACCAGCCACTTCCTCACCCTGGGCCCACGGCTGCCACCTGTGTGACTGAACTGTGATCGTACTGTGATCGTTGCTATGCTAAGCATCATAGGCCGTTATTATGACTTACTATTAATTAATCTCAGATGGAGGGTTTGGAGGGAGGAAAGAACCTGGAAAATGAGATGTGTCTATGAATATTAAGTAGGAAAAGGAAGAAAAGAGGTCGTGGGAGAAAGGGGGAGTCAATGAAGAGAGGAGGAGAGGCCTCTGGTCCAGGGCGTGTCCACATAGAGACGCACAGGTGGACGGAGGAGCTCACAGCATCCCCTTTGCACTCCTGTGGAGAGGACCCAGGGACAGTTGCTCTTTCTTTTAAAGGGTTAAGTTTTTAAATATATTTTTATTGATTTCAAAGAGGAAGGGAGAGAGAGAGAGAGAGAGAGAGAGAGAGAGAGAGAGAGAGAAGCATCAATGGTGAGAGAGAAACATTATTGGCTGCCTCATGCACGCCCCACACTGGGGATTGAGCCCCCAACCTGGGCATGTGCCCTGACTGGGAATCAAACCATGACCTCCTGGTTCATAGGTTAATTGATGCTCAACCACTGAGCTATACTGACCAGACAAGAGTTAAATTTTTAAAAATCATCAATAACACATACTCACATGAGAGGAGTTGTGAAAGATTCAGAAACATAAAAAAAGAGTGCCCTCCTCCCCCCTGATCCTGGTACCCAACGACAGCAGAATCATGCTTTGGTGGCACTCCATTTCAGCCCTTTCTCTGTAGACGGGTCTTCTCCTCCTCCTCCTCCTCCTTCTTCTTCTTCTTCTTCACAGCGCCACCATAAGGCCGGAGGTAGAGTTCTAACGTCTCTTTTCAGAAAGAAAATCATGTGAATACATTGTTCCCCTACACGTGTTTCGATTTTAAGCAGAAAGGGGTTTGCTTCCGGAGCTGAGAGGCTCACAGGGTCTTGCAGAGCTGAGAGGGAGCAGCAGATGTCAGCTCACCTGCCAGAGTCAGGCAAGTGGGAGCAGCAACACCTGCTCCCCAGGAGCCAGGGCACCTGCGGGAACCCGGTTCAGCTGGGATGGGGTTCAGCCCAGTATAGGAGGGGAAGGACTGGGGGGCGTCGGAAGGGCTCAGCGGTGTTAGAGATTCTTCAGATTGACATCTCAGTGCCAGCATTTTATGTCACCCTCCCACCCCCCACACTGTCAGCGTGTTAGAAACCAGGAGAGGATGCTGGAGTGCGTGCTCTTATACTCTTAAAATGACGCAAACAACTACATGGGGTGAAGAGAATGTGGAGAGTACAGATGTCATAAAGAAGGAAAGTGAAGATTCCCACCATCCCCTTCCCGGAAACAGACGTTGTTCTCATGGTCATGCAGCCACGCGGAGAGGACCTGGGCACAGGGATGGGGGGTGCCAGTCACTGTGGGTGCACCCTCCCCACTTCAGGGTGAGCGTGAGCACATTCTCGTCCTTACACACATGGACTGCTACTGTGTATACCAGTGGTCGGCAAATTCATTAGTCAAATATCAACAGTACAACGATTGAAAATTTTTTTGGAGAGCCGAAAACTGACTTCTGCACATGGGCCGTGAAGTTTCAATTGCACTGTACGTGCGCGCCCACAAGTGGTATTTTGTGGAAGAGACACACTCAAGGGGCCAAAGGGCCGCATGTGGCTCTCGAGCCGCAGTTTGCTGACCACCGGTGTATATGGTTTTGTTGCTGTGTCAGTTAATAGTTTGCGGTCTTAATAATCTATGGCGCATCCCAGAGCTGTTTGTAACGACTGCACAGTGTCCGTTTATGTGGACAAACTATAACGTACATAACCCTCCGCTAGTCTCTTCCATCTAGAGCAGTGTTTCCCAAACTTCTCTCATGATGAGAATCACCTGGTGGAGTTGTTAAAATACTTAACTCTAGTTAAGTATACAATTTTACCTATATGTTCCCCAAAATTCTAGTTTAGCACTTCTTAGTTGGGATTCAGGGACTAGCTAAGTATACAATTTTACCTGTATGTTCCCCAAAATTCTAGTTTAGCCCTTCTTAGTTGGGATTCAGGAATCTGTATTTTTAACAACTCCACCAGGTGATTCTGATCATGAGAGAGAGTTTGGGAAGCACTGGTCTAGACAAAAAGCCAGCAACAGGAGTGAATCATGGCCCACCCCCCCCCCAGAAGGCAGGACCCTTCTTTTTATCACTTGGCCACTTTCAGAAAGGAGAAGCAAGAGCTCTGAATTAGAATTTCAGGGGCTGAACCTCTGCTCAAGATTGATGACAACTGACCAGCCTACTCAGCTGGCTTCGTGTGGCTCTTCCCGCTGTCCAGCTAAAAAGGCATTCCCAGCATGAACTGGGCAGTAAGATGCTGCTCGCGGTGGCACTTGCTGTGGAGGCCACTGAGAAGCGTCTGAGACCGTGAGAGCAACTTCCTTATTGAGCTGGGTGGGTCCCGAAGTGATAATGCCCCTGCCCTCTCAACCCAGCCTAACCCCAGACGTTAATGCAGCCTGCAATTGACGTGAGCCCTGTCTCCTCAGGGGCCACCCAGCGTGCTGCCGCCTCCTTCCAGCCCATTACTTCGGCCGTGGCTCATCGTCATCCTCTAATGGCCACTTGTGTCAACATGGGGGTGAGGCTTGAGGACAGAGCAAATGTTAGTGTATTGATTAGAACAGCCTCTCAGGGGTTTCCCCACATCACCTCCTGACTAGGCACCCTCCAACCCGCTGGTCACGGGCGTTACCGCTAGCACTCATTCCGGGCCCTTGGTCTGGTTTACAGAACGATCAAAACTAGATTAAGAAATCTCAGCGACACCTGACACTATCACTTCTATCACCAGCAGCTACCATATTTTTTAATAAGTAATTTTCTTTTAAAAAATATATTTTATTGATTTTTTACAGAGAAGAAAGAAGAGGGATAGGTAGCTAGAAACATCTATGAGAGAGAAACATCGACCAGCTACCTCCTACACACTCCCCACCGGGGATGTGCCTGCAACTAAGGTACATGCCCTTGACCGGAATCGAACCTGGTACTCTTCAGTCCGCAGGCCGATGCTCTATCCACTGAGCCAAACCGGTTTTGGCAGCAGCTACCATATTAACTCCAATTATACCAATGCTATACTGTTAGGCCTTCACATACAGTACTTTCAAACCTTGAATAAATCTTACAAGATTATAATTATATGAATTATAACCATGACTCAGGTGGAGAAACTGAGGTTTGGAGGGACTAAATCATCTGGCTTTACTCCAGTCTGATGAGGGAGGGAGATGGACTGGTATCTACACAAAACCTATAGTTCCTTCCCACAGCTGCCTCCAAACTGGGATTATATCGATGCTAATTTTCCATCCTACCCCATTAGGTAGAAAATTGGGTCTCCAGATTTTTCTTTTTAAAGTGTGTTTTTATTGATTTGAGAGAGAGAGGAAGGGAGACGGAGAGAGAGAAGGGAGACAGATCAATGAGAAATATTGATCGGCTACCTCCTGTATGCCTCCTACTAGGGATTGAGCCTGCAATTCAGGCACGTGCCCCGAATCAAACCAGTGACCTCTCGGTGCACAGGAGGATGCTCAACCAATCAAGCCACACTGGCCAGGCCTCCAGCTCTTTAATGAAGACTTTGCATTGAAGAGGTTTTAGGCAACTAGCACCAAGCAGTGGGTGCCCAATTCAAAGGATGATTTGATCACGACACTCTCTTCTTTGAACCAAAATATTACACACACACACACACACACACACACACACACACACAATGTCTATATTGTCTGTCTGCTTGGGCTAATTCAGTGCATTCAGTGAGAGAAATATATCAGCCCCTGGGACATCTCCCAGACGCATAGACAAGCAGTCTCTAAGAATTTGCTTTGCTGTTGGTAAAAGACTGTGTATGTGCTACATGGGCGCCATTCCCCGGCACACAGTAGGTGATCCATATGTGTCTTCTGAATTTGGGTCTGTTTTCTTCTTCCTTCCAGAATGCGGTTGGCTAGTTCTGTTTTGCTACCACTGACACTTTTTAAAGTTTCAAAGTGCTTGTTAGGACACCAGCATATTCCCAGAGGGGCTCCTCTTCCCTCGCGGAGAGATGCCGCTTCCAGCTATCCGCGCCCTAGGATAAGTGCAAAGCCCAGCGTAATCCATTTGGATTCCAGCAGAAGCCAGTGACCAGAAAGCAGCCTGCAGAAGCTGCTCCCACGGGGTGTTTTGAAAGGCAAATGTAAATAACGGTTCCTGTGACCGCTTGTTTGGGCAAAGCAGACTTGTTTCTATAGAATTTTATAGTCTATGGGGATCTGCACCCAGGAAAAGGGGACTTGACAAAGAAGACCGTAAATCAATTGCTTTCCCCAGAGGCTTGGTCTTTAAAATACTTGTTGTTTTGGGTCACTTTTTTTTTTGTCATTTTGGCTAGATTTTCCTTCCAGAAAGTTCCAATTTATTATCCCAGCAATAAATTCTGGCTCCTTTCAGATGCACTGTCATTTCAATATTGGTTTTCTTCCCCTCCCCTCCCCCCAGCTTCTTTCAAAGTTCAGAATCCTTTTTAAGTCGGTTGGCTTCGATCACTCTACACCACCAACAAAGACTATGGCCAGCTCCTCTCTTCCTCATTGTTTTTATTTTTTAAATAAATTTGATTGATTTTTTACAGAGAGGAAGGGAGAAGGATAGAGAGGAAAACATCGACCAGCTGCCTCAGGCACCCCCCCACTGGGGACTTGTCTGCAACCAAGGCACATGCCCTTGTCTGGAATCGAACCGGGAACCTTGTAGTCCACAGGCTGATGCTCTTTCCACTGAGCCAAACCGGTTCCGGCTCTTCCTCATTGTTTTTAAATGAATTCTTAAATAATGTCGTCATTTAATAAATCCATGAAAAAACTTTCTTTAAATGAAGTAAGAGAGATTGAAATACTGAAATCTGACAAAGACAAATTTAAGATTTTTACCCAGGTTTTGGAGTTGGCGCTTATAAAGAGGATCAAGGACAGGAAAGTTCCAACACTGGTTACTACATCAGTTGGCTCTTGCCACAATAATGCTGCATAATAAACTCTCCAGCTCTCTGTGGGCTCCTACAGTAAGCATTTATTTTTCTCTCTTATGTCTGCAGGTCATCTGGAGGTCATTGGATCTAAGCTGGGCTCACCAGGACTTGGCCGGAGCTCACAGTTAGGTTTAATACTGCCCCATTAAATTTTCCATTTTTATGGAACCACTGAGCTACCCTTGGGTGCTCTTCTTTAAAAAGCCCAACCTCACAAGCACATTTCAAGCCTCTGCTCATGTCCCATGTGCTAGCATCCCCTTGGTCATAGCCAACAACACGGTCAGATACAAAGTTGTAGAGCAGAGAACATACCCACCATGAGGTCAGAAGTAAGTCACATGACCTTGCCCAACACCAGTGGATCAGGGCAGTACACGCCTCCTATGGAGGTGAGAGGTGGAAGTGAATACTTGCTAAACAGTCATCTTTGACCCATGCACTCTGGAAGCTCCAGGAAAGGTAAACCCTATGGTGAGCGGAAGGTACACTGTGTCACTCTCCAGGCCTGGGCCTTAAGAAATTGGCAGCTCACACTGTCTTTTTCATGGGGTGCTTGCTTGGGGACCTGGCCGCCATGTTGAGGGGAAGCCCAAGTCTTCCATGGAGAGGCTCATTAGAGAAGAACCCACAAGTAGCACCATCTCAGCAACATGTCTGAGCCTTTGGCAAGTGGATCCTTCTGCCTCAATCCAGTTGATGCCACGTGGAGAAGAGACAGCCTCTCTACTGAGCCTGGCCCTCGTGGCAGGTTTATGAACAAGATAGCTGATAGCTGTTGGCATTTGGAGGGGCTGGATATGCAACAATGGATGGAGTAGCCAGTTAGAGGGGATTTTGTCATTTGATTTCCCCCCCCACCCCTTGTTGCTTACAAACCAGAAGAGCAGCAGCACAGAGATTAAACATTTAGGTCTGGATTCAGGTTGTCCTGGCCCAAATCCGGTTTCGCCACTCTCTAGGTGTGATTTTGGGGCAAGTTGTGACATCTCTCTGCACTTCAATTTTCTCACTTGTCAAACGAGGGGAGATATGGAAAAACAGTCATTTCCCTCCGGTTGCTGTGAGAATTGAAATTGCTCATGCAAAGTATCTAGCATAGTCTAGCACAGTCTGAGCACCGAGCTTGCTAGCCACTCGCATTGATGCACAAATGAGCTCTGGGAATGGGCTATGCGGTACCAGAGCTGTACGTGTGGAACCAGCCGAGTTGAGCTGGGGCGGGAAGAAGCGAGAGTCCCCTGGCCCCAGTATGGGATGCTGGTGAGCCTTTTACATTGAGGGACAAACACAGTCCTTTAATCTACCTCTTTTTAAAAAATATGTTTTTAATTGATTTTTCACAGAGAGGAAGGGAGAAAGAGAGCTAGAAACATCGATGAGAGAGATACATCAACCAGCTGCCTCCTGCACACCCCCCACCGGGGATGTGCCTGCAACCAATGTACATGCCCTTGACCGGAATCGAACCTGGGACCCTTCGGTCCGCAGGCCGACGCTCTATCCACTGAGCCAAACCGGTTTTGGCTAATCTACCTCTTGTTGTCAACTTGAAGTCAGCCCATGTGGCCCAGGATGAAGCACTTGGGGCAGCTCAGCAAAATGCCAGAGAATTTCAGGGGTTGAATATCATCTAGAGACCTTAGCACAGTCTCAAGAAAGGGACAAGCTCCAGGTAAGTTGGCTCGGCCACCTGAATCCACACCGAGAACGACAGAACAGACATACAAGTTTGGCAAAGGATATATTACTTGCTGCGGGTGCCCTAAGGCCACTGGATCAAATAATCATACCTCGATGAACGTCAGGGGCCACATTCTCTGCTGCCCTGGAATAAATGCCCCAAATGAACACGATAGGTCCCTGGGACAGAGATGCATGGGAGAAACGCAAGGAGACAGGCTGCTGACTTTGCACCTATCCCAGGATGGGACCCTGCCACCCTGGGAATGGCTCACAAATCCCGCATGGATGAGCCTCATAGGTGTTGTCTGCACTGCGTGTTTCCACCCTGATCGCGCTAGGGGAGAACCCAGTCTGGGCCGAATCCATCACATGCTCTGCCTTGAACTGAAGGACCTAGCTAGACCTTGGGTTGCTGAGTCATGGTCACGTCAGTACACCCGAGAGGCGGTCAGCAAACCTGCTGCCGAGTCCACAGACCTGCCCTTGGCTCCTGCCCTTCTCTGGCCTTGGGGGGGAGGCACACTTTCCTTTTCGCTCTGTGGGATCCAGCAGCATGACGCAGTAAGTGCCGCCTTTTGTTTGAGCTCGCCAGAACGGGCTCCTCTTGTTGGCCACCCTAAGAAACATAACATGAGGGAGATTAAAACAAAAACAAAACAGCAAGTGATTTACTGTGGGCACATGGTGAGGTTCAAAGAGATGTTAAGTTGTCAAGGTGACCAGCCCCGTGCTGCACCAAGTAGGTCTTCAGAAGGCCTGACACACATGTCGTCTCCTTCCCTGCTCCGGCTCTCGGTCGTGTGCTCAGAGACACACCCAGAACCACAGGAGGCCAGATTGCTCTGCCTCAATGTCCTATTGCCTCAGGGGCCGGCTGCCCTCCGCCCTGCACATCTACATGAAAATGCAATTTCTGAGCATGATATATTGTAATTGAGGCTACAACTCCTGGGAGATTTATTATGTCCCCTAGTGCTATAGATCAGGGACAATTTTTTTTATAAGTTCTTGCTTTTGCTGCACAATTTAATATGCCATTGTCTAGGCAACAGAATTTCCCTCAATTCGATTTTAAGGCTAATATGGGGGGGGAACTTTCCCCCTTCCTCTCCAACAATATTAGGAAAGGCCATAAGTCCTGATCAAGCGCAGAATTTGCCGGTGCCTCTCGGCGAACTTCAGACCCGATTCTCTTTGACAGTAGGACTGCACCCGACCTTCGGATGTCCTGTGGAGGCAGCTGAGGCTGCCAGTGGGGAGAACCCAAGTCTCCGTAGAGTCTGGGGACTGACCGTGGCAGAGGGGCCCCCCTCAGGGGATGCTGACCTTAGAGAATGAGTCACTCTTCAGCCACATAAAGCTCAGGAATTCAATCTTTTAAAATATATATATATATATATATATATATATATATATATATATTTTATTGGTTTTTCACAGAGAGGAAGGGAGAGAGATAGAGAGCTAGAAACATCGATGAGAGAGATACATCGACCAGCTGCCTCCTGCACACCCCCCACCGGGGTTGTGCCCGCAACCAAGGTACATGCCCTTGACCAAAATCAAACCTGGGGCCTTTTGGTCCGTAGGCCGACGCTCTATCCACTGAGCCAAACCGGTTTCGGCGGAAATTCAATCTTTTCATGCCCCGAGTTCCTGGATGCTTGGGTAAACACAACCACGGAGGGACCCGAGAACAAACCGGAAGGAACACTTGCTAATTTCAAGCAGTGTGGAGTGCCACACCAGTGGGGTGAGCACCGGTTCTTCCCAGAGGCACTGCTCCCCTGGAAGCCAAGGCATCTGAAGGTGAACGTGACCTTGGCATGCAGGGCTATCGCTGGGTAACAGGCACTTGGAATGGCCGCAGCTCCTCCTGGGCAGGGGGCGGGCAGGCCCCGCCCAGGTGCAGCCACAGACCTCCTCCAGGCCTCCCTGGCTCGTGAGCGTCCGTCCAGGGACCCCATCTCCAGGGGAGACCCGGGGCTTGTCCTCCGGCCTCTGTTCTATTGGTCAGGAGCTGATGCCTGGCGTACCTCTCAGGAGACCCCTCATTCCCGCCTCTGCAGACCCTCGGGGGTGTCTTCCGGTCACCTTTCCGTGGGCAGATCTTGTTTTGCCTGGACCTGAGGGTGGGGCAGAGGAGGAGTTGGGTAACTCAGGTTGTAGTTTGGTGACAAGCGGGGGGACGGTGTCCTTCCGAGTGTAGCAATAGTCGCCGCTTACGAGTGCTGTCCAGGGACCGTCGAATCATTAGCTCATTTAGTGCTCCCAGCGCTCCTCTGAGTAAAGTCCTGGTGTGTTTCCCAGTCGGCTGAATGGCAACTCGGAAACATTCTCTTGTTTTGTGGAAGTATTTCGTTACCGTTTACCGGTTTTTAGTTTGTCTTTAAAACAGCCAGCGGAAGCCCGGGGAGTCTTGTTCCATTTCCTGCTGCCGCCACGGGAGCCAAAGGATGGAGAGAGGGGAGAGTGGGGGGGGCGGGGCGGGGGGCAGGAAGTGTAATATATTCTTTAATAAGGAGGATGCTTATGAACATATTCTTCATTCATGCTTTCTTGGTCATAAGGATAACAAATGTTTTATGAGTCTCCATAACGGAGAGCACAGTCTCCTATGCGGGCCCCAACCCCTCTTGATCTTCAGCTGTAGCAGCCGGGAGCCTGGGGGGGGGGGGGAGAGGAGGGAGACAATAGTCAAATGTTCAGTGAAATCCTGTTATGGAGACAAGATGAAAGCTGGTTGATGAGAACAGAATACTTCAGAGCATCAAGTCATTTGGCGGATCATTCACTTGGCAGCAGGGCTCTCTCAGCATGCTGGGTGAACGGGCCATTGACTTGGCTTTGGCTCACCGTCTAGGCCAGTGGTCGGCAAACTCATGAGTCCACAGAGTCAAATATCAACAGGACAACGATTGAAATTTCTTTTGAGAGCCAAATTTTTTAAAACTTAAACTATATAGGTAGGTGCATTGTTGTTAACTTAATTAGGGCACTCCTAAGCTGTTAAAAACTCAAGGGGCCAAAGAGCTGCATGTGGCTCACAAGCCGCAGTTTGCCGACCACTGGTCTAGGTGCCTGAATGACCTGGAGTCCTTTGCCAGATGAGGAAGCAGAGGCTTGGGAAGTTGAGGCAGTTGTCTGAGGACATAACACCAAGTGTTTGAGCCACAATTTCAAAAGGCTTGTCTGAAGGTGAGCCGGTGTCTTCAGCCCTCCAGCAGGGAAAGAGCACAGGAGAGAGGACAGGACATGACGTAGGATGGTTTCTGGGTGTCTCTAAAGAACTGACTCGGGGTAAGCTGATGTGCAAATAACAAAAGCTCAAATGCTGAAAGAAATCAGGAAAGTGAAAGCACAGCTGAGGGAGTATAAAGGAATTAGAAAAATCTAATTTACTCTAAAACACACACACACACACACACACACACACACAATGTAAAGGGTCAGTTGGCACCAGTGACAGGGATGCAATAGGGACAGGTGAGGACAGTAGTGCACTGAAGTGTTGTAGACCTGATTTTTTAAGAAAAAGTTGCAAATCCTCACTTTGATATTCAGTCTCTCAAGATGTAAGTGTGACGTCAAATGATCCTGTGGAGTGAGGTACTGCTCACTGGCCACCTTGGTGGGTCGGACACAGCACTCATTGCACAGCAGCTCCCTGAGGTGGGCGCTGCCATGACTCCTACTGAACAAATGAGAGACCAGAAGCCACAGGGCCGGCAAGTGGCAGAGCCGAGACTGGACCTCAGATCTGCCTGGCTTCCTAAGTCCTGCCTGTTCCATCGCATGACATGCTCCTGGTTCCTTGCATCGTGCATCTCCCCTGCCGGATCAAGCCTTCACTGCCAGGACAGAAGTGCGCATGACTGACCAGTTACTGTAACATCAGTCACTGCCACAAGTAAAGAGCATGCAATTGTCATCCGGGAACCGAGTGTACCGAGACAGCTGGCTCCATCCCACGGAGGCGGGCAGCACTATTATTTTAAGAATCCTCCTGGGCACGGAACAGCAGCCTTCCTGTCTGTGGAGCTGGGCACAGGGATGGGGATGCCCTCCTCACCCATGGGCTGTGGAGGAAAACCCAGTGGGCAAACCCAGTGTGGACCCTCCCTGGTCCGCTACACCCCGAGAGAAATAGAGGACTAACAGTCTAGAGATCTGGCTCTCAGTTCTCACCCATCCCTTTATTGTCTGTGTGAACTCGCTCCTCACTCCCCCACAGGGACCTCGGTTTCATGGGTTACAGGTGTTGGACCTATGAGCACAGGTGGTCCCATCAAGTGCAGCAGGAAGGGGCTGGCCCCAGACTCGGCTTCACCCTTGAACAGGGCAGATAAGATAAATCGCCAAGTCCCATCTCAGGATCAAAGGGAAACATTCATTGGCTAAAAATATAGGGTGTTCCCCCCCCCCCCCAAAAAAAAATGTATACACAAACTTTGAATAATTGTAAAGGCAATGTTTACTAAAAAAACATTTCATTTTCAAAATTGAGCTATCAGCTGGAACAGCCTGTAGCATGTTTTTATTGTGTGCTTGTTCTAATCCAAGATCCTAGAAAAGATGGACACTCGTTTATGCCTGCATTCACATAACCAACTATTCTTTCGAGAATACCTCTAGTCTGGACCCTGAGCGTGGCACCATGAACACAGAAATAACCGATATGAGGCCCTTGGCCTGGAGTGTCAGGAAATGCCACTGGCAAGTGACGAACAGGAATGAGTAAGATGGGAAAGAGCTTGGCCTAACCGGTTTGGGACAGTGGATAGAGCGTTGACCTGCGGGCTTAAGGGTCCCAGGTTCGATTCTGGTCAAGGGCATAAACCTTGGTTGCGGGCACATCAACCAAGTAGGAAGTGTACAGGAGGCAGCTGATTAATGTTTCTCCCTCAATGATGTTTCTAACTCTCTATCCCTCTTTCTTTCTCTCTGTAAAAAACCAATAAAATATATTTAAAAAAAGAGCTTGGGCTCTCTCTGCTTCCCCCACGTAGTGGCCTCAATGAGTCCCTGTAGGGAATAAACTATAGCAACTTATAGAGAAAGGTCTGCTCCATATGGACAAGGGGAAACTGCTTTCCCCCAGTGCAGAGGGGAGAGGGGACTTCCAGAAAAATCAGGAAAGGCTTCGTGGAGGAGGTGACGTTGAGTGGAGCCTTGAAAGGCGCACAGGCCCTCAGCAGTGGGAGATGGGAAGAGGATGTTCCAGGAAAAGCAAATGTCTGCCGATCCCCAGACATTGTCCAGGGCAAACCTGTTCCAGCTGGATGCAGCAGAGGCTACGTGAGAAGAAAAGGAAGGTGGGGGTGGGGGGTGGGGAATCACCACTCAGATCATATGAGGAAGCTTCTGAAATCAGACTGAGGAGCAGGCGATTCTATCGAGGAGACTCGGTAGATGAGTCTACCAATCAGGGTTCTGGGTTACAAACCACCAAAGTCCATTCCAAATAACTGCAGGCAAGAGAAGAATCTATTGGGATATGAGACGGCTCCCAGAACTGAAGGAGAGGCTGCCCAACCAGACTTCAGAAACTACAAGGCATCCAGAAGGAAAGAGTGGTAGGGAGTCATGAACAGTGTATTGTGCAGCTATTGCTACAAGAAAGCTGCTTAACAAATAGTCCTGGCATATTTTTAAAAAAATATATTTTATTGATATTTTTTATAGAGAGGAAGGGAGAGAGATAGAGAGCTAGAAACATCGATGAGAGAGAAACATCGACCAGGTGCCTCTTGCACACCCCCAATGTACATGCCCTTGACCTGAATCGAACCCGGGACCTTTCAGTCCGCAGACCGACGCTCTATCCACTGAGCCAAACCGGTTTCGGCAGTCCTGGCATCTTGGTGACCACAACAAACCTTTTATTTGTCCTTGTTCATGGGCCTGGGGGTTGGCTGGGAGGCTACACCAAGTTCAGGTGCATGATACATGTCTCCTCGATCCTCCTTGGACCAGTGGCTACCTGGTGATTAATGTTTCGTAGCAGAAGGCAGAAGAGCGAGCCAAACCGCGGAAGAACTTAAAAAATATATATTTATTGATTTCAGAGAGGAAGGGAGAGAGAGAGAGAGAGAGAGAGATAGAAACGCCAACGATGAGAGAAGCGTTGATCTGCCGCCTCCTACACGCCCTGGACTTGGGATCGAAACCACAACCCGGGCATGTGCCCTGACCGGGAATTGAACCGTGACCTCCTGGTTCAAAGGTTGATGCTCAACCACTGAGCCACACTGGCTGGGCCACAGAACTTTGAAGGCCTCTGCTCCTGTCCTGTTCAGGAACATTCCATTGGCCAGAGCAAGTCCCTGAGAAACAGAAGGAAAAATAAGAGGGTGGAAATCCATGAGGAATGTGTGTGTGTGTGTGTGTGTGTGTGTGTGTGTGTGGTGTGTGTGTGTGTGTGTGTGTGTGTGTGTGTGTGTGGTGGGTGGGGATCGTTTCAAGAAAAGATACTGTTGCTACTAAAGAGGAGCAGTTTGCCAGTAGAACTCAGCACCTGAGGCCAGCCAGCCAGAGCCCCCACCCTCCTCAGAACCTCAGGGACTCGGGCAGTGACCCTGGAGATGTCAGCATTGTCCCCTCGCCGCCCAGTGAGTGGTCCTGCACATTCCTGCTCAGATCCAAACATAGAACCGAACCCCCATGGAGCAGCCTTCATGCCCAAAGTTTGGAGCGATAGCTTGAGCCCTGTGGTGCCCTCTGCTCCCCAATATTGACCCCTGGAGAGCAGCAGGGGTCCCAGAAGACTAAGCTGTCCGTCTCAGATCACTCTGGGACTGAGGGGTTAAAAGAGGAGTTGAAAGCATCCAGCTTCTTCTCACGCTTCAGGGTGGGGAGTGAAGCTTCCGGATGAGGCTGCACCGGAAGTACCCCCACCCCTAACTCTGCCTCCCGGCTCCGGGCACCAGCCATCGCGCTTCCTCTTGGAGGACCTCCTGGATATCGCATCTCAGTAGAGGACAGCTCTCTAGTTCAAAGCCAGCCCCTTTCCTTCGGACTCCTGAAGCTTATGTGTCTATAAGCAGAGCCCTGGTTGCTAGGTGACGTCCTCCCGCCTGGTCTGCAAGCGGCAGACGCAGAGATGAACCGAAGAGATCTGAAGCTTCCCCTTTAAAGACAAAAATACGAAGCCTAAAAGAGGAAATGAGACCCTACATTAATTGGAGGCTTATGCAACAGCCCAGACATGGTTCTCACGTCCTCCCCACCACCCTGCCAAGGCCGGCCAAGGGATATATTTAAATGTATTTTTCAAAATAGGGGGGACAAGTAGGAAGTTGGACTGGTAAATATAGTCGCCTCTTGTGATTGGGAGAGGAAACTTCTAATTACGTCGCTTTTCCGAGCGGCAGCAATCAGACCCTCACCTCCACCAGCCTCTGAGTCACCCGCGGGACTTATGGAGACAATTAGATCTGCGAGAACTGCAGCCATCAGCGTGGTGGCAGCTGGGCCCGGGATTTAAACTTCTCATTAAAATTGGAGAGAGGCTCTTGTAAATCAATAAGGAATGGGAGAACATTCCGAGAGAAAAATGAGCAAAGATCGTGAATAGGCAATTCACCAAAGAACCACAAATGGCCAATAAACAAGTGAAAAAAAAATCCCAAGCTTATTAGCAATTGAGGAATTACATAAAAACCCTAATGAGAAAGCATTTTTTAAAAACCTATTAAAGGGTGAGTATTTTAAAGGGCGATCTATCAGATGAACAAATAGGCCGTAGGTGCTATTTTTATACGCTGTTGGTTGGAATAAGGTTAGCTTTATTTTTGTTAATCCTCACCTGAGGATAAGTTTCCATTGATTTTTAGAGAGAGGGGGGGAAAGACAGAGAGAAATACCGATGTGAGAGAAACATTTCAATTGGTTGCCTCCTGCAGACGGACTGATCAGAGCCATGGCCAGGGAGGAGCCTGCAACCGAGGTACCTGCCCTTGACGAGAATCGAACCTGGGACCTTTGGTCCGCAGGCCAGATGCTCTCTCCACTGAGCCAAACCAGCTAGGGCATGGAATGAGGTTAGAGAAGACCTCCTCGGAGAGCAATTGTGCCACTCATGTGTATAAACCTATACGCGTCTCTTGGCCAAGCGATACGGTGTCTTTATTTGCAAAGATATTATATCCGGCATTATTTATTAAAAAAAGGGAGACATTTGAAAAAATACCTAATAAATATCTAATAATGGGCTATTTGTGAAGCACTCCTGTGAGTCCAATGCAGCACCCTGGGGCTCCCAGCACCGACGTGGAAAGTGCAGCCGCTACAAAGCGAAAGGCTCCTCGTGGTTCAGCTCAGGCTGCCTGGATGGAATACGGGCTCTCTCTCGTGGGCTAATGAGTGACCCCGTGCAGAAGGGGCGCCTTTTCTGTGCCCCGGTTTCCTCCTCTGTTAAGTGGAGGTAAGAACAGTGCCTTCCTCTGGGCTCTTGTGAGGCTGTGCATGCCGTGTGCCTGGCTGGTGGGGAGAATCAGTAACCATCAGCTCCCGTTCCCTCGCCGGGGATTGCGGGGGCCTTTTATTGGATCTTTCATGCTTTTTCACATTTTCCAAATGTTACACAATAAATATATGTGACTTCTGTAATAAATGCATGGTTCCATTTTATTTTCTTAAATGTATTTTTATTGATTTCAGAGAGAGAGGAAGAGGGGGAGTGAGAGATGGAAACATCAATGATGAGAGAGAATCATTGATCGGCTGCCTCCCGCATGCCCCACAGTGGGGATCCAGCCCTCAATCCAGGCAATGTGCCCTTGACCAGAATCAAACTTGGGACCCTTCAGCCCAAAGTCTGATGCTCTATCCACTGAGCCAAACCAACGGGGGTACATTGTTCCTTTTTAAATTAGAAAAGCAGTGCTGGAAGCTCACACTCTCCCGAGCACTGTGCATGGTAGAACCCGGACAGAACGGGCACATACATCCCAGGGCATTCAGAGACTCCCATCCTGGAGGCCAGCCGAGCCTTGGTAATCCTGCATCAAGAATGCCCCAGGTACCCGCCCTGGACAGAGGGGCTCCCTGCGGGCGTCTTACTCATTATTAATACTGGACGGCTCAGCTGCTCCCTGCCTCCTTCACATGGCTGTTCACCCACCTGCTCCAGACTCGTCCCTCCTCCCCAGTCTCGGGAGGTTTTCTGGGTGACATTGGCTTGCTGACACTGAACAGCTTTTGACTGGTGCACACCATCGGTGATGCCGTGTGCTCCGTAGGACAGCACTTTGGGAGACCGTACTGTCCGATTGACCCTTCCATCAAGGTCTCACCTACCAGAGAAGGCCAGGCAAGGCTCCCTGGTGGTCTGGTGGACACGATCCAGAGAAGGCAAGCCCAAGGCTAAGATCTGCCTGGTTTGGTCGGTAAAGATACAAGCCACTGTAGATGTTGACAATGTCCCTTGCGCAGAGAAAGGGGGTGTGCTGGAGGCCCCAGCTCCCATGACCCCTCTCACACACCAGAAAGGACGACAGTGACACAGAATGACTCCTCTCACACACCAGAAAGGATGACAGTGACACAGAACGGGCTGAATGCCTGCCATGCAAACGGTGGGCTCCCGGCTGAGGAGCCAGTGCTGGCTGCAGCTGCGTGGTGGTATATTCAGCAGCCCTGGTCCGAGTCCAGGAGCCACGGGGGTGGAGCAGAAGCCCCCCACCCCCTTATCACAGTCTAGAAGGCATGAGAAACTTCTGTGACCACCTCCCAGGGAAGATAGGAGGCGAGTGGGAGACGGCCTCGTGGCAACTTCTCACAACCTCCCATCCCTGCGTGCTGACAAGATCACAGGACGTTCTGCCAGGACCAGATTGGCCGTGGCTCAAGCCTTTGCCGCTGTGGGCACATCCAAGGCCACCATGACCCATGGCAGAGCTGTTTTCCTACACCTGCCCGGGCTGGGCTGTTGAGTGATGGCGGTCTGAATGCCCCACCGGAAATGATCTGCGGGATGGCCCTACGGCACTGCATGAACCTTGAGTTCCCCATCAACTGATGCCGGCAGCAACGACGAATAACCTGAGTGGACCGTTTTCATGGTGCTGGCAAAACGATGTGTCCTGTCTGCAGTCCATTTACCTGTTGGCTGGCCTTCTTCCATGAAAACAAGCTTTCCCCTCAGCCACTGGGCTCTCTGGTTTCTCCTATCGGAAGTGTGGAGTTAGTGCTTGATTTTTACCACTGCATTTCCAACTTTTTATTATTAAAAAAAAATTGAGATGCCCAGAAAAGTTGAAAGAATAGCAGCCTCTGTCTGCAGCGACCAGCCTTGGGTGCCAGTGTTCCCGGAAGAGGAGGCCGTGGGAGGAGGAAGCAGGCCGGACCAGTGCCTCCATGCTGAGCTATGACCAACCGCCCGCTGGGCACACGGCTTGGGGCCTGGAATGAAACTAGAAAACTATTAATTTATATAATCTGCTAATTAAGCTCTTTGTCTGAACAGCGCCTTCTGGTAGAGTCATCAAAAAGAGGCCGAGTGAGCATCGAGACAAAGAGACCTTTTGCTTTTCCGTTCACGTCTTAATCATCACTTCCAGCATCCCCGCCCGGTTGCTGTAATTATAGGCTCTTGTGAAGCTGGTTCCCCAGAGGACGCCCAGTTCAGGTCCCGGCCCTGCGGGAAGGAAGCCGCCGGTCCTCTCGGGAGCTGGAGTCAGGGACGCCTCTCTTCCCTCTCCCGGCAGATTCACCCGGTGCCTTTTGAACTCAGGAGATGGACATTTCAGAACACCCGGGACAGAGACTCGGGAAAGGGCCCTCCCTCCCTGCACAACGCGGTGAAGAAGCCAAATTGTGGCAGATAAACGTGGTGCCAGAGTGGGGGGCGCGCAGGGGCTAGACACCATTGTCCCCTACCAGCGTTCGTCTGAGCCCTTACAGAGCAGCGGGGGCCTGAGTGCTCCGGGACCCTTGGTGAGAGGCCCGCTGGTGGGTGGTGATGGAGAACCAGACAGAATGGGCACCTCAGCTGTCCCCACACCCATGGACAAATCCATGTCTCCACGGTGCTGCCCCAGCTCACCCCTCCCCCCTGGAGACCCTTACCACTTCTGGGCACGATGTCGCCTGACTTCCGTCAGCCACCTCTGCTACGGGACTGGCCTTTCCGAGTCCCCGGACTTGGTGTGGGAGGGAGTGAGAGGGAGGAGCCAGGGAATTAATGCCTGGCAGGTGTGATTACCCTAGTTTCCTAATCTGCCACATCCCAGATTTCTTTTCTTTTTTTAACTTGAAGTCAGATAAATTTTTATTTATTTTTTTAAAACATTTTATTGATATTTTACAGAGAGGAAGAGAGAGGGATAGAGAGTTAGAAACGTCAATGAGAGAGAATCATCGACCGGCTGCCTCTTGCACGCCCCCTACTGGGGATGTGCCCGCAACCAAGGTACATGCCCTAGACCGGAATCGAACCTGGGACCTTTCAGTCCGCAGACCGACGCTCTATCCACTGAGCCAAACCGGTTTCGGCACATCCCAGATTTCTTCTCAAGATTATGCTCACGGTGCTTGGGTGGACGCTCCACCACTTGGTGTCCTGGAACGTCACAGGTTCCGGCCTCTGCCCCCGGCATCATCTGGGTCTCGAAATGGTCAAGGGGGTCCCCAGGCTCCAGGCTTGCCCCTCGGCCTCCAGACACGGCAGTCGATAGACACAGGTTTTCCCTTTAGCACCACTGGGGCCGACTGACATTTTAAGGCATTTTTCTAAAAACAAAGGGGAAAAGGGAATAAACTCTTGTAACACAAACACGAGGATAACTAGTGACATACTCAAGTTTGGGCCTTAATTCTAAACATCCAGTAGAAGCAGCAAAAAAGGCTAATTGGAGTCCTGGGAATTTATTGCTTGGAACAGCCCTGCGGCGCTGTCCTGGCTGTAGATCCCCATCCTCCCTGCCTGCATCTGCCCGGGGCTGGCACACCACAGCTGGCTCGTCTGAGGGTCAGCCAGGAATTCCCAGTTTTCCCTTCACTTGGGAAGGCTTCAGAGACGGTGGCTTATCTCTGCAGAGTCCTTGGGATCCTGCAAGTCATCCTCTCCACAGTGTGGTGGAAACATGTGCAGGGAAGGGGGCGGGGGAGCAGTTCTAGGCGAGAGTTGAGTGCAAGTAGGAGGGCAATGCCAGGCAGGGCTAAGTGGGGCTCCTCGCCTCCGGGGGGCATAGCTGCTTCCACAGGTGCTTTCATTGTTTGCTAAGAAACCCAGGAGGCTGTGGACTATCCGGTGATAGTCCAGGTGGGGTTTCTGCCTTCAGCCTCGCCCTGGGACCTGAGGCCCTGAAGATAAGCCTGCCTCTTATCACAGATTCGGTTTTTTTTACTGTCCTACAAGCGCTGGACAGCAGCTGTTGGTAGGCGGGGGTGGAGCTGAACATTGATTTCGCTCTGGAGGAGCCAACATCCCTGCAGTGTGCACATGATATCTTCATCCATAATGCCCCAGGCTGGACACCCAAAGTGCTCACTCCTGCGGTGGCCCGTGGGAGGCGGCGGCGGCCCGTGGGAGCCGATGATCCGGACAGGAGAGACGAGGAACATCCTCTCCTGTAAGAGATAGCATTTATCATCACCCTCTCTGTCACAGCCCAAGGCTTTTATTCCTATGCAATTTTGTACCTTTCAGATCTTCATGGGTAGAAATGAATCAAACCCAACTCATCAGACCAGCCGGGAACAGCGTCCACCCAGGGATTCAGAGGGTGGGCGTGTGGTGAGGTGGGGAGAGTCCTGGTGAAGAAACGGGAAGATCCAGGCCTGTCTGCAATTTTCTGAGCATGCACACACGTGTGTGTGTGTGTCTTTATGTGTGTGTGTATGCATGTGTGTATGTATGTGTGTGTGTGTATGCCTGATATGCATATGGGATAATATATGACCACTTCTTATTTTAAAGTCACTTCCCTCTGAGGGCAGAATACTTTTACATTTACTAATTAATTCTATGTCTTCTAGTTTGAATGTCTCTTTTGCATAAGCATCCAGCTAATTCTGAGTTCAAACTTTCTCTCTGAAATATTGCTCACCTCTCAAAGGATTATTCCTACCCCTTTTCCTTTCCAAGGGAATACATATGAAAACCACACTGAGCTATCACCGCATGCCCCCGAGGGTGGCGGGGATCAAAATGACAGATAATAACAAGTGTGGATGAGGACGGGGGAAAAAACTGAGACCCTCATGCAGTGCTGATGGGAAAGTAAATTGATGCGCCCAGGATGGAAAACGGTCCAGCAGTTCCTCAGAAGGTTAAACATAGAATCACCATGGGACCCAGAAAGTTCACTCCTAGGTATCTACCCAGGGGAAATGAAAACGCAGGTCCACACAAAAACTCATATGCAACTGTTTACAGCAATAATATTCATACTAGCCAAAAATAGAAACAACTCAAATGTTCCCTGACTAATGAATGAACAAATAACGTGTCCTATATCCATGTTTAAAATATAGGAAATATCCTAAATAATAGGAAATATTATTAGTCAATGAAGAGACATAAAAGACTGATAGATGCTACAGTATGGATAATTCTGGAAAACCTTACGCTAAGTGAAAGAAGACAGTCACAAAAGACCATATATTGTATGGTTTCATTTATATGAAAGGTCCCAAATAAGCAAATCAGTAGAAACAGAAAGTAGATTGGGGATTGCCTAGGGCTGGGGGTGGGAGTTGGGGGGAAGTGGGGGATGACTGCCAAAGGATGTAGGGTCTTATTTTGGATGGTGACAATGTTTCAGATTGACTGTGACGATGGCTGCTTATCCTTACCGCTGAGGCAGTTTTGGCTCAGTGGATACAGCGTCAGCCTGTGGACAGAAGGGTCTCAGGTTCGATTCCAGTCAAGGGCATGTGCCTTAGTTGTGGGTACATCCACAGTGGGGGGTGGGGATGGTGGTGGTGCAGGAGGCAGCTGATGGATATTTATCTCTCGTCGATGTTTCCAACTCTCTCTCTCCCTTCCTCTCTGTAAAAAATCAATACAATATATTAAAAAAGAAAGTTCTTACCAAAAAACAAACCCCAGAAAAGAATAGGGTTTTTCCCTCTCCTCCGATGTTACGTTGGCAGAACAAAAACTTGGAACTGCCCATGGCGGCCAGATTTGCCTATTTCTGAATGAAGCCAACAGCGGAGAGCAAAGGCAGAGAGAGATTTCCTGCAGATGTTATTTGAGCCCCTGATTCAGCCGGGCCTGGAGCCATATT
Source organism: Vespertilio murinus (assembly GCA_963924515.1). Taxonomy (NCBI): domain Eukaryota; kingdom Metazoa; phylum Chordata; class Mammalia; order Chiroptera; family Vespertilionidae; genus Vespertilio; species Vespertilio murinus. Next base: position 7,024,723 of record OZ004715.1, on the reverse strand, counting down.
CTTTCTGGTTATGTGGACCAATGAGTTCCTTTGTTTTGTTTAGTACATTTTAATTTGAGCTTCTCTCACAACTAAAAATAACCCAGCTTCTCTAGCAAGATGGGCAGTCTTGTTTTACAGGGTTTGCTTGGTTTTCAATCCAACTCTACTTTGAAACATGCCTTCCAGAACTTTCCCAGCTACATAAACCGGTGTGGGTTAAGAGGTGCCCAGCTCCGCACACAGGTGTGCTGGGTCTTGAGAAAATCTCTATGGAGCCCACGCCTCACGCAGGGCTAGGCACCTATATCCTTGGGACTTGTAGTCACACATCACCCTGACACACGAGGCTGATTTTGCAACCTCAAAATGTGGACTCAGTGGCAGCAACCCCTGCCACAGGCGGGCATTCCTGTCTGGGGAAGGGGGAGGCCAGTTTGTCTTGCACCCCGATCTGGCTCTCCTGGGGGCTCTCTTCTATCGTTGACCTGGCCCCACGTTCAGAAGATGAGCATCTGACCTTCAGAACAGCTTCCCTGCCTGACAGCTGTGCCCTCCACCATAACACACCCAGAGCTCAGAGCCCAAAACCCACCACTTCTCCTGTCAGAGCTGGTCCCAGATTTCCAGGCACAAGTCCCACCCACCGACTTCAGGAACAAGCTCAGGCCTGATTGGGAGCTGTCCCCTTAGCCCCCCCCCTCCCCCCGGCTGGCGAGAGCTTGTCATCCGATCTGTGCAAACACCTTACCTCTCCACCAGAGTGGCCCATCCCCGGGAGCACTGTGCTCACACAACCCTTATGCAATGGCTGCTGTACATGTCTGCGCCCCACAAATGTCTGCGCTGAGCGAATGAGGGCACTGGGTAGAGTTTGCTTTTTAAGTGGCTTCCCAGCCTGATCGCAGGAGGCTCTTGCTAACAAGCTCTTCTAAGTCATTTGCATTGCAGTATTTTGGGGCTACTTGCTGGGCTGTTGGTGAAAACAAGAGCTAAGGATGCCTTTTAAGTAAAGGACCCAGTGTTTAGAGTCCAAGGTGAAAATAAACTAATGAATACCCTGGAGGGAGCTTGAAGCCAAGGCTGGCAAGTCAGATTTATTATAATTATTTCCTGTCCAGTTTGAGAGCTATGGAAGCAACTCGGAATTGACCTTATATGTAATAAACAACCTCAAGTGAGGGAACAGAGGACTGTCCTTGGGCCTGAGCCAGGTGGGGAGGATGTACATGAGGACACAGCCCCCAGCTGAGGCTGAGGAGTTTACCTGAGGGGAGATTGGGGGGGATCTAGGGGGAAGGGGGGCACTGCCTGCTTCTGGGTCAGGAGAGGGAAGAGAAAGTAGATGGAAATGCAATGCTTGTTTTTGTAGGAAAGTGCCCCTTACTAAAACAAACAAATAAAACTTGAGGATATTAGATCATTATTGAGAATTTTTGGGTGTTGATAATAGCATTGTGGTTAAGCTTTGAATAAAAGAACCATTTGTATTTTAGAGACATATACTAAATGATTTACTGGTGAAGTGATAACTGCTCTGAAATTGGCTTAAAAGGATGGCCTATGGCTCAGTTGGCTGGGCATCGTCCCGTGCACCACAAGCTTGCAGTTTTGATTCCTGGTCAGGGCACACACCTGGGTTGCAGGCTCTATCCCCGGTAGGAGACGTGCAGCGGTCAGCTGATTGGTGTTTTCCTCTCACATTGATGTTTCTCTCTCTCTCCCTCTCCCTCTCCCTCTCCCTCTCCCTCTCCCTCTCCCTCTCCCTCTCCCTCTCCCTCTCCCTCTCTCTCTCTCTCTCTCTCTCTCTCTCTCTCTCTCTCTCTCTCACACACACACACACACACACACACACACAAATCAATTTAAAAAATATTTTAAAAAAAGCAAAGCATGGATGCAAGTAAAGGGTAAAAATGAGAATTTGTTATATTTGTTATACAGGTTTCTCTACTTTTGTATGTGTTCAAAAATCTCCATAGTAAAAAGTAAAAATGGGCAATAAAATCAGCATAAATGACCCCAGCTTGCTGATCATTTATGGTTCACTGGTATGGCTGCAGAATTTCTCCATGAACCAGCAGGGGGTGGGTGGGGAAAAGGGCAGCAATTGGTTGGCCTGGAGAAAGGGTCACTAAGGGACTTGTGTGAAGTATGTTTGCATAAAAAGGGCACTCTTTTTACTTAGATGATTTATCTGCAATGGCTTGGCAATGGACTAATGGCTAATGGGAGAGATGGGAGAAGGGATGGTAGAGTTCCCAAAGGCAGTCTAATTCTGGGAACCTCCTGTGAGTTTTTCTTGGGGGTCAGGAAACTTCTGGAACACTTGAACTGCTCTTGCAAATTTCAGGACTTAGAGGAGAAACAGAAGCAGCCAACTATGGCTGCTGCTTCCTCCAGTTCCAGTGGGACTTGGTCTACTCCTGTAGTCTAGGATGGTCTTGCTCTATACCGCCAAGTTCTGGACCTCAGAGTTCAACAAGTTTTTGTTGATTGAGTGATAGCTTGATTGACAGATCAATTGATGGTTCCCATAGAGCCATGTTATTGGGAGGATTGCTTGGCAGCATACACCTAGCCTAAGGTCAGGCACACTGGATACACCACCATCCCCTCCCTCTGATGCCTCTCATTGTTTGCCGCTGTGAATATCAAAACTGCAGAGAGCAGTGCCTAGAAACAGAATTTTCCTCATTTCTATTTCCTCGCTTCACTCTGTTCAGGTTCTGGACTTGGAACTTCGCTGGCAGCTTAAATTGTAAGTCATTTTGGGAAAAAAGCTTAAACTCTGCAACCATGTATTTTTCCTTAAAAAAAGAATTATACACAATTGAGCAGTTAACTCAGCTCAAGATTCTGAAGATACAAAGTGAGCCCTCGTCACTTATAAACATGGAAGATGTACACCTAAAGGCCCACCACGTCATTTCCTTATCCATGAGGGGACCTGTCGTTTCCATTTGCATAGACTTGTACTTCTCAATTTACTTCCCAGGACCAAATAGTTTCCCCAGGTTCTAGGTCTGCATTTTACTGGTCTGTTAGACACCTCTACTCTCAGGTTCTCAAACATTTCTGGTGTTGAATTTATTTCCTTCACACTTGTTACCTGACTTGGGAATTGGCCAGGCCAGTAGCTGGTGTCATCACTCTGGCCCTGATGAGTCCATCCGAAAGTGAAAATAAAATGATGAATACCATTGCTGTCCCCATGCTCAGTTGATTCTGAGCATGAATTTATCTCTATTCTTGGGTTCTCAAATCCAAGGATCATTTATCATTCTCCTGAGAACCTTGAGAATCTATGGATTCTTCAATCTGATGACCACTGATAGTTAACACTTTCATCATCTCTCCCCTGAATCCTGACAACAGACTCACAGCCTGGATACTTCTAAGTGAATGGATGTAGGATACTTCCTTGAATGCAAGAGGGCAGACAATCTCAGTCGTATAGGCAAGGGCCAGCTCCCAGATGGCTTTTGGTGCCATGATGGGAACTGGTTCTTCATCCTATGCCATTTCCACTGTCTTGCAGGAGGATGTAAAGTTCTTAGCCAAGAGAAGGACACCGAGACACCATCTTAGATATCAAAGATAATGGAAGATCAACTAGACCACCTTGGTCCTAACTTTCAGATAGCTTCAAATGGGTACATTCTCTCTGAAAAACATAGGAACCCTAGCCACTGTAACCTATAGGGACAGGAACCAGACAGGTGGAGCCCATTGGATGGTGGGAGATGCTGTCCATTGCTCCCTCTGAGAGGGACCAGGGAAGACAGAATAAGAGCAGTGCGGGCACTCTTGTTATCTGTATGCTTTTCATGGGCAATTTCTCTTGTGTCACACAGCTCCCTATCAGTTTGCCAATAAATTCAACCTCTTTCCATAATGGTGACTACTGCAAGCTCTTACCTGCAAAACACTTAACAGCCTTATTAAAGCTTGTTTAAAGATGTCTTCCTTTGATAAAGAGGCAATTATCAGGTATAGGGCTTGTGCCCCAGGATCATTTATCACCTGACAATCAATGATATTGATTTAGCTTCTGACCGCTACAAATCTGAATGTTGTCCAGCCAATGGTAGCATCACCAAATGACCAAGTCATTGTCATCACAGTGGCGAACCCTTGACAGGAATGGGATTCAAGAACACAGAGTCCTTCCCTGGAGTCCTAGGATTACTCATGGGAAATAGGCCGGATGCTAAGTTTGCAGTTTCCATATCTCTGCTCTGGGAATCCAGGGACATCCTTGTCAATGCTGCCTAATTGTCTGGTTATACTTTTGGAAAACTGCACCTCCTGAATCAGGAGGACCATATGCATCCTCTATAATATCTCCACACAGATACCTATAACTTTAAGAAAATTATTTTTAAAAATTCATAACTGTTGGAAAGAAAGAGAGGGTGCCATTGGTGAAAAATGGTCAGGGAGGAAGGAGAACACCCAACCCCACAACATGCAAAGGAGAGAACTCTTAAAAAGGAAGGATTCCCGGAGAGGGAGCTTCGGTGAGGGCAGCAGGTAAAGAGATCCCACGGGTTCTGGCTGGGATACGGCAGGAGGAGCAGCCAGAGGGCTCGGGGGCTCTGCTGTCCATCCGTCAGGCCAGCCACAGGTGACAGCAGTCTCATTATTCAGGTGGGAGCAGTGAGTGCTTGACCTAACTTTTGAAGTATTCTTTCAGCCAGCTGGAGAACTGGGGAAAATTGTGTTGGGGGATTGTGTAAAAGAAGGGCAGATTTAGAGAACAGTCAGCAGTGGAAAAGAACTGCAAGTGTCAGGAGTGTAGGTTGCCTGTTATGGGGAAGACAGGAAATGCAGACGGAGGCCATTCAGGGCAGATCACAAAGACCCCGCAGGCTGGGCTAGGGCTCTTGGACTTCCTTCTGTAGGTGCAGGAGGTTTTAAGAAGGGGGGTGGCCTGGTTAGACTTATCTTTTAGTAAGACTCATCCGGGGACAGTGGCTGATGAATCCCATGGGCAAAGCATTTCAAGCATGACTGCCTATCAAACCAGACCCCACGCAACTGGATAAGCCAGGAAGAAGAACAAGTTGGGCTCAGAAGAAATATGGCTGCCATGTCACTTAGACTTAGGGAGCAGTAAGCAGATCTATTTAGAATTAAACATGAAGGACTTTTTCTATTTTTTTTTCTACTTCCAAAACCTGAGAGGAAGGATTCAGTTCCAGGGATAGGGCCAAGACCTCACCCGATCTCCGACATACCTGGTCGGAGGAGGTTTACCTTAAGGAGCCAGCCCCTCCCCCCCTCCCACAACATGGTAGGCGCCTAGGGGGCGCTTACAGCAGCCCCAGAATTGCTTGCATTCACAGAGCATCTGCCTCGCTTCTCCCCTTTCCTGTTTTCCTGAGTTGCGCGCTGGAAATAGTCGAGCACAAAGCACAGCTCCGTGGACAAAGAAGAAGATGCTTGTGTTCATGAAAAATTCAACCCTAATTATGCCTCTGGGAGCCAGTGGGAGCTGTGAGATAGCGTGCCCAGGATGCTCATCTTGTTAATAGATGCCGGCCACAGGGTGCTCCTTTCTCGTGCCATTTATAAAGCCTTTGATGGACACGAACGAGGCCGCTTGCGTCAGTCCATAGCGTTATGCGACCTAAAGGATATTATGGTAATTGTCTCGGGTGATTTTCATTTAGTGTCTGGTCCATGAGAATGCTTCTCTTCCTGTTAGGGCAATATTGCAGCAAAGGAAACCGTCAGCTTAGCGGGAGCTCACAAGGCACTAGCTTGGGATGCATTGGCTGCCATTTAAAGGTTTGTTAAGGAAATGGTTTTAAAATTTTATTTCTGACTCAGTTTAGGAGTGGTAACGCCGCATCGCAAGGGCCATTTGATCCAGCCCAGATGAGGAAAGCTCAAAGGAGGTTTTTGGTGACTAAGGCAGCCGGATCCACGTCTCCCCATGTGACAGCCGGTTTTCTGAAGGCGGTAAGCACTCCGCCGAGGGGACACATCAAATGCAAGGAGAAAACCAGCTAGTCCCTTTGTTAGAAGGGCAGAGGCCATCTAAGCAAGATTCTTTAGCCTGGAGTCCAGTTCGGAAACTCAGACTTGAGTGACTTTCACTCATGACTATGGAGGTTGAACCATACGAACTCCCTGATATTCTACTGCTCCTGACAGGATGGTTCAACCTCATCCTGTCTGCACCCTAGAACTTGGCATAGCCTGTGTTGAACTCCAAAGCCTTAAAATCTCAGACTGTAGCCTCCTGTCCTCCCAAACCTCTCCTGTCCTCACTCCGGTCACCAATCAATTCTGCAGCCCAGCCAGTTTGAAGAGCTTCAGGTCTGTAGGCCCAAGTCCCCTGGGCACCTCCACAAGGAACTTCCAATTACCTCAGTGCAATAACATTTAAAATACTAGTATGTTCCCAAATTCTTCAGAACGTGTTCTTTCAAAGGGTACAGTCTTAATCCTCTCCTCTTTGAGCATGGATGAACTTAATGACATGCTGCTAAAGACCAGGATGAAGAAGAAGGGTAATGTGTTATACAGCAATAAATACTTGTAACTCATACCCCAGGAACAAGTAGTACAAATTTTAGTTCACCTTTGTGCTAGTTTCGCAGGGGTATGGTAGCAAATTACCATAAATTACCCTTCAACCCAGTCAATCATTCCAGGAATCCAGGAATGTTTTATACCCTTCTGTTTTGATCACTCAAAACATCAATTGGTCACTGACATTTGTAGAGTCTCCCTGCTTGACACCGCTGGCCTGTCCCATCTTGGCCATTTCCCTTGTCCCTGCCTCAGTTCAGGTCCTCATTTCCTTGTAGCTGGATGGCTGAACTTGCTTCCCAAGTGATCTCCTTCACCTCCGCCTCGCTCCCCATCTCTCCATATCCAGGGTGATCTTTCCAAAGCTCACCATGTCACTCTCCTGACGACAAACCTTCAATGCCCTCTTGCTTCCTCAGGAATGCTTGGGGTTGGCCCCCAAACTCACCCAGGATCTAGACTCCCCTGCCTCACCTCCTGCCACTTTTCATAAGCATCCTTGACGTTAGTGATACCAAACTTATCTTCAGACCTCAGAAAAGCCAGGCTGCCTCATCCCCCTTGTATTATTAGCAGGTGGTATTCTTTCTTTCTAAAAGGCCCACGGCTTTCTCTTTTCCTGCCTTTATCTAGATGCATCCAAATATGCTTTAAAATTCAGCGTAAGTGCCATCCCCTCCTGGCAGCCTTCTCTGCGTCTCCAGGGACATTCTTTTGCTTCCCTCCAGCCTCCTCCCTGCAGTGGTGCAATTCTGAAGGCATCATTCCCTTTAAAAGCGTGCTTTCATGAATCCAGGACCCTGTCCACATCCCTAGGATTCTGCTCTTTGTACCGGTCCCTGAGGGGTGAGTGGGTGGAAATCCCACTGTGCTCTGTCCCCTTTGTGCAATTCCACCGTCAAAGGGAGAGCTTTTAGCAATAAGTCTGCCCAGCAAGGGTGCCTTTAAAAAATGGCCTGTGTGTGAACTAGGGCCCTGCTCACACCTTTAGCCAGGGAAGAAGGAGACCGATCATCATTATCTCCACGCCCCTCGCCCAGGAAGCTTGGGGTTAAGTTTTCTCACCCGTGAAATAGCCAACGACAAACAGACTGAGCTTGAGGGAATCCAAAGACTGTCCTCTGCTCCCAGAAGACATGCTACTCAAATGAAAGTGGAGACTGTTTTTGGAAAAGGGGGTAGTGCCTCCTCTTCCAGCAGATGGAAGGCCTTCATGGCCTAGGGCAGTGGTCGGCAAACCGAGGCTCTCAAGCCACATGCGGCTTGTTGACCCCTTGAATGTGGCTCTTCCACAAAATACCACGGCCTGGGCAAGTCTATTTTGAAGAAGTGGTATTAGAAGAAATTTAAGTTAAAAAAATTTGGCTCTCAAAAGAAATTTCAATCGTTGTACTGTTGATATTTGGCTGTTGACTAATGAGCTTGTGGACCACTGGGCGAGGCTAAATAGACCTCCACCAAAGGGCAACCTGGAATTTTTCACATGGAACCACCATACCCTTCAAGAGAGGCCCAGGAAGAGAGGAAGGGGGGAGGGCTAGTAGAAGAAAGAGAGACGTCAGAGCTAGAAATGTCAGCAGAGGGGACTATCAACTGAATGAACGCCAGCCTGGGGGAACCTGCTGGAGAAGTGAGAAGATGGCTTGAGTAACGGAGGAGAGGCTGGCAAAGCTCACTCAGCAGGAGGCGGCAGGCTAAGAGGTGGCCTAACCTCTTAAGAGAGGCCAGGAAGGTGACCAGAGGCCATCAGGGGAAGACTTGGCTAGGCAGGACTACAGAGTCTCAGGGTCTTTATACCGGTCCCTTGGCCACAAAGGATGCCCCCATGGCTGAGCATTGATTTCCCATTCATTTAACATTAATTCCTCATGTAATTGTATATGTGGTTTTACAGAAGATAAACAAAATGATTTCTCAGGTAGCACATATTGATCACCTATAACCCTGAAACATTGAAAGGTCCGAGGATATGGGAGATGATATTTGTTCAACGGTAGAATTGTATCCATTAAGTATTAATGGCTTGAGAGAGGATGTTTGGGGTGGGGGTGGGGGTGGGGGAAATGAGGTTGATTTGTTTGTTGATGTGAATCACATCAGTTTATAATTATGCCTTTTGATGTCCCAGGGGTACCAGACTCACGTCCTACGCCAGAGGACCTGCACATTGCCCACCCTTCTCGACAAAAGGCTTCCTGCCCATAGTCTCAAAGTGATGCTTGTCAAATGAGGCTCAAACACCTTTAATGCCCATATGGGAGACTACTCTTCAAAGCGCGTTTCTATAGAAAACACTTTAAAAACTTTCTTTATGACTGAATCGACCTGGATGAGAGTTTGGAATCTCTTTAGTCGATTCCTCTGCCTTTAGGCTGGTCCGTGGCTATTTCAACTCATAAAGATAAGGACTATTATTTTAAAGATCAGTGATCATAATAATTGCCCCAAGGAGCTATTTCGCTCTTTCTGCTACAAACGGGCTCCCTTGTTTAGAGACACTGGCGTGTAAGGGCCTCCTCCTACGTTCCTTGTGCCTCCGTTGAAACTTGGTGCCCTTTGGTTCTAATCTTGGCAAAGCTGAATGCCCTTGGCCATCAGGAGCAGTGCCTTGGCCATCTCGCCGCCCTCATCCTCTACTCTGTCCCCCTGAAATCCTTGGCTTCACTTGGCAAACTCTTACGGCAACGTTTCGAAGTCACATGCCACCACCGGGGGCTGGCATATGACTCGTTTCTCAAAGGACAGTGAGAAGCAACTTCTAGTAATGCATTGCTGGGCCCAGGGCCCTCCACTCCCACCTGGACTAGTTCAGGGAAGCTCCTCCCTCCCCCTCCCCCCCCCCCCCCCCCTGTTTTTAGAAGGCAGCGCTGTCTTATCTGGACATTGCTTTCAGGTCACTTTAAAACTCTTAACAATTTTAGAAAATGGGGACAAATCTGTAGGGACCAGACCAGATCAGTGGTGACGTGGGGATGGAGAGGAAATCGGGGAGGGGCACCAGGAAAGTTTTGGGAGAAGGAAATGTTTGTTATCCTGACTGTGGTGACGGCTACCAGGGTGTATACATCGGTCAAAAGGGATCAGATTGTACACGCCAAGCGTTGCTTATTGTACTTTATACCTCAGTAAAGTTATTTAATAAATTCTTATCAGCCGTCAGTTCCACTTCTTTCAGACCCAGGCTAATCTCAGAAGCCTTGGTTTAAAATATGCAAAGCCAGTCTCTTGTCTCCTGGGCCCCGGAGCCGGGATCCGGAGCAGAACATCCTAACATAAGCCCTGCTTTGTACGTTGGCCTTAGTTCCCTGTAATCATGTAACCACTTCAGTGTCAATGAGGCTCAGAAATTAGCTCGATTGCAACTTGTTCCTGCCAAGAGCGTTGTGCTTGCAGTTCAGCCAGGCGTGGGCCGCTCTGGGACACTGCAGAGGCGGGCCCCGCTCAGCACAATGGCCGTTTCACGGGTGAGGACTCAGAAGAGGACATTCAACTACGTGGATGTGGACCCCCCACCCCCACAAGGACCTCCTCGAGGCCGTGACTAAGCCCTTCCCATTCTGAATGTGCTTGTTGGGGTGCGTTGGGATTCACCCCCTGTGTCCTCAGCAGCATCCCAGCCCTGTTTTGAAGGAAAGGGGATCTAAGATTCCTTATTCCAAATCAGTCCCATCAGCTCTTTCTCCCCATCCCCTTCATGGGGGAGCAGGGAAGGGAGAGGGTAAGAACACTGAGCATTGGAGAACAACTCCAGAACCTTCTAGAGTAAGTGCACCAATTGCATGGTCTCCCAGGTGAGACAGAAGAGAGATGATGAACTCAGGTACCCACATGCTTTTCCCGAGGAGGCGTGTGGGTCTTTGATTCTAATCACAAACATTCTTTTAACCCCAAGAGAAAACTACTTCCTCCTGGGAACATTTCAGGGTGTGTTATCCTACAACGTGATCATTATTTCCACCTGCCCTGAGAGAAGAGTCAGCGAGATTAAAACGATTGCCCACGGCCACGTAGCCAATATATGGCAGAGCAGGGAGCAGGGGAATGGGCCTCCAAGGTAAATGCAGAAGTGCTCGCCCCAGCCAAACTTGTTTTTGGATCAACAAAAATATCAGCTAAAATCTCCTTCCCCTTTGGTGGAGTAGCACTGAATAAGGGAGGGGGAGAAGGAATCTCCACTTGTGGACTTTCTGAGGATTTAAACCTTAGGCAAAGAACAGAAGGTGATTACAGGTGCTCCTATTGTCTATGCATGTCTATCACTACAAGGCTAAATCTTATAGGTCAAGGTCAATAACGATGACATTTCATTCATCAACACTTTCCCCCTCAGTGTTATTTTCTTCTCTGCGAAGGTCGAGTTTCTCTCTGCTCTGAATACATGACAAGCTGGCATCGCTATTTTCCTGCGAATGGGGTGGGCAGTCCAATGGCCTTTCCTCCCGCTGCAGAGGTGAGATAGCACAGGCAGAGAGGCAGGGCATTCACCTTCCCACCAGAACTTCAGATATCCTTCTCCCCAGATGTAGGAGGACCACAGAGGTCCACCTGAGATAAGGCAAGTTCTGTGACCCTCCAGGTGGCAGCAAGTGGGAAGGGGCTTTTTTCTTCAGACAACAGCCTTTCTGGTTGGGGAGCCGGCCAAAGTTTTCAAATGATCCATCTGTATGCTACCCATGTCCCCGTGTATCCTGCCAAGTGGCAGAAATGGGTCTTGAATGAGATGTTTGAGGTGGAAACAGACATTGACTGATACCAACACCAATAGGTGGTATTCAGGACCATTCCCACCTTCTCCTTGGCTTGGGGAAGATGCACCAGGTCCTAGCAGGAAACAGACCATAGTCTCAAAGGGTTGAATGGGGCAAGTTGCTTATTCTACTTTTATTTATACAGGTCAACAATCACAGGGGCCAATGTTTGAAGAAATCACATGTGAGAAGAACTTCAAGGGGAAAGAATTCTGGAAAGATTGCCATGAACTGGTTTTACTGGTGCACCCCAAGCTTTGGTGTTTGAGGGCCTGGTGAGCACTGAACTCGAGAAGCCCTCTCTCCCCGCCCCGTGGTGCTAGCACCAGGATCATTTCTCTCTCTCTCGGTTGCCAGACAAGGTCGGGAGGTGGCTTCACCAGCCTGGGCTTAGGCAGAGGCAGATGTTTTTTCTTGGATTGGGACGAGGGGGTCCCTAGACCCCCAGCTGTGTCTTTAGACAGTTTGCTTAGTGTAGACTGGGAAGTGGGAAGGGGTGGCTTGACCCTTCCCCTGGGGAACTTTGTTAGGATCAGGGACTCAGCTATAGATAGAATTCTATGCTGACATTTATTCTTCCTCAGCACCTTCAAGAGAGTAGCCCATTATTTCCTGGAATTCATGAATAAGGATCCTCTCCTTATCCTTAATATTGTGCAGTTCTCCTCAACTGTGTCTACATGTGAATTTATCTTTATCCTGCATGATTTTTGGAACCTACTGTCAGTCTAATGGCTTAAGATTTTCCTTAATTCTAGGAAATCAACATCTTCTTAGAATATTACTTTTCTTCCCCTTTCTAATTAATTCACTTCTTCTGGGAGTCCTTTCAGGTATTCATTAAAGACCCTCAATCTAACCTCTCTTCTTGTGGGTATGTTTTTTAATATATTTTTATTGATTTCAGAGAGGGAGAGGTAGAAACATCAATGATAAGAGAATCATTGATAGGCTGTCTCACTGGGGATTGAGCCCACAAGCTGGCTATGTGACCGGACCAGGAATTAAATGGTGACCTCCTGGTTCCTAGGTTGATGCTCAGTCATCGAGCCACACCAGTCTGGCCTCTCCTTGTATTTTAGTCTTCCCTCTTTTTAGGCCACCTTCTGGGTTCGACCTTTATGACACACTTCCGCTGTATTAATACTAGTTTGTCTTATCCATTGAGCTTTCACTTCAATGACCATAATTTTTTTTTTTATGTCTAAGATTTCTACTTGGCTCCTTAGCCTATCTATCTGGTCTTGTTTTGTCTTGGTTTGTTTTTATTCAGATAGTTCTCATTTTTTTATGACTATTTCTTCATCTCCTAAGAATTCTTAGCATAAAGTGTTTTTCAGATTTCTCTATTATTTTCATTTTATCTGGTATGAACTCATCTCTTGTGTGTCGTGCCAGCAGAGCCAAGGGTGAACCTGAGTAGGGGTGGTGAAGGACGGAGAAAAGACAGAGTGAAAGCTGGGTCTGGGTGGGACGCTGTCCTCTCTGATGCAGAGCCTCTCTGATGGAGAGTTAGCGACCGCCACTTGACTACAAGCCCTGACTTTATTTTATAGCCAATGCCACAAGGCAAAGTAAGGGCGTGGTCAAGATGTTTACAACATTCTCCTGAGTTTCAATCCTACTCAATACATGCACCTGAACCCTATCAAGCCCACATCACTCAGGCATTTGGGGCCACGTATCCACGTGTTTGGGCCATAGGTTCAAGCTTACAACTCCAGCTGTTGGCTATCATTGTGCGGGGAGGCTCTGGCCTCCAGGCTGGAACTTGCACGTGGCCAGAAGAGGACTGTGCCCTCTCATTAGTCCGAGGCTTGAACCTGTTCAAACACTGTAGCTCTCTACAATCTTGATTGTTAATTTCACTGACTGCCTTTCTTAGAATTCATTTTTCCTCAGGTGTTTTCAAATTTATTTGTCAGCTTATCTTGAATTGCTCAGCCCTTTCTCTTTTCTCCTTCACTCTCCACCACTTAAGTGCTTGACTTCCTATTAGCTGGTTTTCTGTAGCCCCCACTAAGCCTCCCAGGACACCCAGCTTTCAGATGACATGAGATGTCACATATTCGTTTACGTAGGCTTGGCCAAGTCCTGTCTATGAAGCTCTGTAGACTGAGTAAGCCTTGCCTCCAGGAAGTGGTAAGATGCAAATTTTTTTCTTTACCTTATTTTGGGGGGTAAGAGAACCTCAGCCCAGTCTGTGGCCATCATTGGGGAGCCTGAATCGGGGGCCTTGCCTCTTGTATGACACACTTTGAACCTCCAGTCCCGTTTGCTGTTGCTCACCTCTGCACTTGGGGACCTCAGGGCTGAACCCTTAGCCCCAGTCCATGGATATGTATTTTGTTTTTACTTGAAGCTATTTTTAATGTGCACTCTTCACATTTTATCTATTGCTCTGTGGAGAGGAGGTACACCTTTACAAAAGAGGAAACAAATTCCTCCAAGATCACAAAACTAAGAAGCAAAACCTAGTGTTGACCTCCCATCTGTCTGACTCCAAAGTGGATGCTGGAACCATGCCATCAGAATCTCCCCTTTCTTGCTTTGAAAAAATATGGTTGTTCTATAACCACCTAAACGAAGATGAACTTCTTAATTAGTTATAAAATTACTCAGTTGGACATCTAAATTGCCATAATAAGTCTTTCTGCAGGTGATCTCTCACATTCCTTTCTTGGATAAATAACAGTAATTACACTTAATAATGATAATATTCATAAGGAGATTAAGCTCATCAGTAGCACTAATGTTTGTATGCCCGGCATTTACATGCTGAAATAGAAAAGGATATAAAACAAGGTCCCTACTCGTAGGAGCTGGAGAGACAGTACCTTCATTTTAAAAGGCATATAATAGATGAAAAGATAGCTAAAAAGAAAACTAGGGTAAGTGCATGATAGGCTAAATCATTAGTCAACAGAGCCAAATATCAATGGTACAACGATTGAAATTTCTTTTGAGAGCCCCCCCTTTTTTTAAAAAAAGTAAACTTCTTCTAACGCCACTTCTTCAAAATAGACTCACCTAGGCCATGGTATTTTGTGGAAGAGCCACACTCAAGGGGCCAAAGAGCCTCATGTGACTCGCGAGCCACAGTTTGCCGACCATGGGGCTCGGGTGATTAGGAAAGCTGCACAGACCTGGTGGAAGTTAAACAGACGTTTTAGGACAATGGCACCTCCACACCTACCTGCACAGTTTATTTCATTGTTCCCACTGGCAAACCTCCCCCTCAACTGAAAAATTCCACATCACCACTGTTGCTCCAGTAAACTAATATTTCTGCCCAGCTCAAGGTTAGTAATTTTATTAAGATGTGATAAGGTGGCCTAATATTTTTTTTATTAAGCCTAAAGCCAGAGCACAGCCTCAGGTTACATCTTCAAGTGATGAATAGCATAAACAATGGGACCAACTTTAATTTCAAGGAACTTTCCTGGCCACCCGAGGTCACGCGATAAGGATGTCAGTGAAATTGAAGCATTCACCTGGAAAAGATAATAACCACAGGCCTGGACAGCTGGGAAAAGAGAGAAGCATTTGGATCTATAGTTTAAATAACATTGAAGCTGACTTTAAGTATTTTTTAAATTTAAAACTAACCAAAGGGGGGGAGACTCAGATTTTGTTTGTGGGTTTTTCCTTCTCTTCTCTCTTGCTTATTCCTTTATCACGACCACTTCCCACTAATCCCTACCCTCCTCTCTCTCCATGGAGGAAAATGAGAAGTTGAACAAACTTAAACCCTCTGGGCAAATTTTCCACGGGCATTTGGTCATTGTTTTTACTTTTCCTGGTTCAATCCATACAATAGTAAGATACCTGAATCTACTGTTTGTCCAAGTATAGTCTAAGCCCATGAGTGAGATGAGAGGGTCCGAAAACAAGACTCCAAACTCGAACGCCAGTTTTCTTTTCTCAAGAATCAAAATCTGGCACTGCCTGCTATCGTGTGCTAAAACCAGTTGCCTCATAGTTGTAGAATTGTTTACAGGAGGGTTCAAACAAAGGATGCATGCTGTGGGGTTTTCTTGGGGGGAGTGGGGGAATGCCAATTATTTGCTAAGCATTGTAACACACTGGACATATTTTCCAGGTAACGTCAACATTTGCTGCTAATGAACTGGGTCTGTCGTTTCCAATATACCATACCTCAGGGACTCTAAGACTCTTTGATTATAAGACGTGCTGTTATTTTATTTCATTGATTTTTTACAGAGAGGAAGGAGAGGGATAGAGAGCTAGAAACATCGATGAGAGAGAAACATCGACCAGCTGCCTCCTTCCTGCACACCGCACTGAGGACGCGCCCGTAATCAATGTACATGCCCTCGACCGGAATCAAACCTGGAGCCTTTCAGTCTGCAGGCCGACACTCTATCCACTGAGCCAAACCAGTTTCGGCTACGTGCTGTTATTTTAGAAACACCGAAGCAAAACCATGCTGCTGATTAAACAGGATTCCTTCCTAATCATCCCGCAGGATGCGTGTGCCAGTCACACCTGCCTCTTGTTGCTTTGCATTTCTTTCATCTGTTCTAAGAAGCGTGGCCACCTCTCCTGCCTTCGGCTGCATGGCCTGGAGGGCACTGAGCGATCCTTTGCGAGTGTCTCGATGCAAAATGCAGTCCAGTTTCCTCTTCCTCTTTGTGGCCTATATAAAGTTCCTGACTGCTGTTTGCTGAGAAAATATGGAATTGCAATTATTTCTCCAACAATGAGTAGATGCTCTAACGAGTGGAGCTCTACTGAGTAGATCCAACAATGAATAGATGCTCTACTGACGACAACACCTCTATGCTTCACGGCTGTGTCTAGGTCAGCCGTGGGCAAACTACGGCCCCCGGGCCGGATCCAGCCCGTTCGGCTGTTCTATCCGGCCCGCAGAGCCAAAAGAGCAGAGGGTTCTCTTGCTCTCCCCTCCGCTCCTTCACCAGCAGCCCAAGATGAGAGTGCCAGCATGGTCAGGTTGTTTTTGTTCCGGCCCTCCGGTCCAGTTTAAGAACCCATTGTGGCCCTCGAGTCAAAAAGTTTGCCCACCCCTGGTAGGTCCTCTTACACACACAATGCCGAGTTGTGGTGTCACCTCCCCGAAGACATTTTATTTTTTTAAAAAAAATATTTTATTGATTTTACACAGAGAGGAATTGAGAGGGATAGAGAGTTGGAAACATCAATGAGAGAGAAACATCGACCAGCTGCCTCTTGCACATTCCCCACTGGAGATGTGCCCACGACTAAGGTACATGCCCTTGACCGGAATCGAACCAAGGACCTTTCAGTCCGCAGGCAGACGCTCTATCCACTGAGCCAAACCGGTTTCTGCTCCCCGAAGACATTTTAAATAGCTTTTAAAACCAACAGGGCAACAATACTCGTTACTTAGCTGAAGTGACATCCGTGCGCACAACCAAGGCCAAATGTGTGCATCGGTGCACAGTGACAACCACAACCCTGCCGAGACTGTAAGATGCCATTGAGTGTAACACCTGGCCTGTTTCCAACTGTGGAAAATATCCACATCTTACAATTGATAAAACATGGTGACATAAATTACACGCACACACACACACCTGGATGACAAAACCGTACCGGAAATTCTTGGCTCACAAAAGGTCTCCTAATTGCTGTTCCCACGCTGACAACTTCAAGGGCACTTCAGAGTTGCATTGCCATTGACCTGATCGCTGGCCTAGTTTTGCACACTGGGCTACAATTTAAGGACACTGTGCATGAAACGAAAGTAATTACAGCGTGAGCACTCTGAAGGACATCCCTCGCTCTCACCCACCCCTCATCCTCCTCCCCTCGCTGGGAGAGTATAGGAGGAAATCATTCCAAAGCTGCAGAGACTGCCGCTGACTTTAGCTGAGGGTTGCCTTCTCAGGCTTGCTGATTCCTGTGATGTTTCCATCCCAAGAGTGAAGGACAAGGACCCTGCTCTTGACCTGGTAGTCTTACTGAGCATGGTGCCACCAAGGACCATTGGGGCTGAACCCTGCCGGGGAGCTCTGGAAGCCAGCGTGGGTGAGAGAGGGGCTGTGTTCACCACTGCCCCCTAGTCACTGGTTGAGGGCTGCTCCCATGCTCGGGCGTCCATTCACAGAACCGGAAGCCGGCTCCCCCTCCCGGAAAGAACACTCCACACAGATCTCAGGGGCTGGGAGCTGCATGTCAGAGCGACCCACACAGGAAGGTGGGTGTTGAATAGACACAGGCGGGGCCCCGGATGGAGCACCTACACTCTGCGAGGGCCCGCTCTGGGAAGGCAAGTTCCCGCCCATCCCAGGCCTACTGCCTGATCCTGTCTACAGCCGGGAGGAAAGTCGCTGTGGGTGGGAGAGAAGAAAACCACAACCACGGCCACGAAACCAGCAGCATCTCCCCCGACGCATCCATCTGGGTCTCCCAAGGGAAGCAGATTTTGCGTTGCGAGCGCCAGGATCTTGGCTGGAAACAAAGCCAGCTCCTGGCACCTCATCGTCCCAGCTGTGTGTACAGCGCAGGCGAAGGCCTTTAGCAGCCTGGCAGCACGGGCGGGGAGGAGGGTTGCCTCATTGTCACGCCCGCTCCTGCACCCGTGATTTCACTTTAAAATTAGCTTCTTGTTATACAAGGGGTCGTCCACGGGGGCGGGGGGGGGGGAGGGGGGCGGGCTGGAAGAGACCTCCTCAAGCTGGACAGTTTTTGTGGACTTGAACTTTTCGGGCTTTTCTTCCTCCACTTTGACTTCAATGGATCCACTATTCCCAGAGGAGGGAGGGATGGCTTTGGGGAGCCCAGGGGAGCTCTGGGGAGCCCTGGCCCGGACCCCTGGCATGGAGCTGAGTAACTGACCAAACCGACGTGCCTCCCTCCTCAGCCTCTCACCCTGAGGCCAGTCTTTCTGTTCCAAGAGGAGCTGAGTGTGGAACGGGGCTGACGATGCAGGGTTCCTCGTAACCGGGTTTCCCCGCTGACCGCTCACCGCACTCTAGGGCATGCACCCCCTCCAGCTCCCCCTTCGTTTGCCAGCCACGCGAGGCCAAGAAACCAGAGCGGCTCACTCGTCCCGTGGGTGGGAGGAAGCCCAGGACTCAAAGCGAGCTCCGTTTTCACGATGGAATTCCCAGGGCCAGAGAAGGAAGAGAAACGTGCCCAGCGTGCGAAAGGGACGTGTCGTGTCTCGAACGTGTCTCCACATCGAGGTCTGAGCTCTCCTGGGTGTCCACGTCCACCCCCAGAACGAGAACACGTTAGGGAGACAGACACATGCTCCGGCAGTTTGTGAATGCGACGGGGTCTTTCCTGAGGTTCCCACGTAGAGTGGGTGAGTCCCTGTGGCTCCTTCACCCATGTCCCTCAGCCCACCTGAATCCACCTGCGGCTGCCGGGGGTGGTTCCTGTTCATGCCCAGGGCCTCCCACACCAAATACCTGCCCCCTCCCCTCTGCTGGCACCAGGTCCCGCCTGCCACAGTGACCCTCCCACAGTAACACGGAGGAGTCATATCCCCACTTCAGTGGGGACAATTCGAGGTGTTTTCTGTCCAGCTTCCCAGAAGGGCCCCAGCAAGACCGAGCCCCAGGTGCCCAGCAAGACTGAGACCCCACTTTCTCCCCCCACCCCCCTACCTGCTGCAGTCGCCTGTTTAAAGACCCGCACACGCGGCATCGGCATTTCTCTTCTTTACTTCCTACCTTCTCAGTTCAGCTCTCTGAGAGGCCCTCCCCAAGCACCTTCTGCACCCAGGTTTTTGTCTCAGGGTCCGTTTTTTTTTGGGGGGGGGATGCAAGCTAAGCCAGGGACCCAAATACAAGCAATATTCTTGCTTCAAGACTGAGTCTCTTGTTCCTCTTCCTCCCCTCTCCACACTCCAGAAAGTTACATAAGCAACGCAATCTGGCGGATGTGATCAGATCCTCTCTCCTCTGCCAGTCCCCGCAGCCCCTGGGCCCAGCTGGCAGCTCCCGGCCCTCTCCGGGGAAGTCCGGGCAGCTGGTAAACAAACGCCTTCCTTCGCTCACCGTCCCGGGGGCCGGGGAAGCGTGTGCTCAGATCCCTCGTTTGCAGGCTGCCGGTTCTCAGCACTTCGTTGCGCTCGCTGCAGGTTTGTGCTATTCCCGGAGGAACGGAAGTCGTGAAAATCGAAATAGAACTTTTACTTGCACGGCGAAATCCCTGCTGTCTGGATACTACTGCCTTGCGGCACGCAATGGTTTCCTCCTCTCCTCTGGCTACCTTCCCACCGGCATCCCCTTTGGGCGTTGCTCAGCATTATCCCCATGCGAGAGAGCCCCAACCTGGCTGCTCCTAAAACCCCAACCTCTGGCGAAGCTCAGGAGGCGCTGGGCACCACTGGGAACTCCCTGTCCCCGCTCGGGTCTCGGGCTTGTCCAGGGGAAGCCCGTGCGGACCCGCTGGTGTGGTCAGGCCCGGCGGTCAGCGGTGTGGAGAAGAAGGCATGGCGGCTCCCTGTTCCTCTGCACCACTTCTTTCTTTGGGCCCCACATGCTTCCTCCTCCCCTCCACACACACACACACACACACACACACACACACACACACACACACTCACACCCTCCACCACATTCTGGAGTCCCTGCCTTCCACCCCATGCTCCCAGCTTTTGCCCTCCTGCTCTCTGGATTGAGCCAGGATAGCAAGGGACAGGTAGAGAAGGATTAGGCCTAAAATGTTCACGCTCTTAAGGCCCGGATTCCCAAGACCATCTGATTCAACGCCTGTTTTGGATTATAGATATATTTTTTAATACTTTTTATTATTTTTACAGAGAGGGACAGAGAGTTAGAAACCTCAATAAGAGAGAAACATCGATCAGCTTCCTCCTGCACACTCCCTACTGGGTATGTGCCCACAACCAAGGTACATGCCCTTGACCGAAATTGAACCTGGGACCCTTCAGTCCGAAGGCCAACACTCTATCCACTGAGCCAAACCAGCCAGGGATGGATGATAGATATCTTGCATTCTTACTTTATTGGCCTAAAATACCATGGATATGTCTTATAGAACACTTGTACACATAACATATTTTTAAAAATCAACATAATCCCCCACATATAACATAGCGTAAGTTTCAAGTGTGTTCTCTAATATAAATAAAGGTTAAATAATGTGAACACAGGATTTTGGGAGCGGGACAGCTGGCCACGTGGGCCAACAGGGGTATGTCCCAGAGGCCACTCCAACCCCAGATGCAACGTTGGGGCTAGTGACATTATTTTTCAAAAATGGTGGCCACCTCCTATTAAAAACCCCAAATAACAACAAAAACATACAGTCTTTACTTGACTTAACAGGGCCCACATGCTTAGTTAGTTTAGTCGTGTTCAGACTGTGCCAAAATACCCTGGATTTGACATGCTACATAAGTAGCTTCTAGGCTTGGGTAATTAGAGACAGGCCTTTCACCCACCTGTGTGTCCAGTGGGTCATTCAGCATCACGTGATGGTCCATCCAGCAGGATGTTGGACACCCCGCTTCTTGCCCACCCAACCCTTGGCAAATGCCACCCCATTATTGTCCTCACTCAGAAAAGTCCCCATCAATTTCCAAAATGTCACCCACAGGGCAGTACCAGCCACACTACAAAGCATCGCCCGCCCCTTGCCATCTACACACACAGGCCACAGGAGTTCAAACAGAACTGGGACTCCAACGTGAAACCCCAGTGGCCACAGGAGTTCAAACAGAACTGGGGCTCCAATGTGAAACCCCAGTGAAACCCCAGCGGCTCAGCGGGGCCAGCTCTCCATCCCCAGAGCTAATGCTCTCTGGCAGGGAGCTTGGCCAAGGAGCTGTCCAAGGTGCTGGAGCTGAAGCGTTCAAAGCAAGGAACGATACACATGCTGTCCTTGACCACGGAGGGCAGCATGGCAAGAATGATCAACATTTTAAATGTCCCCACCCTTTAACCAAGCAAGTCCACTTCTGGGAATTTATCCCATAGGTAAACTGTGCATGTGCAGGACGATGGATAGTCCAAGAGCCTCAGTTACTATTAAAAAGCATTGGAAACTATTTCAACTTTTATCAACAGGGCACTGGCTAGATGAACAAAGGCATACCCATTCAATGGAGTATTCTATAGCTATTGAGGCAGAGCGATGCCAATAATGCAGGATGACCTCACTGTATATTTTTAGTGAAAAAGGCAAAGTAGAGACCATGGTGTGTTCTGTGCTTCCACGTGGAGATTTTATATATATATATATATATATATATATATATATATATATATATATATATATATATATAGTGTGTGTGTGTGTGTGAGTGGTGTGTGTGTGTGTGTGTGTGAGTGAAAGGGAGAGAGAGAGAGAGAGAGAGAGAGAGAGAGAGAGAGAGAGAGAGGCTTCTTTGATTTGCTTGTATGTGCATAGACTCTCTTTGGAAGAATTTAGCAGAAACTGGAGGCACTCAGTTGACACTGGATGGTGGAAGGACAGGGATGAAAGAGAGACTTACTTTTCACTCTATACCACTCCTACCCTATAAGTTTTGAATTATTTGCATTTACTACCAATTCAAGCCATTTTAATTTCATCGTTAAGACAAAGAGTCTTCCTGATAAGGCTGTCTTGGAACAGCTGTGTCCTCAAGCCTTAACTCAAAGGGGAGAGAACGGAGGCCATCCGGCACCCGGTGGGCGGGGAGGTGGGACGTGTCTCTGCTGGCAGCAGGCACAGGGCAGGAGCACACACCTGTCCCCTGCTGCGAGGGGCCGGCTCCCAGGGGAGGCTGCGACAGCAGGACCACAGAGACCCAGACTGCCCCTCAAGGAACTGCACCCTCTCCATTCATCCGCTTTCCCAAAGTACGACCAGGGGGCTTCCCCTAAAATTTCTTCAAAGGAAAGTGAGCCAGAGGACAGGCCTGAGGGCACTGGCTGCCCGTTACCCTGGCAACCATCGTTGGAGGGCTTCCCAGCATTAGTTTGAAAAGCGAAGGCTCGTTCTGCATGGAGGTCGGTTGGCGGGGGAGCTGACCTCTTCCCACTCCTGTCACCTTTTCCTAAGGGGACTTCTCATTTCCGATAGCTCTCACATCCCCGGCTGTAAGGGACTGTGCTAAAAACAATTTGCCGGGTGGCTATCTGGGAGTCAGTGGCCCAGAGGAAGGCCAGCAAATGGCTCTTTA
The DNA here is from genome assembly GCA_963924515.1 of Vespertilio murinus. NCBI lineage: Eukaryota > Metazoa > Chordata > Mammalia > Chiroptera > Vespertilionidae > Vespertilio > Vespertilio murinus. The sequence goes on along the minus strand of OZ004715.1, from coordinate 7,002,301 downwards.
TTCACCACTGCATGCCTTGTCAACGCAGCCAACTACACCAAGAGTCGCTTGTCGTTATTATTGTTTGTATTATTATGACTACTTATTCATCACTCAACATGTGTCCAGCCTAATCCTTGCCCCGAGTGAATAAGTCACAATGCCTGGGTATGCTCATATAAATGAAGGGTTCAGTCGACAAATGTTTATGGGGTAACTGCTGTGTGCCAAGGAGATGAATGTAAAATATGGTGGCTCTAACTCGGAGTGCCTACAAAGGATTAGCAGCAGGCCTGAGGTGCCAGGGGATTAATGGCCCCTCCCTGGAACTGCCCTCCACCAGCGACTGACCAGCGCTGATGTACGCATGCCTCAGCCCCCTTGGTCCCCGGAGGTGACATAACTCTGACCAAGATGTTCCATGCTGCCCCCACGTGCTCCCCAGTGGGGTTAAGTACCACCCACCCGTGCCCCTGGACATTTGTCATTGTGATGTCGCTCTAGCCCTCCTTAAGCCAGCCTGCTTCGCTCCACCCGGTGGCGTTGGGATTTGTGACCCTAGGATGACAGTCCCCAAGGTCTTCTGCAGATTTAAGATTCCTTGAGTCCACCCACCTCTTAGAAACGCCGGTGGGAGCATGAGATCCTCTTCCCCATCCAGGCGGGGTGCAGTCTGTCGGGGACTAAATGCCCATGACCTCCCAAAATTCATATGTGGAAGCCCCGACCCACGCAAAGGAGGCGTGGGACCTTTGGCTGGTAATCAGGGTTGGCTAAGATCCAGGAGGGTGGGGTCCTCATGATGGAACCAGTGCCCTTGTGAGAAGGAAAGCAAGCAGCTTGCGCTCTCTCTCTCTCTCTCTCTCTCTCTCTCTCTCTCTCTCTACCACGTGAGGACACAGTGAGGAGACAGGCATCTAAAGGCCAGGAGGGGAGATCTCACCAGGACCTGACTGTGCACCCCTCTCCCCATCTTGGTCCGGGATTTTTGTGGCACCGCAGGGACAGGGAGGCATATATGGAAATGAAGGGGCAGCTAGCACCCCCTTAGCAGCGGGCGGCCAGTCAACGTGCATGGAGTTGGTGGGCAGAGGCCCCCGGCTCTCCAACGGCCTCAGGTGGGCTAGTTATGGGGCAAGTTCCAAGAGGTACCTCACTGAGTCCCCAGGGGATTGAGGCCACAGCATTGACCTGCCACTAACATGCACTGGGCAGTCTCCTCTCTCCCTGCACCCTCGCCCCGGCTCCCTGAGGTCACTCCCACAGGCAGTTCCTGCAGCCACGGGCCCGTCTCAGCCCTGCTGTTGTGAGCACCAGAACTAAGACAAGAGACTCTAAAGGAACTCATCCTTGAGGAAAGGAAGCGCTGTTCGCCTCAGCCACAGTGACTTCTTGCCTTCCAGCCAGTCAGTCCCTATACTGGCAGGTGCCACTGGCTACCGGGGCCTTTGAAAACTTCCAAGACAAATAATGGCATTTCTAACATGTGTCCAAGAGAAAAACAAACTCAAGGCCCAAAATAGACGTTCTCAAACGAACATGTCTCTAATGACAGCAAACAGTCCCCCGGCCTCCTTCAAATGGGGATCACTTGTAACAAGTTTAAATGCTATGAATAATAAATTAGGAGGCTCTCCTGTGTCCCCGGAAATTCCACTCAGTTCTCAACAAAGGCGAAATTCCTTTCGCCCACAATCAGACGGAAGCGTCTAGTCAACAGTCACACGTTTCCTCTCACTGCTCCTCTCTCCCAAATGCCGCGTGTGGGCGTGGTTCCCAGGCTGTGGGTGCCCCGGGTGAAGGCAGGGACCCTCCGCATCAGGGCCCCGGCCAGCCCGGCGTGAGTTCATGCCAATCCGGTGCCCAGCTCCTAGACCCTCTCCCTGCCCCACCTTCTCCCCGCCAAGCTTGGGGGTGAGGGGGCACCAGGACCCCAGGAGCTGTCCCCACAGTCCCACCATCCCCGACCCAAGGCTGAGCCTAGATTCGGATTTTGGAAGAACTTCTCCAAATCTCTCTCCAGGAGGCAGAGGAGGGTCAGGAAGGGGTTGAGGGCCCACCAGGTGGATCGGATGGATAGCGGGATGGGTGGCGACCCCCAGGTCCCAGGCTGGGGCCGCTGGGGACCTGTGTGCCCTGGGTGAAATGGCGTTGGCAGAGCCCTCGCAGGGTCGCTGAACTCTGGCACCCGGTAGCAGATGTCAAGGGGGAGATGGGTGTGGACCCCCGCGGCTCACTGGCTCTGGTCCCCTGCTTCGGAGCCAGGGGCTCGATGCGCAGGGAAGGGCGCTCCAGCGTCTTGGGGTCTCCCCTTCCAGCTCGGGGCGGGCCAGTGAGGATGGGTGAGGTCTCCTCTCAAAGCCGAGCCACCGGACTGGCGACCCTCTGGGTCCTGGGGAAGGCGGGCAGGGCGGATGCCTGGGTCGGCGGGGAACCGAGACGGGGGCTCTCAGGGGCGCTCGCTGGCGCCACTTGGCGACCAGAAGCGAGCGCTGCGGGCGCCCGGACCCGGAGGCAACTGGCCCCGAAGAGAACCCAGCCCTTTCCCCAGCTCTGAGCCAAGCCCGAAGGTGCCCCCTCCCCGCGGTGGCGCAGCCACCACTCCCTCCACGCCCCCCCACCCCCACCCCAGCTCCTCGCTCTCGGGGTCCTGGAGGCCTGCGGGGGCCTTTCCCGGGCTGAGAAGAAAGTGAAGACCCCCTCCCTGCCCCCAGGAGACAGCTCCCCGGTCCAGAGACCAGCAGCCGCCTGGGGTGCCCAGAGGGGCGACACCCCCTCTCGCTCAGCACTGCACTTTGCTGAGTTCTGACCACATGCTGGGGGCCAGCGTCCCCCCAGTTTCCCCTCCGGCCCCTCGCGTCTAAACGTGGGCAGTTTCTCATGGGGCTGGGGGTGGGGGAGATCCAAGTCTTAGGCTTCCCTCCCTGGGGCGCCCGGGGGTGCTGGGCCGGGCCGGGGAGCGGGGGCGGGACCGAGCTGGTGGGCCAGGGGCGCGCGGGGGTGGGGTGGGTGGGGATGAGGGCAGCTCTGGGACGGAGCGGGGGTGGGGGTGGGGGTGGGGGTGGGTGGGGGTAGCTCTGGGGCGGAGCGGGGGTGGGGGTGTGGGTGGGGGTGTGGGTGGGGGCAGCTCTGGGGCGGAGCGGGGGTTGGGGGTGGGGGTGGGGGTGGGGCTGGGGTGGGGGCAGCTCTGGGGCGGAGCGGGGTGGGCCCCGGACACGCGCCGGGAGGGCTCACCGGTTCCCGCCCGGCCCCCGCTCTCCCCGGAGCCGCCTGGGTGGGGGCCGCCCCGCCGCCGCCCTCGGAGGAGCACGTGCGGGGCTGCGTCAGCCGGGCGGCCCCCGTGGCCGGCGCCGGGCGGGGCTATTTAAGCGGCGGCCCGGCCGGCTCGCCCCGAACTTGGCCGGGCTCCCGCCGCTCCGCTCCGAGCAGACCCGCCCGCGCCTCTCCTGCTCCGCAGGTAGGTGCCCGCGCTCCCTCCCCGAGGGCAGCCCCGAGAGCCCGTCTGCCCCGGGCGCCCTGCCTGGCACCCACGGTCCTGGTTCCCCTGCCGCCCTCCTGCCCCGGGAAGGACGGTCTCACAGTCCGGAGCGCCGGGGAGGGGTTGGGGTTGGGGCTGGGGCGGGGGGTGCTGAACAGCTGCATCCTGCAGGCAACGCGGGGATGCCCGGTTGCGGGGATGAGCGGGCGCACTGGGGTTTGTCTGTGGGAGGGCGCACACCTCACCGTCTACTAGGGCTTTGAGTTAAGTTCATCCCGCTAAACGCTGGTCTTTGGGGATGTGTGTGTGTGTGTGTGTGTGTGTGTGTGTGTATTTGCTCGCTGATCAGAAATACAGATCAGAAATACAGCGCAGGCGAGCCCACCCCCCACCCCGGGATGGAGCCCGTAGTTCTGACTTGTTGCAAACCCTGCCCGTGCCCATCTCCTAGTCCATCTTTTTTTAAAAAAAATATATATATATATATATATTATTGATTTTTTTACAGAGAGGAAGTGAGAGGGATAGAGAGTTAGAAACATCAATGAGAGAGAAGCACCGATCAGCTGCCTCCTGCACAACCCCCACCGGGGATGTGCCCGCAACCAAGGTACGTGCCCTTGACCGGAATCCAACCTGGGACCTTTCAGTCCACAGACCAATGCTCTATCCACTGAGCCAAACCCGTTTGGGCTCCTAGTCCATCTTGAAGAAACTTTATAAATATGGCTTTTACTACTTGTCGCTCCCTCGTTTTAAACGGTACTCCCCCCCCCCCCTTACTCCCCTAGCAAAAGCTTCTTACTGTCTGGAAGGTGCGACCTTCTCCAAGGGTCAGAGTCTCCCGGCCGCCTTCCCTGTAGGAGATTCCCCGCTGTCTTCCACCTCTTGCGCCCGCAGTTAGAAGAGAGACCTCGGCAAACACTCCCTCAAAGTAAAAGCAACCAGGGCATTCCTTCTGCCAAACAGGGTGGAAGACAGGGTCTCTGTCCGCCCCCCGACGGCAGTGTCCTTCACCCCAAAGACAAGCCAGATGCGCCCAGACGCGCGTCACGTGGCTGCCGGGCTCCGTGCGCTCAGCGAGTCCGTGGCTCCAGGTTTGGGCTGTGCCCTCCTCTCCGTTCCCGGGGTGCCCGGCCCTCCCCGAGAGCACACAGCCGCCTCATCTTCTCGTCCACAGCCCCCCTTTGCTCCGGCAGCCATGAAGAGCGGCGTGTGCCTGTGCGTGCTGGTGGCGGCGGCGCTGGCGGCGGGCACCCTGGCGCAGCCCGTGCCTCCCGCGGACCCCGAGGGCCCCGGGGCGCAGCGGGCCGAGGAGGCGCCCCGGAGGCAGCTGAGGGCGGTGCAGAGGGCGGACGGCGAGCCCCCCGCGCACCTGGGCGCGCTGCTGGCCAGATACATCCAACAGGCCCGGAAAGGTAGGCTGCCCCCCTGCCCCTGCCCCTCCACCTCCCCCACCCCGCCCCTGCCCTGCTGGGACTCCCCAAGCGGATTCGCCCCTCCAGCGTCTGCCTCATCCAGGCGGGCAAACGGTGCAGAGCAAACACAGACGACAAAGGTTTTTCACTTTCCTCCTCCTCCTCCTCCTCCTCCTCCTCCTCCTCCTCCTCCTCCTCCTCCTTCTTCTTCTTCTTCTTCTTCTCTCTCTCTCTCTCTCTCTCTCTCTCTCTCTCTCTCTCTCTCTCTCTCAACTGCCCAGCAGTGCAGTTTCCTGGTCATCCTTTGTGGCAAGCAGAGCTATCAGGAAGGGAAACTTTTTAAAAGAGCTTCCTTTAAACCGATGTTTGGCACGGCGCTGCGCCGTATTCCGGAGACGTGAGAAGAGAATATTCCTGAACAAGCTGCTGGCTCAGCCAGGGCTCCCAGGTCCATTCAGCAGCCTCTGCTGCACCTGCGGGGGAGGGGGCGCAGATCCTGGCACTGGGAACCCCCAGCAGGAAGTGCTCCCTCTGGGAACGCTGGAGCAGCCCGGAGGGCAGCAGTTTAAAAAGGAGCGGCAATGTGTCGGTTTCCCCAAGTCCCTCACGGGAGGAAAGGACCAGTAGGTGTTTGGAGTTCCTGGCGGTGATGTAACAGAATTACCCAACAAAGAGCCCCGCTCGTGATTTTGCTCTTGGAGGGATGTCCCCCCAGTGCGACCTCCGCAAAGGCCTCCTCCAGGAACGGGGTGGTCCAGGGGCTGCTAGCTGAGTGGCTTACGGACCCCCCGCCCCGCCAGTCCCTTCCCTGGACCTGCCTCAGCCCTAAAGAGGGAGGAGGCTGGAGCGCCCCCTTTGGTGCGTTCCAGAGGGAGGCGTGCCCATGGCTAGGGCCCTAGGGAATCGTGACTGCGACCCAGGCTGGTTTTTTCCACCAACTCCGTCCATACTGATGGTGAACACAGCGACCCGTGGGCCGGTCTGGACAATCAAACCACAGCAAACACTGTGGGGGCGGGGACAGGAGGGGGTCCCTCTCAGGAGGCTCACTTAACCCCCTGGTGTGCCCAGGGCCTGGATTTGAGCCCTCACTCCTGTCCCCATTCGACTGGGGGAGGGGACATGGAGGGCTTCTCTCCCCAGAGTCTCCCGCAGTTTCCTTCGAAGGTGAGACCAGGGCCTTTTAGAGCAGGCGATTTCAGAAAGAAGGGACAGGTGATTTGTTATATTTCTTCCTCTCTTTGGGAAATTGTCCCAACTACCATCTTCTTTTTCTTTTTTTTTTAAAAAATACATTTTTTATTGATTTTTAGAGAGAGCGGAAAGGAGTGGGAGAGAGTGATAGACACATCAAGGAGAGAGAAGCATCACTGATTGGCTGCCTCCTGCATGCCCCCTACTGAGGATGGAGCCTACAAACCGGGCATGGGCCCCAGCTGAGATTAGAACCAGGGTCCTCGTGATTTGTGGGTCGGCACTCAACCACTGAGCCACACCGGCTGGACCCAGCTACCTTTACTTCTGCTTTACTTCCCTAATCATTAAATTGAAAGAGGTGGACTACCTCTCAGGAGTCAGAAAGTCTGAAAACTTTTGAGGTTCCTAGAGATTGTCTGGAAGTCATTGAAATATCTGTCCTTAGAGGTGGGTTGCATTTCAGCCGGGTATATCCTCGGCTTTTCACTGAGCCATAATCCGGACTCTCCTCCCCACTTCCAGGAAACACGCCCAAGAAACAGGTCTGGGAAGGAAGTTAGTCACCACGCCACTTCCCTAGGACTGACCTTGACTTTCTCCCTCACCTCTTAGCCCGAGTGACGCTCTTCTATCTGAAGACTATGAACAAAGAACAGATACTTACTAACGTAAACACCATACAGTTTTCTTTGACGATTTGGCATATTTTGAGATCAAATCAGATTTTTTTTTTTACTCAACTGTGGTATATGTTATGCTGAAAGGTTCTAAAGAGGTAATGCTTGCTTTGGGCAGCGCTGAGAAGCTTGGCATTAGGAATTTGTCTGCAGACGTTTCAAAGACCTGAGGAGAAGCGGGTCCCTTGGGGAGGGAGGGGGTGTAAGGTGCACCTGCCCCATGCCAGCAAGGCCCCGGGGCCACAAAGAGTGGGGACAGTGTTCCCCAGTACAATGGAACCACTGCGTGGTCCTTTGTCCCTCGACTCTTGAAACGACCTTGGCTTTGCCCATGGAGGCCCCCAGGGACGTTTCATGCCCCTTAGTTTGCACAAGAGAAGGCTTTATCCTGACTTCCCACCGGGAGCCCACTGTCTGTGAACTCTGGGCTAGGAAACCACCTCTTCGCGTTCCTGCTCCCTCCCCGCGCTGAGACACAAGGAGACTCACTCTGTTCCTAAGGACTTAACTGCCATCCCAAAGGGCCCATTTCGGGTTCAGCTATTGCGCCGTGGTCCAAATGACTGAATTAAATCATCTCTTTATTGCTCCTCTCTCTCTCTGCCCACCCTCCTCCGATGCTACTGATGTGCTGAGTTTTGAGGTCTGACGGTGCTTTTTTCTTGATAGCACTTTAAAATAGAAGGCAGCTTTCAGTTTAATGCTTTTTTAAGCCGTATTTCTCTCGCAATAGGGCCTGATTCCTTCCTTGTAACCGTTCCGACAACAAAATATGGGCATCACACGATCTTGACAAGAGCCAGGGATACTGAGGAATAGAAAGGGGGGAAGACAGACATAGGGGGTGGGAATGGGGAAGGCTGGGTGGGCGTCTGCTGAGGGCCAGCTGCGTGAGGGGAAACACTTCCTCCAGCGAGGAACAGCGGGGCAGGTCCCAGCTGGGAGAGGCTGGAGTCAAGAATCCACCTGATCCTTGCAGATCAAGAACATCGCCCACGACTAGTACATTCTGCCCTCCGTCCGGTTACACAGACGTGGGTCCTTCTCTTCTCATAGATCCCAGTCCAGCAAGTTCACCGTCTCCGTAGCTCTGTGATACCTTTAAGATACCACTGCACCCACCTATTGCCTGGCCCATCCCATCCTCCTCCTTTGCAAACAGAACTAGTGATGTTCTAGGTGTAAACGGCCCCGTTTCCTCCCTCCCCGCCCCCGCAGCTCCCTCCGGCCGCATGTCCATGATCAAGAACCTGCAGAGCCGGGACCCCAGCCACCGGATCAGCGACCGGGACTACATGGGCTGGATGGACTTCGGCAGGCGCAGCGCCGAGGAGTACGAGTACCCCTCCTAGGGGCCCCGGCCCTCGCCAGTGCCACGGGGAGCACCCTCCTGGCCCCCGGGAGGCAGGATAACGAAGCGATCACACCCCCAGCTCATCGCCTCCGAAGTCTGGCGTTTTAAGTGTCTATTTATTAAGCTCTCAGTGTGAAAGCCCTGTGAGATCCGCTGGCGCAGCCACGCCCCTCGGCAGAATTGTACAAACGGGGAAGGCGGATGTCTCCCCCCCCCGCCCCCTCCCACTGTGACCCCTGGTCCCCCAATGTGGCTATGCTATTAAAGTGATTTCATTCAGTGCCCTTGCTCCTCGTGTCTCCAGGGGCAGAGGGGGGTAGGGGGCAGGGAGTTGGCTTTGATGCTGCAGGCAGGGGGTGGGGAAGGGGAGGAGGGGAGGACGTGTGTGTGTGTGTGTGTGTGTGTGTGTGTGTGTAAGGACCGAGGCGCCAGCTGCACAGCCCAGCCCTGCACCCTGGTTTCCGGGCCGCAGCTGGCACCGCTGCAGAAAGACAACCCAACCGAGCCCCACGTGTCTGGGTAAAGCCCAGAGTGGCAGCGGGGAGCGGAGCCACAGTAGCGTGCGTGGGAATTTGGGGTGGCTTTGAGGGGACCTGGTGGAGCTTACTGGGCAGGGGAGGAGGGAGCCTAAAGACCTGGCCCCCTGAGCCTCACTCAACGCCACCCCGGAATTCAGGACGGGCCCTCCTCACTGCCCCTCCTGCTCTGGTCTGTATGCCACGGGCCAACACAGGGACCGGGAGCCGGGGCATTAGCCTGGCTCTCCCTCCGCCCTTTCTCGGGATTCTGGCCAGACTTCTGCAGCTAAGCTAGTAAGTCTCACAGCAGCTCACGAGCTCTGCTTTCAGGGAGCCTGGGGACCCCCACAATTCCCCTACCTCCCCCCCTTCCCCCCCCCTGCTAGCTGCCCCTCCTGAGTCCCTCCAGCGGGCAGGGCCTCCACCCAGGCCGCTCCCCCTCCAGCTGTCCTGGCCATTTGCACCCCTGGCTCTGCCCATTAGGGCTGCTCTACGGGCTCCTTGTTGCTGATCCATTGAGATTTACAAGTTGGGGAAAAAACCCAACAACAGCTATCATTCTAGCCCAGCTGTGGGCAAGCTACGGCCCGTTCAGCTGTTCTATCCGGCCCGCGGAGCCGAAAGAGCGGAGGGTTCCCTTGCTCTCTCCTCCGCTCCTTCACCAGCAGCCCAAGATGAGAGTGCCAGCATGGTCAGGTTGCTATTGTTCCGGCCCTCCGGTCCAGTTTAAGAACCCAATGTGGCCCTCGAGTCAAAAAGTTTGCCCACCCCTGAGCTAGCTCAACACACCCCCCGTTTTATAGGGAATAAACTGGCCTAAGACCTCGCAATGCATTGAGGATAGAGCCTGCAGCCTCTGGGGTGTCAGCTCCTGGCAGGCTGAGGCATCAAGGTGCCGGCGGTCCCTGCACTTGCGGATGGATAGCTCTGAGCCTCAGCTCTGAGAGGCCCAGCCTGCCCTGACCAGTGACCCCTTAAGCCTCCACGCGGCCAGCAGCTAGAGGCAGGGGGGGGGGCAGAACTCACTCTCTCAAGAGTTGCTTTTCCCTAACCCGGATATAACATATCTCTCCTCTAAAGCGAAGGGGTCTTTACACAATGCACCCCAACCTCCGAGCCCCCCCCCCCCCCGCCCCAGCGGCACCTTTGTGCTCGGGTTGTCAGTCACAGGTAAAAGGGAAGGAGAAGTCTACGTTTATCCTTTTAACAAACAACCACACAAAAACATTTTTTTTCTCGTCTCGGGGTTTAAGAGTTCAAGGAAAGAATCTTGACCACTTAGCTAGACTTCCAGATTGAGATGGAGCCACCCTGGCATATTGGTGTATTTTATCGGCATCTTCAAATTATTGCTACCCTGTTTCCCCGAAAATAAGACAGTGTCTTATATTAATTGTTGCTCCCAAAGATGCGCTAGGTCTTATTTTCAGGGGATGTCTTATTTTTCCATGAGGAAGAATATGGTACACATTTATTGTTAAATGAAAATAAAGGAAATTTATTACCTGTATACGGTACGGTAGTACGGTAGTTGTCAACACAAACCAGACAAACTGTGAATCCTACAGTATCAAGAATTTACTCATTTATTCAATGACAATCATGTCATCATCTTCTGGAACATCATCATCACAATCCAATTCCTGAATTTCTTGGTGAATTTCTTGTGACTCCATTTCTTTCAGAATCAGTGAACCAAATCTCTCATGTTTAGAAATAGCACTGTCTTTAAATGAGCACTTCTTGTCCAGGCAGACTGCTCGCAGTGCATTTGCAATGCAACTGTCAGTGATTTTCTCCCATGCATTCTTCACCCAAGTCACAACTTGTTGCAGTTTAGGTTTCACAAAGTTTCCACGCTGATTTCTCTCCATTCACACAGCAGTGATGTCAGGACTCCGCATAACGCCACTGGTTGCTAGACGCCAGTCGGGGCGGCCCTAGCGACCAGTTTACAGTAAATTAATTTTCATTCTGAGACAGAGCCTGGGGGCCTTATTTTCAGGGGGGTGCCTTAAATTTCACTCAGAAGGAAACCTGTAAGTAGGTCTTATTTTCGGAGGATGTCTTCTTTTTGGGGAAACATGGTAGATAAGTCAACCAGAAGTCAAGCCAAAAATATATATATACTGCCTCGCTAATTTCCCCTGCAACTTCAGAGCAGGGTTAGCCAAAACCTTGGGTGTTTCTTAGGGTGACTGGCTAAGTACCCCTGGGTAGACACCTCCCCCGACCCCGGGCTCCATCCGTATGCTATGGCCGTGGAGCTTAGGAGGTACAGGCTAAAGTAAGGCGCCATGACCCACTTTCTCTGGGAAAAGCAAAGAGTAACGTTATGCGAGGAAGAAGCATTAAAAATGGGGTGGATTGATTTCCAAAGGTGAGGACGCCCTAGTACAGAACACGTTTTGTAAACTATGTTTCGCGTTCCCGTGTTTCCATTTTGTGCTCAGTTTCTTCCCTTAGACCCCAAGCCTGTGTGTATGCTGCCCCTTGGCCTGGAGTGCCTTCATCAAGGCAAACGTGGCTCCTGCTTCATGACCTCCCCCAGCGTCTCCGTGAGGCGCAGCCACCGGCCCCAATTGCTTTTCCCAGGGAAAAGCCAGCACACCTGATTGCTTTCCAGGCAAAAGCCAGCACACCTGATTGCAGGCTTGGATGCTCAGGGCCCATTCCTTCCCGTTTTCTGCTGTCTCTAAGCGCCCTCTACTGGTCACAGAAAATACATTCTCCCACGATGTGATGTTTCCCATCCGTGAGCCCAAACATGCAAGACATGAATTTTATATTTTTCTAATCTTGACTTAACCCCTCTAATGAGCAACTATTCCATTCAGATAATCTAGAATAACTTCACACTCCCACCAACTTCTCCCCAGGTGGCATCTATGGCCCAGTGCCTTCAGATCACATCAAATGGGGGCTGGGCTGAGTCTGGTCCACCAGGTTCCTCGGAGACCCTGGAGGATGGGTCTCCGCCAACGTGTGACGCCACCATTTCAACACGTGGCTTCAGGCGCGGGAAGTGGCATGGATTCTTCTCTGCTCACAGCCCACTTGGCCAGAGCACTCACGTACCCTTGCCCACTGCATTGCTGGGAAACACGTAGACCAGATGGCCCGTTCGGTGAACATCATGGTTTCTCAGCCACAACCGGGATTCATTTCTTCACTGGTGCCCTTCTCTCTGCCTTCCAAACACACCAAGTGCTTTCCGACCTTTGCGCCTTGGCACCCACTGCTCTCTGTGCAGATGCTCTCGTGCTACCTCTCCCAGGGTCGGCCCAAATGCCACCTCCCTGAGGCCTTCCCTGGTATCCCAAGGTAGCCACCCACTCCCTCACACCACCCTATTGCAATTCCCTGCTCGCCCTCATCATGCCACGTTGCCGTGTCTAGTGTTGCCTCTCTCCGGTGGTCTGATGGCAGGCACCTTCCACGAGAGGAGCTGCTCGCTGGTTCACCACCAGATCCCCCCGCTACCCACAACCTGGCACATGGTAGGTGTTCAAGATAGACAGACTTACTCAGCCAATTCATCCTAAGGACTCCTGTGCCCGTTTTCCATGGTTAACAAATGGAGGACCCAAAGCTGGCCCAAGGTCACACCACGGCTCAATGGTAGCACCGGGTATAACATCCACGCTGCGACCACCCGCTGTCTGCTGGCATCATTTCACTGCTTCCCAACATGGAGGTGGCAGAATAATTCAATTGTATCCCTTTCTCACCATTCTCTCTTTGGTGATCCTCCACCGTGTTTGGTTTTTTAAAGTCTCTTAACACAACTCTACAGCAATTATTTAATAATATGAAGGAATCGGTCTCGCAGATGTGCTCACGTACATGGAGAATTACATACATGCAAGGTTTTTACATGACAGTGCTGTGGTAGCAAAAGGTTAGAGTTAACGCAATGCCCAGCCATAGAATGCTGCTCTATATACTGGTCATATTGGGCATGTGCATGTGGTGGGGGAGTAGACAGCCCTGGAAAGTGGGGAAGAACTTCAGGTTAGGATGGGAACGTTGTCTAAGATATTATATTATCTATTTATATAAAAGCCAAGTGACCGGAACAGTGGAACAACTGGAATGACCGGTTGCTATGGCCTGCAATGTCTGGGCCCCGATCGTTCCCCCCAAACTTTCAGCGGCCCCACGCCCACTCCAATGGGGGGCAGGGCCAGCCAACTGCCCACAGCCCCTTCCCCACTCTGGCCTGGCCCTGATCAGTTCCCATCGGGGCAGGCTAGCTGGACCTGTCCCCCCCTAGCTTCCCCCCCCCCATGCACGAATTTGTGCACCGGGCCTCTAGTGTTAAAATAAAGGGCAGGCATGACAGTATGTAAAGAACTGCCTGGGTTTCGTTTCATTTCCCCAAAGAGCTGAAAACCTTCAAAGTCGTCTTACCTGAGGAAGTCATCACCTACCACCCCATGAAAAAAGATCAAGAAATGCAAACCGCAATGCCCTTGTGGTTTCCGTCATTTGAACGTATTTTATTGATATTCATTAGCAAAGAAAAATCTTATTATTGACTTTTGATGCATTACAACACACTTTCTGAGAGCGGCTGCCCCATGTTGATCCTTTATTCGCTACGTCAACCTCCCGAATTGCTGCTTTTCCCTTTGTGAGGACGGGCGGCTCCTCTCTCTGAATACATGAAGTGGTCCGTTCAAGGCATGGTTCTCACGTTCCTTTGTTATCCTACCTACGGCTCTAAAATACATTCGGGTAAGAAGATCTACTACGTTCCTTGCATTGAGTGCACGCATACAGCCACGAGGGGTGCTGGACACAACGGCCCGACGCCTTCGTGTTCACAGAATAAATTAGTCTGAAATCGTGGGACTGGGGTTTGCTCCTGGGGACTTTCTTAGGGCGTCTCCGGTGGACATAAGGTTACACTCCCTTCAACTGAAGGACACATCCTTTGCCAGGTGGAGAGGAGAGCGGGTGTGTGTGTGGTGTGTGTGGTGTGTGTGTGGGGGGGGGGGGCAGTGCAAAATGGCAATTTCACTTGCATGTGATGTCACCCTTGCATACATGTCGGGAACAAATGGCCACAGGACACCATGAGGTACGCGGTAGGCTTCGGATTAGAATAAATAAACGACCTGCTTTGACGAGAGTGCCGGACACTGTGCTTGTTCAGAATCCAGCACACACAAGTAATAAATATGGGTTCCAGGCCCCGACCTCGACAGCAACGGGATGGGGCCCCTTGCTCACTCGCGTCTGTGTCACGAGCACCTTTATCTTTTCCTAAGGATAAAAAGTGGCACGGGGAGGCAGGGGGCTTTTTTGGGGGGGAGGCAAAATGCGTGGGCCTCGAATGGCTGCCACGAAAGACCGCAGGAGGGAAAGCGCCTGGCCCAGACTCGGGCTTCGGAGGAAGGAGTGGACCCAGCCACAGGGACCAAGGCCTCATCCCTCCCTGGAACCAGCTTGGTGTGACGTTTGCTTCCGGTTCCTTTTCCTTGGTCCATGCATTTCATTCCTAGCCTTTTCCCCTGTCCCCTTTCCTTGCAATGCTAGCGCTGAGGCGGTCTTGGGGCCTGATCGTATTCAACTGGGTTGTGCCATTCGCGCCCCGGAAATAAGCGATCTCCCGAGCGGCTCCGGGTGCCTGCCACTTGGGGTTTTTTTGGTGACGTAGAACCACAGGGAGAATGTACCCGGGGACTCCCCTCCGCTGCTTCCCTGCCTATAAAACGTAGAAAAAAATGGAACAGGACACGCCCGGCGGAGTGTAAACAACGTTCTCTTCATTCGGGTCAGGGGCCTGGCCCGACAGCTGATCAGACTCGGGAGGATGACCTCAGGCCGAAGGCCTGGGAAGCCAAGGTCGAGCCTCAAGAAGGAAGCCGCCGTCCCCGGAGGCAGAGGACGATGGAGGTCTCCAGGGGGCTGGCTCGCCCAGAAAAGGAGGATCCGCTCTCTCTCCGGTCCGGAGGGCCACGCCAGCTGCGGACGGAGGCTCCTTACGCTCTTACAGGGCGAGCGTGGCAAAGCGCCCGACGACGCGGGGTGGGGGAGGGTGTGTGTGGGGGGCAGGGCCACTGTGCCCTGTGCCGTGTGACAGCTCATGACGGGCACACCGGCAGCCCGCCCCCGAGTTCCCCGGCTCCCTATCCATGGGATAAGGCCGCTCTGGGGAGTTTCAGTGCTTCTCAAAGGACAGGAGGAGGGAAGGACACGGGCCGGCCCAGCCCCCCCACCCCGGGGGGCCGGCACGGGTGAAGTCCTCACGAGAGCGACGACAGTGCGGGCGGGGGCCGCTGCCCGCGGGATCGGAAGGGAGGGCAGGTCGGATACTGGTCTCCAAGTCCTATGTACACATTTTACAAAAGTCTCCGCTCTTCCCCCCCATGAGGCACGAGGTTGATTTGTCTAGCTTGGGGGCGGGACGGGCAAGGAGGGAAGAGGGAGAGAGAGAGCGAGCGCAGTTCATGGGTGGGGGGAAGGGAGGGAGGGAGAAGAATGAGATTGGTCTCCTCCGAGGAAGGGGGGGGATCCCCCTGCCACCCTCACCGCAAGCTGGTCTGTTTGGGGAGCTTAGCACCCATCAAGATGCCCGAGGTGAGCGTCCCGGGGGCCTTCATCTGCATGCTGGACCCCACCATGGTGGGGAAGCTGCGGTTCCGCCGGATGGCGCCGGTGACGGCGGAGCACCCGAGAGGCAGGCCCTCGGGTCCCAGGCCCCCGGGGACCAGGGCCCGTGCGGGGCCCGGCGCCCCGCAGAGGAGAGGCCCCCGGTCCTCCGTCAGGATGGGGATGGGGGCCCGCGCCCCCGAGGTCACCGCCTTGGCCACGCCGAACCTCCGGACTTTGTCCACCAGGTTGAGGTTGGAGACCGACACGTCCGTCTGGCTCTCGCTGCTGCGGACGGGCTTCTTCTCCCGCACCTCCCGCAGGATGGAGCTGGCCGGCTTGGACGCCAGGAAGTTGTCGTAGGGCGGGCTCGTGCACTTGAACTCAAAGGCGGGCGGGGAGGACGCGGGCGTCTGCAGGGGCGAGTTGGGCGGGGTGGAGGGGATGGCGGCCATCCTGGGGGCGTAGGCGGGCAGGAGCGGGGGGCCGCCGCCGCCGCCCCGGCCGGCCCGGTCCCAGCTCTGGGGGTCGTACACGGCCGCCGAGATGCCCCGCTCCTTCAGCAGCCACACCAGCCCCAGCGACGTGCTCATGGTGGTCGTGGACTCGCGGGCGTTGGTGAAGGACTCGGCCAGGCTCAGCCTCCGCGGCGTGCACGGCGTGGCCACCGGCGTGGACGTCAAGTGGCTGGCGCTGCCAGAAGCTGGAGTCGGGGCCGAGTTAAGGCTGAAAGGAAGAGAGACAGGTGGCCGGCCGTCAGCAAGGGCCCCCGAGCGCCAGGGAAAGGGGCCGTTTCCTGCAGGGGTGCAGGGGCGGGCCCAGGGCACGGAGAGACGATGCCCCCAGCCCGGCTCCCGGGTGCCCCTCTCCTTCCATGTCTGTGCCCCCCTCACTCAGGGGGCTCAGATTCCCTTGGGGAGGGGGGGACATTCAGTCCACAGGAAGCTGGGCAGGGTGTGTGTGTAACTGTCCCCTTCGTCGGTAAGGAAACAGGCTCAAGGTCAGGTGGCTCCCTCAAGGTCACACTCAGCTAGAAAGGGGAAGACCCTGGATCGAACCCACGCACAGTGACTCCCCCCCCAATGGGGGAGGAAGCCCTTTGACAGAGAGGGTTTCTCTCTCTCTCAAGATTGGCTCAAGCCAAAACCGGTGTGGCTCAGTGGATGGAGCGTTGGTCTGCGGACTGAAAGGTCCCAGGTTCGATTCCGGTCAAGGGCATGTACATTGGTTGCGGGCATATCCCCAGTTGGGGGTGTGCAGGAGGCAGCTGGTCGATGTGAAAAATTAATAAAATATATTAAAAAAAAAAAAAAAAAGATTGGCTCAAACTCCAGAGTTCCTTCGCACTACCCGCTTCCCTGAGGGCAGAAGTTACCCCAGGCTGCGGGCTATGAGTTTCACTCGGAATGGCCAGAGCAGGTGGGACACCCAGGTGGCTTGGTGGGGTGGGGGGGCCCTCGGCGACGGGGAGACAGAGGCTGAAGGTGCTCATCAAGTCGGCGGCAGACTGAGCCCCCTGACCCCCAGGGCAGCGCTCTTTCCTCAGCACGGAGGCGCCTAGTCCTCCCCGTGGCCGCCCGAATCCGTCACCGGACGACAGCAGCTATGGGGTCGGGGAAGCCGTGCTGTGCTGGCAGCTCTGCGCCTTCGGAGCCACACAGACAGGGGCCCCGTGGGTGTCAGCCCTGTTCCTGGAGGGCCGCGAAGGTTCCTACGCCCCCTCGTGTCACGCTGGCTAAGGACCCACTCTGTTCTAGAGGCCGGGCCAGGAAGGAGGACACACAGCGTAGAGGCCAGCAGGGGGGGTGCGGAGCTGGCGGCAGGTGCCCCGGGAGCAGGCCAGCGGGTGGTCCCTGGGGGGCTGGGGCAGGGCCCTCTCCTCAGCCTGACGGGGGGATGGGGTCAGGAAGGACCAGATACCTTGGCCAAAGCACCAGCGTAGGGAAAGGGAACGAGGGGACACGCTCCGGAGCCGGTTCCGGGAATGACCACAGGAGGATAGTAGGGCCTGGCCCCCCGGGGCGGCACCGCCTCAGGCAGGCCCACGCTGCGGCATCAGCAGCTCCACGCTCAGGTGACCTCGCTGCTGACCGGTCAGCACAGGGAAGAGGCACCCCGAGCAGGCCCGCCCCCCACAAGCTCAGGCAGGGTTGCTGGTGGTTGGGGGGCACACGCGATTAGAGACCACAGCGATTCCTCAGGTTAAAGGTGGGCTCTTCAAGTGGTGCCGGTGGAATTCTACAAAATGCTCATCTACAAGCAACGGAGGGTGAAGAGGCTCCAGCCGGGACATCTCGTTCCCCAAACCAGGAGGGTTTCCTCCTGGTCCGAGCTGCCATTCTCTCAAACTCAGGCAGAAAAGCCTGCTCTTGCTGCTGACAACCCAGGAGGCTTCCCCGTCCCCGACACAGCCCCGGGGATGCAGACGGACGGACGGACAGACAGGCGGACGTGCAGGCCGGACACCAGCCTCCCCCTGGGGGAAGCCTGTCCCATAGTCTGAAACCCAATCCCCTCCTACGAGGACGGGGAGAGCCAGGTTGTCGGAGGCAGGAAGGGAGAGGGAGAAGATGAGCTACAAGGAGGAAATCGCTCCCGGCGAGGACTCGGTTAGGCCTGGATTAGTGCTGGCGCTCGGCTCGACCGGGGGGGGGGGGGGGTTTTAGCTGGTTAGGGGTATCCACCGTCAAAGCCAAGTTAGCCAGGCGCAACCACAGAGACACATCCACGCCCGGGTCCCGGGTTAGTGGCGGCCACGCGTGCACACACCACACACACGGCCCTTTCCACGTGGCCCTGCCGGGGCAGGCACGGCTGGCGTGTGCTCACCGCCTGCCTGGCCCGTGGGCTCACTGTCTGCCCTACACCTCCTCTCAGCTCAACGGGGCCCGGGGCTGCTTCGCCGTCCTCCTCACATGACCTGCGGAGAGTGATTCAGAGTGGAGGGGGCGCCTCGGGGCGGCTGCCCCCTCCGCACTGGCCCGGCTCGCCTCCCTCCTTCTCCGGCGGTACTCTCACCCCCATGGCGTCTGGCACCACAGAGAAGACAGACGGGTCACCCCCTTTTCACGGGAAGCTGCGGAAGGCCTGAAATCGGGCCACGCAGACCACCCGAGGCCGTGCCAGTCCCCTCGCCAGAAGGTGCCCAACTTCTATGGCTTCTCGGAGGCACCGGAGGGAAACGGACCACGCTGGGCACGCGGTCCCGTCTTCACATTTGATCATGTCACCCAGTGGCGCTGTGGGGCATGGTTCCTGAGGTCTACTGCAGGGGCACAAGGGTTTGGGGGGGCCCAGGGAAGAAACTCCGGGCTCTGCTGGCAAACTTGGGGGTACAATGACGGTAGACGTGGGCTATTGGGCCTGGGAATCTTCCATGACCAACTGGAAGGGCAGCCGAAGGTGGCCCAGCCTCTATGTGCATGGATCTGAATCCACAGGGAACTCGGGTTGGACGGAAACACGGGACCCAGGACAGAAGCCCGCAGGCGCTTTCGAGATGGCTTCAGCTGGACAAGGCCGTGTGGAACGAGCCTCTCCACCCGGGCTCTCCTCCTTGGCATTACGTCTCGCAGGGAGAGCCCCCACCCCGCCGCCGCACCCCTGCCCGGCTCACCCCCAGGCCTGGGGGGGTCCCTTACCTTGGCGTGACTCTCGTGAGCTCGTCTGAAGGGTGCAGGATGCGGCAGGTGGTGAAGGTGAAGGTGGAGTTGGTCTGTGACATGCACTTCCCAGGGTGGTGTGCTAGATTGGGGGAGGGGGGAGGGGGAGGGACAAAACATATTTCTTGCATCCCAGTTACACCCGAGAGAAGAGGAGGATCCAGCTCGGCCCCTCGACAGATGCAAGAAGCGAGATGAGCTAGCTACCTCGTGAACCGGATCTGGGCCAGGAAGGCGACACGCAAATGTTCTGGGTCGAAGGTGGCCCCTCAGAAAGCAGCCACGCTTTTGAGCGAGCGCCGGCCCGCAGGGCACGGACCCCAGCTTCCTCCGACCCAGTCCGGACAGGGCCGCGCATCGCGCTCTCGGGTCAGTAGTGGATCCAGCGTGAGGGGCCAAGAGGCCCGTGGGGGTCAGTTTGGTTGCCCGCTTCAGAGGCCAGAGTCGGCTTCTGTCTTTTGTGGCTTGGCTTTGCCTTTTCACTGGCAAATGGGTGCCAAACTCTGCCAAGGGGAGGGGAGCGGGGCGGGGTGGGGAGACGCTGGTTCCACTACTGCCTGTCTGTGGCCTGCAGGGGGGACGTGAGCTCAGCTGCCTCCGCAACAACCTGGCTGAGACCAGCCCCGGGCCTGTCTGTGGTGCTGCCGACGGGGCGATGCCGGCAGCACCAGCCCCGGCCGGGCCGCTTTCCTGCGTCTCCAGGAGGTCTGATTTTCATGAAAATGAGGCGGCAACAAGTTCCCTCCAATGTGTTTCCTTTGGACGGTCTCCAGAGTTATTGCTAAGGCGGCTGGAGGCGGTGAGCTGGAGCAGAGCAAATCACAGAGGCGTAAGGAGCATGCGGCAGCGGGCGGGTGGGTGATGGGTAGAGAGGTCTAAGGGAGACGTCATGATTGTAGAGGTCACCCTCGTTCATAGCTCAAACATTTAAAAAGATAAAACAAAAACAACAAAAAAAAGAGAAAAAAATGCTGCTCCAACTAGCATGCACGATGGAGGACCGGGGAACCCCCGCCCGCCCCAAACCCCTTTATCCCCCCCGCCCTGCAGCAGCTCAGCCCCCAGAGACCTCCTGGGAGAACACGGGTTCGAGCATCAGAGGCCATGAGCGCCCTGAAGATTCAAGAGGCAGCGAACGAGAATCTTCCAGCTCTCTGTGGCAAGTTTTCTCTTGGATGTGACCAAAAAGGAAGGCAAAACAGCAGAGGTCGGTGCCCCAGACCCAGATCCACACATGAGTGATTGTGTCTTAAAAAACACAAAACCAAAAACCAAAACAACCAAAAACAAAACAAGAAAAACTCAACTGGAAACCAGATGAAACAAATAAACAACAACAAAAAAAATGTTGGAGGCACGCAAACTGAAGGCAGGCAGGACAGAGCCAGAGCACAAAAATGGTGGCGGTGACTCAGGGAGCGACGCGGGGCTGGTGTGTCCTGATCATTATGGTCCGGCCCATCTCCCTGGGTCAAGGCAGGCTCCCGTGGCCCCCGGCGTGGCAGCCAGCGAGCGCTACGGCCACGGAAGTGAACGCCCAACCACAGGGAGCTCCAGGCCACGTTGGGGGGATGGGGGGGGGGGCGAGCGGGGAGGCACATAAAAATAGCCTTTACGCATCTGAACTTCTCAACCAAAAGGTGGGATGGCCTGGGAACTCGGGTAACCGAGGAACTGCTGCGAGCAAAACAAAAATGGGATAAGCTGCGGAAAAGGGCAACCGAACAATCACGAGTCTTGGACTGCCATGAGGTCTAGAAACAAAAGCAACAGGACAGCTGGGAAAGGGACCCAAATAACGCAGGGGGTTATCCAGGCGGGGGGGAGGGGGTAGGGGGGAGGAAAAAGCGGTACACAGAGGTTATTAAGGAGAAAGAATAAAGGACAGGTAACATCTGAAAAAGAAACCAAAGCAAGGCAGGATGGGAACCCAGAAGCGCGCCCCCTTTAAGCGCATGGCCAGAGCATCAAATCAAGGGGCCTCAAGGCCCACGTCCCCCCCCGTCCCCCCCTACCCCCTCTGGACCTTCGATTGCAACAGGGGGTGTAAGACGGACACGTCAGAGACACAGCTGCATCAGCAGAAGCAAGACCCATCGAATGCAAATGGATTTGGGGGAGAGGAAAAGGCTGCTAAAATTTAGAAGTCATTGTCCCTCCCCCACCCCGGAAGGAAGAGATGGCTTTAGAAGTCCAAGGAAGATCAACCCGCATCAAGAGCGCCAAAGCCAGAGGTCGGGGGACCCCTCGGAAATACCGCTGGGACACCTGGACCCGTCAGCTCTCTCCGGACGTGTCACCGCCTGCCCGGCCGCTGCAGCACCTCCCCTCCTTGGGACACAACACAGGGACAGTGAGTGAGTCGCTCAGGGCTCCTTGTCCGGGTCGATGCCTACCGCCCTGGGGGCAGGAAGGGCACGGGGCAGGGGCGGGGGGCAGAGTGCTGCTCACTCGGGGCTCCGGGGACACCGGTTCTTGGACTGAATGCTCTGACTCCCCACTTAACCCCTCATTCTTCTTCTTCTCAGCCTGACTTGTTCTCAGAGTTGCGTGGAGGGACATCAGGCTTCATCAGGATTTTATTCAGGAAGGAGGGACACTTCCCAGTCAAACCCCTAATCCCGTGGTCGGCAAAGTGTGGCTCGAGAGCCACATGCGGCTCTTTGGCGCCTTGAGGGTGGCTCTTCCACAAAATACCACGGCCTGGAGCGAGTCTATGTTAGAAGAAGTTTAAGTTTAAAAAATGTGGCTCTCCAAAGAAATGTCAATCGTTGTACTGTTGATATTTGGCCCCGTGGACTAATGAGTTTGCCGACCACTGCCCTGTGTCCTTAATTTTACGTGTCCCTCCTTCCCCAGGTTCTGACACTGGCACAAAATCCTCATTGATCAGAGATCACTTAATTAGTCCTGGATTATTCGAGTTCTGCACTGGTGAACTCCATACGGGTGGTAAGTGTGGGGATTTCTGTTCTGAAAGCCTGGCACATGTGAGCACACACCCTTCAGACAGCAGCAGGGGGCGCTGGAGAGCTTGTAATGGCGCCAGGCACCCTGCTCACCTCTCTCTGATCCACCCAACGTGTCTCTTTCTGCCTAGCGAGGTGCACTTGGGAAAGGGCTCTGAGAGCGAGGCTCCTATGGGGGCTGTGAACCTGGTAGCAGCTGGAAAACTGGGAGCTTGGGATCCTGCTGCTGCACCAGTCATGGGGGTGCCGGGCACCCTACCCCCATCCCATCTCCAGCGATGGCCTAGAAGCCCCTGCAGACTGTGCTGGGGGTTATCTGCAAGTAGACCTGGTGATTGCTAGTAGACCTGGTGATTGCTATTAAACCTGGTGACTGCTACTAGACTGGTGATTGCTATTAGACCTGGTGATTGCTAGTAGACCTGGTGATTGCTACTAGATCTGGTGATTGCTATTAGGCCTACTGATTGCTAGTAGACCTGGTGATTGCTAGTAGACCTGGTGACTGCTACTAGACTGGTGATTGCTACTAGACTGGTGATTTCTACTAGACCTGGTGATGGCTACAGGAACCTGATGATTACTACTCGACTTGGCGATGGCTATAGCCTCAGTGATCGCTACGTAGACCTGGTGACTGATACAGAGACTTGGTGATTGCTGCTGTGAGACTCGGGCTTCCAGGGGGGGATGGGCAAGAAAGCCCATGGCCCATGGCACTAATGGTGAGAAGCAGGGACAAGGCAAGTGCACTGGTGGGGACCTGAGGGCGCCTGGAACTCTCCAGTCTGGCCAGCCACGAGGTCAGATGTGTACACACCGGCTCATGCACGTCATTCCTTTTGAATGGTCCTGTCCTCCCTCAGCCACAGGGAGGACAGGCTGGCAAGGTGCTGAGAGGGCAGAAACTTTCCTCCCTAAAGTCCATCGGGGCATCCGGTTCTTAACCCCTCACACGAGCACACACAGCTGTCAGAGAGAAAATGCAGCCAGAGCCGAAACCGTTTTGGCTCAGCGGATAGAGCGTCGGCCTGCGGACTGAAAGGTCCCAGGTTCGATTCCGGTCAAGGGCATGTACATTGGTTGTGGGCACATCCCCAGTAGTGGATGTGCAAGAGGCAGCTGGTCGATGATTCTCTCTCATTGATGTTTCTAACTCTCTATCCCTCTCTCTTCCTCTCTGTAAAAAAAAATGAATAAAATATATTTTTTAAAAAGAAAGAAAGAAAGAAAAGAAAATGCAGCCAGAGATGAGGCACAGCCCACTCGGCCGCTGTCCGAAGGCTGCCGTGATCTGCCTATCTGTAGGAGCCTGTTTTAGGGTGTCCCCTTCCCCTTTAAATGGACCCCACATGTCTGAGTATTAAAATAAACTGATCTTCACTTTCTTTTGTCTCTGTGGCTTTAACCCCACCCCCTTCTCCCCTTTAAAGATCACGGCATTCAAGGAAATTCAACTGAACTGTCCGTCCAAGCACCTGCCATCACAGCTGCATACTTTAAAAACTCTGATCTAATCCTTCACCACACGCAGGCTCTTCCCTACTCATGAACACAAAGAGCTCAGAGCACAAGCAATCCAGGAAGACTCCCTCTTCTGACAACGTGCCCTTTCCAGATGAATTCAACCATAAAATGCCACTGAAATAAAGTAAAACTATAATCTAAAATTGTTTTTAAAAAATCCACTTTAATTACCTAAATTATTTACAAATATGAAAACAAGGACTCATTGTTTTCAAGACATGGGATTATTTTTAAAAAAACAGCAGATAATGATACAAAAATAACACATGAAAATATGTTAATAATTTTTTTTTCAATATGCACTCAAAAAACTTTTCTTCATGAGACCACAGACAAACGTGCCTGATACACAAGACTTCCCAATTTCCTTCCATCATCCAGTTGCAAGCAAACCAGGTGAATCACCTTTGTCTTCTAAGTTTCTCCCTACTCAGCCTTCCCGGGCAGGTGGAGATGCCCAGGGGCCGCCCTTGACTCCAAGACTGTGTGCCTGGTGCAGGGGTGGGCACACTTTTTGACTTGAGGGCCACAATGGGTTCTTAAACTGGACCAGAGAGCCGGAACAAAAGCAACCTGACTATGCTGGCACTCTCATCTTGGACTGTTGGTGAAGGAGCGGAGGGGAGAGCAAGAGAACCCTCGGCTCTTTCGGCTCCTCGGGCCGGATGGAACAGCTGAACAGGCCGGATCCGGCCCGTGGGCCGTAGTTTGCCCACCCCTGGCCTAGTGCCCCTCGGGCCCTCTGGCATCAGGACTCAGAGTGACCTGCTCCTTTCATTCCAAGAATTGAAAGGGTCTTGTCCTTCCCATTAATAGAAAAAAAAAGAGCCAAACCATTGCGTGTGCCTTTCCTTTTCTGCACTGAGCTTTTCACGAGTCTCACCCTGAAAACGCTGGTCTAACCAACCAGGCCGTCCCTGAATTCCCTTCCGCAATCCACACACTTCTGTCGGGCCCGCTCGCTTCCATCCGCTCCCCTGGGGTGCTGGGATGGATCTGCCGCCGCCGGGGCTGAGCATGGAGGGAAGAAGCAAGGCCCAGGTCTCTGCTTTGTTAAGAAAAGCCGTCGGGACTCAGCTCCTCGTCCTCGGCCCCCTCTCTCCCTCCATCGTCCTAGCAGAGTTCCCGGCTGACGCGCTAAGCTGCACTCCTTCTGTACCCCTCAAAGGTGCGTCTCTAAACTTCCAGATGCACCTCTGCTCCCGGTGCAGGGCTGCAGGGAGGGGCCGCTTCCCGGGACAAGATCCCCTCCCACTTCAGCCACGAGGACCAGCGGACGCTGTGTTTCCCGAACGACTGTCTGCCTTCCTGGTGCCCCTAACGCAGGGAGGTGGCAGCGCCCTGGGCTCCCTCTCTGAGTGTGCAGATTCTCCACAGCAAGCGCTGTCTTCCCCTCTGAGCTTAACCTGGCCACTTAATCAAAAGAAAGCAAGCCATACATAAACCCATTTGCTGAACAAATCCTTTGCACACTCTAAGTGTGCAAGAGACCTCTAAAGTGGGCGTTAAAGAAGAGAAGAAAAGTTGGTCCCCCCTAACGCCCCTCGGCCATCGGCCTCTGGACTCAGCCCGGGCTGGGAGACGCTGCCAAGACCCTCGGCTCTGCCGGGCCGGGCGCTGCACGGGGCACGTGGCGGCCTTCCCGAGTGAAAATCAAGACCCGCCACAATGAGCGGGCGTCCTCTTTTCAAGCCTGGTGCCTCGGAGCCGTCACGAGAACGAAGACGTTGGCCGACCCACCCTTCTCTGGGTCTCTCCCCTTACCCCATCAAGGCCTCCCGCCTTTCCTAGCGCAAGCAGCCAGGGGTCCTGGAGGCCTGGCCCCTGCGCCCTTGGGTCCCTGGAGCCCAGGCCCCGAGCACGAAGCTTTTCAAGCCAGCGCACCTGGGACACGGGCAGTCCTATCAGCTCCCGGCCACGGCCTGCGTGCTTGCTGGGGCAGTGTGTGTGTGTGTGTGTGTGTCTGTGTATGTGTGTGTATATGTGTGTATGTGTGTGTGTGTATGTGGGGGGGTGGGGTTCGAGGGGCGAGATGGGCCATGAGCTTTCCCGGTTCATCCTGGGCCCCTCTCCTGGAACGTCGTCCTGCCATCACTCGGAGCATTGCTACGACATTCTTAAAAGTCCACCCCGAGCACACACGCGGGGAAGGGGCACAGATACCTGCATTCAAGTTAGGAAAGGGCAAAGGCTGACCGAGGGGCGTCGGAAACCCTGCACATTCTCTGGGCTCTTCCTGTGCATCATGCAGGTAACAGGGTCTCATTCACCTTCGACCAGCACTCATCACCTCCCCTGAAACTGCCCTGCTCTGCTCAGCTCAGCTCAGCTCAGCGTGGAAATGGCCAGGAGACTCAAGGATCTGTCCCTCAGACGCCGGAAGAGACCCACAGCAGGGGCGGGGGTGGGGGTGGGGCTGCTGTTCTAGGGGATGGGGAGGGGGGACAAGAATCCACCTCCTTTTAGCAGCCTTTCCTGCTCCGGTGTCCAGAGCCCCGCTGGGCGGGCACCTCCAAGGCGGGCGGGGCGCTGGGCCCACGGGTTACGAAAGGAGGCGCCGGGGACTGCGCGTTAGAAACAGGGCTGCGCAATGGGAATGCTTCCGCCATCACCCACATGGACGCGCGGAAGCCACAGACAGAGAGCCGCTACGGATGGTGCCGGGGACAGAGGTGAGAATGGCCCAGAACGCCGCCTCCGGTCCGGGTGCCGGGTGGACAGGACTTATCTCGGTGCCCTCACCAGACCCCTCCTCCTCCTCCTCCTCCTCCTCCATGGCCGCCGCCGGCTCCTGCATCTCTTCCGGGAAAGCCTGAGGCCGGCTCGGGGAGCTTCTGCCGCCTGCCACAGTCACGGGCGCTCGGGACCTCTCACCTGAGGTCTCTGGGTGCTGTGCTGGCGTGGAGGTAGCTAGGCCCGGGGGGGAAATGTGGTCACCTGTGTCGTCTTCCTCAAAGTCGTTAAGGCAGTACACTTCGTCCACGTCCACATCCAGCGTCCGGAAGCCCTTGGTGACCACACCGGGCCGGGGGTCCAGGATGCCCCCGAGGTGAGGCTGGGCCAACTGCTGCCAGTGGTGGAGGGTGGCAGAACCTGGCAGGGGAGAAGGCGGACAGCGGGGCAGGGAGAAGAGGGTTAGGACGCACGTCTTCGCCCACGGCCGCTCACCGCCACCCTCGGGGCCCTGGAGGGAGCCGAGCCCCAGGGCCCAAGCAGGTGGACTCTGGGAGGGACACGGGGGCGCTGCCTCCCCCTCCCTCGGCAACAGCAGCTAAGACCCCAATGTAAGGAATAAAATAGTTTGTTGTTGTTTTTTTTTAAGTAAAACTCATGCTATACTATGTTTGGGACAAACACTTCATTTTAAATCAATGGATGTTAAACCACCACCCCCCCCCCAATCCAACACAGGATCGCTTTAGAAACAGAAGCGGTAAAACATAAGCCAAACATACACGAAAGGGGGCTGGGGGCGGGGACAGCTGTCTGGGGGACAGGAGGGCACAGCAGAGCATCTGGGACAGTGTCGAGCCGAGGCGCCACAGGAGAGGAAGGCAGAGAGGAATGGAAGCGGCACACGATGGGGGTGTGGGGGGTGTCGGGAGGGGGACCGCCATGGCCTCCTTTACTTAGTTGTTCTGTATCTGCCGGCGACCCATGGTTTAGGGGTGGGGACCGGCCCACAGGGCTGTGGTGGGAGAAGGACCCGGCCAGTCCTCACAGGGGCCTGAGGCCGAGGAGCCGATCTGCTCAGTGACACCGGACCCCGGGACTCAGGTGACACCGTGCAAGGTCTGTAATGACACCGGCGCGTGTCCCCGAGGACCTGGCATTCCAAGACCAAGGGTGCTGGGGACGCCCGGGGTCGGATGTGCATCTTCGGGGGTTCGTCCCAGAACAGCCGTGGGCAAACTACTGCCCGCGGGCCGGAATCCGGCCCGTTCGGCTGTTCTATCAGGCCCGTGGAGCTGAAAGAGCGGAGGGTTCTCTTGCTCTTCCCTCCGCTCCTTCACCAGCAGCCCAAGATGAGAGTGCCAGCATGGTCAGGTTGCTTTTGTTCCGGCCCTCCGGTCCAGTGTAAGAACCCATTGTGGCCCTCGAGTCAAAAAGTTTGCCCACCCCTGTCCCAGAACCTTGAGCACGTGGCTCTGGGCCGCGAGTCTGCCCCCGGGGACACCTGCCACACCCGGGGCGGCCCCGGAACGCCGGGTGCACGGCCCGTGAGGCTGGGCGCTCCAGCCCCATCCTCCAGGGGAAGCCAACCACACAAATACGGGTTCTGCACACCACACAGACCCTGAGAGGGTCTCGGGGAGGGGCAAGCAAGGGCCCCCCGCACACATGGCCTCCTGGACGGTCACCGCTGGGTCACCAATGGCGTCCTCTGCTGGGCGGGCAAGAACCCTCCAGGCCGGCGGGAGCGGAGGGGAGCGGAGCCAGCAGCTCGGGAAGTCAGGATGGGACAGAAGGGGCGGTGAGGCCAGGAAACCAGCCAGGAATGTGACGGAGATGCAGAGAGCCCTCGCTCATCCATCAGGAGCTCCAGATTGGGGGGGGGAGGGGGGGGAGTGGGTGGGGAGATGGGCAGCGAGGGCCCCACCTCTCCTCACAGCTGGAAGGTAACTTCCCGTGGGGCAATCTCAGCCGAGGAGCCATGAAGCAATCTTGTCAGTGGGCCATTTCAAAGCCACACATGAGAGGAAAGCACGGGCCCACCCTGCCTGCACATGTTTAGGAGACATGTTCTGGGGAAGGACTCGGTGAGGCTGCAGGATGAGTCCATGCACCCCGATCTTCCTGTCCAGCGGGCTGCCCCCCTCGCCCGCTCCCACCCCCTCCCACCCCGATGCATGGGCCGCCGGGAGAAATGAGGCCGCAAGGGGCCCGCTTTTGGAGTTAAGGAGGCTACGGAAGCGCAGGGGGTCGCCTGCCTTCCCTGACGACACACAGCCCAGGAAAGGCAGTGAGATTACAGATGGAAGATTACGCGGCAAGGCGAAGCACGGACTTGGGTTTGTTTTTTTTTACCCCAAGACTCAGGCCTCCCGTGCTCACCAAGCAGCTGACCTTTACCTAGAGCCGGCCCTCTCCTTAGAGGCCTACGCTGATGAACTCGCCTAATGGTCACAATAACCCAGCTGCCCCCATTTTACAGATGAGGACACTGAGCTCAGGGGGGTCCAGTAACTTGCCAGAGGCTGCACAGCGGGCCAAGGGCCCGTCTGGGACTCAAACCCAGGCTGGCCTCGGTGCCCACCCTCTGAACCCCACAGACTGCCCCTCGGCCAGCGGCCCGGTGGCCTCCCAGGGGCCAGTCTCGGGAGTCAGGTCAGCGACACACCGGCACGGCAGCTCCAAGAACCTATGGGCGACGTGAAGGGAGGACTGGGCGCACTGTCGGCTCCCTCCCACGACCACCCCCTCCCCCCGCCCCGTGAGAATGAGGCTGCGGCCAGCACCAGGGCAGGTGGAGAGAGGAACCTTCTAGTCGCCACCAAGACGAAATCCCATGAAACCCGGGCATGGGCAGCACAGAAAACATCATTATGATCACCTCCCCGCCCCTCCCGCCATCTGCCTTCCTTTCACACCCCACTGTTCGAACTAAAAAAAGCAATTCATGTCCTCGAAGAAGAAGAAAAGCAAACCCATTTATGTCAGAGGAGCGTCCGGGGACGGGAAGTCAGAACTACACCTGCTGGGTGACGCACTGCTTAGAGGTAGGTGTGTGCTTCTCCCTCACCCCACAGTATCGTGTTTATTTGGAAATACTCTCTCGATAGATAATGAATCCGAAAGGAAGAGTAAAATGCAGGGTGGGGGAAAAACACTGCCGGGCTCATCTCTGCAACGCACACGGATCTCTCCTAGTTTTGTATGTTTTGTCCGTCCCCTGCTGAGGACACGTAAGGTCAGCGAGGAAACCAGAGAGCCCGCAGGCTCCCACACCGAGCCGGCAGCCCTGGCGGGCTCCCACAAGCGGACAGCCAGGTGGGTGAAGCGGGCAGGGCGGCAGCAGCGGAGCACGCAGATCGGCTGTTGGCTGTGATCCAGCCACCGTCTCCCGGGGACTCGCCGCAGGTACAGTTACCTGGGCCCCTGGAGGTCACGGGAATCCTACCAGCGTCGGTCGGAGCGGGCCGGTGGACAGAGGTGATGTCAGGGTGTGGCCCCAGGTCTCAACGCTGGTAGGGCCACCGTTAGACGTGAGCTGCTAGAACAGGGGTCAGTTGTGTGTTGTTTTTGTTTTTGTTTTTGTTTTGGGGGGGGGGAAGCTAAGCTTTGATTAGCCCCAAGTAGGGTGCTGAGCATAATACAAAGCACATCATGTGGACTCTTCCTGACAATATGGTGTGGCACATGCGAGCCCTATGTCATAAGTAAGGGAAAGCGGGGCTCAGAAAGGTGAGGTGACCAATCCAAGGTCACCGTTACAGCCGCGCTGAACTCACCGTCGGGCAGATTTCCACGCCAGCCGTGACCCTGGGCAAAGTCAACTTAACACAAAAAAGTAATTGTGGGGGGTTGGGGGTGAGAAGAGATAAAATATGGGTTGTGTTTTCAACAACAAAGAAGTCTATCAGAGGGACTTCTATTGTGAGGCCGTGTTACCGGCCATCGTGATAAGAGATGACTTCTTCACAGGAGTGGTTTTAGCGTGTGGCTGAGCAGGGTGCTATAGATGAAATTCACCTTGTGAGTCTAAAGAGATTTCCTCTTATCCCATTAACTTATCACAGAAAGACTGCTGCCTACGTCACAAGACTAAAAGAAACGGAAAAAGATGAACTGGTCAAAATAAAAAAATTTAAAAAAAATCTCTTCCCGCAATAATGCTTGGAAAATGGATCCAAAAACACATTCTTTGATGAGCCAATGAAACAAAATCAAATACAGAAAGCAGCAGACAAGAGGGAGGTGAGAAGCTCCAATGATCTTTGAGAGGCAAAGGAGAAAAAAATAAAAAATAAATAAAAGATAGGCAGAAAGCAAAATTGCAGAAATGGAAGGTTTTATTGAAAGAAAAACAGACATGATCGTGGGTCAGAAAAAACAATCACCAAGCTTACAACTGAATAAACATGAAGAGAAAAAAAAAGAAAGAAAGAAAAAAAAGAGCCATCCCTTGTTGTGAAATCTAAGAAGGACCTCACTTATACAATTAAAAAAAAAATAAGCATGGAAAAAAGAACATACCCCCGACCCCTCCTCCTTCCTTCGGAGAATAGGGAACCCCATGACCTTGGGTCTGCACCAAGCACAACCTCATCTTAGGGCAGGAACCCCCAACAGGAGAGATTACTGCCCCCCATGGGCTGAAGGCAGGTTCTGGCGGGGTGAAAAGATTCTACTCTTTTTTTAGGCACAGAGCACAGATATGCATGTAGCACCTAAATGGTGGATCTGTGATATTACATTCTCAGGGGGAATAGACATCTACATCATTTCCTTTAAGGGGAGGGTTGTTTTTCTTTAAAAAAAAAAGTTGAGAAATACTGCCTCACAGAAATTCTGATTATGCTTTTCATCAGAAATGTAACACAGAAATTCTAAGGCACCTCTCAAACTCACACGGGTTTCCAAACTACAGGGATGTAAAAAATGAAAAATACAAGGATGTGGCAGGGAAAGGGCAAACAGTGTATAATGCTTAGAGCCGTGGTCGGCAAACTGCGGCTCGTGAGCCAACATGCGGCTCTTTGGCCCCCGGAGGGTGGCTCCTCCACAAAATACCACGGCCTGGGCGAGTCTATGCTGAAGAAGTGGCAATAGGAGAAGTTTAAGTTTAAAAAAATTTGACTCTCGAGAGACATTTCAATCGTTGTCCCGCTGATGTTTGGCTCTGTGGACGGATGAGTTTGCTGACCACAAGCTTAGAGGAAACAGAAAGAAAAACAGGTGCGTTTTTTTCCCCCAGGAGTTTCATCACCTGGGGTGCCCCCGGGAGCGAAAAGGGAGCCGCCCCAGGAAAAGGCCGATGAAGAAGGCACAGAACTCACAGGTCCCCATGGCCGCCCCGTCCCGGCCCCCCGAGAGTGGCGGTCTGGGAGCCTTGCTCAGGACAGGACACAGGAAGAAAGCCACACTATTTGAATTGAAGATCGAAGCAGAGCATGAGCCCACGAATTGCAAAGACAAACTGCAGATGGCTTTCACGTGGTAACTGAGAAAACTTAGAGCATTGGCTTTGCACCCCTCCCTCCCTCCCGCCCTTCCTGACACCAACATTTCTGAGGAGCCAAAGCATGAGTTCTCCACGCCGCTCAGACCTAGGGGGCAGGGCCTCAGGAGTCTCTGAGCCCGTGAGCAGTGCCTCCCTCCGGCTCTCAAAAATATTTGTATTTCTTGCCGAAACCGGTTTGGCTCCGTGGATAGAGCTGTCGGCCTGCGGACTGAAAGGTCCCGGGTTCGATTCCGGTCAAGGGCATGTACATTGGTTGCGGGCACATCCCCAGTAGGGGGCGTGCAAGAGGCAGCTGGTCGATGTTTCTCTCTCATTGACGTTTCTAGCTCTCTAGCTCTCTCCCTTCCTCTCTGTAAAATATCAATAAAATATATATATATATATTTTAAAAAAATACTTGTATTTCTAAGGATCTGCATGCAAAAGCGAGAGAACCAGAGAGCCAGCATGGGTTTCCTGGCCCGGGCGAGGCGTGGGTGCCCGCGTGTGTTTCTCCAGACCCGAGTGGGCAGGGGCAGGGCCTGGCTGGGGGGCAGGGGCAGGGGCTGGCTGGGGGCCGGGGCCAGAGCCCCTCAGCGGAACTCAAACCAGCAGCGCGGGTGGCTGTCCCTGAAGAAGAAGGAGTAGGCATGACAGACGCCGCCGGAGGGCCGGTGGTGGTGGATCAGGGCCCACAGGGAGTCCCCGAGCAGGACCGAGAGGGGCCGGGGCCCCCCGTGATCACCTTCCAGCGGCTTGACGATCTGCAGCTTCTCGGGCAGGTAGGAGCGGCTGCCGAAGGACATGCCCGAGAAGCCGGTGAACTCGGAGAGGCGGGAGTGCGTGCCCAGCGACATGATGCTCTCGGTGGGCGTGAGGGAGCCGCTGAGCAGCTCGCCCTTCTCCGCCAGCTCCCGCAGCTTCCGCTCCTGCTCCTCCTCGAAGAACCTCCTCTCCGACAGGTAGTTCTCCCGGCGGAGCGACAGCCGCCGCAGCGCCGTCTCCAGGTCGTGGGAGCCGGGGGTGCCCGGGGTCCCCGGCTTCTTACTCTGCTCGTGGTTTCTGGAAGGGGATAGAGGAGGAGGGGGAAGACGGGTGAGCGTGGCACGCCCAGCAGGGGGCGCTGCGCCCAGCACGCAGGGAGGCCTTCCTGCCCAATGGGCAAAGGTGACTTGTGGGCGTTCTGAGGAAAACCAGGGCCGGCCGCTGAGAGGCAGGCCCAAAATGGGGGAGCGGCCCTGGCCGGTGTGCTCAGTGGTCGGAGCGCGGGCCTGTGAACGGAAGGAGGGTTGGGTTCGATTCCCAGTCAAGGGCACGTACCTGGATTGCGGGTCCGTACCCCAGCCCCTACCGGGCACATGCAGGAGACAACCCATCAGTGTCTCTCTCTCTCTCACATAGATGTCTCTCTCTCTTCCCCCCTCTCCCTCCCTTCCACACTCTGGCAATGGGGGAAAAAAAGATCCTCTGGTGAGGATCAACCCCCCAAAAAGGGAAACAATGCCTATCCCGAAGAACGAATTCCCTCTGTTGGTTTTTTGGGGGTGCCTGGAGGCAAGGGGGAGCAGAGGCAGAAAGCACTCAGGCAGAATGAAAATTTGCACACACACGACGTAACATCGAATCCCCTCAACCCCCCCCCCCCGGGGGGGAAGAAGCCTTCTTCAGCTGCCGTTCCCGGTTACAGGGGGGGCGGCCGGCTCAAGGGACTCTCCTCCTCCTTCTTCCTGAATGGAAGGAGCCAAAAGCTCCAAACTGTCCCGGCCAAGCCGTTTCCCACCCGTCTAACCCCGCTGGTCAGAAAGACCGGTGCTGTGAAGTCTCAGGAATCGTGTGCACCCAGGAGACAAGGTGTGGGGGGCGGGGATCTGGAGGGCTTCCGGCTGGAGAGGGGCGACCCCTGCGGAGGAAGGGCCACCCAGGGCACCCGGTGTGGCGGGCACTTGCGGGGTGCCCTGCACCCCATCTTCCGAAGCAAACCAGATTCTGGTCATGAGCTAGCTGCTAGAGCCCGGGCGATCCTCAACCTTTTGAACATCCAGCCACAAAAGGGTCCATGACACACAGGTCTACGCTGTAGCCTTCCTAGCGAAGACGAGCAGAAACACACCTGATCCTGCCGTCTGCCCCTTTAGACGGGTGAAAAGACCGGCGTCAGCGGATCGGTGACACATGTTTGAGAACTGAAGGGTCTGTATGTTCCAGGCCATTCCTCTCCGTCTCCCCCCTCCTCCGATGAGGGAACCCGAGTTCACTCCACACCCACCCGCCTCCAAAACCCACAGGCCCCGGCTCCCGCCGCTCACCCCAGGCTGGCCGACTCCGCTTCCAGGATGATGCTGTTGGTCTTGTTGTCCAGGACGACGTTGCCGACGTCGCTGCCGTAGAAGCTGGAGCGGGGGGTGCTGACGCAGCTGGACAGGAGGGAGTTCATGGCCGAGGACTGGTTGGAGCCGGGGATGTTCATGGGGGAGGGCGTCAGGGACCTCTGCTTGACCACCTGGTTGATGTTCCTCACCGTCTCGAAGACTCGCTTCTGGTGGCTGGGGAGGGTGCACAACGTCACCCGCGAACGAGCAAGGGCAGGAGCGAGCCTGGGGTTACCGGGGGTGGGCAAACTTTTTGACTTGGGGGCCACGATGGGTTCTTACACTGGACCGGAGGGCCGGAACAGAAGCAACCTGACCATGCTGGCACTCTCCTCTTGGGCTGCTGGTGAAGGAGCGGAGGGGGGAGCAAGAGGACCCTCCGCTCTTTCGGCTCCGCGGGCCGGATAGAACAGCCGTGCGGGCCGGATCCGGCCCGCGGGCCGTAGTTTGCCCACGGCTGGGTTAAACCCTCCCCAAAGGATCAACGGGGAAGCCAAGAAGGTAGCTGGCCCACGTGAGCGTCCAAGCAACCTGCCACCCTGTGCCTTCCAGGTGTTTCTCGGGGTGCTGGCTGGAATGCAGGAGACTCCCCACCCGCGGACGCCAGGGCTCTAACGCAGGCTGTGTCCTAACAGGGATGCTAGCAGGAGAGATGCTGCTCCTCCCCTCCCCCCATCCCCGAAAGCTTGGCTTCCAAATAAAAGCACGTAAGTAGTGCTGTCTCCCGGCTAGTTCTCCTCTCTCATGAGCGTGGCTAGAATGGGAACCCCAGGGGCCAGTGTTGGCTGCTCTGCACCTAGCGGGGCTCAGCGAGCGTCTGTAGAACGAGCACGCCTTGACTGTCCACACGCAGTCACGTGCCGCTCCATGGCAGGGCCACATTTTGAGAAATGCCTCACTGTGCCATTTGGTCACGGTGCGAGCATGGCAGAGAGCGCTTACACACGCCTGGAGGGTGGAGCTCACCGCTCCAAGGCTGCCAGCCTGTCCCACACGCCGCCGCACGGAACGGCAGGGGGTTAAATCAGGCACAAGTGAACCAGGCCATCGAGAGATTCGGTAAAACGGGGGCATGTGGGCCGCTGCCGGCGTGACACGGCATGCCGTTTAACGACAAACTTGTTGTGTGTTGTTGTGTTTTTTTAAGTAGAGAGGGGACGCTCTAAAAAAATGGCAAAAAATAATAATAAATACAGAAAACCAGTAACCAAGTCATCCGTGGTCATTGTCCAGTATGAAATACTGTGCATAACGGTGTGTGGTTCTTTCACACACGAGAGGCAGCGCGGGAGGTCTGATTACACCGGCACCGCCACAACGGGTAACGCGCTGTGTTGTGACGTCATGGCAGCTATGATGTCACCAGGTGGTGGGCATTTCCAGCTCCTTTTTAATCTTACGGGACCCTCGTCCCAAGTGTGGTCCGTCTCGGACCGAAGGTCAGAAAGTGGCACACGACTGTGTATAAAAAAAAAGCCAGGCTTCAAGTTGGTCAGACTTCTGAGGGGATAGACATCAGAGGAGTGCGTTTTTAGGAACTGCCACTTCTGAGAGCAGGGCCACACATTTTGATGGCCACTTGTTCCCCTTTTAAGGAGAAAAGGGCACGTTTCCATAAGGGATGCATCTTTTCTGGGATGGGGCCGAGGCTCTGGGCACTAGCCCCGCCCCAGGGTCCATCCCTCGTCGGCTCTGCCTCCGGGGTTTCGGTGCAGAGAAAACACGACGAAATCGGACCCACGGGCTCCTCACCGCGCCCCAGGGCAGGCCAGGCAGGCGGCCGCGGGTCAGGGAGAGAGATGGCAGAGGCCAGCGTCCCTGTGCAGATCCCGAAGGGAACAGACGCCTTGCTCACACCCCCGAGGGCCCTTGGTGTCTCCCATCCTGCTTCTCCTCTTACTAAAAGACGTGAACATTTTTAAAATAATGTTTGCACTGAGAGGAAAGAGGAAAATGCGTGGAGGCGCCGAAACCGGTTTGGCTAAGTGGTGGAGCGTAGGTCTGCGGACTGAAAGGTCCCAGGTTCAATTCCGATCAAGGGCATGTACATTGGTTGCGGGCACATCCCCGGTAGGGGGTGTGCAAGAGGCAGCTGGTCAATGTTTCTCTCTCATCGACGTTTCTAGCGCTCTCTCTCTCTCTCTCTCTCTCTCTCTCTCTCTCCCTCTCTGTAAAATATCAATAAAATATATTTTTCTTAAAAAGAAAGAAAAGAAAATGCGTGGAGGTGTCGAGACAGCACTTGTGTGGAGATGTTAAATACATCTCCACGGTCCCAACCTCCTGGACGTTCATAATCTATCTTGAAAATGTCACAAGAGGAGCTGGGGGTGCTGCCAGCTGTGTCCCCTCCCTTCCCTTCGTCTGTGGAGGGACAACAGTGACCACAGTTGGTGCCCGGGGCCCACACATGGCTCGTTTTGACCATCACCGGCCGCCAGGCACCCCCCCCCCCCCCCGGGGAAGCTGGAAGAAGTAAGGCCGTACGCGATGTCTGGTGACTCCGGCTCTTCCAACTGCAGCTCCTTCCGCATCGTCCCCTCGATCTCGGCTGCCAGAGAGTCCTGGGGAAAAGCCGAAAGACACGCGTGTGAACTGCAGCCCCAACGCGCTATCCCCAAAAGAGGCTCGTGCACAGGCTAGCCGCAGAAGGGTAAACTGAGGCCCCAGAGCCCGCGGATGTCCCACAAGGCAAGGCGGAGAGCGTCTGCGCGGGCAGAGGCCCTGGCTGAGCCATCCCCGGGCCGGTTCTGAACACGCAGGCACCGGACGGCACCGGGCACAGAGCGGCTGAGCGTCTGAAAGCAAACCCTCCCCTCCCTTGGCCAAACCACGGAGCCCCAACTGCGGCCCCAGGAGAGGCCGAGAACTCAGGGAGGGAGAGAGGGCTGCTCAGAATGACACCGATGGGCAGATCCGCCACGCTGCTGAGCAGCCGGACGAGGTCGTGCCCACAGGGGCTGCACTAAGCTACTGTCCTCCCCGTCGGGTGTGCTCAGCTCATACAGGTTCTGAACCGCCCACCGCTCCTCATGTGTGAGGCAGAGCCCTACGGACAACCCCACACACGGGTCCAGGGAGGCGCCCAGAGCCAGGTGCGGGCAGAAAAGCACCTGCAAAGGCCTCAGGGCTCAGCCTAAGGGCTAACGCCGTGCTAACCAGCAGCATCCCGGGACGCCGGGGATGCTCCCTTTCGGTGCAGTGAGGGGCCACCAGCCACCCGGAGCTGCTGAACTCTGGAGATGGGCCCCGTGTGCCTGAGGAACTGAGCTCCTGGCTGCATTTAACTTCAGCGGAGTGACGTTAAATTGACTTAAGTACCTTGAATGCATCATGCACTTTAAAAACAGCCCTCTTCCAACACAGAGCTGTGCCTTCAGCTACAGAAAGGGACAGACAAAAGCTTCGTCTCAGCACCGAGGAACGCCGAGACTCCCTCCGGAGGAAACCCAGCCGCGGATTTCCAACCCCACACTTTCCCAGTGCAGTGGTTTCAGTCTGAAAAAAATGCAGGTGTGGCCGAAACAGGTTTGGCTCAGTGGATAGAGTGTCGGCCTGTGGACTGAAAGGTCTCAGGTTCGATTCCGGTCAAGGGCATGTACTACATTGGTTGTGGGCACATCCCCGGTAGGGGGTGTGCAAAAGGCGGCTGGTCGATGTTTCTCTCTCATCGACGTTTCTAGCTCTCCATCTCTCTCCCTTCCTCTCTGTGAAATATCAATATCAATATATATATATATATATATATATATATATATATATATATATTTTAATGCAGGTGTGTCCCGGAGGGCAGGGAATGCAAAGGAGTGACTCCTGGGGCCTGGAGACCACGCGCCCCGGTGAGAAGCCAGGAAGGCGGGAAGCCGAGGCGAGACGTGTGCAAAGCTACGCCGGAGAGTCTGGGAGCCGCGTGGTCAGCTCTAGTCGAGGAACGGGGGGGGGAGGGGGGAGGGGCGCAGAACGCTCTTCGCGGGGACCCCTGGAACCCTGGATCACCAGCCTGCTCCTTGGGGGGCTGACTACGTTGCGTGCCTTTCCTTTTGGACTTGGTAGATTTCAATCAGGTGGAGAGAAGATGGGTAAGTGTGCTACCCTGTTTCCCCCAAAATAAGACAGTGTCTTATATAAATTTTTTGCTCCCAAAGATGTGCTAGGTCTTATTTTCAGGGGATGTATTATGTTTCCATGAAGTAGGTCTTATTTCTGGAGGATGTCTTATTTTTGGGGAAATACGGTAGTTTGACTTGGATGATGAAAGCAACAAGGAAAAAGAGGCCGCATGACCTAGGACAGGGGTGGGGAACGTCCACCCACAGGCCGTGGAAGGCCCTCGAAATCATTCGGTCCGGCTCAGCCCAGGCAACTGCAAGCGGGACTCCAAACTCAATAAATTCAGGGGCTTTCTTTTCCATAGCAACATAAATTTATATAAAGTGAGTGATATTAATCGGATGAGTTATAAACATCCAAATGGCCCTTGGCAGGAAAAAGGTTCCCCACCCCTGATTTAGGAGGCGTGGACCAGACAGCTAGGAGTGGGTCGAAGGGAAAGAGCCCCATGGAAAGCCAAATTCGGAAGGGACCGAGCTCCACAAACACACGGCTATCCACTCCCACCACGTTCAGGGGAATTGCTCTCGAAAGTTCAC
The DNA here is from genome assembly GCA_963924515.1 of Vespertilio murinus. Taxonomy (NCBI): domain Eukaryota; kingdom Metazoa; phylum Chordata; class Mammalia; order Chiroptera; family Vespertilionidae; genus Vespertilio; species Vespertilio murinus. Next base: position 6,963,737 of record OZ004715.1, on the reverse strand, counting down.
CACATGTCACGTGTCACGTGTCATCACAGGGACGCGACCAGCCAGGGCGACTGCCAAGCCCCTTACAGCCGGACCGAAGACAAGTCAGGCCAAGGCTGAACAATGAGACGGCAGGGACATATGGAAAATATAAAAATGCGCGCCCCCCCCCCCCCCAAGCACGGAGAGAAAGTTCTCTTCGGATCACAGATACTGACGCCACCAGCCCAATTATTAACCAGCCGACAGAGCCAGCAGCACCGCCCGGGCAACTCGGGAATTCTGGGATGTCCCGGCGAAGCCGAAGTAGCACAGACTCTCATAGGATCAGAAAAAAAAAAAGATGATGTATCAATAACATCTTCCCGGTCGCTGAGGTCCCTACTCCATCTAGTTTCTATAAGATCTCTCTGGTCAAAGCAGGCGGAGAAAAGACGAGGGTGAGAGGGATGGAAAACGAAGACCCCGTCTGTCTCACGTAGCTAAGAGGCCGCCGGCTGGGCTCAGGAGCCCGAGGCTCGAACCCGGTCCACGCTGCAAAACAAGAGGCCGCGCCCACAGTCCCAACCCCAGCCCGCCTGTGGGTGGGAACAGAGAGGGGAAGGGGGTCCCCCCCGAGCAGCAGCAGCGGCAGCAGCAGCAGCACGCACCATGGGGAACAGGCCCAGCGAGTGGTAGCGCCGGGACGTGGTGCTGGGCACCGTCTTGTTCCGGAGGTTCTTGAGCTCCTCCTGCGCCTCGTGAAGCATCTCCATGCACTCGGCGTACTTGTCCTCCAGTTCGCGCAGCTGCAGGGGACCAGGGGGGCACCTCGTGAGCACCGGGGACCGGCCCGGGGACCAGCCCGCGCACCCGCACAGCCAGGAAGACACCGGCACTCGGAGAGGCTCCTGAAGCCAAACGCCCGAGTCCTTAAGTTTCCCGTTTTCTTTCATGTGGAGCATCCTTTCCGACCCCAAAAATCTCCTAAAAACTCTAACCAGGGGCAGCTGAGGTCGGGGACATCCAGAACCGAATGGGAGAGCTCACTGTGACGCCCGGGACTCAAGGGTCTGTGCATGGACTCCCCTCACGGGGGTGCTCTGTGTCGTCTCTTACTGGACTGCTTGGCCCCGAGCAGGCCCAGAGCCCAGCCTCCCAGGGGAATCATCCGCAGCGGGAATCAGCTTAGGAGTAAAAACAGCCTTCCGTTCAATAGAAAAATGGTTGTTGAGCGAAACAGCACCCTCATCCCTTCAGGGGGAGGCTGATGCCTCTGACCTGGCCCGGGCGGGGGGGGGGGGGGGCTGATGAGATGAAGGGGAAGAGCCGCTTACCTCGGCCGTGAGCTGCCGCTGGGCATCCTTCGCGGCCCCCAGGTGCTGCACGAGCTCTTCATTCTCCACCGCGCACTGCAACGCACGGGCGGTCAGCGCCTCCGGCCCCCGGGCCGCTCGGAAACGCCCCGCTCCCCCGGCGACCCGGTCCTGAGGACCTGGGCCCTTACACCAGGGACATGTCCTCTGTTAGAATTCTTTCCTACATCCATGCTGGTTCTCTGTGGCCCACCCTGCCCCTCAGACAGCTGGTCCCTGGAAGCATTTCACCCCACGCTTCTCGCCAAGGCCAAACAGGGGAGACCAGACCGTCTCCTGGCCACTGCATCGTCAACCTGAAGGGGACACTGACTGCTGCGGAACACACCGGTGCGGGGTGTAAAAACAACTACTAGCCTAGATCCCTGGTCGGCAAACGGCGGCTCACGAGCCACACGCGGCTCTTTGGCCCCTTGAGTGTGGCTCTTCCACAAACTACCACGGCCCGGGAGAGTCTGTTTCGAAGAAGTGGCATTAGAAGAAGTTTTAAGTTTAAAAAAATGTGGCTCTCCAAAGACATGTCAATGGTTGCACTGCTGATATTTGGCTCTGTGGACTAATGAGTTTGCCGGCCACGGGACTAGATGATTCAATTCCCAAACGCCTTGCCTATAGCAGCTTTCGGAGTGAAGCCCATCAATTTGAAGACATGCTGAGGAGGAGAGTGGTGGTGAGGAGGATAGTACTGAAGCCGCTAAGCCAGGGTTGGGCAAACTTTTTGACTCGAGGGCCACCATGGGTTCTTAAACTGGACCGGAGGGCCAGAACAAAAGCAACCTGACCATGCTGGCACTCTCCTCTTGGGCTGCTGGTGAAGGAGCGGAGGGGAGAGCAAGAGAACCCTCTGCTCTTTCGGCTCTGCGGGCAGGTTAAGAACAGCCGCACGGGCCGGATCCGGCCCACGGGCCGTAGTTTGCCCACGGCTGCACTAAGCTCTTTCTCCAAAAGGCAGCCACCACTCCTGAGATACGAAGGGAAGGGCACCGTCTCCCAGGTCAGCGGCCCCTCCCGATCCCAGGGCGGCCCCCCGGTGTCGGCCAGGAGGACAGCCGCTTACCGCCTTGGCCTTCTTCTGCAGGTCGACGATCTGAGACAGCAGGTGCGTGATCTCCTCCTGCTGCCGGGCAGCGTCTTCCGTCTTCTTGGCCAGCTCCTCCGAGATGCTGGCGATCTGCACGTTGGCGTCCCCTTTGGCCAAGAAACAGCCATCGTAAGATGAAGTCAGACACCCCCCCTGCCCCGTGCCCACCCAGAGAGAAGGGTGTCTTGGTGGTCCGTACCAGGGAAAGCACCTCTATGCGGAGATGGGGGTGGGCTGGGGGAGATGGGGAGCCGAGAGGACACGGGAAGAAGGGACTTGGGATGCCCGTTGTGTGGACGGTGACGCAGCGCAGGGCGGCTCCCCGGGCTCCGTCTGCCATGAGGAGGGACCTGGCTCCCGCTGCGGCTCCCGGGCTCATTGTGAGGCCGTGCGCTGGCCCAGGCTGCCTCCCCGGAGCAAACAGGTGGCTCCCGGGGCCAGCCACGAGGTGCCACACCCCTACCAAGGTGCGCCTGGCCAAAACCCACTCTCCCCACCCGTGAGCAGGTCCATACAGTCCCAGGAACTCCTGTCGACCCTGCTCCGGAGAGGAAATCCTGCCGTGCCCAGCGCAATGCCCTCGGCTATTTCCCACCCACATGCGGAGCCACAACTCAGTTACTGGGTGTGAACACAGCGGGTGCTTCATTTACGTAGCAGTTGCCGAAACTCAAAATATTATCTTTACCACGTTGTCTCATCTCAACTTATCATGGAGAGGGTGAAAAGAACTCTCGCCTCAACATTCACCAGATGATTAGAAAGCAATTTTTCCATATCTTCAACACACGGCTCTGACGCTACACCTTACTGAGAGGTAAAATAATCCCAACGTTCCAGTTGAAAGCAAAGTTAAAATTAAATACCAGTGTGACGTCGAGGCAACGTATGGCTTACGACCTAGGCCCCCAGTTTCTCATAAGTAGGGGTGAGGGGTGCCCCCCAAAAGACTTGGGGGACCTCCAGTTTTTTTTTGTTTTGTTTTGTTTTCCAATATATTTTATTGATATTTTACAGAGAGGAAGGGAGAGGGATAGAGAGCTAGAAACGTCAATGAGAGAGAAACATCTACCAGTTGCCTCCTGCACACCCCCCACTGGGGATGTGCCCGCAACCAATGTACATGCCCTTGACAGGAACCGAACCTGGGACCTCTCAGTCCGCAGACCGACGCTCTATCCACTGAGCCAAACTGGCCTTGGGGGACCTCCAGTTTTAAGGAAAATGCCACTGCGCCCCAGCTGGCTGGGACCCTGTACGTGGCCAGGGGACGTGAGCCTGTGCGCTCACGCTGAGGGCAGGCGCAGGAGGAAAAGGGAGGGGACCGGGGGCGGGGCGAGGGCCAGGCACATACTCAGCTCCTTGACGCAGTCGTTGACCAGTTGCTGCTCCTTCTCTTCGTAGGTGATGGTCTCCGTCTTCAGCTGGCAGGCCTGTGTGTGGACACGGCCAGGTGAGAGCCCCGCACTCACACCTGCACCCTGGGGCGGGCAGGGCTGGGTCATGGAGCCAGGGCTCGCGTGGGCCTGGGAGGTCACCCTTCGGCACGCCCCCACCTGTCACCTGCTGCACCCTCAAATACAGAACATCAGTCTGAATCCCCTCCTGAGCGGGTGCATCTCAGAGTCTCCAATCCGGAAACGCACCACTAGAGGGCGCCCCTCAAGGCCATGCGCACAAGAGCTGTACGCCCCGCTTCACTAAGACTCTACCGGCCATCCTGGCGTCCCGTCTGTCTGTCTGTCTGTCTACTCATTTGTGTCTGCCCTGGCTCACAGCCTGAACCCCTTTGCGACTCAAAAAGTGCCCAGGACACAGCTCTGCCTCCCCTGGGGCATTCGAAGGATAGCCACAAGGAGAATGGCTAACACAGTCTCCTACAGTGTGCCGGGCGCTGTCCTATGAGGTTCTAAGCTGGAGTTAAACCTCCTGCATTCAGCTGAGCAAAAACAAGGTACAAGAAGGAAACACTAAAATTCAGAGGCCCGAGCGCCATCCCAGGACTCTGTGTAGCCTGCTCCTGGCTAACAAGGTGGGAGGCGAGAGATCTGAGCACCCCAGTTAGGCAGGAGGGCCTGGCCCCAGAGACACCACCCTCCTGAAAACCCGGGGGGCGGGGGGGGGCACAGCGGACTCTGGCTGGGATCAAATTCCCGGGGCAGCTGCCCACTTTTGGTGAAGACCTAGACGGAGGGGCCGTTGCTGTGTGTGCCCAGGACTAGAGTGTCTGCCTGGCGCAGACGACGCTGCGGGGGGAGTCCCGGACTCAGAATGGGGAGCACTGGGCTAGTCTTGGCCGGGCCACTGGCTGGCAGAGAGAGTTCAGACAGCCACCCAGTAAACGAGGGGCTGGAGGAGGTCAGTTCTGAGACAGCAGGACCCTTTCCTCGTGCCTCAGTGTCCCGCTCAGCCCAACGTGTGGGCAAGTTCAAGGTGACAGGTGGCCTGCCCCATTGGATGAGCTTTGGGGGCTTGAGGGGGGGAGGGGAGAGCCAGCTCAGGTGGGAATTGTTAGGGGGGAAGCCCAGAGCCAATGCAAGCATCTGCGGGATGGATGGTGACAAAGATAGCTGGCTAGCTGGCGCCTTCCTAGACCCCAGGAATTCCACACCTCTCCTGCCCTCCACCCTCCCTCCCTAAACAGCTGTATAAAACAAGTACCTATGCCGCCCCTTTTTGGCACGGGAACTTCCCTGGCCCACCCTCGGACCAGCGAGCTTCAAGCTTCGCCCGGGAGCGCAGATTAAAACCTTCCCCCTTCTTAATGGCCTGGATTCTGTGTCTCTCAGCTGGGACCTTACAACCTCACAGGAGTCAGCCCCAGTTTGACAAACAAGGGCCTGATAAGCAGGCTGCGCCACACCTCTGGCTAGAGAACAAACAGGCACTGACACGTAAGGAAAAAAAAACCCATAAAAACTAAATGTGCAGTGTTTCTGGACAGAGACAGGGGGTGAGGGGAAACAGTGTGGGGTCTGGAGTCATGGAGACTAGCGAATCCTGGCTTTGTCACCCACTGGCACGCACTGCCGTGGGAAACCAAAACTCCTGGCAGCCTGGGTCCCGTCTTCCCAATGGGCATGAGACCGAGTCGCCAGCTTCCAGCCTGCGGTGAGGATTTAAAAAGCCACGAAGCTCTGGCCAGTGGGGTTCAGGGGGTTTGGGCATTGCCTCGTGCACCGAGAGCCTGCCAGTTCCACTCCCGTCCAGGGCACATGCCCAGGGGGTTCAGGGCCCAATCCCTGGCAGGCGGTGTGCCGGAGGCGGCCAATCAAAGCCTCGCTCTCACATCGACGTTTCTCTCTCTTCCTCTCCCTTCCTCTCTGCCCGAAAAAACACTGTTTCCTGTCACCTGCGGGGACATGAAAATGAGGCCTGCACCCCAGGCCTCCGCGTCATGCCTGCAGAGCTGGAGAAGACCCTGGGAAGACCCCCTTCTGCCCTGCGAAGGGGGCCGGGTTGCCATCCCTGCCCCTCCAGGCCCCCCATCATTCACCGGTGGGGCCGCCCCAGCCCGGGGAGGCAGCCCCCGGCACAGGAACGAGCCGAGGTTTGGGGGGGGTCCTTACAGAGGACCTTCGAGAAGGGCAGGGAAGGTGAACGGGGCCGCCCCCCTCCACGCGGACCAGGGCAGGGGGCGCCCGTCACCTCGGATCGCAGCACGACGTTCTCCTCTTCCAGGTCCTTCAGCTTCTTCTGAAGGGAGTCCAGGTGGAAGTAGTTCTGCACGGAGGACGACGACTCGTTCCTCTTCAGCCTGGGGAGAGGGTGAGAGGTTGGGAGACCAGCACGGGGAGGTTAGAGTAGCTCAGCCAAGAGCACACAGCGAAGACGCCACAGGGTCGAGAAGCGGACGCGGACTACCAGGAGGCTCTGCAGGCTCTCAGCGAAGCCCCCGCATCTCCTGTCCCCAAGGTCCCCCCCCACCCTGTCACCTACTAACAGCAGAGCCCACCCCGACACCTACCAACATGCCAGGCCATGTCAGTCTCAACTGGCCAATGAACAAGGAGACCCAGGAAGAGGAAAGCAATAAAAAAAAAACCTGTCCTCCCACGTCCCACTGAAACGGTGAGATGAGCCAAAACCGGTTTGGCTCCGTGGATAGAGCGTCGGCCTGCGGACTGAAAGGTCCCAGGTTCGATTCTGGTCAAGGGCATGTGCCTTGGTTGCGGGCACATCCCCAGTGGGGGGTGTGCAAGAGGCAGCTGATCGATAATTCTCTCTCATGGATGGTTCTAGCTCTCTATCACTCTCTCTTCCTCTCTGTAAAAAAATCAATAAAATACCGTATTTGCCGGCGTATAAGAGACTGGGCGTATAAGACGACCCCCTAACATTTCCACTCAAAATACAGAGTTTGTTATATACTCGCCGTATAAGACTACCCCCCACTTGGAGGCATATTTTTCAGGGCCAAAAATATCGTCTTATACGCCGGCAAATATGGTATATATTTTTTAAAATAAATAAATAAAACGGTGAGACGGTCTGTGCCAGGCCGGGGGAGGTGCCGGGCTGGAGGAGGCCGGAGCGGCGGACCCGCGTTGCTGGAGAAGGTGGCCGGCCCTGCCCGGGTAGCTCCGAGGACACGGAGGGCAGCCGGCCCGGGCTGCGACCCCAGACGCCAGGGACTTACGGGGTGGAACACACGGACTCGGGCTCACTCTCCTCCGCGGCGCTGGTGTAGAACTGCAGAAGCTCATCCTTCATGGACAGCTCGTGCCGGAGCTGAGACACCTGCACAGACAGAGCCGGCCCGCTGTTCGCGCCCGCCCGGGACCGCGTCCCCCCTCATGCTCTAACGCCTGCGGCTTCGAGACAGGTTTTAAACGCTCCTCCCTAGCCCCGCCAGCGTGGCGCAGTGGTTGGGGTTGGGCGTCGACCCGAACCGGAAGGTCACGGCTCGATTCCAGGTCAGGGCACGTGCCCAGGGGGCGGGCTCCATCCCCAGTAGGGGGCGTGCAGGAGGCAGCCCATCAATGGTTCTCCCTCATCATTGATGTTTCTCTCTCTCTCTCCATCTCCCTTCTTCTCTGATATCAATAAAGAAAATATTTTTTAAAAACCATTGATCCTCCTCATAAGTGAAGGCCTATTTTCTTCTATTCAAAGAAAACAGTTCAGTTTCATCCTCTTTGAGAAAAACACAATGGATTACTCTTTGGCCAAAAAAAATAAAAAATAAAAAAAATCCCTCCGCCTCCATTTACACTTTTTACTTTGGTGTGGGGAAGAGGTGAGAGGGGACTAGAAGTTTCTAGAATGATGTCCGGGGGCACCAGATGGCTTAGCAAGTAAGCAGCTGGGCAAAGGCCCCGAGGCATGGGTCATCGTGGGGCGGAGGCACGGTGAACAGGAGCTGCAGGGGGCAGCGTTCTGTGTCCGGGCGGCCACTCCGGGGCTCAGGGCGTGGGCGAGCCCCCGGGGGCCTTTCCGAACGGGACCCTGCCCCTCACCCCGGCCCGCGCCCGAGGCCCCCGCCCTCCCCCCCCTCCCCCCCGGCGCCCGGCTCCTCACCTCCTCCCGGATGTGCTCCACCTGCTCCTCCAGCAGCTCGTTCCTCTCCGTGAGGGTCTTGTTCTTCTTCAACAGCGACTGGCCAATCCGAGCAGCCAACTCTAAATCCCGCTCTTTCTGCGGAAGGCAGAGGGAGAGCAGAGATTTAAAAAACAAACAAATAAACCCAGGCTTCCTGAAGGAGCCCGCGGAGCTCCGAGCCAACAGAGGGACACAGGGCATTCAGAAAGAACCCCGGGATCAGTGATTCACCGTCCGTTCACCGGCACCGGACGCCCGTGCAAAGAGGTGAACACTCTGCCCACGTAACGTGCAGGAGCTGCAGACCCCAGCCCTGGAAGGAAACCTCAGCCTCAGACGAACACAAGTGTCTGCTCCAACAGGAAACACCTGCTTCCACGTCACTTCTCCGCAGCTGCTTTGGGCATCCGTGTGGCCATCGGACCCCCACCTCCCCGGGAGGCCGGGCATTGCCAGGTACCAGCCCGTGGGAACACCCGGTGGCCAGCTGCTGGATGAGTGAACGAACGCAGAAATCCCCGAGTGGTTCTGTGGGAGAGCCACGTACAGGCGCCGGGAGGCACATGTTAAGCCAGAACTGACTCAGTACCTTGTATTTGCCTCCTATCACTCAAAAATGTTTCCGGATGCCCTGAAATACAGCAACATGTTTCTTTTCCTTAAAGGGAAGCTACTTGGGCTTTGTTTTACATACCGAGTTTCCCCGAAAATAATACATCCTCCGAAAATAAGACCTACTTACAGGTTTCCTTCTGAGGGAAATATAAGGCATCCCCTGAAAATAAGGCCCCCAGGCTCTGTCTCTGAATGAAAATTAATTTACCCTAAACTGGTCGCTAGGGCCGCCCCAACTGGTGTCTAGCAACCAGTGACCTTACTCGGAGTCCTGACCTCACTGCTGTGTGAATGGAGAGAAATCAGCGTGGGAACTTTGGGAAACCTAAACTGCAAGAAGTTGTGACTTGGGTGAAGAATTAATTCATGGGAGGAAATCACTGACAGTTGCATTGCAAATGCACTGAGAGCAGGCTACCTTGACAAGAAGTACGCATTGAAAGACAGTGCTATTGCTAAACATGAGAGATTTGGTCCACTGATTCTGAAAGAAATGGAGTCACAAGAAATTCACCAGGAAATTCAGGAATTGGATTGTTATGATGATGCTCCAGAAGATGATGACATGATTATCATTGAATAAATGAGTAAATTCTTGATACTGTAGGATTCACAGTTTGTCTAGTTTGTGTTGACAAGTACCGTACCGTCTACGGGTAATAAATTTCCTTTATTTTCATTTAACAATAAATGTGTACCGTATTCTTCTTCATGGAAAAATAAGACATCCCCTGAAAATAAGACCTAGCGCATCTTTGGGGACAAAAATTAATATAAGACACTGTCTTATTTTCGGGGAAACAGTGTGTGTGTGTGTGTGTGTGTGTGTGTGTGTGTGTGAAGAGCAGAGGAGTGGGGGCCTGTGGAGTGGGAGCATGTGGAGTGGCAACATCAGCAGCATGCCTTCCCCTGGTTTATCACCGGTGTTCCACTGAATGACTGGGGGTCAAAGTGCAATTTGGAAAGACTCTGGATTGACAGGGATTTGGCCCTCCCTACCTCCGCCCCCTCCCCTAGGATTTCGACAGTGCTAAGGCCCGTAACTGCTGCCTCCACTGCCCCAGAAGCCAGCTGGGTGTCACGTCAAGTGAGCCACAAATACCCCAGGCTCATTCCCACAGTTTGTGTCTCCCCAGCACTCCCTCCCCTGGAACAAAGGTGGCCAGTGAGTCTGCCCACTCCACCGAGATGCTCATCTCTGTGTAGGCAGCCACGCCAGCGACAGCGTCTACCAAGGAGGGTCCTCGCTCCGTGGCCCTGGATCGCTTCTCAGACTCAACAGGGGTGCCTGCTCGGTGCCGGGAGGAGAGGACCCAGAGGGGTGGAGTGAGGGACCCTGCCCACCTACCTGCCTGCCTCGAGGCTGCAGTCCACGTGGTTTCCGCCGGCTAGCACTCAGCGAAAACTGCCACACAACGTCCATTTCCCCTTGGAAGTGTGGTCTCCCCCAAGTTCACTCAAGTCCCCTGGATCTCACTACTAGAGCAAGTCCTCAGACTTGTACCCAACTGGTGCTTAATGCCCGTCTGCTCGCTGCCTCCCCGTTCTGCATCTCCATCATGCCACCAGAGGGGGTCAGAACGAGTCACCCCAAGATGTGCCTTTGCAGTATGCAGATCGTTTTGTGCTAAAGGTAACTCCTGCCTCTCCCTGAACTATCTCGAACTTACATTAGGGGCACTGCCCACAGGAAGAGATTAGGAGTGATAACCTCTTTTGACATAGCTACTAAGAGCAGGCCAAACTTCTAGTCACCAGGCATCTGCTATTTGCTCTTCTTCTCATCCTACAATGGCCCTTGGAGGCACCCAGGCCCCTACCTCATCCTAGCCCAGGACGCCTTGTAGGCCCACGGTCCCTGTCTGTCTCCGATCCTCTCCTGCATGTGGGGTCTCGGACTCTCTCGTGTACGTGGGGTTCCCATACCTAGGTCGGTATTCGCTTGGGTTACTTTCTCTTGCTGACCGGTCTCACGTCTATTTGGTTACTAGGCCAGCCGGAAGAGCTCTGAGGGTGGAGGGGAGTTGGTCCCTTCCCCACACCTCCGAGCTGCGGAGTTCCAGCAAGCACAGGCTCTGGCTAGGCCTCAGCCGCATTCTGTTCGCACAGTCCACTGCAAACAAGTCCAGCAGAAGCGGTAACTAGGAAAGGCAGCGCTGGAGCAGGGGGAGGCCAGGGCCCAGGAGGACCAGGAAACAGGAGGGGGAAGAAGAGCGAGTGGGCGGGAGCTCAACCACCACGCCCCTCGCCCTCCCCCTTACACGCCAGTGCCTACCCAGCCCTGCCCCACCGACCCGAGCTCTCGCCTCCTCGGCACCAAAAACCCAATTAAAAAAAATAATTAATAAATTTTATTTTCTTTTCCTCACTTTTTTATTAAGGTATTTTATGTGTACATACCTTACCAATCCCCACCCCCCACTCCCATACATGCCCTCCCTCCCCAGAGGTTTGCGTCCATTGGTTATGCTTATATGCATGCACACCAGTCCTTCAGTTGAAAAACCTAATTCTTATAGGAACATAACTCTGCCGGGGGGAGGGAAGGGAGGGGGAATAAAAGGGCAAGACACTACAGTAAACACAGTTATGGATGAAATGAATACAACAACAAAAAAGTTACTGCACGCAGTGCCTCTGGCTTCTCTTGACGAAGGCGGCAGGCTGGCTGAGTGTCCCGTGGAGAATTCGAAGAATGAAAAAACTCCCCATTTCTTACCGCCAGCCAGCAACGCTTACTTCTGAATACAGGGAAGCAGCTAGGAAATGGCCACTGGATTCAAACACGGCGAGAGGACACGACTACAACTGAGAAACGCGGGCCCTGGGAAATAAGCTCGCAGAGAATGGGTTCTCTTAGACCCCGGGAAAGGTGGCGGGTGGATTCCTTCCAACTGCTCACTCCCTCTTCCCAGACAGGCTTTGTTTAAAACACTGTGGCTTGTGTCTCAGCCCCTTTAACCTACGCACACAGCCCTGGAGCTGGGGAGCACCCTGCCCCCCACACCAGGCAGCTAACCCATCCCAGCCACCGATTTCAGGGTGAAAAGCGATACAAAGGAGCCCTGGGATTAACCTTCTGGGGAGGAGGCAAGCTTTGCCCAGAGCTACATTCCCGACAGCAGCAAGCCAGGGCAAGCTGCGGATCCGGCTCCCCGCAAACCCAGACGCAAAACCCTCCACCCAGGCCGTGCTCCGGGGCCCCGTGCACCCTCCCCCCCCCCCCCCGCCTCCCCCTCCCAGCTCCCCATCTGCAGGCAGCAGGTCTGCAAACCACAGGGGAGGGAGCCACAGCCAAGACCAGCTCACAGGGTACAAGGGTCACATGCCTGGGGCAGCGAGGCGTTCACCGGGCAGCACGCCTCTTCCAGAGAAAGGCGGCGCTCAGCCGTGATTCCCACGGGCACCCGGGGACGGAACGCGCCGGCACGCACGTCCTCACGGCCGAGAGCCGCTGCCCGTGAACCGAGGTGGCAGGACACGCCACCTGGAAACCGGCCCGCGGCGCTCTCTTCAGGAACTCGGTGCTTACACCGGACCACAGCGTGCTCTCCACGCATGACACACGGTTAGGAAATTCGCCGGGGGGAAGTGAGCTACTTTTTTTTTTTAAAAAATAATAATATATTTTATTGATTTTTTTTTTTTTTTTTTTTTTTTTTTTTACAGAGAGGAAGGGAGAAGGATAGAGAGTTAGAAACCTCGATGAGAGAGAGACATCCATCAGCTGCCTCCTGCACAACCCCTCCTGGGGATGTGCCCGCAACCAAGGTACATGCCCTTGACCGGAATCGAACCTGGGACCTTTCAGTCCGAAGGCCGACGCTCTATCCACTGAGCCACACCGGTTAGGGCGGAAGTGAACTACTTTTGGCCGGCATCTGCATAAAGGGCTGGAGCCCCAGGCTCCTTGGGAAGAGAGCCGTGCTGATTGCTGGGTCAGAGCGGAGCGGATGTCGCCGATGGGGGCCCCAGCACTGCCAGCTCAAACTCCGCCAGAGCCAAGCCTGCGGGCAGGGGCCACCCCTGAAACCCATCACTCGGCTCATGGTTTTACAGTGAAAATGCCCCCAGTGACATTCAACTAACCATGTTCCCCAAAACTACATACGCAGAGCACTGAACCTGACAGCCAAAGCAACAGTCACACCCCCCGCGGGAGGGACCTGGGCTGGACAGCAGCCGGGCCATCCAGGGCACCTCTGCACCCCTCAGCCTCGGGTTCCTGACATGGAAACTCCCTGGGAATGGGGCGAGGAGCAGTGGCGGGAAACACCCCGGATCTGGAGAGGATCCCCGAGGGCTCGCATTCTTGGGGAAATGGACACAGCAGAGAGGGGTCCGTGGCAGACCATTTTCAGGAGTCGGTGGTGGTGCCATGCCAGCCTCCCATTTGGCTAACACTGGCCACCAAGATGGCGGTGACTGGAGCGCCCCCAGAAGGCCCGTGCCCTGCAATGCCTCACCGCCAGCCCTGCCACAGCCAAAACACCTACTACCATTCATTGGGGGCTGAGTTTGCACCTTCTCTGCCATGCGGGTGGTCACGCAGGTCTCGGCTCCTGCCCCCACGCCACTCACCTGGGCCTGTTAGTGGGTGGCCCGCAGGAGAATGGGGGAGAGGGGCTGCAGGGCAGGTGGGCCCTCAGGAAGCCAGAGGGAATCCATCTCAGACCCTCAGAGCAGATAGGAGATGCCGGATGTGCAGGAGAGCAAAACACAGGGAAGGAGAGGCAAAAACTGGGGTCAAAAGATGCCCCCCCCAAAAAACAACAACAACAACAAAAACACAACTCTGGTTCTCACTACTGCTGCTTCCTCTTGTGTCTCAACCTTGTCCCGCTACTAGCTGAAAAGGGCGACAAAGATTCCTGTGCCTCCCACACCCTTAGATTCTCTTCCTGGAGGAGGGCTAAGGAGTGGTCACATGACCCCCAACTCATTCTGGATTCCAGAGCAGAAACAAGGGTCTAAAGGTGCCTTAAAGACCTGACTTGGGGGTAGGGGAGTAGGGATGATAATATTTAAAGATGGGCACTTACTCAACAAATACATCCTAAGCACCTACCATGTTCTGGCCTGTTCTAGGCACGGGCGTACATACATTATACTCATCTGAGTGCCGAGAAGAAGCTGACAAAACTGTGTCTCTAACATGCCAGCAGCTGGTGTGAATCTACTGAGTTTCCTAAGTTCTTCCTGCCATGCTTATTGTGGTGATCGCCACGTGACGCTACCTAACAATATCCCCTTAATTGATGTAAGTAAAAAAAAGAATACATTACAAAGATACAGGTAATGATATATTCTTTTCTGATGTTTTTTGGACACACTGAAAACATATTGTGGGAACATATTTTAAGGATTTTTAAAAATCTAAAACTGGGTATTCTAGCAAGTATTTCCATGCTTACCCAATTCTGTATCATTCATGCTAGCACATTCATTGTAAAACCTAAAATAGCATAAGTAAACTTACACGAAGAACTACAAAGCTATCGATACAAAAAGTAAAGCCACTAAGTGATCCCCTGAGACAAGGTCCCATTTCGGAGATTCTGCGCAGAGACTTACAATAATGCTTTAATAATTGCATGCTTTAATCAATATAAATTATAATTGGTCAATTACAATGTGACCCTGTACCATCCAGAACCGAAATATCATTGCTGACATGTAGACAATAAGGAACTGTTTGACATTGACATTGGGTCTCAAAAGAACTGTGGGCCCAGAAAGAAGCTCACTACAGACTGATTCATTTACCTTTCAGCATAACCATTAGGGCTTGTCTCATTTTTGGTTCTTATGAGTATATTTCCAGTAGGACATGATCTCACTCATCTAGGGGAAATGGTGAACCACATAGACTGATGGACAAGAACAGACCCAGAGACAAGGAGGCATGGATCAGACTGTCGGACCTCAGAGGGAGGGTAGAGGAGGGTTGGGGTAAAGGGGAGAGATCAACCAAAGGACTTGTGTGCATACACAGGAGCCTAACCAGTGGTCAAGGACAATGGGGGGGGAGGGGGACCGGCAATATATGGGAAGGGGTGTGGGATGGGAATGGAGGGGGGTGAGGATAAATATGTGATACATTAATCAATAAAGATATTTTTTTAAATAAAAAATATTTTAAAAATTATAAGTGACCCTTTCCCTTCCCCCGAAACACTTACCTCCTCAAGAAGCCGAGTGACAGCGTCAATGTCATTGTATGTCTTAGTCATCTGGCCAACTCTTTCAGCACATAGAACTGCAAGAAATACAAACGACAATAATCAGACAGGAGATAACAGGTGTTAGTGAGGGTGTAGAGGAAAGGGAACCCAGGTGGGGATGTAAATTGGTGCAGACACTACAGAAATGCAGGTTCCTTAAAAAATTAAGACCACGGCTGCCACAGGACTTTAGCAATCCCTCCTCTGAGTACTTGCCTGAAGAATCTGACAACACTTGTCTGTAAAGATACATGCACCCTCTGTTCATTATTTACAGTAACCAAGACATGAAAAAAACAACAATAACTAAATGTCCTTTGATGGATGATTGTGTAAAGAAGCTGTGGTACATATATGCGATGGAATACTACTCAGCCATGAAAAAGGTGAGGTGCTGCCACTTGCGACAACACGGGTGCATCTTCAGAGTGTCGCTCCAAGTGAATTAAGTCAGGCAGAAAAGGACAAGAACCATTTCGCTCTTGTGTGAAATATAAAACAAAAAGCAACACATGGACAAAGAAAACAAACTCACAGATACAGACAACGGAGTGGTGGCTACCAGAAGGGAAAGGGAGGGGGGAGGAGGATGAAGAGGGTAAAGGGCGTCGAATACATGCAGGGGACAGGAGACTGGACTTCAGGCGGTATCTGTATATTCCATTATCTGTATATAATGGAATACACTGATACTGGGTTATAAAGCTGTACACCTGGAATTCATATGACGTTATTAACCAATGTTTCCCCAACAAATTTCATTTCTAAAAAGAACACAAATGACCATGAAACTACCGATGACCCATCTACACAAGCAATTTCAAAACTATGCCTGCCTATCAGGCACAAAAGGACGTTGGCTTTGCCAAGGTCAACCCACACAGCACTCAGCACCACCCAGTTTCATTTCCCAGTTCCAGGGAAGAGCCCGCAAAGCTCCGAGTGGGTGAGGGAGGCGCGGGTGACCTCAAGTTTCTTGACATTGTGTGTGACACACTGGGAGGCGGTGCCAGGGATAAGGCACTCGGTGGACAGGGATCTGGCCTCATGCAAACTGAGCGAACTAAAATGGGTCAGCAGCTCAGCCACCAAAGTCATCATCACCAAGACCAGCAGGAATCACACACCATGAGACCTCACAAACCATAGAGACCCAGCCCCAGGGACAGAGAAGGGCCCTTCAGAAAGCAGCTATTGGCACAATCACTAGACAACAGTCTGAGCTGGTAGCTTCATGATGGCACAGCCAAATGGCCTAAATGGCGACCAGATTCCATACCATGAAAACTAGGGTAACGGAGGTTTTTAACCCACGCCCAAAGGACCTCTACTATTACTGAGGCACATGTGACAGTGAAATGCTCCCTCTCTCTGGCTCTACCTTAACTCTAGCCTGCATTTCTCCCAGGCCCTTCAGGGGAATAGCTCCTGCAATCGATGTGCTAATTACAGAGGAATTCTGCTTGAGGCTGAGCTTTCTGCAAAGGTTTGCAGGAGCCTCCAGACCAGACACAGATCAGCAGGGGTCAAGGGACCAGGGAACTAGGACAAATGTCACACTCTTCCTCGGATCCCTGCTGGTGCCTAGGTGTCACACACTCTGGCCTTGCCCATTCCCCCTTCCCCTGACATAAAAGAAGCCCGAATTCTGGGCTCTCTTAGGATGGAATTGAGGACGCTTTAAGGCAACTCCCTCCCATCTTCTCAAGCTGGGGACTTCTTTTATAAATATATATATTTACTGATTTTTTTTTTCCAGAGAAGAAGGGAGAAGGATAGAGAGTTAGAAACATTGATGAGAGAGAAACATCAATTAGCTGGTGTCCTGCTCAACCCCTACTGGGGATGTGCTGCCACGACCAAGGTACATGCCCTTGACCGGAATCGAACCTGGGACCCTTCAGTCCGCAGGCCGACGCTCTATCCACTGAGCCAAACCGGTTAGGGCCAAGCTGGAGCCTACCTGATCAACAAACTTTTCCTAACTCCAAACCCTGATGTTGTGAATATTGGCCTTTATGAAATGCCAGGCACGTGATCCTTGAATTGGTAACACACACACACACACACACACACACACACACACACACACAGCAATATTTCAATAATTTACAAGGCTCCTAAGAGGCTGCATGCAGGCCACTTTGGGACGCTGTGCCTCTGTTCTCCCTTCCATTGGAGAAAAAGCTCGTGCAATGACAGAATATGTTCATCTGCTGAAAAATCTCAGGGCTGTTTTGTTTTAAATCCATGGCAAGGAACTGGTTTGCAGTTCGACAAACACCCAGAAGGTAGCACGCGTTTTATTCGGTGGAGGAAGGAGTCAATGCAAACGGATTTAGGGCCAAAGCATGAACCTTTTTGAAACCTGCCGCTTCCGGGCTAAATAATAACTTCTTAGCTAACTCTTCTTACCTAGGGCGCTAGAGTTGGGCTTCGTGACAGCCCACAGAGGCATCTGGGGACCGTGTTACCTGCCAACCTCAGGAGCATCGCTAACGGCAGCTGCAAGCGAAATGCAATCGGTCTCTAAATATTTTATTAAACCCGAGCAGAGATCATCCCGGGGAAAGGCGCTCAGAGAAATCTGACCCGCTGGAATGATTTTCTAGCCTTAAGAAGGTGACCTAAAATCTGGTTCCAAATCTGAAACCCAAGCAACACCAGAGCCCTGGCAGCCAGGAGAGGGGCTCCCTCCCCGCCTCTCCCCTACGCAGCCTCTCCCCGACCCAGGGCTTCACCCTCACCCTCACCCTCACCCCTGCTGCAGGGATGGCCCAGCCTCCTGCACTGTCCCTGCCCTCACCTCCCTCGGAGCTGCCAGGTTGGAAAAGGCAAGCAGAGCGTGTAAGGGTTGGTTTAAACCAGACCTGAACGTGATGGAGGTGGAGCCCAGCTCAAACTGCTGTAAAACGTTCATCAGTTCGAGGCCCTGAGAATTCTTTAAGTGAAGACTCCTAGGCTGCCTTGAACATTAACAAGAGTTAATTTTTGCCCTGACTGGTTTGGCTCAATGGACAGAGCGCCGGCCTGCAGACTGAGAGGTCCCAGGTTCGATTCTGGTCAGGGGCACGTACCTCGGTTGCAGGCACATCCCCAGTGGGAGGTGTGCTGGAGGCAGCTGGTCAATGTTTCGATCTCATCCATGTTTCTAACTCTATCCCTCTCCCTTCCTCTCTGCAAAAAAAAATCAATAAAATATATTTAAAAAACAAACAAACCACAAGAGTTAATTTTCCAGCTGTCGGGCTGCCATGCTCTGCCCAGAGCAGGTGAGATACACGGAGCCCTCCAGCCAGCTGGCAGTGGGCAGCAGCATGGAAACAGACCACAGCGGCCACCAAAGGCCCAGCGAGGTTAAAAAACTCATCCAACGCCACACAGCGAGCAAATGGCGAACTTCAACATCAGAAGAGCCTCCGAACAGGGCAGCAGGGATCATGTATGAAGTCAGCAGGGATCATGTATGAAGTCCCTGACGGCCTGAGATTTAATGTGCTTTCTCGATTGATCCCCATAGCTCAGCAGCATCGACTTTACTCAAGGGTTACTTTTTATACTAGAGGCAGGGTGCACGAATTCATGGACAGGTGAGGTCAGGCCCGCCCACCCCAATGGAGGCCGACTGGTCCCAGCCAGCCGGGGGGAGGGACTGTGGGCGGCTGGCCGGCTGGTCCCTGCTCCCTGGTTGATCACCAGGTTGAACTCTCAGTCAAGTTCCCAGCCGAGGGGTCAATTTGCATATTGGCCTTTTATTGCATAGGATTGATTAGAACATTGTTTTTCCACTTTTTAGAACCCGGCCTCCAGTTTCCCCTTCCCGGTTATTTCTCGGCCTATCTTCTGTGCCTCAGCATCCGTGTTTATTTTTTTAAAAGTCCCTCTTGTTTTCTACACTCTCTGTTGTAAAAAAAAGTATAGGCATGTTGAATAACTTCCAAAATAGTCGTGTGCCCTCTGGAAACTCTGACGAGTCTGCTCGAGACAGGAGCTGGGACCCCGGTGTCAGGGCCAAGCAGGGCCCCCAGGTCAGTGAACTCTCCCTTCTCACTCTGACCAGCAGCAGCAGGTGTCGGGGGGGAAAAAAAACACACCCCTAAACCTGGCCCCTGATCCCGCAGGAAATACACCTCGTAAAAACCATCCGCCCTGTTCAAAGGACCAAGGGCTGGAAGGCTCCCCACCCGAGAGCCACCGCGAGAGAGCTTCCCATAAATTCTAAATGAGCCGCCCCCGTGCCAAGTTCCCAGGCGTTACGAGATGCCCTTCAAAGCGGGGTCCGCGCTCTCGGCCCGGATGTGTCAATGCTCTGCTCACAGACCCTCTCCAGCTCTGCCGCCGCCGCCTACAAGCGGCAGCCTCGACCTCTGAGACACGGGGGCCACCCTCACCTGGCCTCTGAGACACGGGGGCCACCCTCACAATGCCTCTCTCGCCTCCTCGCCGGCCACCTGTGCCCGTTTTCCACAACAGCTCACCTACCCCCAAGGACACCGCTCAGGCGTCTGGCCTGGCACTGCGAGTTCCTTCTGGGGGGACTTTCTTCCACGTCTCTCTCCGTCCAGGGACTTCCTTCCCCTCCCCACGGCCCAGCAGGAAGATGGTAGCCGACCCCTCACCAAGTCTCACCTCTTGGGTCCACTATTGTGAAACCCGTGGCTTTTACGGGCCCCTCCCCTTGGGAGCCATCTGCAGACTTCAAGATGGGGCCGACTTGGCAAAGTGCTTTGGAGGGGCCATCACCCAACTACGTGGCGGCCAGGCCCCCTTATCCTGGTCAGACACGTGCGGGTGGATGGAACACGTGTCTCCCACCCTCGATGGCTGGGAAACTCGGGCTCCGAGAGGGCAGGTGACTCACCTAAAGTTCCAGAAACTTTAGAAGTCTCCTGGGCGCCTACCCTAGAGCCGTGGTCGGCAAACTGCGGCTCGAGAGCCACATGCGGCCCTTTGGCCCCTTGAGTGTGGCTCTTCCACAAAATACCACGGCCTGGGCGAGTCTATTTTGAAGAAGTGGCGTTAGAAGAAGTTTAAGTTTAAAAAAGATGGCTCTCCAAAGGACATTTCAATTGTCGTCCTCTTGATATGTGGCTCTGTGGACTAATGAGTTTGCCGACCACTGCCCAAGAGAAACAAAAACATATGTCCACACAAAGACCTGTGCACGAATGTCGCAGCAGCATTCCTCATTACAGCCAGAACGTGGAACCCATCCACGTGACCCCCAAGCGCTGAGGGAATAAACAAATCTGGCATATCCACACAGTGGAGTATTACACGACCACAAGAAGAATGAGGTACCCATTCATGCCACAACACGGGGGGACCTCAAACACCGCCTGCTCATAAGGCTGTACATTGTACAAGGTGGCCAGTCTAGGCGAATTAGAGGGACAGAACCAGGATCCGTGGCTGCCTAGATTGGGGGTGGGAACGGGGTGAACTATTCACAGGCCTGAGGGGTCTCCTGGGAGGAGAGGGATACAACTGAATTAAAGCGGTGATGGTGGCACAACTCGGCGAACTTACTAAGAATCACCTCCTTGCCCACTGTAAAATGGGCGGCTTTCATGGTGCGTACACTGCGCCTCGATATTTTAAGTGACCAAATTACCCGCACACAAGCAACCCTGAGCTGCATACGCCATACCCCAGCCACTTCCCCGTTACACAAGAGAGTGAAAGTGCTCTCCGTTAGCTCAAGCCCGACCAAGCCCTCCTCAGCTGTGCTCTCGGGGAGCTGTTAGGAATAGCCAATCACCCAATGGAACACTCGTAAGGTACTAGTCTGCCCCACAAACACCAGGCTACTGTTAATTAGACGGCTGCCATTAAAAGGTGCTCAGAGGGCGGGACAATTTCATGACGGACCCAGAAGAAAACCAAGGGCGGGCCGCCCGCTCTCTCAGCTTTCTGAGAAGAGCCTGACTTTGGACTTCCTTCTCAGGCACAGCACCCGCTCGCCTGCCTTCTCCCAAGTCAGGGCCACGTCTGGGAGGTTCGGCCAACCCCTCCCTTAGCTGTTGTCCTCCAATAGCTACAGAATAATTTAGACTTGACCCACTAGCCCAAGTAACCTACCAAGACCCATACGACCTGCATTATTTGGTTCAGAAAGCAAACTAAATATAACTATTTTCATAGGGCCCTTGAAATAGCGTCAGCTGCAATGAACCTAATTCTTACCAGTGTCCCGTGTCCCTTCCCACGTGATACTTTAAAAAAAAAAAAAGTGTTTTGTTTTGCTCTCAGACCAGTTTTTGCAAGGAAAGGCTCACTTCTATCCAACACCCCAGCAAGGGGTGTATTTCTTATCACCCCGAGATAAGCACGTGTCCTGGAGAGTCCTGAGGGGGAAAAAAAAGGGGGGGGGGCAACCTCAGGTCCAAGGAGACTGAGAGAGACGGGGAGGCAGAAAGTTGTAAGAAAGAAGCCGCTTCATGCCAAAACCGGTTTGGCTCAGTGGATAGAGCGTCGGTCTGCGGACTGAAAGGTCCCAGGTTCGATTCCGGTCAAGGGCATGTACCTTGGTTGCGGGCACATCCCCGGTAGGGGGTGTGCAAGAGGCAGCTGGTCGATGTTTCTCTCTCATCGACGTTTCTAGCTCTCTATCTCTCTCCTTTCTTCACTGTAAAATATCAATAAAATATATTTAAAAAAAGAAAGAAGCCATATCAACGAGAAAGGCACCAAGGGAGGAGCCCCTGTGACCCAAAGCCAGCAGCCAACGAGCCGAGGGAAGGTGCTGGTTATCAGGGCACCCTCTGGGATGCCCAGGTGGCAGAGCCGGCCCCCAGGCCAGCCCACGACCAGGGAAAGTCTGCTGGGCCCTCGCCGGCCTCTGCACGGGGCCTGGTCCCTGAGAGAGGCGTCCCGTGCCGAGAGAAGGGACCTGACAAGACAGCTCCGGCTACATTTTCCTGCTCGTGAGCACCATGGACGGAATCTCAGTGTGAGGATTTCGCTGGGAAGGTAAGACACACGCATGGATTCTCATACTTCACAGGCACGAGCAGAGGCCACGGCAGCCGGCGTGCCAGGGCCCCAACGCAAGTCCCTGAAGAAGCGGGGAGAAGAAATGAAATGACCACTGAGTATCGACAACAACGTGCCAGCTGCCACCCTGGGCATTTTACAAATAGTATTTTTCTTGAAACCCAGAACAAACCCATTATACAGCCAAAACCGGTTTGGCTCAGTGGATAGAGCATCAGTCTGTGGACTGAAGGGTCCCAGGTTCGATTCCGGTCAAGGGCATGTATGTTGGTTGCGGGCACATCCCCGGTAGGGGGTGTGCAGGAGGCAGCTGGTCGATGTTTCTCTCTCATCAATGTTTCTAACTCTCTATCCCTCGCTCTTCCTCTCTGTGGAAAATCAATAAAATTTAAAAGAAGAAGAAGAAGAAGGCTTTGCCTAACCCGGGGTTATAAATATTAAAAAACAAAACAAAAACCATTATACAACTATGATCCCCACTGAACAAATCAGACAGAGAGAGAGAGGCCAAATGGCTTTTCCAAGGTCAGGCAGGACATAGCCATGGACTTGAACCTGGTCTATTAGATGCCCCAATCACCCCCCCCCCCCCACCCCAGGCTGGAACACTCAGTGTTGATCTAAGGTGGCCATTCACCCCCAGGGTCGTTAACTAGGGCCTCTTGTTTACATTCCTCCTGGGAGGAAAGTGTTGCTATTGTCCACCTTTGAGACTTGAAGAGAGTGCCCAAGGTCACAGAGCTGTTAGGGACAGCCCTGATCTGTTGGACCCCCCCCCCCAAGCTAACACTCTAAACTGCTGCGTAAATAAATAAATCCTACCTCAACCAGTTCTAGGCCTAGTTGAGAAGGTAAACATGCATAAATTAGCATAATTCAGAGGCACTAGACTAGCAGGAAGTGCACGGGGAGGGTGCTCTCACCACGGGGAGTTAGTTCAGAGAAGGCTGGGAATGGCAGGGGGGTCCGGGGGCAGGTGCCAGACACGGACAGAGCAGCAAGGGGACCCCACATCCACAGACCCTGGGTGAGCTTTGCTCATGGCCAGCCCTGGGGTGACCCTGGTACCCTGAGCAACTGACATCATCACTGACATCATCGTTGGAAGCCTGGGTGGGGTTGCCATGGATACTAACAACGGAAACCCCAGGCTGGACCCAGGTGATAAACACCACTGGCCAAGAGACCTTTGGAACAGTGCTGAGGGCTGAACTGATAAGCGGGGTCAGCTCCCTCCTCCTCCTCTGTGGCCCGAGGGGAGAGAGTCCTGGGTGGTGGCACCCGCATGTGCTGTCAACGCAGCCACAGGGCGGGAGGCGTCACCTCTGGGCGGCGCACCCGCACCCGCAGGCAGCCACACCAGTGAGGCCGGGCTGCCCTCACACAGGAGGGTGGACTCCATTTGTGCAGCTTCTCGTGCTCGGCTTTGGACCCCACCGGAGCGCGTGGACGGCCCAGCAGGCGAGGTGGCGGCTGCAGCTGCGAACAGACTCGCAGGACCGGACGGAGGCAGGCCCTCGGGCTCTGGGTTCCCACCGCCAATGACATCTGTCCATCTCGGCTTCTCTGGGTGACGGCAGGCGCTGGTAGTCACCACCAGAGGGCTACCCTTTGTGCACCGGGCGATGCCGCCCCCGGCTCTCCGCCACCTCCGAGGCCCGGGCCCACTCTCTCCTGCAGCCAGCGCGATCAGAGAACCCAAAGCTGCGATCCATTGATCCATCGGGGCCCCTGGGAAGCGCAGATCATCCGAGGGCTCTTGCCCAGTCCTGCCAGGGACCGAGTGACCGCGCTTGCCACTGGGCAGCAGCCTCAGGAGCGCCCCCGGGAGGAAAATCACCAAGCTGCTGCTTTAAGCGTTTCCTTAAGAAAGCCACGGACTGGGACCTGCCACGGGGCAAACCACAGGCATGGAGGGCCGCACTGGACCCTCCGCCAGGGCTGCGCTGGCCCAGGGGTGGGGCTGGGGCCCGGGGTGTGACCTGCAGCGTCGCTCCCCTGCAGCCCGGCTGGAGCCGCCCGGAGCACAGGGGCCGGAAGCCGAGCAAGGCCGCCCTCCTGGGCGCCACTCCACACAACCCTGCCCGGGGTCAGCTCCGCCTCCTCCCTGCCGGGCTTCAGAGAAGACACGGGGTGGAGCGGGATGGTCTCTCTCCCGGGGGCTGTGCCGTGGGGAGGACCGGACTCCACGCGCGTGGGGCTCGGGGGTGGCGGGAGGCAGGGCCTGCTCTGGGCCCACAGCCCTGGGACTCCGGACAGGGACCACCTGCCACACCGCAGGTGCTTTGGCCGCAAAGGGGAATGGCTTGTTGGAAGGTGACAGGGGCGACGTGAAAAAGTGCCCCCTCCATATCCCCACAAGGGAGCGGGGAGAGGACGGGTGTCGCCTGCATCCGACCCTGTCAGAGCAGCCCAAAGACGAATCCGGCCCTTGGATTTCAACCACGAGCGTCTCTCTGAAACCAGTTCGGGTAGAAAGCCACCTGGGAACACGGCGTGTCCACACCCCACACACGTTTTCACTGTTCACAGAGCACGTGTCTCTCCCACACACAGCATGAGCTCCGCATGCACTCAACAAGGGGGGGTGACAGTGTCGAGAAAATTGGATTGCTCAGGTTCCCAGGAACATTGGCCCCAGAAACGGACCGATCCTTCCCAACCCAACCTCCACCTTCCCGGGCCACGCCACAGACTTCCTCCGGCCGGGACCAAGAGAGCTAACTAAGCCCGTGGTTGGCAAACTGCGGCTCTCGAGCCACATGCGGCTCTTTGACCCCTTGGGTGTGGCTCTTCCACAAAATACCACAGCCTGGGCGAGTCTCTTTTGAAGAAGTGGCGTTAGAAGAAGTTTAAGTTTAAAAAATGTGGCTCTCCAAGGACATTTCAATCGCAGTAACTGTTGGTATTTGGCTCTGTGAACTCATGGGTTTGTGGACCACTGAGCTAAGCAGGTTGGCACTAAAGTGTCTTTTTTTTTTTTTTTAAGGTTACTGTCCTGAAAATACTATTAACTCTTCAGAACCACAGCCTTTAGTGTGGAACCAGCAGGCCCAACGATTGGTGTTTTAAAAATCATCTTAGCATCTTTTAAGACAATGCTGTCACGAACACAAGGGCCCGCTCAAGGCCCAGTTACAAGGCAGGGGTCCGGGTGGGGCCCAGGAGTCTGCATTCCTAGAAGCTCTCGGGGGATGCGGGTCCACGGGCGGCCCGCGGGGCAGCCTGGCTCTAAGGGCCACAGCTGGTCCGTGCCCGGGGCTGGCCCGGCTCCGGCTCCGGCTCCTCGGGAGCAGATGGGCGCCTTTCGCGGCAAATGCACAGTCCCCTCCGTCTGCCACTCCCCCCCCTCCCCATCTCCCTGTCAGTCATTAGGGGCCCGGCGGGGTGCCAGCCCTCAGCACGGAGGCCCCTTGCTCGCTCCTGGCTGTTCTCCCCGCTCCCCTCCCCCCTTTTCCAATTCAATCCGTTTAACTGTCCTGAAGCATCGATATTTTCAAAATGCATACCTTTTGTAAGTGGCCAATTACAAATAATTTCAAAAGTAAAATACGCAGAGACATGGAAAGAGGCTGCCACCCTGCAGAATTCTGAAAGGGAATTCCAACTGTTTCCACTCAAGACCTAAAGACCATCCACCTCGCTGATAAATGTCCCGTGTCTCCCCCCCTCCCCCCAAGATCCCTTCCTCCGGGCTGTGAGTTAAAGCCCCACAAACCCAGTTAGGAAACTGACACCCAGCACGTGGGCACACCTCTATTTAACTAATACCTTCCCTCTTTGCCAAAAGGAGCACCCCAATACACAACAGCATCCCAATTCTGCACAGCACCCCAATACAGAATAACACCCAAATACAGCATAGCACCCCAATACAACACAGCACCCCAATACACAACAGCATCCCAAAACAGCCTGGTGGTGGGCTCCCAGGTGATATCAGTGCCAGCTTCTGTATCTGAAATATTTCTAAACTTTAAAAAAAAAAATCCCTATCTCAAACTAGTCAATAATATTTTAAAATGACGCCAGCAGAAGAAAAAAACATGCTTCATTTATAATGACTCAGCCTCTTGCCCATTAACTTACTAAAACGTGTTCAGTCCCAAGAAAACAATTAGAACTCTTAAAACAGAGTACTGGAATGCCACAAAGGGGGGGGAGGATGGTAACCACTGCTACTGGCAACAAGTCTGAGCGGCAAAGACCTTGGCTAAGCCGCAGCCGTCTGAAAAAATAACACACACGGTTTGATTCCATTCACAGGGATCCCCCAAAACAAGCAAAACAAATCTCAGGTGACACAAGTGCGACCGGGGTGGTGTCCCAGGAGGCAGGTGTGAGCTGGGGACTTCCGGAGGGGGGGGGGGCTCGCACTAGGAATGCGTCTCCCATGATGGCTTCACAGGCGCGTCCCTGAGCCCCTTTCCACGGGAGCCCGTGGGGCTCGACGTTACAGCTCCATAAGAAAAGGAAAGGGCGCTGTGAGCTGAGCTCAGGGAAGCAGCCAGGCCACCGGGACAGGACCGGCCACAGCACCCCATCGGCGCAAAGCGAGAATTTACCCTCTTCCGCCAGCTCCAGGGTGTCCTGCTGCTCCGAGACCAGCTCCCTCTCCTCATCCTGGCCGTCCTCGTACTCAAAACATTCCTCTGCCGCTCCCTCGCCTCTCAGGGACATTGCCAACGTGGCCCCAGAGCCGGCGCATCGCCCTAAGGGGCTGCCGTGGAGGGAGCTCCCGGCTGCCCGCCCCGTGGAGCCATCGGGGCACAGCAGGCCGGTCCCCGGGGCACTCGCTGGGCCTGGCCGGGCCTGGGCTGGCCTGGAGGGTGTGCACAGGCCGGTCGGCCCAGCGGCGCCAGGACAGACCCGGAAGGGGGTGGTGGCTCCCCTGAGCTGGGGGGAGGGGCGAGGCAGGGTGGGGCGAAGCACCTGCCAGCAATGGGAACGCCGTGTCCAGCCCCGGCGCGGGCGGCCCTGCCAGGTGCCGTGTTTTCAGACGGGAGGCAGGCAGGCAGGCAGGCGAGGACCTCAGAGCAAGCTCTCCGCCTTGAGGCTTGTCCCCCTCCCTCTCCCTGGACACGGGGACCAAGAGTGGCCTCCAGGAAGTCTCACAGCAGCTGCAGAGGGCAACACCCCCGGGTGGGTGTAGGCGGTGCACCTGTAGGAAGGTGGGGCCCCGGCGGGAGGTGCCGGCCAGGGACGGCCCACCGCCCTCGGAGGAGGAATTTCCCGCGGCTGCTTCAGAAGCGGCTGTAAACCTGACTCCCCGACTCAGGGCCCAGCAGAGAGGGCAGCGATCCTTCGGAATTCCAGCAGAAGGAAAAGGGAATGGCTAAGCTCCCTTCATCCCAGCGGTCTCTCTTCGGTCCTAATAGACTGCGTGTGCTCTTTTCTTTCTTTTAAATATATTTTATTGATATTTTACAGAGAGGAAGGGAGAGAGAGATAGAGAGCTAGAAACGCCGATGAGAGAGAAACATTGACCAGCTGCCTCTTGCACACCCCCTACCGGGAAATGTGCCCGCAACCAAGGTACATGCCCCTGACCGGAATCGAACCCGGGACCTTTCAGTCCGCAGGCTGACGCTCTACCACTGAGCCAAACCGGTTTCGGCAGCGTGTGCTCTTTTCTAAAGTGCACCTTATAAATCTCCCCCTCCGCTGGCGCAGTCACGGCGCTCTAATTGCTGGGATAAGGGGGGGGAAAAAACAAAACACACACACACACACACACACACACACACACACACAAATCGATAGCGTAGCCGCTCGCAACACGGCCTGGAGAAGGAACCGGCCATTTGGGCGCATTTCTCACCGCCGATTCCTCAGCAGCGGCTGGCTTTGTCGGTGGCAGGTCCCTCCATCAAACCCGCTACAACGCGGCCCGGGGCGCTGGTGTCTCAGCGCATCATCGCATCCTCTGCGATTTCCGGGGCTTCTGCCGCCTCCGGCTGCACGGTGGCAGGTCTCCCGGCTCCTGACAGCCACACGGAGACACCGGCTCGGCCTCCCTGCCCACGGGCCTCCCTCCTCCCGAGGACGTCTCTGCACAGGGTCCGAGACTGGGTCCTCGGGGCCCAGAGCCCGCCCAGGCCGCTAGCATCGCCTGCCGCATGGCCTTGCTCCCGCCACACACGTGAACGGGGGACCGCCACCGAGGGCCAGAAAGTCACCCAGGTTTTATTTAGAGATGAAAACCCAGAGAACCGGAAAACGGCTGCTACCTTCTATAACACGGAACACACATCCTTTGGGGGGGGGGGCTTTAGTAGAAACTCAGCCGTCGCATTTGGAAACACCTGCATCGGTTTCAGACGCGGTGTTTACAAAGATACACATTCAGGGGAAAGGACCTCTCTTTCATCGCAGTAAGCGCGATCAAATTGGGCCCATTCATTCCATTCCGGCGACAGTGAGACCAGAGCCCTGGGAGGGAGGAGGGAGTGTGTCACCACAAGCGTTACTCATTCGGCCAGGAGCCGACGGGCGCTGGGCCGGGCCGCGCGTAGGTCAATGAAACAAAGGCTGGTTCCTATCTTAGGAAACAGTGCTAACTGATCTGACTCATAACCAAGCTGGCTACGTTCACCCTTTCGCTGAAACCCAGGCTACCATCCGAGTCTCTATAGGTTATCACATAACGAGTGACCCAGTGCGTGAAAATCATGCACATTAGGAGGGGATTAATGAGAGGAAATAATTTAAAATCGCTATTTGCCCTTTCTCTATAATAGAAGTGTCACAGATGAAAGAAAGTTAGTACCGTATTTGCCGGCGTATAAGACGATTTTTTGGCCCTGAAAAATACGTATTTGCCGGCGTATAAGAGACTGGGCGTATAAGACGACCCCCTAACATTTCCACTAAAAATACAGAGTTTGTTATATACTCGCCGTATAAGACTACCCCCCACTTGGAGGCATATTTTTCAGGGCCAAAAGGTCGTCTTATACGCCGGCAAATACGGTAAAATGTATATGAAAACCTTCCTCCTGTCAGAGTCCAGGGCTCTCCACTGGACCCAGAGTCAAGTCCCCGCCCACCCACATGCACCTCAAAATCACGTGAGACCCAGATCCCAATGAACCCCTCTCCCACCCTCCCCACATTAGATTAGATCCAGATCCAGCCCGCCCCACCCTTGTCAAGCCCAGTGCCAGGATGGGGGGGCATGGCCTGAGGTCCCCCAGCCTGGCACTGGGGCGGGGGGAGCAGCCTGAGGTCCCCTAGCCCAGCACCAGGACGGGAAGCACACCTTGAGATCCCCTGTCAAGCCCCACTGGGTGGGGGACCCCGCCTGAGGTCCCCTGTCAACCCCCATGGGGTCAGGGAGGGCGTAGCCTCAAGTCCCAGCTGATTGCTTGCTAAGGCTCCTTAAGGGAACTTGGCCTCAGCTGTGGGTGCAGCCATCTTTGTGATGGAGTGATGGTCAATTAGCATATTCCCTCTTTATTAGATAGGCTATAAATTAAATATATCACATTTTTTTAAAAGAAAGATTTAGGATGTGGCATCTTTATTTTTTTATTATTTTTTAAAATATATTTTATTGATTTTACACAGAGGGAATTGAGAGGGATAGAGAGTTGGAAACATCGATGAGAGAGAAACATCGACCAGCTGCCTCTTGCACATCCCCCATTGGAGATGTGCCCGCAACCAGTGTACATGCCCTTGACCGGAATTGAACCCGGGACCTTTCAGTCCGCAGGCAGACGCTCTATCCACTGAGCCAAACCGGTTTCAGCAGGATGTGGCATTTTTAACAGAAGACCACCCTAGACTCTTCACGCCACCCCATTTCCCTAGGATTCATCATTTTTTCAGGCTATCCACCCCTCCACCACCTAAATTCTTCCCCTCCTCCCCTCCTTCCCGTGGGGTGTGAGGGAAGGCTCAGACCTCATCTATAACTGCACTCACTGCAAGGTTAAAGGCAGGGATGGGCCAAAGAGCGTCCGCTCGGACAGAGCAGTTTGTCCGAAAGCCAGAGCCAAACGTGACCCCTGAGGACCAGCGAGAAAGCCGGGGACTCTGTGCCGAGGAGAGGCAGGGACGGGGCGTGGGGTTCCGGGGGGCCCGGCCCAGCCCCAGGAGGGTCACACCGCGGGTGGACTGTTGCCCCAGAGGCGAGGACCAGCCGGGGGCGCAGAGCAGGGAGGCGGGGAGTGGGCTCCCGACCGTCTCCCGTGGGGAGGGCGAGGAGGAAGGTGCCACCCGCTCCCACAGGGCCGAGGGGTGTCCTGGGCGTGTCCCTCTCCAGACCCCCTCGGCCCCGCGCTGTCCAAAGAGCAGCCACGAGCCACTGGGGCCCTTCGTGTTTCCACGTAAACAAAACCCAGCATGCAGTCACAGCGGCTACATTTCCAGCGCCCACGGCCACTCTGAGTAGCACAGGAAAGAACGCTTCTGTCGTCACAGAGGGCCTGCCTTTCCAGGGGTGACTCTCCCCGCCTCACCTGCAGCAAGGAACAGGTAGTCAAAATACTATACCTTGTTCCCTCGACCGTGTACCTTTACAAAGGGATTTTTGTTTATTTATTTATTTATTTATTTATTTAATATGTTTTATAGATTTCTTATAAAGAGGAAGGGAGAAGGATAGAGAGTTAGAAACATCAATCAGATGCCTCCTGCACAGTCCCACTGGGGATGTACCCGCCACTAAGGTACATGCTCTTGACCGGAATCAAACTCGGGACCCTTGAATCCACAGGCCGACACTCTATCCACTGAGCCAAACCGATTAGGGCTCCAAAGAGATTTTTTAAAATATATATATATTTTATTGATTTTCCACAGAGAGAAAGGGAGAGGGATAGAGAGCTGGAAACGTCGATGAGAGAGAAACATCGAACAGCTAGCTGCCTCCTGCACACCCCCTACCAAGGATGTGCCCACAACCAAGGTACATGCCCTTGACCGGAATCGAACCTGGGACCTTTCAGTCCGCAGACCAATGCTCTATCCACTGAGCCAAACCGATTTCGGCTGCAAAGGGATTTTTAAAAGGAATATAATAGCTAGTACCTTTTCTGAGGAAATGCCATTACCCACTGTCCCTGCATGCCACTGTGTGCAGAGAGCTCTTGCTTTACGGACACGCTTTCCCCTCTTCCCAACATCCACGGTGCGTGTGCTTCTCCCCACCTCCCCGGTGGAGAATCTGGGTTGACAGAGGCTCCCTGAGGTCCCGGGAGGTGCCCACCATGCAGCCACCGAGCACACAAAACAGGCCTCGAATGAAACGTCAGGCCAGGGCTCTGCCGTCCCACCGCCGTCTCGAACCGCGACAGAAGAGCGCCTCGCTTCTTTAAGAGCGCACGCCGAAACCCAAGCCTTTTTGAAAATTAAAAAGCCCTCCTTCTCTTTGTAAGAATACTTTTTTTTTTTTTTTGAGTGGCCAGTGCAGCCGAGAAACAGCCTGAGGTCCCGCAGCAGACCTGTGGGATTATGCCAGACCCCGTGCCCGGGGCTGGTCTCCACCGGCAACGGCCCCGCGTTTCCGCAGCAGGCCTGAGGAAGCATCCCCGAAAGCCGGTGCTACACATTCAGGTTTCTCGGAGCCTCTCGGCTCTGGCGTGGGTCAGAGAGCCCGCTTTCTTACTGAGAGGGTGATTTTCATGACCTGCCAGCCTTTCGAGGTTCTGCCATTAGACACAGGCAGCGTCCTGAACCGTAACCCTGCTTGACACCGGAGTGTACGCTGTGCACGGTGGACATTCTGTGACGGCGTCGGCGGGCTAATTCAAGTCTCTAAACATCAATCACCTAAGGTACTGCGCATCCAACCCCTCCGATTTCTTATCATCCTGAGTCCCGGCCCTTCGTGTCCCCCCGGGGTCTGCCTGTGTGTCTGACGGGTGGGGGGTGGGGTGTAAGATGCCACAGCCATCCCACACCCCTAAAGCTCAGAGGCAAAAACCAATAGCAGCAGCCACTTCTCATGTCGACTTTCAAGGAGGGGCGCTAGGTGTCCTGTGGCCCTTTGTCCCACCCACCCACCCACCCTGCTTTCTTCAGCGCTGACCCTGCGACGTAAGTACGCGTCCGTAACTGGGACACACGGGATGAGGCCGCATCTTTCCCCACGTGTCTGACTCAGCCTCTGGAATTCGCATGGGAAGTTCCCTAGAAGTCTTCCTCGGTGAGGCCGCCGACGCCAGAGGCGAAGGGAGTCTCCGCCGAGCCGTGCGCTCGCTCCCCGGGAAGGTGAGGCCGGAGGTGAAGGCTGCGGTTTCAAAGCAGCGCGGACGGAGGCAGGCTGCGTTTCCAGTCGAACCCGCCGCCGGGAAGGAGCCCAACCAGTTAGAACCACGGAACCCACGACAAAATTCGCGTGGACTTGAAAGCCACCCCCCTTTTTATTGTGTGTGTGTGGGGGGATTTCCTGAACTATGTGTGTTTCTAGACTTTTGTCCTCCTTCCATCCCTGTTTGCTATCTTTTCCTCTTTTCTAATTGATTTTTAAAAAATATATATTTTATTGATTTTTCACAGAGAGGAAGAGAGAGGGATAGAGAGTTAGAAACGTCGATGAGAAACATCGACCATGCCTCTTGCACACCCCCTACCGGGGATGTGCCCGCAACCAAGGTACATGCCCTTGCCTGGAATCGAACCCAAGACCTTTCAGTCCGCAGACCGACACTCTACCACTGAGCCAAACTGGTTTCGGCCCTAATTGATTTTTAGAGAGAGACGAAGGGAGAGGGTGAGGGAGAGGGAAAGGGAGAGGGAGACACATCCATCGCCTGCCTCCTGCAAACCCCCTACCGGAGATGAAGCCCACAGCCCTGGCGTGCGTCCTGACCGAGAATCAAACCAGCAACACTTGGGTGCACAGGACGACCTCTGAAGAAATGAGAGAGAGAGAGAGAGAGAGAGAGAGAGAGAGAGAGAGCAAGAAATCCCGTCCCGGTGTCTCTCTCCCTTCATCCGAATGGAGGTGGAGGGTGAAGGCCAGGCACTTTGCTCCACACACATCCACCCCGTCCCTGCAGTCAACATGCATTTACCCGTCAACAGATGAGCCACCTCTTCCTCCATGTTCCTTTCCTGCTGCAAGAAGAGAGAGCGAGCGAGCGGGCTGCCTCGGGGCCACAGGACTCCCCGGAGAAGCGGCCGGGTAAGAAAACCCTCCTGACAGCCGCGCAGATAAAGCAGCTCCTCTCGCCCTCCAGATTGACCGGCACCGGGCCCGGCTTTATCTCCACGGCCGGGTGTAAAGAGAGCTGGGCAGCACGGCAACTGGGTCAAGACGGTAAAGGAAGCTCCCTCCCCCGCTTCTAGGAAGGATCCCTGTGAGCCTCGGCCACACCCAATGCACCCACAGGCCCAGGGACAGGCGCTCGGCTGCAGCCCGTGGCCCACACGTTAGAGAGGCATGGAGCCCCGCCATCGGTGTGGCTCAGTGGTTGGGCATCAATCTATGAACAGGAGGTCACGGTTCAATTCCCGGTCAGGGCACATGCCCTGGCTGTGAGCTAAAACTCCAGTAGGGGGCGTGCAGGAGGCAGCGGATCAATGGCTCTCTTTCATCATTGATGTCTGTCTGTCTGTCTGTCTCTCTCTCTCTTCCTTTCTGAAATCAATAAAAATATATTTAAAAATAAAGTTAAGCCGAAACCGGTCTGGCTCAGTGGATAGAGCGTCGGCCTGCGGACTGAAAGGTCCCGGGTTCGATTCCAGTCAGGGGCATGTACCGTGGTTGCGGGCACATCCCCAGTAGGGGGTGTGCAAGAGGCAACTGATGGAGGATTCTCTCTCATCGATGTTTCTAACTCTCTATCCCTCTCTCTTCCTCTCTGTAAAAAAAATCAATTTAAAAAATATTTTTAAAAAAATAAATAAGGTTAAAAATAAAAAGTAATGGAGCCCAGCCAGTGTGGTTCAGTGATTGTTGACCTAGGAACCAGGAGGTCATGGTTTAATTCCCGCACAGGGCACATGCCCAGGTTGTGGGCTCCGTAGGTCACAGGATGGGAACTTGCTTCCAGAATAACATATGCAGAAGAAAACAAGAATCCAGTCATCTTATCCCCCTCCCTGTCCCCTCATCCCCCCTCGTCGTCCCCTCTGACCCCGAGAGCCGCCCACCACCATCATGACGCAAGACACTTAAAGACATACACAGACTTGACCTGATACTGTCTTCCTCTGGGGAGGCTGCTGGGCACAGTTCAAACTGCCCCCCAGCACCCCGTGAGAGCCTCTGCCCCCCTCTGCGTGGCCCGGGGCCAGGGCAGACACCAGCAGACCAGAGGTAATTATGCAATAGCTCGGCTTCCTAACGAGGCCAGCTCCGGCCGGTTACATCACTCAGCCTCACCGGAGGCGCCGCCGGGCGAGCCATCTGCGGCTCCCTCGCCAGGTGCCCGGCAGCCGCCTGGCCGAGGCAGGACTCGCGTGGGGTTGGGAACGGGTCCTCCCGGGGAGACAGACCCTCCGCGTGAACATGTGTCCTTTTCGTGTGCTGCGTGTGCGTGTGGAGGCATGTGGTTTGAGGGTCATTTTAAAGACGACGGTGGACGGAGCGACGACACGCGTGATTTCGATCCCCGGCACCCACCGCGGGAGCCGGGGACCCCTCCCCGGGGCCGGAGACCTCCAGAGGCCGGTCAGGGCCCCACGAGCTCCACCCCGCGTCCTCTGGAATGTGCCACGCCCTCCGTGCACCAGCGGAGACCTGGCGGAAGGATGCGGGCTCTCCCTGCCCTGCCCCCATCTCTGTGGATCCCATAAGCGAATTCCTCCGGACCACCTGCTACGTGGGAGCTGCCGCCGCATCCTCTGCATCCTTTGCATCCTCTCGGGTATCTCCCTGGGCGGCGGGTCTGAGCTCAGAAAGGAGCAGGTTCCCCCAGGCCTGCTGCCACCGCTGCTGGTCCAGAAAGCCACCTCTTAAACACACGGTCCCCCTCGCCCCCCTGACAGCGCCGAGCACAGCAAACACATCTCCGCTTGCACACACACACACACACACACACACACACACACATGCACACACCAACGCCACGCTCCCACCTCGCCCCTGCAGAGAATCCAATGCAACTTACAATGCTCGAGAGCCCAGCCCCGCAGCACCATCTCCCCTTCCGAGCCCGGGGCCACCCACCGCAGAGCACCCACCCCCGGGCGAGCCCTGCCCACCTGCCACCCCCACCCCCGCGCCGGGGAAGCGGTCAGAGCCACGCACGCTGGCTTCCAGGGGCCCCGGCTCCCTCCCCCCTCCCGGGAGACAATGCCCCTCCACACCCCTGCGGTGCGGTGCGGGGCTGGGCTGTGCATTACCGTCCGAGCACTCTTCATAATACCAGTCCAGTTCGTAGTAATCCGCCTCGATGAATTTCTGCATAGTCAGTGCCCTCGCCGGGGGGAGGGTCCCCGCGCCCTCCGCGTCAAGGAGAGCGCTGCCACGCCGCCCAGCCCTTCCGGAGCCGGGGACCGGGGAGCGCCCCGGAACGCGCCCCCGGGGAGCGGTGCATGCTCAGTGGCAGTCTGCAGCCCCAACAGAAGAGGGGCGACCGGAGGAAAAATCAGCAGGAGGGTGGTCGCGGGAGGCAAGGTGCAGGGCTAACGGGGACCCTGGCAGCCCTGGATGGGAGTCGCCGGAGCCGCCCTATCCAGGCGCGTGGAGGGTGACGTCAGGGACACACACCACCGCCCCAGAGCTGGCTCCGGCCGGCCCGCTCCCCGCTCATCTTTCAATCTCCCTGTTGCCATAGAAACCGGCCGGCTCCGAAAAATGATGTCGAGATGGAGGCAATGTCTCCCCAAGGATGCGGAGAGAAGAGCAGGGGCTGAGAGGTGCCACTCAGGGAGGAGGGAGGGTGCCGGCGGGGTGGGGGTGGGGGTGAGGGTGGGGGCTGGGGCTTCCTGCAGCCCTCCCCTCCAACAAACGCCAGGGCAAGTCCATGGGCGCAATTCTGGGCCACCTTTGAGCCTCCTTTCCTCAACTTTCCTGGGTCTGAGCTCAGAGGGATAGCATCTCTGCAGGGTGTGCTGCCCAGGACAGTGCCAGCCCCGCGGGAAAGGGAAGCATTCCCGCGAGGGCACCGTCCCGCTCTCTGCTGGCGCCTCTGCTCCAGCTTCCAGAGAACCGGCCTGTCCCCTAAAGGGGGCCGCGCCCCGGGACACACAGCATCACAGACACGCACGTGTGGAGTCAAAGCACAAGCACACACCCCAGAGGGGGCGGTTTGCCTTCCCGAAAGGTGGCTGCCTCCAGGGAGGGACTGGGGCTGTGAAACTGTCCTTATAAATACACCCACTGTGTTTTGTTTCCTTTAAAAAAAAAAAAAAAGTGGAGTTAACAGTTCTTAGTTCTTGGTGTGTGGCGTATTTGAACCATCTCACCAAAATGAGCTGCTAGCCGAAACCGGTTTGGCTCAGTGGATAGAGCGTCGGTCTGCGGACTGAAAGGTCCCAGGTTCGATTCCGGTCAAGGGCATGTACTTTGGTTGCGGGCACATCCCCGGTGGGGGGTGTGCAAGAGGCAGCTGGTCGATGTTTCTCTCTAGCTCTCTCTCTCTCTCTCTCTCTCTCTCTCTCTCTCTCCCTTCCTCTCTGTAAAATATCAATTAAAATATTTTTAAAAAATAAAATGAGCTGCTGGATAGTCCAGCAGGCTTTAGAGCCGCTGCAGGTCGAACCCTCCCCGCGGCGGGGTCTCTGAAGCTCACACCACTCACGTTTAGGGTCAGATGGTTCTGTGCAGGGGAGAGGAGGGAGGGGGATGAGAGAGAGGCGGGGGGATAGGGGGGCTGTCCTGGGCATCGTAGGACAGCTGCCCTGCTCCACCCACTTAGGTGCCAAGGAGCACCATCCTCTCTCCTCCATAGTGTGACACCCAAAAGTGTCTCCAGATGCTGCCAAATGTCCCCCAGGGGGAAAGTGTCTGGGTTGGTAACCGGTGCCCTAAAACAAACCTGTCACAGACCCCCACCGCCTGTTGGCTACGTGCCGGGGCCAATGACAGCAGTGCGGCCTTGGTGCCGCTTCCCTCCTGATCCCCCACTGCGGACTGTGGACGTGCAAAGGGGCCGTGTATGCGGTCCCTACACCAGCCCGGGAGGGACGCTTCTCTCCTCCCTCGGCGACCGTATGGCGTACTTCCCTCCGTTCCTCCCAAGGCACCGAGAGCCTCCAGGAATACACTTCTAGGGAGAGACATCCCCCTAGGGCCGTGGTCGGCAAACTCATCAGTCCACAGAGCCAAACATCGACAGGACAACGATGGACATTTCTTTGGAGAGCCTCATTTTTTACACTTCTTCTAACGCCACTTCTTCAAGACGGACTCGCCCGGGGCCGTGGTATTCTGTGGAAGAGCCACACTCAAGGGGCCAAAGAGCCACAGGTGGGGCATTCGCCCCCCAGGAAGGCACCGCTGCTGGCCTCAGGGCCCGCTGCTGAGAGTGGCAAGGCTCTCCAAAGGCTGGCTGAATGAATGGGGAGAGGGAGAGGAGGAGGAGGAGGGAGGGAGATAGTGATAGTGAGTGTGTGTGTGTGTGTGAGAGAGAGAGAGAGAGAGAGAGAGAGAGAGAGAGAGAGAGAAATATTGAGAGAGTGTGTGTGTTAAGAGGAAATGTTCTAGTCATACTGTATCACCTTAAAAACTAAAAATAATGGACAGATGGACAGATGTATGGACGGACTGAAGGACAGATGGACAGGCTAATGGTAGGTGATTTGATATCATAGTTAAGAGCATGGGCTTTTGGAAGTGAGAGAGAATGTGTGTGTATGTTAAGAGGAAATGTTCTAATCCTACTGTATCACCTTAAAAACAAAAAAATAATGGGCAGATGGACAGATGGGAGGACGGGCTGAAGGACAGCGGACAGACTAAGGGCAGGCGATTTGACGTCACAGTTCAGAGCATGGGCTTTGGAGTCCTATGACCCGCTTGGTCCGAGCTCCTCATTCTCCTCCTCAGTGGCCTGCACAGACCCCGAGCCTTATCTGCCGGCCAGGGTGGTCTCAGCGCCCCCACGCAGCTCGCGGGCCAGGCTTCCGGGAATGCGTGCCCGGCGCAGGGCCGGGGACAAGGCGAGCTTGCGATCACCTTCCTCGCCAGTTCTTTCAATCAGGGAACAAGCCAGTGCGAGCTATTAAAGAGAGGACAATTTTCTAGGCTATAATTAGGGGCACGAGGTGTAAACATCCTTTATTAGGTTTTCCCAGCAGAATTAGTCCAAAGGCACGGAGTTCGCAGGGATGAGCAGCAGTGACGGTGGGGCGGGGAGGGGCGGCATGTCTCAACAGCAAAGCGCTATGGAACGAAATTACACCACGTCCGGGGCCTGCACAGGTCCCACTGACTTTTTAAGGAAACAAGAAAGAGAGAAAACAGAGAGTGTAGAAATAAGAGGGGACAGGACGTCACTGGTTGATTCCCGGTCAGGGCACACGCCTCAGTTTTGAACCTTGATCCCCAGGAGGGAGCGTGCAGGGGGCAGCTGCCGATGTTTCTCTCTCACAGATGTTTTTCTCTCTCTCCATCTCCCTTCTCTCTCTCTGAATAAATAAAAATAAGCAAATAATAAAAACATATTAAAGAAAGCACACATCAACTGCACTCAACACCGTCGTGCCAGGACTTGGAATTAAACCTCAACAGGGCTCCTGGCATCACTGCTGGTTCCATGCTCAGGGTGGGGGAAAAGCAAGACTGGCCTGCAACACCTCCTCGCAAGGAGGCAAAGACTGCTTGTTCCCCAAAGCCTCGGGCAGAAGAGAGAAGGCATAGCCGAACCGGTTTGGCTCAGTGGAGAGAACGTCAGCCTGTGGACTGAAAGGTCCCGGGTTCGATTCCGGTCAAGGGCACATACCTTGGTTGCGGGCACATCCTCAGTGGGGGTGTGTGCAAGAGGCAGCTGATTGATATTTCTAACTCTCTGTCCCTCTCTCTTCCTCTCTGTAAAAAATCAATAAAATATATTTTAAAAAGAAGAAGAAGAGGAAGAAGAAGAAGAGAGAAGGCATAGAAGCCAGCTGCAAAGGACAACCCCGGGCTTGGGAGTGGCAATTCCAACATCAAAAAGAAAACACACAGCTAATGGCAGTTAAAGGAAACACGCCGAGTCGGTAAAGGCCTCAAATATCCATGAACATCTAAACGAAAAGGGCAGGTGACACAGAAAGGGGAAGGGAATCGAAGAGAAGGTATTTTTAATCCACTTTAAGAGGCGGGGGAGGGTGGGTGGGTGTGACTCTCGTCTCTGCCACCGTCGGTCTGACACAGCACTGCTTGCCTGCCATTCCCGTCCCCGGGAGGCTGCCGGAGAGGGAACGAGCAGGCCGGTAAGAGGACAGAGAGCCGGGCGCCGTGGCCACAGACCACCCCAGGCCGGAGGAGGGCCTGGCCCTGCCCCGCAGCGGGTCAAGCCTACGCTCTCTTTTGTCAGAGAATCTGGCGGATCCTGTCTGCAAGCTTTGGGGGAATCTACTTAAATCCATTTGTAATCAAATTTAAATGTTTAGAAGACTTCAATAAAGCTTCCCGTCTCTAATTATTAGTTGTGTGAGCATCTGAATTAAAGTCATATACACAGCTGAAACCGGTTTGGCTCAGTGGATAGAGCGTCGGTCTGCGGACTCAAGGGTCCCAGGTTTGATTCCGGTCAAGGGCATGTACCTTGGTAGCTGATCGATGTTTCTCTCTCATTGATGTTTCTAACTCTCTTTTCCTCTCTGTAAAAAAATCAATAAAATATATTTTTTTAAAAGTCATATACATATGTACAATTTTATATACATATATGTGTATGTATGCATGTAACTGAAAGGTTCTCCCCCGCCCAACTGGTGGGCGGAGCTATGACATGACTGGCACCTGTCACAGAGACATCTCCAAGACATTGAACCACCAATCAGCATGGGCCAAAGTGTCCTTATAGCCCACCCCTTCCTGTTCTGCCCTGGGCCCAACCCCTTTCCATTCGGGCCCTTAAAAGCGACCCCCCAGGCAAGAGGTGTACTGCTTGTTCTCCATGTCCAGGAGTCAGCCCGGCTGGGTCCCCCTGCTCCCTCCCCACTCCTTCAATCCTGATTTCTCTACCTCCGTAATGGGTTCCACCCATTACCGGGGAATAAACTTTACTTTAAAATTCCCTGGTGGTCTGTTTCCTGCTTCCTTTCAAACCTAACAGTAACCATTGCCAATAGCTTGTGATTCAGTACAGTTGAAAGGGGAGTAAACGACTAACAACTGAGGATCAGAGTTAGGAACTGGGAGTTTGCCCCCAGGGGTCCCCGACGTGACCGATCTTGCCGCAGGCCACCTTCCTCCATGCCCGCGGGTGGTCAGCACAGGCCACGCCGAGGCCCCAGCTGCCCAGTGACAGACGGGCGGTGCAAGGCTGGCTCCCTGGGCCTCTCGGACCCCAACCCCCACTCTCCTCCCCCAGAACGTGCTCCCAGTCTCCAGAGCTTTCCCCTCCAGGAAACAGTACTGCCGGCCTTCTGTCCGCAGCAGAGGACAGACCGCCAGGAGCCCAGGACAGAGGGGAAGCCCCCAAAGGCCCTCATGAAACACGTGAGGCCTCCCTCCACCCGCCACAGAAAATCCCGAGCAGGATGCCCCCGCAGCGTTCCTCTGATTTTTAAAAACACTGCGGCTGCCAGTCACGGAGCCCCCGTGGCAGCAGGCAGGCTGCTAACGAACAGCTTGCCGTCAACCACCTCCCAAACCGTCTCCGCTTCATTCGGGTGCCCGTCCCGCCGCCGGGGAGAACAAAGCCTGGCTTTCAGAGAAGACACCCCAAAGCAGGGACGCAGCATTCAGTGGGCACCACACAGCCAAGTGCCTCTGGCCTCGCAGCGGTTACTAAACTCAGGGTGTCAGAGAAGGGGCAGAGAAGGAACGGGTTTCGGAGGTGCCGTGCCTGCAGCCTGGGAGGGCCACGTGGGCACCCCACACCTGGGACCCGCAGGTCACGTACCAGATGTCACAGGCTCCCAAACACCGTCCCTGAGGGTCCCCGATCGTGCGCCTGCTGTGACTCTGGAAGGCGGTGGCCTGAGCCCAGTGCCCAGGAGCAGTGCACGGGGTGCAAGCTGAGCCATCATGCCAACTTCCCAGCCGGGCCCGTTCCAGCTTTGTCTTAAAGATGCTGGATGCACATGAAAAGGAAAACTGTCAATCTGTACGCAGTCACTTGCCAAGCACTTTTGTTTTTAAAAGGAAGAGGAAAAAATAATGTTGGAATCGGGTTTGATGAGAAAGAATGAAAGCTGCCAGGTGGCAGGTGATGAAGTAAGCCTAGGGACCACTGGGTAAATCTGGCACCATGACCACGTGAGGCACCGTAACCATGCGTGGCACTATGACCACATGTGGCACCATGACCACATATGGCACTGTGACCACATGTGGCACCATGACCACGTGAGGCACCATGGCCAAGTGAGCACCGTGACCACATGAGGAACTGTGACCACATGAGGCACCAGAACCATGTGTGGCACCATGACTACATGTGGCATCATGACCATGTGGGACACCAGGACCATGTAGGGCACCATGACTACACGAGGCACCATGACCTCATGAGGCACCACGACCACATGTGGGACACCAGGACCATGTACAGCACTATGACTACATGAGGCACCTGATCTCATGAAGCATCATGACCACAGGTGGCACCGTGACCACGTGTGGCTCACGTGTGGGACATGACTGTGCAGCCAGGGCTTC
This sequence comes from Vespertilio murinus, assembly GCA_963924515.1. NCBI lineage: Eukaryota > Metazoa > Chordata > Mammalia > Chiroptera > Vespertilionidae > Vespertilio > Vespertilio murinus. The sequence goes on along the minus strand of OZ004715.1, from coordinate 6,922,235 downwards.
TCTGCTCCCACGTGGGCTCTGCAGACATCTGTGCGGCTAAAAGCAGTCAATTCAACACCGCAGTCGGGCCCAGCCTTTTCCCTCGCATCGCACAGACGTCTGCTGAGGCTGTGACCGGCCTGGTGCTGAGAGGGATGCACTCCTACGACTGGTCTTCAGTCCAGCTCACCAGCAGCTTCTCAGTGTCGGATGTGGCCTCTTCTCAAATCCCCATTAGTCTCGTTGCCCTCAGTGCAGCAGACCCTTCACCAGCTCCCCTGCCTTTGTTCTTGTTCTTCAAGGTCAGAGCCGTGGTGACAATTTGTACTTAACTCCATGTCATGGGGATGTCCAGTACAGCGTTGGGGACACAGTCAGTAATATTGTAATAACTATGAATGGTACCAGGTGGGTACTAGATTGGTCAGGGGTGATCACTGCCTAAGTTATATATTAAAGATACAGATCAAAGAGACTTAGAAATCACCACCTCTTCAATCCCAGTAAACCAATTCTAGAAATACACCTTAAAGAAATCATGAGTTGGGTGGACAAATGCATATATAAGGAGATGTTCACGTATGTGTTATTGACAAAAAATTAGAAACAACTGAGGTTCATTGTAATAGACCAAATGGTTAGGTGTAAATGATGGAATATTAAGCAATAGTAATTTTCAAGAATTTAAATGTCATGGGGAAATGGTCAAAATACACTGTTAAGTAAAAAAGCCTTATGTTCCCAAATATGTAATATGCTTGTTAGAGAGGAAAAAGCAACAAAAAATATCTTTAAAAAAAATGTAAATAGTGGTTGCTAAATTAGGCATCTTTTTGTCTTTATTTTCCAAGTTATCTGCAATCAGTGTGCTGTTATGACCAGAAGATATGTTATTTTTAAAACCTAACTCTTTTAAAAACCATGTTCATTAAAAAAACAAACACTAAGGCTGAGATATGGGGTATGCTCCATAAATCCATAAAGTAGTACTCTGAAAATCAGAAGCACACACTGACGGATGAATGGGTGAAGTTGTGGTGGTGGTGTGTGTGTGTGTGTGTGTGTGTGTGTGTGGTGTGTGGTGTGTGGTGTGTAATGGAACATTAGTCAGCCATAAAAAATTAGGCAGTCCCACCATTTCCAACAACATGGCTAGACCTTGAGGGCATTACGCTAAGTGAAATAAGTCAGGCAGAGAAAGACAAATACTACTACGATCTCCTTTATATTTGGGGGTGGGGGGTGGGGATTAAAACCCAAAACCAAACTCATAGAAAAAGAAGTCAGACCCACGGTTATCAGAGGCAGAGGGTAGAGAGGGCGAGTTGGGGGAAGGTGGGTGTAAGGTACAAACTTCTAACCAAAGGCCTGGACATTCCTGCGTGGACCCAACCCAGTGCAAAGTTCCTGGTTGGGTAAGAAAAGAAAAGTCAATAGTCCAGGAAGCGATTTCACTTCCTTCGCCAGAAAACCTCAGCTGACACTCAAACAAATCAAGTCCACAAAAGATTACGGGCGCATACCAGGCCCTCGATAAATACTTGGCTGATTCATCCCGGCGAAAGCAAACAACGCAGTGATGTCTCAAAACCCTTGTTTGCTCCACAACCTTCTCCTCTCCTTAGGAAAAGAACTGTTTGGGTGCCCTCAGAGCTGAGTGGTCAGCAGATCATCCGCACCTGAGACTTAGAGAAATGTCTTTTCTTGATCCATGTTCCTCAGACAAAAGTTACATAGCGTGGCCCATGGAAAGAGGAGCCAGAAGGAGCCGCAGCCACCTAGACATCAACACGCGACCTTCATGCCTGCTGTCTGCTGACTGTCACATGGCTGAAGGTCTACAGCACAGTGTCCTGTCCACCTGAGGTCAGGGGAACGTGACCTACAGACCTCAGGAGGGAGGCAAACTTCCCAGGGAAGAAGGAAACCTCCCTGTGAATGCAAGCTACGTCAGGCTGGGCTTCCCTTGGAACAGTGACCTTGAATAAAAAGTAAATTTTGGCCCGGCCTGTCTCGCTTAGTGGTTGAGCGTTGACCTATGAACTAAGAGGTCACGGGTTTGATTTCCGGCCAGGGCACATGCCCTTGATTGCCAGTAGGGGGCGATCGATGTTTCTCTCTCATCGATGTTTCTATCTATCCCTCTCCCTCCATCTCAAACATCAATTAAAAATATTTAAAAAAATAAATGTGACTATGTTGGATATGTATTTTATAAATTAATAAGCTACTGACCTATTCAGAAACTGGGGGTGTGTTTTTTCCCCAATTTTTCCCAAACGAGCTTCGTGCTTAATCTAGAATTTTTTCTTGCTTAGCTGCTTTGAAAGTGGTTAAGAGACGGAGTCAAACCTAGTCAACCTAGGTTTGAAGCTCAGCACCCACCTGGGTGTGTGACTGAGCAAGAGCCTCAGTCTCCCCAGATGTGGAATGGGGACAGCGAGGCGACGTAAACCAAGGCCACTGTGAGGATTAAACCAGTGACACGTAATGCATTTTTTTAAAAAGCCCTGGCCTACAGTAAGCACTGAACGCTGACTCATTTTTACTTCCTGTTGGACCGTCTAACTCTAACCACCCCAGCTCTATGGGCACATTTGTGCTGTGGGTCACGTTCACCTTCTGCGTGTCTCGGACTCATCAGGAGCAAAAAACAAAAAAAACAAAAAACAAAAACAAAAAAAACAACAACAACACCTGACTGCGGAAGTGTTGAAATCTTTCTAAAAAGGCCATTCTACCGTGTGTAGTCAGGTGCACACCGGAAGCTTCTTGCCTCTTCTCAACAAGCCAGGCGAGGACCAGGTGTCTAAGGCAAAGTGTGGTTTCTCCTCTGGGGAACGACAGGTGGGGAAGGGAGCTGAGTTTTATCCCTGCTCTGATGTGTGTAGAAGCAGCATAGGTGGCTCGTTCATCAGGGGTCCAGACCTGGGGAAGCTGCTAGAACCCCCTGGAACCCCCCCATCCCCACTCACACCCACCACATAGAGCCATGGCCCCCATCAGTGCGGAGAAATCCACACGGAAGGAAGGGTGCTGCTATCTTCTCACACACCTCACACATGGCTTAACACACCTGTGAGTCACAGGGCTGTGAGTCCGGGCATCTCCCGGGTTACCCACGTGTAAACAAACAAACCCCAAACAGCCACCACACACAAAGCATAGCTGGCCTGTGCCTCCCAGTGCCCTCGGCCACGCTGGCCAGGCTGGCCAGGGCTCAGGGGCCCTCCCCAGCAGACAGGCGTGAAGACCAAACGCGGAGGGCTGCCAGGAGACCGGCGGCGTGGCAGGCAGGTACTGAGGCCGGAGGAAAGCCTGTGACCGAAGGGCTTCTTCGTCAGCCCAAGAAACACCAACAGCGAATAGCAAAGGTGTTTCCAAAGCAATGGCTGAGCAAGGGGATGGCTCAAGGTGTCAGCTTCTCCTTCAGCCCGGCATGAAAACGTCCGGGATTTCTACCGGTGCCAAAGTCACGGATTCGGCTCATACCCTCGGGCCGTGTTCTACGCTCATAATGGAAGGAAACACTGCAGTTCAGTTAGAAGACAATGAAACTAACGAGGTACCTTTTCCCTTTACAAGTTCGCCGAACCTCTTCTCGGGCTCTCCAGTCCCTCTGGGGGACCCCAAAACTTGCTTTGAAAGCCTTGCTCTCGGGAGTGCTATGTTTAAGTGTCATCGGTACCCAGCAAACCCCTCCTTTGCTCTAAGCACGGTACCACGGGGGAAATATAGGGTGGCGGTAAGACTTGGATGCAGCTGTACTCTGAGAATACTTCAGAGTCGCTGCCCCATGCTTATCCTGATTCCCCCAGTTTTATTGCAATCTGTGTCGTCCCGCTGCCAGCTCTACCAATATTTCTTCTATCGTTCTCTTCTAAAGATAGGTAACTCAAAGCAAAGCAAACCAACCACAAGTAAGACGCAGGGTCTGGTCGAGTCTGCTGCTCACGGATTTTAGAACCTGCGGATGGGTGCTCCCAGAGAGATTCCGAGAGTCCCCCACGCTTCCACCTCCCCTAGAACTGCGGTCGGCAAACCTCGGCTCGAGAGCCCCATGCGGCTCTTTGGCCCCTTGAGTGTGGCTCTTCCACAAAATACCACGGCCTGGGCGAGCCTATTTTGAAGAAGTGGCGTTAGAAGAAGTTGAAGTTTAAAAAATATGGCTCTCCAAAGAAATTTCAGTTGTGGTCCTGTTGATATTTGGCCCTGTGGACGTTGAGTTTGCCGACCGCTGGCCTAGAATAAAACCAGCCCCGCCCAAACATCAGACACCTGACAGGATGGCAGGAGGCGACTCGTGGGAAAGTTCTCTGGAGACAGTGGGACCTCGCCCACGACGGTACTCCAAGGCCACAGAATATCGTGATGACGGATCAGCCCGTCTGAGGGGGGACTCGGGAGCCTCCTGCGGCAGCAACAGCCGTGAGGCTCCTGCGGAACCTCAGGGCAGAGAACGTAACACGCAGGACATCTCCAGAAAAGAAGAATCCCGCTGCGAATTCTCCTGTGCGGCAGTCTGAAGGAACCAAAGCCAGAGCCTACCAAGGAGGTTGCTCTTGTCCCCCAGGTCCCCGCCGGCACAGACGCCGGGAGTAACGGGCAAAGAGACGCCCGTATCTCGGAGACACGCCAGAAGGCCCACCGCGCCAGCCTGGACATGGGCACCAGCCCCGCCTGCTTCCTCTCTGCCTCGCTGTGTGTGGACCGGCCCGTTTTGATTCCCATTGAAACTGGCGGTCCGCAGTGCCCACAGACCGACCGGGGGGCGTGTGTCAGTGTGGAAACACAGGCCGGTTTGAGTACCATTCCTTTCCCACGAACCTGTGATAGAGAGAGCGTGAACCCGGCCTGAGAGACGCTGACGTGTGGGTTATAAGTGATTTCACAAATTCTCGAAAACTGAAGGTCCGTCTGCGGAGGACAGGACAGGGAACTTGACAGGTGCCGGCCGTGTAAGCCCGTTTGAACCACGTCATCTCCCGGTAGGAGCAGGATGGCCGAGCTTCTTAGGGTGACACCGGGGGACACAGGGAGGCCCGTGGTATCGCTTTGAAAGGAGGCTGGTCAAAGCCAAGGAGACTGGCCTGGCCCAGGATGTCTGAGGGCTGCCTCGACCCTCTCCAGAGTGAAACGTTTCTACCAAGGCACCTCGGGAGTGAACGCCAGGAAGAGCACTGGGATGCATTTTTTAAATCATGGCTTTTTTAAAAAACATATATTTTATTGATTTTTTACAGAGGAAGAGAGAGGGATAGAGAATTAGAAACATCGATGAGAGAGAATCATCGATCAGCTGCCCCTTGCACACTCCCAACTAGGGATATGCCCGCAACCAAGATATGTGCCCTTGACCAGAATCGAACCCGGGACCTTCCAGTTCGCAGACCGACACTCTATTCACTGAGCCAAACCTGTTTTGGCTAAAATCATGGCTTTTTTTTCAAGCCCGCAAAATCAGGCTCCACACCCTAGCCATCACACGCCCACAGAAAACCCCACCTAGTGTACTGCCCACCCTCCTAGGCGGGTCTCTACAGCCCCCGCAGGCCTGGCTCGCCGGCCCAGGGGCATTGTGGGTCTCCTGAAGGACCAGCTTCCGACACGGAAACCACCAGCCTTGGCCTGGCTATGTCACAGAAGTACGGAGTGGCCAAGATGTTCCCCAGATCTTGGGTTTAAAGGCTGACACACTCCCTCCCAGTAAGAGTTTCTAAGGACTCACGTGGTACTTCAGGTTTGGACGGGTAAAGGGAGCATTTTCAAATTCTTCTGTGCAGTTAAGAGAAAGTCGGTTCTCTTAACTTGAAAACTGGCCCAGGCCAGTTTGGCTCAGTGGATAGAGCTTGGGCCCACAGACTGAAGGGCAGTGGGTTCGATTCCGGTCAAGGGCACATTCCTCGGTCGCAGGCTCATTCCCCAGCCCAGGTCAGGATACATGAAGGAGGCAACCAGTTGATGTGCCTCTCTCACATCCGTGTTTTTTTCTCCCTGTGTCTCCCCCTCCCTACTACCCTCTCTAAAAATCAATGGAAAAATATCCTTGGGAGAGGATAAACAGAATAGGAGGAGGAGGAGGAGGAGGAGGAGGAAGAAGAAGAAGAAGAAGAAGAAGAAGAAGAAGAAGAAGAAGAAGAAGAAGAAGAGAAGGAGGAGGAAGAAGAAGAAAAAGAAGAAGAAGAAGAAGAGGAGGAGGAGGAGGAGGAGGAGGAGAAGGAAGAGGAGGAGGAAGAAGAAGAAGAAAAAGAAGAAGATTAAGAAGAAGAAGAAGAAGAAGAAGAAGAAGAAGAAGAAGAAGAAGAAGAGAAGGAGGAGGAGGAAGAAGAAGAAGAAGAAGAAGAAGAAGAAGAAGAAGAAGAAGAAGAAGAAGAAGAAGAAGAAAAAGAAAAAGAAGAAGAAGGAGGAGGAGGAGGAGGAGGAAGAGGAGGAGGAGGAAGAAGAAGAAGAAGAGGAGGAGGAGGAGGAGGAGGAGGAAGAGGAGGAGGAGAAGGAAGAGGAGGAGGAAGAAAGAAAGAAAGAAGAAAGAAAGAAAGAAAGAAAGAAAGAAAGAAAGAAAGAAAGAAAGAGGAAATTCATACTTGTTCCCCACGATTCTAAAATTTCTCATCAGAACGCCCAAGCTCCAGGCCTTTTGTGGGCTAAGCCTTACAGCCCTGCTTCCTGAGCGCCTTTCGCGCCGGCGGGGCTGGCACAGGCTCGTAACCAGGACAACCCCAGGCTCGGTGGCCCCTGAGCGGATGGACTTACGGAAGTACTTCAGCGTCTCCTCAATCTGCTCGGTGGTGAGGTCAATGTTGGCGTCTGGAGAGAGGAGGGGGGTGTGGAGCCAGTCGTCGTGGTCATAGCCGTAGATGGTGTCGGCCCTCAGCTTGTAGTGGGGCAGCTGCTCCTCCAGCAGGCTGATGATCTCGACTTCCGGCAGGTCGGTGCTGTTGCACACGTCTGGGGGGGAGACGGAGACGTCAGGCCCAGACCTGGCGGTGTCCCTGCTCGTTCACGGACCTGGCGGCTTAGAGCAGGCCTCTCTGGCTGTTTCCCCCCGGACAAGGCCACATCGAGGGTCTTTGTCAACTCCACATGCCACTCTCACAACTCGGGATTGAGCACACTAGGTGCCAAGCACTGCCTGCAACCGTCCCTGCCCCTCAGCGGCCACTTCCTGCGAAGAAAAGGCAAAATCCTGTGCCTTCAGCGGCTGGGCCAAGTCTTTCTTTCCAAGCCTTCCTCTGGACAACCTCCCTCCATCACTCCTATCTTAAGCCAAATCAGCTATAATTTCACCAAAATGCCTACCTTCTTTCTGCCGCTTTCTTACCATTCAAGCAGTCCCCTCCACACAGGGTCTTGCTTTCACTTCATTCATTCATTCATTCATTCATTCATCTGTTCACCCACCTACATTTCCTTCCTTGCATCCATCCAAACATGTCCAGGGTACCAGAGACACAGGAGACACAATTAGTCCGTGCAACAGCCCTGGGCCTGCCCTTGCAAAGCTTGGTGCTCATGGCCTTCCCCCACCCGGAGATCACCAGGTGGCTCTCCATCGAGGCAGAGCTCGAATACCACCTCTCCTCTGGCACATGGGTGCTCGGAGCACTGTGGGCAGAATCCATCTGTCTTCACGCTTCAATACAACCAGCCCTCCATAGCCACAGGCTCTGCATCCGCGGATTCGGCCAACCACAATGGAAAATGTTTGGGGCGCGGGGGAGGGGGTTAGTGTTACACTATTGCTGATGGGATGGGTACTCTGTGGTTAGGCCTACAAAGGTTGCATCTGTACTGAACAGGCATGGACTTTCCCCGCCTTGTCATTATTCCCTACACAACAGAGAATAACAAGTATCTCCATGGCGTTTATACTATATTAGGTATTAAGTATTAGGTATTAGGTATTATCAGTAATCTAGGGATGACGTAAAAGTATACAGGAGGCCGAAACCGGTTTGGCTCAGGGGATAGAGCGTCAGCCTGCGGACCGAAAGGTCCCGGGTTCGATTCCAGTCAAGGGTATGTACCTTGGTTGCAGGCACATCCCCAGTGGGCTGTGTGCAGGAGGCAGCTGATCGATGTTTCTCTCTCATCTATGTTTCTGGCTCTCTATCCCTCTCTTCCTCTCTGTAAAAAATCAATAAAATATATATATTTTTAAAAAGTATACGGGAGGATGCGTATAGGTTATCTGCAAGTCGTACGCCATTTCCTCTAAGGGAAGTGAGCACCTCTGGACTTTGGAATCCGAGGGGGTCCCGGAATCGATCCCCCACAGATACCACGGGACCGTTGTAGTCACAGCATTTTGTCAGAACGCCCATCGCTGCCCTTAGGAAGTTCTGTCTTCTTCCAGGTATTTTGGTATCTGAGTCATCTCCCTGTGAGATGGCAACATCTCACATTCATCGCACCATCGCACTCAACACCTCCCATCATCACATCCCATGCAGGGCTGACCTCCATCCACCCCGCTTTTCTGGCTCAGACTGTGCTCAGTGGCTGTGAGATAATTGCCTGTGACGGTGACTCAGTCCATAGGAAGCCTATGAACGCAGGCCTTTCATTAAGTTATAAATGGGGCAACAACCTCAAGATGTTCCCAGGACTAGCCTTACACAACTCCCTACAACCGGCCCCACCCAGTTGCTAATGGTAACTATCAGCTGATTCTGGCGTCCATCACAGTATTGGCCCCTTGCACAGAAAGTATTTGGGGCCCATGTGAGTAGCGGTGGTTTTGTCAACCCATACAAATGAAGGAGCCCATGGTGCACACAGCTGGGTCAGAGAGAAGAGCTCACTGGGCTAGAAATGAGCCTTCAATGAGAAAAGCCATTCCCAAGATGATACAATGGGGTCAATTCTTTTTTTTAAAATATATATATTTTATTGATTTTCTTACAGAGAGGAAGAGAGAGGAATAGAGAGAAACATCGATGAGAGAGAAACATCCATCAGCTGCCTCCTGCACACCCCCCACTGTGGATGGGCCTGCAACCAAGGAACATGCCCTTAACCGGAACCGAACCTGGGACCCTTCAGTCCAAAGGCTGATGCTCTATCCACTGAGCCAAACCGGTTAGGGCTTGGGTCAATTCTTAAGAAGATGGTTGCACCAAGTTCCTGTCTTGAAGCAGAAGACAAAGATGGTGGATCGGGTGGAGACCAGTTCAGTCTCCCATGCCTCTTGAAAATGTATGAAAGGATGGGCGAAACAAAAACATTCTCAAGAGAAATGAAACCCAACAGCAAGGGGAGATAAAGAGGAGGTGGCGACAAGAGATCAAAATGATGGGGTGTTTCTGAAAGATGAAGTTGGCATCAAATTAAAGGAGAAAGGACCAGCTCTAACGTTGGAAGCGCACAGAGGAAATGACACTCAAAGGCCGGGTGAGTTCCGGGTGCTCCAGGCAGGGGGAGCCGAGGGAGGGAGCAGGAAGGGCCTGGGCCCCAAAGCAGCGCAGCAGGGAGGCCCAGGCCCCGCGCTCCTCTCCTGGCTCGAACCCGGGCAGAGGAGGCCGCAGGGCAGTGCTCAGTGGACTGTGGAGACAGACGCCTGTGCCAGAAGAACAGCCGTCCAAAGGCTTCCCCAAACCCCTGTCTCCTTCCTGGTCAGTAAGACAGCCAGCCACACAGCCGGCTGGCGTGGCTCAGTGCCTGAGCATCAACCTATGAACCAGGAGGTCATGGTTTGATTCCCAGTCAAGGCACAGGCCCGGATTGAGGGCTCGTCCCTCAGCAGGGGGTGTGCGGAAGGCAGCCAATCAATGATTCTCCCTCATCATCGGTGTTCTTATCTCTCTCCTCCTCTCCCTTCCTCTCTCTCTCAAATAAAAATCGATAAAGACATATTTAAAAAAAAAAAAGCCTCAGAGCAGGCAAAAAAATATATGGGATTATGAGACCAATGGTCTCCCTTTGGGCAGGAGCCCACTGTGGTCACCTGCCCCCCCACCCCCGCCCCCAGCTACCTTCTCACTCCATTCACATGCAAAGCTTCACTGCAGAGCACTTCAGCCAAGGAAGTCTGTGGTTGGTCAAGAGCCTAGGGCCGTGGTCGGCAAACCACGGCTCACAAGCCACATGCCGCTCTTTGGCCCCTGGAGTGTGGCTCTTTCGCAAAATACCACGGCCTGGGCGAGTCTATGTTGAAGAAGTGGCGTTAGAAGAAGTTTAAGTTTAAAAAAATGTGGCTCTCCAAAGAAATGTCAATCGTCGCACTGTTGATGTCTGGCTCTGTGGACTCATGAGCTTTGGACCGCGGGCCCAGGAGGAGGCTTTCAGTGGAGAGGGAAGACATTCAGAGGGTTAGTTGGTGCTTCAGGGCGGCTCCTCCCTCCTGGAAGGGAGACGACAGCTGGACGCTAGGGTTCTCCGCCTCCCGTGGGAAATGAGTTTTATGTCCTCCCCTCGGCCACCGCCAACAGCCCCCCCTCAGGACAGAAGGCGTCTCCTGCTTCTTCTCATCTCCCGCTAACACGAAGCGCCACCTGCGAGGTTCCAGATGGGCCCATCGTCACGTTTCTTCCGCTCACCATCCCGGGAAAGTTCCCACAAAGCTCATCTCGGGGCGAGGCCTCGTGGCCAGAAAGCGGCTGCCAGCTGACGGAGGGGACTCGGGGGACATGGGAGGCTGATGCCCAACGGGTGGCACCTCCGAGATAAACAGGGACCTGCTCCCTGGCGGGCAGTGCCAGCCCGTCCTAGAACGGGGAGCGGACCCCCACATTCCTGCACGGCGCACCCACACACCAGACTGGAACCTTCTGGTGTCACTGCTCCTTGCTGGCGGGGAAGGCAACGGTTCAAAAAAAAAAAAAAAAAAAAAGGAAAAGAAAAAAATCCCTTCTAAGAATAACGTGTCACTTGTGAGCACGCTGGCAGCTGCTCAAATGCCGAGACTTGACCTTCCCTTCCTTGTCTCCGGGGCTGAAGGTCAACCTGTTTACAGCGTGCGTCCCCGTGCCCAGGGACTATCGCTTTCCTGAAAGGGTATGATGACCACTGAGATAACGTGTCAAAAGGTGAGGCTGGGCCAAAATGCCTTTAAAAACCCCTGTATATTTTATTTTTTATAATGTGACCGGCCACACACACACCGGCAAGTTTGCAGCTGCCTGGAAGGTCGGGAGAACCAGGGCACAGGAGAGGGTTACAGAGACCGCTGGGGAGCTGCCCTTGGCCTTGGCCACTGGGCCAGTGTTAGGTTTGAAAGGAAACAGGAAACGGAACAACAGGGAGTTTTAAAGAGTTTATTCCCCGGTAATGGGCGGAAGCCATCGCCAAGGTAAAGATCAGAATTAGGGGAGAGGGGACAGGAGATCGGAACCCAACCGGGCCAATGGAGATGCACCTCCAACGGAGATGCCCCTCCAAAGAACGCGCGTGGCCTATCTGGAGTTCCTTTTAAAGGGAGGGGGTTGGGCCCAGGGTGGAACAGGAAAGGATGGGCCCCAAGGGCACCTTGGCCCGTTAATTGGTGGCTCACTGTCTTGGAGATGTCTCCTTGGCAGGTGTCAGTCATGTTGTTAGCTCCACCCACCAGTTTGGGAGGGGGGAGCCCTAAGGGGTCATGTGTCAAACTCCGCCCACCAGTTTGGGAGGGGGAGAACCTTTCAGCCAGAACCCCGGGACTTCCTGTAGAGGGGACGCCGCCATTGGCTCATGGCTGGGTGAACATGGGATGAAAGCCTTCCAGAAGCCCCTGAATCCTGCTTCCCCTCTTCCATGCCCCCCCAAACACCGGCCAGGGGCCTCCAGAGCGTTCCCCGCCCTCCCTGCAGCTTGACACAAGATGTCTGTGCCGTTTCACAGATGAGGAAGCTGCGATCCACAGGGACTGTGGAGGACCTGCTGGTCAAGGTCATGTGGCTGAATAGGGGACAGATCCTGTATGAGAACCCGCTGCTGTTGGCCGAAAAGCTGTGTCCTCCCCTCTGCCACCTGCTGCCCATCTCCTGGTGGGCAGATCAGAAACGCCGGGGGATTCCCAGGGGATTCGTAGCTGGAAGTTTCCATGCTAGACATGCGAGTTCCATGGATGCGGTAAGGATGTTCAGTTACACACACGGAACACGGACGACGGAGGGGGTGTCCTGGCGATTTCCCTTCCAGAACTAAGAACTGAGGTGCTGTGTCTGCAGGACCACGAAGGATGGGGCCTGAGCAGGACAGCCCTGCCCCCGGGTCCCCCTCTCCCCTCCCCCTCTCCCTCCCCCGGAAGTTTCCTCAAGACCCAGGTGGAGGAAAGGAGCTCTCTGTGCTCCTGACGGCCATCACTTCCCCAGTGTCCTAAACATCGGGGGAGAGGAAGGAATGAAAAAAGAGAACGAGAGAGCCATGCTAACAGGAAAACTTAGTGAGAGAAAACTGGCAAAATCAGAGGAAGACAGAACACAAGGGCTCAAGGGTAAGAAGGAGACCGGAGGCCAGGCAGCACCACACTGCCACCTGCTGGCAGGTGCCAGGCCTGCGCGCAGCAAGAGCACTGCTCCAAGACTTGGGGGAGCATGGGACCCAACTTCACCCCAGCAAGCCACCTCTTGGTCTGCCTGGGACTCGGTTTCCTCATCGTAGAACAAAGGGGTCAGGTTGCAGAAAAGCTCTCTTTCCACCCTCAATGTCTGTGAGCGGCTGGACCAGGGCTGTGTCTGGGGGCAGCCGCTACTCGGCACTCCCTGCTCCACCGGGGAGAAGCCCCGTGGCCCTCGGGGTGTGCCTCCTCTCGAGAGGCCAGGGGTCCGCATTCTGAGATGAGATCGATTCTCTGGCTTTTAAATGCTGGGCACGAATCCTGAACTTTGTAAACATCTGAGGACCAGAGTGAACAGGTGTGCCTCCAGTGTGCATGCTGGGGTCTCCCGTCCTGGGGTCTGTCTCACTCTGGGCCTCAGGAGAAGGTTCTAGACCCCGTCACAGGTGACAGTCAAAGGACAACACAAGAAACCTGAACTCCTCAACACAAGAAACCTGAAACTGGCCATGTCCCAAAGCCCACTGTCTCCTCTTCCTTCCTCCCCATCCCAGCCCAACGCCATTTCTCTTTCTTTTTCTTTTTTAAAAATATATTTTATTGAATTTTTACAGAGAGGAAGGGAGAGGGATAGAGAGAAACATTGGTGAGAGAGAAACATCGACCAGCTGCCTCTTGCACACCCCCCACTGGGATTGGGCCTGCAACCAAGGTACGTGCCCCTAACCAGAATCGAACCTGGGACCCTTCAGTCCGCAGGCCGACGCTCTATCCACTGAGCCAAACCAGTTAGGGCCAGACCCCATTTCTTTACTTGGCAGTGACCACAAACCCACGGTTTTAAAGACAAGACCTCACAAGACAAGACCCTTCTCCTACTCGGCCACCCACCAACCATCCTGTACAGACTTGGAAGCAATTCCTTTTTTCTTTTTTCTTTTTTAATGATTAAGATGAAAGGGCACAAAGACTCACACACAGATGCCATGCTGGTGCTGGGAACACACGTGATACTCTGTGTTTTTGTGTTGTGGTTGTTTAATCCTCACCAAAGATATATTTTTTATTGATTTTAGAGGGAGCAGAAGAGAGAGAAACATCGATGTGAGAGAGAGAGAGCATACATAGATCAATTGCTTCCTGCATGCTCCCCGCCTGGGACTGAGCCCGCAACCTTTTGGTGTACGGGACAACACTCCAACCAGCTGAGCCACCCGGCCAGGGCCACGAGTGATCTATAATAATAAAAGCGTAATATGCTAATTAGACTAGACAGCCGAACGACCCTCCAGGGGTCCTTCCGGACGTCCTTCCGGATGAAGCCGCAGCTGCGAGGGCCGCGCCCCCTGCACGAATTTCGTGCATCGGGCCTCCTGTCCTTTGTAACTGGTGTCCGACAGGCGTCCTTCTGGAAAATTCCTCCCTGTCGTAAAGTCCCATGTTTAGAGCCTTACCTAAGGGAACTCTGCGCAAATGTTCTCTCTCCCAGAAGAGCTGTGGTTTCACAATCCACAAAGGGACCATTCGAGCTAAAAATTCTGGCTCAGCCACCTCATTTGGTGGAAGAGGACGCTGGGGAGGTGGCCGCGTGTCACCGGGCAGCCAGCAGCAGACTCAGCCCACCGCTCAGCCCCCACCCGAGGGGCCCGGGAAGCAGAGGGGCACCCCGACTCGGGTTCCTCGCTGCTCAGCGGGCACCTGCCCGGTACCCAGTCAGGGCTCACCAAGCACTCGCTGAAGGACGCAAAGCACCGGGATCCAGTCCTGCCTGTCATCATCCCAAGCAGGGCAGGGCGAGGGCTGGGGTCACATTCCACAAACGGGGAAACCGAGGCCCCAGAGACGACCTGAGGCTGGGCCGGACCCCACCCGGCCCACATCCTCTCAAGCCTAATTCGCCGACTCATGCCACCACCCCCGGCCCCTCCGAGGACCCCGAGGGAAGGGGCCTGCAAGGAGGCATTTCCCGGCCCTCCGTTCACCTGTGGGGATTTCAGCGGAACGGGGGGGGGGGGGGGCCTCCCGGGGGTGGGCCTGGGTGACGGGGACCTCGGGCAGTCAAACTCCGGCCCCTCCACCCCTCCATGGCTCCTGCGGCTCCACCGGCCCGGACCCAGAATCTATGGGCGGGACCAGAACTGGCTTTTCTGTCCGGCACTTGCACACTGACACTGGAGTTGCCCATTTGCCCTTTGCTGTTTTAATGAACCAAATTGGCTTAATTTTTTTTAAAAATCAGTAAGTAAAGCACGTGGCTCAACATTAAACAGCACAAAAGGGGGAGGTGGTCTCCTGGCCAGCTGCGTCCCCCGATCTTCCCTCTCCCGACTTCCGCACAAGGCTTCTCAGACTCCCCACCGAGCCCACCGCCCAGCCAGTCCTCTCCCACCCCTTACAGAAGGGGAAACTGAGGCCCGGGAGGTCAGGGACGTGGGCACGGTCTTGCAGCAGGAACAGACGGAGGACCCCCGAGTCTCCTGTCCCAGGTCCATCCCTCAGATCCTCGGGGGCCACCTCCCAGCTCACCTCCCAGCGCCGAGGGGCCGGGCACAGGCACTTGCTGTGAGGGGCAAAGGGGACGGGGTCCCCAGGAGAGGGAAACCTGCATGGCACACACAGGAAGGAAAAGGCCCACTGTGCCCCGAGGCAGGCAGACAGACGCCCACCTGACACGGGGTGTGCTCCGGGATCGCAGTGGCCTTACCTGCCACCAGAAGTGGTGAGTCCTTCTAAGAAAACGGATCAGCAATGACACGGGCTCGGTGCCACGGTGGCGGGTGTCAGGTTCTGGGCGAGCGCCTCATCCGAGGATACTCACCGGGAAGGAGCGGACGGGAGCGGATGGGAGCCCGGAGCCACTCCGCGGCGTCCCCTTCCCACGCAGGGTCCGCGGCGGCGAGAGGCTAAAGTGCAAGCTGATGCAACGGGGCCAGGCCGCGTCCACGGGCCAGGCCAGTGTGTTGTGCAACGGAGGGGCGAGGAGAGGCAGGGCCAGGCCGAGGAGGAGGGCCCTGCCCGGGAGGCCCCCCCCCAGGTCCACCCCAAGGTCAGTGGCTTTCAGAAAGGGGGGCCCCCACGGGCTTGGTGTGGAAATCTCCTGAAGCCGATGGCGCCCCCGTCTGGAGCGGATGGGCTCTCACGGTACGGCAGGCAGCTGGATCTGCCCCGATACCTCTTTGCGTTTCTCGTGTCTAAATCCAGAGGTAGAAACCTCTAGAGAAATGCTCAAAACACAGAAGGTGTTAACTGTCCCTTGGGAGTTTTTTTGCTAGGAGATAAATAGGAGAAAAAAACCAAAACTTGGGTTTTCCAATTTTCTTTTTTTTTTTTAATATATTTTATTGATTTTTTTTTTTTTACAGAGAGGAAGGGAGAGGGATAGAGAGTTAGAAACATCGATGAGACAGAAACATTGACCAGCTGCCTCCCGCACACCCCCTATTGGGTATGTGCCCGCCACCAAGGTACATGCCCTTGACCGGAATTGAACCTGGGACCTTCCAGTCCGCAGGCCAACAACACTCTATCCACTGAGCCAAACCAGTGAGGGCGGGTTTTCCAATTTTCTTGATAATTTTCTCTTTAAAGTGCATATGCTTGATTATGTTGTGGTTATAAAAATCACCAGGGGGACACGTTTTCACAGAAAACTAGCCGTGTCGGGCTGGCGGTCAATGAGAGCGCTCGCAGCTGAATTCATGTTCGCTGCAGGAAACAGTGCGGCGGCATCTCTGGAAAACCAGAAATGGGTCCTGAGCCTCCGACCAGGAGTCTCACACGTGGGAGTGAACCTAAGGAGGGGCTCCCCAAACTCTAACGCTCAAAATCCAGAAGCCTGCTTGCTGTGCAGCTGACAAAGTAAAAAACGTGCGAGTGCAGGCTCCTCAAAAAACTAAATTCAGAATTACCTTATGACCCAGCAAGCCCACTTCCAGGTACATGCCCCAAAGGAGTCAATGCAGGGCACGAACAGATATATTTGTACATCCTTGTTCGTCACAACATTACTTACATTAGTCAAAGGCAGAAGCAACCCCGAGTCCATCGATAGATGAGTGGATAACAACATATAGCATATACTAGAGGCCTGGTGCATGAAATTCATGCACTGGGGTGTGGAGGGTGGGGAAGGATGTCCCTCAGCCCAGCCTGCACCCTCTCCAATCTGGGACCCCTCAGGGGATGTCTGACTGCCACTTTAGACCTGATCCCTCTCACAATCTGTACTGGCGGCTCTAAACCACTCGCCCCCCTGCCTGCCTGATTGCCCTTGTACGCTTCTGCCTGACAGCCTGATCACCCCCTAACCCAGGGGTGGGCAAACTTTTTGACTCAAGGGCCACAATGGGTTCTTACACTGGACCGGAGGGCCGGAACAAAAGCAACCTGACCATGCTGGCACTCTCCTCTTGGGCTGCTGGTGAAGGAGCAGAGGGGAGAGCAAGAGAACCCTCCACTCTTTTGGCTCCCTGGGATGGATAGAACAGCCGAATGGGCCGGATCTGGCCCTCGGGCCATAGTTTGCCCACGGCTGCCCTAACCGCTCCCCAGCTGGCCTGACATCTATCTACTCTCCTGCTGACCCGATCACCCCCAACTGCCATCCCCTGCCAGCCATCTTGTGACGACATGAGGGTGGCCATCTTGTGACAATGTGAGGGCGTGAGGGTCCGTTTGCATATTGCCTCTTTATTATATAAGACCTGCCAAGGAATACCATTCAGCCCTAAAAAGGAAGGCATTCTAACTGCAGCATGGATGCACCCTGAAGCCATTGTGCCCAGTGAAACAAGCCAGACACAGAAGGACAAGCACCGCATGCCTCCGCTTCCACGAGGCCCCCACTGCGGTCCAATCCCCGAAAGCAGAAGGGTGGTTGGCCCTGATTGAATAATTCCTCCTCATGACCGTCCTTCCTCTCCATGGTCCTCCCACTTCCAAGGCCCCCGCTCTGGAGCACGCTGCTTTGAGGCTTCCCTGAACACAGCGCATCGCTGAAGCTTCCCCTTCTGACCCATCCTGAGACGCTGTCTTCCAGCGGGAGCCTTCCTGTCCGGGGCGGCTGACCTGCCTTCAGTCTCGCCTCCCGCTGGTTCCGCTTTCTTGAGGTGCCGTTGCTACTCGGCAGTCTTTCGTTTTGAGGAATCGGGGCCGCCAGATTCCATGTCTTCCAGTGCTTTAAGGATAACAGTGCTGGGAATGGAGGGGCCAGGCAGGGTCCCGGGCTGTGGGCTACCCTCACTCAGCCCTCCTGCTATGCAGATAACAGCTGTGTCTCGTGTGGGTCCTACGTGAAAGGGGAGGAGACACGGGTTTGGAAGCACCGTGTCAGGTCTGTGATGCTGGTCCAGGAGGCATGGCATCACTGCCAGGGGCTGCCCGCTGTTCACACTCACCCCTTCCCTTAGCATCAAAGCCCGAGGCCCCATGGGAAGATGACATTTCTGCAGCCAGGTGTGACCCCGGGGCTACGTGCTGGCCAATGAGCTGGTAGCACGTGAGGCTTCCCAGAAGGCTACCTTCCTGAGGCCGGGAATGTAACCACGATGGCTGGAGCTTCAGCAGCCTTTTTAGACCATGAGGCGACCTCAAGAATGGAAACCACAGCTAGTTTGGTAGACTTCAAGGTCAGGGCTGCACCCGCATTGCAGAGCCTCCCTCTGCACTGCTTTTATGGAGAGAGAAATCAATCCTAGGAAGCGAAGCCACTGCTCTCTGCAGCCAAACCTGGTCCTCACTGAGACCGGTGGTCACCTGTAAATTATTACGGGGAGGTAAATCTGTATTTCTCTCGTTACCCACAGCAAAAATGGGATAACTGCCGAAACTGATTTGGCTCAGTGGTAGAGCGTCGGTCTGCAGACTGAAGGGTCCCGGGTTCGATTCCAGTCAAGGGCATGTACACTGGTTGCAGGCACATCCCCGGTGCGGGGTGTGCAGGAGGCGGCTGGTCGATGTTTCTCTCTCATCGACGTTTCTAGCTCTCTCTCTCCCTTCCTCTCTGTAAAATATCAATAAAATATATATTTTTAAAAATGGGATAACTTGCCTCTACCTCATCTCATCAATCTCCCTCCCACTTCCTGGGTTATGTTGCTCCAATCTGGGGGTGCTGATCCAGTTTCCTGTTGTCAAATATTGATTTTTTGCACCTACCTACAACTGCTTTCTATTTCCCAAAAACACTTACACCCCAAATTTACAGTGAGACCCCCTGAGGCCTCGGCAGCTGCCCGGCCGGGCTCAGGACACACATCCTTCCGCCTGTCGTCTTCTCCCCAACGTCCGTCCTTACGGGGGGACAATGGAAGGCCGCTAGCATCAAAGGGTAAACGCTGAGATAAAGAGTGAAGCGCCCACTCGGGAAGACTTAATTTGTGTTCCTAGAACAACATTTTGTGAAGCCATAGTACCTCCCGAGCCGCTGCCTCTCAGCGCAGTCAACTGCCTTATTGTCCATGGAAACGATTTCCTGGACAGGAAATTCTGCTTAGTAAGTGAACAATGGCTACTTTTTCCAGAACATCAAGTGAGATCATCTGGATATTAAAAGACTTCAAGCTCATCCTCCCCAGATGGCTGCAGGGAGGTGGCAATAAACAGACAGTGCGGACAAGGAAACCCCGATGGGGAAATGATTCCGGGTTACTGGGGTGAGGACTAACAAAAACAAAGCCACACGGCCTCAAATTCAAAGTGTGGGGCATTATAGAGGACAACCTCCTACGAAGAATGCAAATAAGCCCTAGCGGATTGGCTCAGCAGATAGAGCAGCCGTGGGCAAACTACGGCCCACGGGCCAGATCAGGCCCGTTCGGCTGTTCTATCCGGCCCACGGAGCTGAAAGAGCGGAGGGTTCTCTTGCTCTCCCCTCCGCTCCTTCCCCAGCAGCCCAAGATGAAAGTGCCAGCACGGTCAGTTTGCTTTTGTTCCGGCCCTCCGGTCCAGTTTAAGAACCCATTGTGGCCCTCGAGTCAAAAAGTTTGCCCACCCCTGGGATAGAGTGTCTATCCCCCTGTGGACTGAAGGGTCCCAGGTTCGTTTCCCGTCAAGAGCATGTCCCTTGGGTGCAGGCTCAAACCTGGCCCTGGTCAGGCGAGTGTGGGAGGCAACCAATGGATGTCATCTCTCTCACATGGATGTTTCTCTGTGTGTGTGTGTCTCCCTCTCCCCCCCACTCTCTCTAAAAATCAATGGGAAAATATCCTGGGGTGAGGACTAACAAAAGCAAAGAATGCAAATGAGAAGTATAATATAGGGGACATGTCAGACGTAGCAGGTGATGCATTTGCAATATGCAAACGTCGGAAGCAAAGCCAGGGTCTTGCAGGCGTGTGGCTGGATAGCACGGCAGTCTGTTCACGAGGCACGGCTGAGCCTGGTGTCAAGAACACAAGGGCAGCAAAATGCAGCCACACTGGGGCGCCTGGAGCAGATGGGGGAGCGGGAGACGGTGACAGCTAAAGAACCTAGAGTTTCTATTTGGGATGATGAAAATGTTCCAAAACTGATTGTGATGATTGTGGTACAACCCTAGGAGCATACTGAAACCATCAAGTGATATACTTTATGTGGGTGAATTATACGGTGTATGAATTACATCTCAAGGAAGCAGACACACAGACGCGTACGCAGGCACGCACTCACGCACGGGCATAGGCCACCAGAGGAACGGAAGGCAGGGTCCCTGAGCACACACTCACGTCACTTAATACAGGGCCCCTCCTCCAAAAACAGAAACCTGCGCACGGAAGGCAAACTGCCTTCCACAGCAGCCGCTCGGAGAGCCCACGGGGCGCGCACTGCCTTTCGCAGGCATTTCTACTGAAGATGGGTTCAGCGAAACGAGCCTTCCCACTCAGGAACAATCGCGGTGGCTGTGGAGGGAATTCAGTGCTATAGATAGAGCAGCCCTTTCCAGCCTAACAATGCTGGGTGGGTGGGCCTCTAGTGGACTCACCCACAGTCCTTTGAGGTCTTTTGTGTTTGGGGGTTTTTGTTTTTGTGGGGGGGTTTTTTGGCTTCCCGACCACAAAGGGCTATTTCGCTCCTATTGTTATAGGTTGAACCCTCGAGACAGGTCAGGCCGAGAGGTCAGGCGTCCACACACCAGGGCCCACGTGACCCCAGCCCCTGCCTGTTTTTTAGAAAGGAATCGTTACTGGAACACAGTTACACCTGCTCCTACAGGGGCTGCCCATGGCTGCTTTCAGCTGCAACAGCAGAGATGAAGAGCTGTGGCCGAGACCACGGGACCCACAGACCTAGTAATACCGTGGCCGGCACACTGCGGCTCACGAGCCACATGGGAGCTCTTTGGCCCCCCAAGTGTGGCTCTTCCACAAAATACCACAACCTGGGCGAGTCTATTTTGAAGAAGTGGCGTTAGAAGAAGTTTAAGTTTAGCAAAATGTGGCTCTCCAAAGACATTTCAAACGTTGTCATGTTGCTATGTGGCTCTGTGGACTCATGAGTTTGCCGACCACGGGACTAGTAAAATAGTTACACTCTTGCCCTTTACGGAAAAGTTTGCCAACCCCTGCTCCAGGCCACAGGAGCCCACGTCCCTCCTTCCCTCCCCATGCCCACCGCGGTCCTCTGGGCCAGCAGAGCTAAGAGGAAGCAAAGGGCCTGAGGTCGCTGACACCACGGGGCTTCCGTAAAGACCCCCTGCATGTGCGCCTCCGCCATTCAAGGCCGCTCCTTTGTTCTCTGAGGATCTTCTAAAACCCAGCTGTTCACTTGCTCACAAGTCTCCCTTCACTCCCAGCCTTGCCCGTGGCTCGCCGAGACGTAACGTCGTTTCGTGGCCCTGTGACTCTGAGCCAGGCCACAGAACTCGCCCAGGCCAGTGGCATTCGAGTGGACAGGATGACTGCATGTCTAACCAGAGGCTCTGGCTGCGCCTGTGTGGTCGAGGGCGTCCCCTGGAGCTCCTGTCCTCTGCCCGGAGAAGACACAGCTGCTGCCCCATCAGCCCAGAGATGCCCATGGGTGACACGTGGAACAGACCTGAAGAAGCAAAGCCAGGCCATCCTCCCCAGGTGACCTGGGAAATAAATGCTGCCACGGCGGATCTGGGGAATGTTTGTTACTCGGCATTTCTACAGCAACCCTGGCTGATACACACCCAATCTAAAATCACGGAAGTCAGGCACAGCCACTGAGAACGGGGAGAAGAGGGTTCGCCACACGGGACTGAAATCACACCACCATCAGGATCGCCAGAGAGGGCCACACGAGGAAGACATGCCCCACGCGGCTCTCATCACATGCTCCCTTAGAAACACTAGGATTAGCTCCAGTGAAAGGCAGGTGAGGGGCGAACA
The DNA here is from genome assembly GCA_963924515.1 of Vespertilio murinus. NCBI lineage: Eukaryota > Metazoa > Chordata > Mammalia > Chiroptera > Vespertilionidae > Vespertilio > Vespertilio murinus. The sequence goes on along the minus strand of OZ004715.1, from coordinate 6,900,455 downwards.
AAATAAAGGTAGATGGCCCAGCCGGGTGTAGCATCGACCCAGACACCAAGAGGTCACTGGTTCAATTCCTAGTCAGGGCATATACCCAGGTTGCGGGCTTGATCCCTAGTGGGGGGCGTGCAGGAGGCAGCCAATGACTCTCTCTCATCATTGATGCTTCTATCTCTCTCTCCCTCTCCCTTCTTCTCTGAAACCAACATTATATATATATTTATATATATAATAAAAGTAGATGTATCGAAACAGGAGAAGGGGTTGGGTTGGGAAGGGAGGTTTTCTTTTGTTCCGTCCACACAACTAAAGTTGCCTGCCTTACCTGTCGGGCTCTCTGGACAACCTCTCAGTCCCTTTCAAAAGGGGCAAAGCCAGGACATTGCAGGCATCTGGTCTCAAGGTTAAGGCTGCCATTCCTGTTGCTAGTGCTCTCCAGGCCACTAGGTGGTGCTGCACCCGCACCGGGGCAGGCCTGCTCCCTCCCTCCTGGTCCCAGCAAAGGTCCCGGCAAAGGACAATGGAGATCTGGCACCAGATCTGCAGGCCATTCCCCACATTCAGGCTGGCCCCTCCCCGTTTCTACGCACCACAAACCCCCACACAGCTAGGGAGAGACAGAGGCAAAGTCACCCTGAGCAGCACTGGCTGCGCTCTTTTTCCTTTTTAATCAAATGCCGCCGTCACGGTAGATCTAGGCGGGCACAGGCCTCGGAAGCCTCGCCACGTTCAGGCAGAACTCCAGGTGCAGACCGGAGGTGCCAGGCCGCGCTGGGCGGGCGGGTGCTCCTCCTCGGAGCTCCAGCACAAGGCCTAGGGGAGCTGGCCTCGCAAACGGGCCTCTCCCCTCCGTGTGTGTGTGTGTGTGTGTGTGTGTGTGTGTGTGTGGCACCCTCTCATGCTGACACACATCTTGTGATGACGGGGGAATTCCTGCCATTCGGGACTCACTGGGGTGGAGCCAGGGGAGGTCTGGCGGCTGAATTCTGTGGGAGGCAAACTGGAGGGCTCAGGGGGTGGGGGTTAGGGTCAGGGAGGGGGCATCTGAAGTTCCTATTTTGAGTCTCAACCCACGAACCAGGACGTCAGGGTTCGATTTCAGTCAAGGGCACATGCCTGGGTTGCAGGCTTGATTGCCGGTGGTGGTGGTGGTGGTGGTGGTGGTGGTGGCAGGTGGTAGCCGATCCATGATTCTCTCTCATCATTGATGTTTCTCTCTCTCCCTCTCCCTCCCTCTCTATGAATCAATAAAAATTATATATATTTTTAAAAGCTAAAGAAATTGTTTTTCTTATTAAGTGGAGGGAGGGAAGCGTAAAGAGAGGAGGGGGGAGGAGGGAGGGAGAGAAAGGAGAGGGGAAATAGGTACGAAGGAAGCAAGAAGGGAAGTGAAAGGAAAAGGAAGGGGGGGAAGAGACAGGGGGCGGGCGGAGAAAGAGAAAGAAAAGGAAGGACAGCTAAAGATAAAAGCTCTCCGAGAAATGCCCGCCGGCCCCTGGTGCTGGGACAGTTGCAGAGGTGACAGCAGCTTGAGTGGGACCCTGAAGCCCACCTGCCCCCTGGGACTTTGAGCCTCCCTCCCTCCCCTCCCCCAGGGCACACGATGGCCACAGCAGGGCCCCCATCCTGTTTTCCAGGACAGAGGTCTGGGACATCGGGAAAGCTGAGGGATCCTGCTTGCATAAGGCCCAGGGTGCACCCGGGGGTGTCCAAAGTGTGGCCCCTCACGGCTGGAATTTAAGGTCCAAGCCAGAGCAGAGAGCACTGTGCCAGGCAGGACAATGGGCAAGGGCTGTGCTGGGAGATTCCACCGCAAACCGGCCGGCTGGCGGCAGCTTGGCAGGAGCTGGGAGTGAAGCTGCGACTAGGTAAGAACAATTACTAAGAGGATGGAACTCCCCACACACCACGGCACCGGGCACTTGGCAGGAATGAACACACCGAGGACCGAGGACCGAGGACAGCCCCAGGTGCCCGTCCTCACTCCCGTTTCAGAGCCGCAGAAACAGGTTCTGGGACTAGAGGCTTGCCCGAGGCCACTGCATGTAAGTGCTGCAGCCTGAGACGCCCTGACCTCTCCCCGACCTCTCCGCCCCAAAGCCATCATTCTAGGGGCCCCGGACAGTCCGGCTGAGCGGTGGGGCAGGTACCGCCCACAATGCAGGCCCACGGCCTGGAGAAACTGCAGTGGGCAGTTACTTCCTCTTAAACCCACGAGTGCCCAGTAGGATTTCCACGGAACCTTTGGAATCAGCACAAAGGAGCCGCCGGTACGTGTAGGAAAGAGAGGGAGGAGGGAGTTGGCAAGGGACGGAGTTTTACCAGAGCAGCTCCCCAATGAGAACCTCAGGCAGCTGAGCTTCCGGGAAGCCAAAGCAAAAACCACACACACATACACACACACACACACACACACACACACACGCACACACACACGAACCCACGCACACATGCACACACGACACGCCTCATCATCCAGTGAAAAGAGGAGAACAGATCCAGCAGGAACGCACCAGTTCATGAGGGAACCTTTGGGACAAGTGCCACCGGGCGGTGAGGGCGTTTTCGGCGAGAGGAGCAGAATCCTCGCTGAAGCATCTGCTGGGCTTCCCACAGCGCTTCAGGCCTTTCTAAGGATTTCCCGAAAATGTGTCCCTTGCTTCCTCCCCGTCCCTCCTGCCCAATAAGCCCACCATTCCCATTAGACCAGCCGTGGGCAAACACCCGCGGGCCAGACCCGGCCCGTTCGGCTGTTCTATCCGGCCCGCGGAGCCGAAAGAGCGGAGGGTTCTCTTGCTCTCCCCTCCGCTCCTTCCCCAGCAGCCCAAGATGACAGTGCCAGCATGGTCAGGCTGCTTTTGTTCCGGCCCTCCGGTCCAGTGTAAGAACCCATGGTGGCCCTCGAGTCAAAAAGTTTGCCCACCCCTGCCTTAGACGAACAGAGACACGAATCCTGCCTCCCCGGCAGGTTACCAGCACCCACCGAGGTGAGCCAGCCTCTGACCAGCACCCACCGGGGTGAGCCAGCCTCTGACCAGCACCCACCGGGGTGAGCCAGCCTCTGACAAAGAGGATGGAGGGGAGGGCAGAGAGCCCCGGGGCAGGGAGGGCGAGAGGAGAGTCCCCGGTGAGTGGAGGTGAGCACATCCCTGAGACACGGGTGGGGGGTGGGGATGGAAGAAAGGGCAGAATCCGCATGGAGGCGGGGCCGTGGGGTCCGGGCTCAGAGACAAGACGGACAGCCGATGGGGAAGGGCCGGTCGGTAAGCAGGGGGGTGGGGAGAGGAGGGAGGCTGAAGGGCAACATTAGATCTACGCCCGCCCGCTGCCAGCCCTCCCCACCCCTCCACCCACAGCCAAGAGCAGGAATCCCAGGATTCCCCTGCGGGCCACACAGACGGATGATGACACACAGACAGACAACAGCGAGGCAGGCAGCGAGATGACAGGCAGGAAGGTGGACAGGCAGACAGACAGACAGACTGATGATAGACACAGAGAGAGAGAGACAGGCAATCGTGACACAGAAAACTTATAAGTGAACCCTTACTACGTGCCAGCAGCATGCTGAGGGCGCTGCGAGGAGGAGCTAGTTCAACCTTCGCAGCCATCGGAGGCACCGCCACGAGCCGGCTCCACAGTGGGTAACTGAAGTGTAGACAGTAACCATCTTGTTTAGGAGGGTGGAGGTAAGTACTCCAGGAACTACACACAGAAACGATGAGGAGGCATCTATCTCAAGTCTATCTCCAGTAAAACAAAACAAAACAAAAACAAAAACTCCTCTAGGAAACACCAAAAGAGGCTCAGCATCCACTCTCTGGGAGGGAGGCAGAGCTGAGACCAGATGCGAGGCTGTTTTCTGCATCTGGGCCGGCAAAGAGCACGGCGTCTGCCGATGCCCAGCGGCTCAGGTGCGGGCCCGGACGCCCTCCCAGCTCCACTGCTCCGGCTGCATCCATCACAGCCAGGCCCCGCCGCGAGGAATCTCACCGCGCTCGGCACCTGTCTGCTCAGCCCCTGTCTGCTCAGCCCCAGTCTGCTCATCCCGTGTGCTCAGCTGTGTGGGAACAGGCATGCCCTGCGGCCCTCTGTGTTTGCTAATTGCCGGTCAGCGTCCACGGCGGGTCAGTCAGTGTCCATGGAATGCGTATCCCACATTTTGGTCAGCCACTCCTCTACTGATGGGCACCTGAGCTGCTTCTACCTCTTGGCAATTATTGGGCATTTTTGTCTGCTTGCAACACCTCCACATAAGGTCTGGTGTGAACTTACGTTTTCATTTCTTTCTTTCTTTTTTAATTTAATACATCTTTATTATTCAGGTTATCACAGTTGCTCCTCTTTCTTTCCCCCCCATAGCTCCCCTCCACCTGGTTCCCACCCCAGCCTCTGCCCTTACCTCCCCCACACTGTCCTCATCCATAGGCGTACGATTTTTATCCAGTCTCTTCCTGCATGCTCCCCACACCCCTTTCCCCCTGCGAGTTGTCAGTCCACTCCCTTCCTATGGCTCTGATTCTATTATATTCACCACTTTATTCTGTACATCAGATGTTTAACTCACTTGGTTTTTAGATTCACTTGTTGATAGATATGTGTTTGCTGTTCATAGGAACAAAATTATGAATGTTTTCATTTCTTGGGTCTATAACAGCGGTGGGCAAACTACGGCCCGCTGTTCTATCCGGCCCGCAGAGCCGAAAGAGCAGAGGGTTCTCTTGCTCTCCCCTCCGCTCCTTCACCAGCAGCCCAAGATGAGAGTGCCAGCATGGTCAGGCTGCTTTTGTTCCGGCCCTCCGGTCCAGTGTAAGAACCCATGGTGGCCCTCGAGTCAAAAAGTTTGCCCACCCCTGGTCTATAACAAGGAGTGAATGGGCGGGTCTCACAGTCACTACGTGTAGCCTTTGCGGAACTGCCAGACGGCTTTCCACAGAGGCCAGTGCTGTTTTAAAAGCTGCCAAATTTGGGGGGAATTGGTTGCACAGCCTTGGAGGACAAAGGTAAGAGAATGAAACACAGTCAGACAGAAAGGGCCTTTAGGACAATATCTAGCAGGTGCTCTCGCAGTGTTAGCCGTGACCATCATGGTCAGCGTTTCTCCACCCCAGGGCCTTTGCTCATGCTCCTTCCGCTGCTTCGAATGCTCTTTCCCCCCGCCCTTCCCCACCGACTCCTACACCCCCCCCCCCCGCCTTCTGCCCCACGGCTGCTTTCCCACTGAAGCCTCCTTGGAGATGCCAATTCAGAAAACCCCCTTCTACACATCTCTTAGCACCCCGCACTTCTCCAATACCACGCAGCGTCGTGGTTAACTAGAAATCCGCGCGGCTGTTTTTAAGACAGTTCCCTCTTCTGAGACAGAAAAGCATCTCAAGCTGGCACCGCGCCCGACCCTCTCCGGACACACAACAGAAACGCGATTCTACCCCCTTAAAGGCCAGCAGCCCACTAGGAAAACGGGCAGGGACAAAACACAGGCTGTTGGCAGCAAAGGAAGCCCAGCAGAATGGAGGCCCGGACGCATTCCTAATGGTAAAAGCAGGAAATGCGGACGCAAGGCCATTTCTCATGACCATCTGACTAGCCGAGAGGAAAAGGATGGATAATGCCCAGATGTGGCAAGAAACTGCCAGAAACTGCCATTGCCTCGAACGAGGGCTCGGCACTTCGCCGGTTGGGCTCCCATGGGGCCGTGTTGTGGGGTATGTGCACCGAATCCTACACCCACATCCACTGCCCCTCCATCAGCTTACAGACACGTAGGATGAGGGACGCAACGGATAGGCACGCAAGAATGTTCCTTAGAGTGGCGGTCGCCAGCCGTTCGGGCCTCAAGGACCACCAGTGGTCCGCGGGCCGCCGTGGCGACCTCGGCCTCAGAGCACAGCCAGCAGCAAACACCAGAAAAGCATCCTCCAAGCGGGGCCCGCCGGAAACGGTGCCAGCTTCTTGGCCTTCCTTGAACGGCCGAGTACAGTCAGCTGCCTCGAGGGCTGCCGCCTTCACAGCAGCTGCGCCTGCAGGGGCCGCTCCGCATGCACCCCAACGAGGCCCGGGCCGGTCCTGGCAATGGCGGCTGAAGGCCAGGCCCCAGCCTCCTCCTCCTCGAGCGTCTCCGTGGCATGCCAGCGGGGCATGGCACCGGTTCTTGTGAAAACTTGTGTTTCGGAGGGCTGGGGATCTAGTCATTCCAGATTAACAAAGAGGCAGCTGCAAAAAGGCAGCCTCATAACCAGGTGAGCCGACTCCTTTATAATAAAATGTGTGTGTGTGTGTGTGTGTGTGTGTGTGTGTGTGTGTGTGTTGTTGGTTCTGCTTCTCTGGGCAATCCTAATAAAGGATTTATGAAACCTGATTCATTGTGTGTGTGTGTGTGTGTGTGTGTGTGTGAATGGTTCTGCTTCTCTGGGCAACCCTAATAAAGGATTTATGAAATCTGATTCATTCCGGGTCTAATTACAGCTACAGAGTTTCAGTTCGTGATGGTTTCAGCTTGGTGTGCTCACTGACCAGTGTTCATGCCCGAGAGCAGGGCTCGGAGAACACGGACGCATTTCTCACGCAGAGGTCCCGCGGGGCCCTGAGCCCGAGTCACCAGTGGACCGTGCGGCCAGGGGCCCATCCAGACCCCCCTGGGAGGCCCGATCCCGGCAGAGGCGCCCCGCACCCTTCCCCGGGAATCCCTGGAAGCCCCTCGGCAGGACTGGGCTGTGTGGGAAGAACCAGCCCTTGGCACAGCGAGCAGACAGCCCCTGACACAGCGTGCTTGCTCCCGGGGGGACCCTCGCTTGCAAATCCAATGACTGTCAGTCCACGATGGACCTCCGCATCTTAAAGGAACACCGTCAGGAATGGTGCTAGTATCTGTGGTTGGGGTCCGTGTTCCGGAGTTCTGCAAAGCACTCCCGATTAGTTGTTATTGTTTGTATTTGTTTCTTACAGAGAGGAAGGGAGGGAGACAGAGAGCTAGAAACATCCATCAGCTGCCTCCTGCACGCCCCCTACTGGGAATGCGCCCGCAACCAAGGTACATGCCCTTGACCGGAACCGAACCCGGGACCTTCCAGTCCGCAGGCCGACGCTCTATCCACTGAGCCAAACCGGCTCCGACTCCGGCTCCCAATTAGTTCTTTAATAAGATGACCCTCTGATGTTTTTGTTAGCATGTATTACTGGTCAGCTTCCCAAAATTGGTTTGAAGGTTAAACACCAATACATTGGATACCTTCAAGACTTGTTTCAAGTCCAGAACAAAAGCCAATTAGGAGGAAGATAATGTATCAAACACCTGGAAATGCAAGCCCCTCAGCCCCCATCAAAGGTCTAGGATCTCAGAATACATTTTAACTCAATGTTACATTTTACGTCAAAAACCCAGGGTGGGGGAGGCCTGTCCCACTCACCCACCTCATGAAGAGGAACCGAGGGGAGGCAAAAAGCTGGTAGGCGCCCAGACCACTTGGCGCGCGTTTAAAAGACATTTTTGCTGAAGATTAGTTACCTCCCGAAACCCACCGAATAGGGCCCCACTCCAGCCTCACAACAGCAGGAAGGAAGCGACTGTTACGTAGGGGTCATTCCGCCCAAGGAAGAAGCAAAACACACATCTACATTTCCAGGTTACAAATTTAGAGCCACGTTTTTCCTGCCCTAACCTCTAATTCACGCCTTCTCCCTCTGTGCAAAAAGAGGGGGACCTTCCAGCTGCCCGCGCTTTCCTGTTTCAATCCAGTCGCGTAAGTAGCAATTAGATGGCAAATGTTCAGAGGAAAACACACGGAGACCTTCGTTGCAGGCAGGAACCGATCGGCAAGACCTTCCACTTAACTCTCAAAAGATGGCCGTAGCATTACGCGTGCGCCTACTGGCAGGCAACAGATCCTGGAGTTGGATGGCTGAACGCCGTGGTCGGCAAACTGCGGCTCACGAGCCACATGCGGCTCTTGGGCCCCTGGCGTGTGGCTCTTCCACAGAATACCACGGGGGCCTGGGCGCGTCTGTTTTGAAGAAGCGGCGTTAGAAGACGTTTAAGTGTAAAAACTGTGGCTCTCCAAAGAAATGTCAATCCTTGTCCTGTTGGTATTTGGCTCTGTGGACGAATGAGTTTGCTGACCACTGGCCTAACGGTACGAGAGACAGGGAACACATCCCGAACGGTGGCCCTGGGAACGGAGGACGTCCAGGCAGGGCGGGCGTCCCGGAGGCTCTTGGAGCCATTCTCACCGGGGTCACAGCTAGTCATCCACACCGGCGCCCACCTCCAGGACCCAGGACCCAGACAAGCTCCCCATGGCCCCAGCACAAGCCGGCCTTGCACAGACGCTGCCTGAGCAGCATCACAGAATACACCGGAAGCCTCGCACACGCAGACGCGGACACTCAGCCTTGACACCGAAAACTACTACACCATTTACTGCCAGGGGGACGAGAGGAGCTCACCCCTCCCAGGGACCCGCTGCTCTGCGGCCCAGGCAGCCCTGGGGGACGGCACCGGGGCAGGACAGAAGCCAGATGGCTGGGCAGCGGACAGACCGGCTCCGAGGAAGCTCCGAGGACCGTCAGCCCCACCTCCACCGCCGGAGACGAGCCAGCGCCGAACTGCCTGGCGACCTCTCCAGCACGGGGGGCCGGGTCAGAGGGCCAGGGCCACGCACATGCAGTTTTTAAAAAAACAAAAGCCAAAACCGGTTTGGCTCAGTGGATAGAGCGTCTGCCTGCGGACTGAAAGGTCCCGGGTTTGATTCTGGTCAGGGGCATGGACCTTGGTTGCGGGCACATCCCCAGTGAGGGGTGTGCAGGAGGCAGCGGATCGATGATTCTCTCTCATCGATGTTTCTAACTCTCTATCCCTCTCTCTTCCTCTCTGGAAAAAATCAATAAAGTATATTTTTAAAAAAACACAAAACAAAACAAAAAAAAGGTGAGGGTGGAAGAGGGAAGGAGAGAAGCACAGTCTAATGCTAGTCTCCACCTTTTGAAGGCTTCCTGGGTGCTCCAGACACCAGCCAAGACTCTAAGAAACAAGGAAAAAGACAGAGGATTTAGGAAAATCGCGGTGACCTCAGAGTCCCCGTTCAGCCGTTGCAAAGACGGTCAGGGGAGGTAGTGGGAGACTGGCAGGCCTGGTCCCAATTCAGACCTTGGCCCCTGACCCCGCATCCCGAACCTCCTGAGCCTCCCGCACCGGGATGAGAGCGTGAGCAGCCACTGAGGCCCCTCTGCTCTGCCCGTCCATGATCCAACCCTGCAGTTTCCCCGTCCCACGTTCGAGGACACCCCGGCCAGCACACAGCAGGAGAGAAACAATGGCCCCTGCAGTCCCTTCTCCTTTCCAGCCACATCACCGCGAAAACAAGCGGCAAACACTCACACCACACACCACACACACACCCCACACACTTACCCCCCGAGTCCGTCCGCACGGGCCGGCCCTGGCACAGGCCTGGCCGAGGCCGGGCCCCCCCGGGCGGCCGGGAGGGAAGCGCCGAGGCCATGTGCAGACACACCGCCGGCGGGAAGGGCCTCTCCTCCGCGGGAGCCGCCGCCGGCCGGCCGCAGCCCGGGCACCGCCGCTCCCACGCTCCTCCCGCCTCCCCAGCCGCCTGTCGGGGCAGATCCCGCGGCCCGGACCTGCCCCGGGCGGCACAATGGCTTACGCAAGTCCCGGCGGCCCGGGCACCTTATCGGCTCATCTGGCAGAACCGCCCCACACAGAAGATGACGCACCGCAAATGTGATATCCCCAGGTGGGGGCAGCGGGGCGCGGGGCGCGGGGCTCCGGCTGGACGGCCAAGGGGAACAAAAGGCCTCCTGTCCAGCTCCGCGCGGCCTGGGAACCGGGGGCGGCGTGCCCTCCGCCCAGGCCCGATGCCAAGTGGTCTCCCCGGCCCGGCCGTGGCCATGCCCGTGGCGTCCACGCGTGGATCCTCGGGGACGCACCCTCCCGTGGCTCCCACGGTGCCTCTCGCTCCGTGTCTCCCTCTCAGGGAGCGTCCCCTGAGACCTGAACCTGGGCGTGATCGGCAGGGCCTGGCCGCCGGCACCCTCGACAGGTCACGCTGCCCGCGTTTGCCCTCCTGCTCGCCGGGCCGCCGCCAAACGTCGCCGCAGGAGCCCCGGCGAGGCACCCCGCCCCGTTGCCACGCCCTGCCCGGTGTGAGGTTTCCGCTCTGCGCTCGGCCATGCCTTCCCCCTCCCTTGTCACGTTCCGAGAAAGCGGACCTGCCCGATAGGCCGGGTGCTCACCGGGGTTCCCCGGCACCGACGCCACACGAATCCCAGGGATTGGCCCACGGGTTTGGGCAAACGCAGCCGGGGCGCACCGCCTCCTCCAGGAAGCCCTCCTGGCCTTCCCCTCTCCTCCCCCCTCGGAGGCCTGGCCAGGCACCCTCCGTGGCGCTCTCCCCGTGTGCCCGCGCCCATCGCTGTGCTAACCGCCACAGTGCGCGCCCAGTTTCCACTCCAACTAGACTAAAACTCCGGGGCGACAGGGGACACCTCCGTGCCCCAGGGTGGAGACCTGGCTGTGTGCCCACCCTCCCCCACTCTCAGAGCTCAGGGGTCGTGGGCAGGATGCTGAACCTTGCGTGATTTAGTCTTTATCTGTAAAAAGAGGACAATGCCCCCTTCCCCCCCAAGTCCCTCTGCTTCACAGGGATGCAGTAATAATTAAGTGACAACTTATCTGCCCGACAAATGTTCACTGGGCACCGGCCACATGCAGGCGCTACCGCCGCGGCACACGGGCCCTCGCCCTGAGGTCAGCTCACACTCTATCGGCATTCTGCGTATGCAGCCCACCGCTGAGTCCACGGAGAAAGAGAACGCGGAAAGGGAGAGGGGGAAAGGTCGGGGACCACTCTTCCCGCGGGGTGGCCACATTTCCATGAAATGCTGTTCAGAGAAAGGGAAGCGGGGATCATGGGGACATGGGGGGAAGGGAGGGGAGGGGAGGGGAGGGGAGGGGAGGGGCGAGGGTGACCCAGATGCCGAGCAGCTGCCCGAACAGGGGCCCTGCGGAGGGAGGCTCCTGTGGGTCCGAGGACTAGCGCGGAGACCTGTGCGCCCGGCGTGGGGCGGGCACAGAGGAGGAGCCGGGCACAGGGTCAGGGCACCTGTCCCGTAGGCCCTGGCAGGCCCTAGTTGGGGTGCAGCAAACCTGCCCGTGTTACACTGTCTTTATTGGGCTTTATCTCAAACGGGAGGACAGAGAGCCCTGCAGACAACAATGAGGAACAAAGCAAACTGCCATGGGCACCCGAAATGGGCTTAACTAGAACCACTCCCGGCTGCCACCCCACACTCCAACCTGCACCGCTGCCGCCGCCGGCCTCTGTTGTGGGCTCCCAGCACCCCCAGGAGCTCGGGCCTGCACGGGGAGGGATCACCCTGTCCCCGGGCCACGGGAAGGCGTGGCTGACAGGCACCGGTAAGAGCTGGTGTGGGCCGATCTGGCCAGCGGACACCAGGCCCTGCCTGCAATTCCCATTCCGGCATCTGACCGCGCCACTGCGTCCCATCCCATGACGCCCACCGTGTGTCTGAGCCCCGGAGCCCCGGAGAGAGGGCGCGGGTCACCCTGCACCGAGCATCGCCACGGACACGTCTCTCAGGGGCTGTCTCTCCAGCTCAGGCCGGCTCCCGACGGCCCGTCCCACCTTCCCGAAGCTCAGAGCCCAGCGGTCCCTCCCCAGCCGCCACGCTCCTGGCCCAGTCCTGTGGCCGCACCCCTCCCAGGCCTCCCCCGGCCCCCCTGCCCCCTCACCTGTGATGGTGCAGGCATCCCGGCACCCTCGGCAGCTGGGCGCGTCCTCCGCGGCCTCGCTCACATAGTGCTCCTCGGGGAGGCCCGGGCCGCAGGCTAGGACCGCATGCTCGCACGCCTCCCGGGCGGGCACGGGGCTGGCCAAAGCGTCGGCGTGCAGAGCTGTGGCGTCCAGCTTGGCAGGTTTCACGGGGAGGTGCCCACTGCCATCGGGGGTCCCGCGGCCGGAGTCTGGCGCAGTGGGGCGGGCGGCGCCCCCCCGTGGGTCCGGCACCCGGCGGGGCTTCCTCACGGGGCGTCTGCGGACAGGGCAGAGAGGAGCACAGTTACTCAGGGTCTGAGAAGAAAAAACCCGGACAAACCCCTCGGAAAATAACGACCCCGCGATGCTGTACATTCGGGTCGCAAACTCTGGCAACCGCGTCCGGCGGGCGGACTCCGGCGGGTCACATGCCTCTTGGTTTGGGCCACAGGACCGCAGGGGGGGGGGGGGGCAGTTCCATTGGAAGGACCGGGGCATCACCCGCCCTCTACCCCCGCCCCCTCCACACACACACACACACACACACACACACACACACACTCACTCCGGCATGGGCTTCTTGTGGCTTGGGAAACTAAACTCAAACCCAAAGAGCTGTGTGACTCGGGAGGGGGTGTCACGCCTCTGGGCCTCCGATGCCTCATCCACAGGCCAGCCGCCTTGCAGCTAAGCCGCGCCAGGCACCCCAAAGTCGGGGAAGGCGGAGCTGGGGGGGGGTGGCCTTCTGCGTCAGCCCTTCCCCCATGCCCCGGCTGCTGTTCGCCCGAACCCTCCCTCTCCCACCCACACACCGGCGGCCGCCTCCCGGCAGGAGAGCCAAGGGGTGCTCCCTGGACCGAGCCGAACACAGTCACCTCCTTCCCGCCGGCTGCCGAGGAGCGTCCTCGGGGCCAGCGCAGACAGAGGTCGTCAGGAGGAAGCCAGACCCCAGCTCCGGGCCTCGGGCCCCGCCGGCGACCAGGAGAAGCCTGAGCGACCCTCCCTCCCCGGCCAGCAAGGTGCCTGAGCTCAAAGGTTCCTTTCCCTGCCCTGGGGGGGAAGAGGGGCATCCAAGAAACTACGGGCTGGGACCGAACTGTCACAGTTCAGCGATTCTGCACAAACAGGTCCGACTGCAGCAAAAGTTTCCAACAAAGCACGGCAAACTGCTCACCGGGATCCCATCGGCCCTCCACGGCTGCCGGGACCGAACTGCCACACGCGTGGCTTGAGATCACACCCACTTATCAATGTGGCTTCAAATCACACCCGCTTATCAATCCACAGCCCTGCAGGCGAGCAGGCTGCATCCCTCCCCGGAGCTCCGGGGAAGGACCTGGATCCAGGCTTATTCAGGGTGGCTGCAAACAATCCGAACAATCCGTGTGCGAACAATCGCTTTCTTGTGGTTGCAGGGCTGAGATCCCGGTTTCCTGCGGGGTGGGGGGAGGGGGGTGTGGGGAGGGGTGCTGTCTTTGTTCCCAGGGGCTGCCATGTTCCTTCCCACACGTTCCCTGAGCCCCAGGGGCCTCTCTCCAGCCCCTGCTGGTGCCCCCACATCTCAGAGCAACGGTGCCTCGAATCCTCCTCCCCCTGGGAACCTACCTTCCCTCCGGCCACAGCCTTCTAGCCACCTCCTCTGCCTTCCTCGTCTGCTTTTTTTAAAAAAAATTTTTTTTATTGATTTTTTACAGAGAGGAAGAGAGAGGGATAGAGAGTTAGAAACATCGATGAGAGAGAATCATCCATCAGCTGCCTCCTGCACACCCCCTACTGGGGATGTGCCCGCAACCAAGGTACATGCCCTTGACTGGAAACGAACCTGGGACCCTTCAGTCCACAGGCTGATGCTCTATTCATTGAGCCAAACCCGTTTCAGCCCTCATCGGCTTTTAAGGGCTCATCTGCTTCCACTCAGATAATCCCGGATAATCCCCCCTCTTAACGTCGAGTAATCGATAACCTTGAGTCCATCTTAAGTCCCTAGCTGCCGTCCCTAGAGCAGTGCGTGGCTGATTAGCCAGCGGACAGGAATCGCGAGGGAAGGATCTCAGGTCTGCCCGCCCCCCACCAGTGGACTTTGGTTCTGCAGACGCAGTATGCTTCAGGACTCCCCGCGCCACCCCAAACCCCGTGAGAGGGCGGCCCAGGGCAGCCCATAGCCACCCGGCCCCGTTCTGCCCCAGCAGAGACTATTTCGATCCAACGCCGGGCCGGCCCGAGTCCCAGCTCAGCCACCACCGACTGCCCACTGCCCACTGCCCGAGCCCCTGGTCCCACCACCTGGCTGTCAAGCTGCTCGCTGACGCGGACACGAGGAACGCAGGTGGCCTGCCAGGCCTAGGAAGCAGGCCCGAGACTAACCAAAACTACTGAGGCCCACCCCGGCTGGTTTGGCTCAGTGGATAGAGCATCAGCCTGCGGACTGGAGGGTTCCAGGTTCGATTCCGGTCCAGGGCACATGCCCAGGCTGCCGGCTCCATCCCCAGGAAGGGCAGCCGATCAATAATTCTCACCATTGATGTTTCTAATTCTCTCTCCCGCTACCTTCCTCTTTGAAATCAATAAAATTATATGTATATTTAAACACACACACACACACACACCATGAGCATTCTAAGGACCATGAGGATTCAAGCACCAGAACATACAGTGGGAGAACGTTTTCATTTAAAATATATATATATATATATATATATATATATATATATATATATATTTTTTTTTTTTTTTTTTTTTTACAGAGAGTAAGGGAGAGGGATAGAGAGTTAGAAACATCAACGAGAGAGACACATCAGACAGCTGCCTCCTGCACACTCCCTTACTGGGGATGTGCCCGCAACCAAGGTACATGCCCTTGACCGGAATCGAACCTGGGACCCTTCAGTCCGCAGGCCGACGCTCTATCCACTGAGCCACACCGGATGGGGCCGGAGAACGATTTCAACGCCTTATCTTAGGAACAGCCTCAGGCCACTGCAGGTTGTGGGCGGGCCCCAAGGGAAAGGAGCCGCTTGGAATTGTGGGAAGCACTTGGGGGCCAGGATGCTCGCTCGAGGCACTGCTCCCCGAGGGTCTTGGCTCGGGTGGGCCCTGGGCTGGGGATTCCCGCCCTCTGACCTCGTGGTCCTTTTTCTTGCCACCCTCTGTGCCCGAGCCCGCTGCGGCCGGCGTGGACGGCGATGAGACGTGTGCCGTGTGAAAGTGCGGGCAGCCCGCCCTCCGGTAGCTGGGAAATGAGCCACAGGCCTAGCGCTGGGCTCAGCCGTGTGCATGCGTGACCTCACGTAGGGTTCACCGCCCATAAACACTGTCACCGTCTGCTGCTCGCAGGAGAGCACCGAGGCTCGGGGACGTGCAAGAACTGGCCCCGGACATGAACCTGGGTTTTAACGGATGCCGCGCCCTCTGTGAGTCACATTCTGCTCACAGATGCTGACTCAGCCCAGTCCTGGCTGCTGCGGCTCAGTTGCTTGGAGCGTAGCCCCCATACACCTAAAAGGTTGTAGGTTCGAGTCCCGGTCAGAGCACATAGCTAGGTTGCAGGTGTAATCCCCCAGGCAGGGAGGGGGCATACAGGAAGCAACTGATTGGTGTTTCTCTCTGTCCCTCTCCCTTCCCCTCTCTCTAAAAAATCAATTTAAAAAATATTTTTAAAAGATGTTTTTCACCTCTCTCTTTCTCTCTTTCTTCTTCTCTCTCAAATTAATAAAAATATATCCTCAGGTGAGGATAAAAAAAGATACTCACACTGCCGACACCGGTTTGGCTCAGTGGATAGAGCGTCGGCCTGCGGACTGAAGGGTCCCGGGTTCGATTCTGGTCAAGGGCATGTACCTCGGTTGCAGGCACATCCCCAGTGGGGGGGTGTGCGGTAGGCCGCTGATCAATGTTTCTCTCCCATCGATGTTTCTAACTCTCTATCCCTCTCCCTTCCTCTCTGTAGAAAATCAATAATATATATATATATATATATATATATATATATTCACAGTCCAGCCGGGAATCAGACATTCCACGGAACCCCTGACCACTGACCATTCCCCTACATCTGTCCACTGTCTCTCAAAGCGGCCATCCTGCCATTAACAGGGGCAAAGGAACACGATGCCAAGACCCCAGGTGACCACCTGGGCCCCTGGGTGAACACGCACACCCGGCCGGCCTAAAGCCGGGGTCCCACCTCCGGGGCTGGCGGACACCAGAGGGGCGGCCCTGCAGGTCGGCTCCCCCTCTTCCGCCTGAGCGCTCTCCCACCTCATCTGACCTTCCCGGCGGCGGCGGTCCCCGCAGTCCCGGCAGCTCCCGGAATAGCCGGGCAAGTGGCCGCCTCGCGGGAAAGAGCGCGGCAGAGGCGGGGGCGCCGGGTGGGAGAAAGAGCAAGGCCGCCGGGGGCAGCTGCCGCCCTGCCGCCCACACGGCCCCCCGCAACCCGCACGCCTCGCGCCGCGTGTCCCGGGGAAAAATCAAGTCCACACCAGAGTTGGGGAGGCAGGGTGAGCAAAGGGGGGGGGGGGCTGGCTCAGATGCATCTCAGATCGTGACAGAAGCGGGACTGGGGAGCATCGTTCATGCCTGTGTGCATCTCGGGAGAGGGCATGCAGAATGGGAAGAGGGTGTGGAGGAGCCAGTAGCAGCCGCTACGGCCGGCAGGGGAGAGCCGCACTGGGGTGAACCAGGCCCAGGGAGGGAGGAGCCATGTGGTCTGCAGGAGGACCATCAGGCCCCTGTGAAGCCCTGGGAGAGCTCGGAGGCCCCTCGGGGAGGGGAGGAGAGGCGGACGGCCGGGCCCTGCAGGCAGATGCCGGCCCGGTCCCACCAGAGCGACCGAAGGCGTGGATGGGACTGCACTCGGGGGCCGGCCACACATGCCTTTCCGCCCTGGCTATCCCTTTCCACACCCTCGTGCCCTCCCACACACATACTCCCACACACATGCCTGTGCACACAGGCATGCACACATGTGCAACATGCACACACACCCAAAAAAGAGGGGGGGGCTTGTTTTCTGTTAATCCTCATCTGAGGATATTTTTCCATTGATTTTTAGAGAGTGGGAGGGAGGGGGAGAGGCAGAGAGAAACATCGCTGTGAGAGAGATAACATCAGTTGCAATTGGTTGCCTCCTGCACGTGCCCCAGAGCTGGGGGATCAAGCCTGCAACTGAGGTAAGTGCCCCTGACCGCAATCGAAGCTGGGACCCTTCAGTCCACGGGCCGATGCTCTAACCACTGAACTACTGGCTAAAGCAATGAATGCCTTTTTTTTTTGCATTTAAAATATGATTTTATTGACTTGAGAGAGAGGAAGGGAGAGGGAAAGAGAGAGAGAAACATCAATATATCAACATCAATCAGCTGCCTCCCGAACGCCCCCTGCAGGGGTCAAGCCCACAACACAGGCAGGTGTCCTGACCAGGAAGAGAACTAGCGACCTCTCGGTGCATGGAACGATGCTCAACCACTGAGCCACACAGGCCAGGGAATAAATGCCATTTGTTTTTGTTTTGGGTTTTTTTTTGTTTTTTTTAAAATATATTTTATTGATATTTTACAGAGAGGAAGGGAGAGAGAGAGAGAGAGCTAGAAAGGTCGATGAGAGAGAAACATTGACCAGCTGCCTCTCGCACACCCCCTACCGGGGATGTGCCCGCAACCAATGTGCATGCCCTTGACCGGAATCGAACCCGGATCCTTTTAGTCTGCAGACCAACGCTCTACCACTGAGCCAAACCGGTTTTGGATGCCATTCGTTTTTAAGGCTATACAATTCTCTGGCTCTGAAGAAAGTGAATCCTCCTAATAGTTTTGTGGGTTTGTTTGTTTTTTTTAAATCAAGAATCACTCAAAGAAAACATCCATAACTAAAGGCAACGAGATAAAAATGACTCCAACCCAGCTGACTCCCATGACTCAGCCTTCTCTTTCCTGAACCTCGCTGAGGGCAGAAGCACGCCCACCCCCTCACCCCACCCTGGCCCCAGTGAATGCCAAGTCCATCCCCTCCATCAGTCCATGAATGAACACTGCAGTCACGTGACCAAATCCCCCAGCTCCCAGAAGTGATCCTGCTGCCACAGGCGCGCCCCTTATTTCTGCAAGCTCACCCCCGCCTCTCCGACGGGGGGAGGAGAGAGAATGAGGAGGCCGAAGCTCCCCGGGCCTTATGTAACCTCGTAACCACCCAGCTGGCGGCCGCAGGTCCGGGTTCCCGATGGCCCGGGAGAGCGCCCTCTCCCCCAGAGCCAGGCTGGGGCAGAGCTGCCCGGCCCCCCGCACAGCCTGCCGCCCCTCCTGGGTCCCCAGAGGAACCTCCCAGCCCAGAGCCAGTCCAGTGCAACCCGCTGGCCCAACCCAGACAGGGGGCACCGGAGAGGCCCCGGGCACTGGGCCCGACATCCAAAGCCAGGCCGTGGGTCCTGAGACCCGGCGACCCCCGGCCGGCGTCAAAAGGGTAGCGTCGTGCCAGGCGGCAGGCTTGCTCTGTGCGCCCACACCAGCTCAGGACCAAGCCCTTGGACGCTCCGCCAGCCCCGGAGGGTGAGGCCGGCCTGGCCGGGGCAGGCAGGATAGAGGCAGATCTCAGCTGCACCCCAGCTGTACCTGTGCGTCCGTACGTCCGTCCATCCGTCCCCTGCCCCACTTCAACCCCAGCCAGAACCAGAACTCTCGTCTCATTCCCAGGCCCCCGGGGAGGAAATTGGGGGGGGGGGAGGCTGGCCAGGGCCGGGGACGCTGGCAAGAGCGGTGACCTCACGCCTCGTCCCTGCGGGCGGGCGGCCTGCTGGAAGTCTCTGGAAGCGGCTGGAAGAGAAAAGCTTCCCTTGAGAGAAGCCAGATGTCCTGAGCGAGCGAGCCCTGGGCCCACACCGCCTGTGTCAGCGCTTCCGAGAGCCCACGGGGTCTCCGGGGAGCGAGAAATGGGGAGAGAGACAGCTGAGAGCCGGGGGGGGGGGGGGGTCAGTGAGGCCTGGCCCGCCCTCCCCATGCGCAGGCCTGAGTGGCTGCTGAGCTGTCACACTCCAGGATAAAGGGGCCAGGGAGTGTGGGGTGGGGTGCGGATAGAAGGGGGGCCGGGAGAGGGGGAGGAAGAGTAGCTCTCTGTCCGTGACCCCTCCCCTCCGAAGGGCCTGGCTTTCACTGCACTCGCTCCCTGGGAGGAGTCAGCCTCTTGAAAGTCATGACTCCAACCCGGCCAGTGTCGCTTGATGGTTAGAGCATCAGCCTGCACACCATAGGGTAGTGGGTTCGATTGTCAATCAAAGGGGTTGTGGGTTCTATCCCGAGCTCCAGTGGGGGCACATGCAGGAGGCAAGCAATCAGTGTTGTCCCTTACCCGCCCTCCCCACCTTTCTCTTCTCTCCCTCCCTCCCTTCCTCCCTCCCTCCCTCTCACTCTCTCTACAAGTTAATGAAAAAAATATCCTTGGGTGAAGATGAATAACAAAACATTTTTTAAAATATATTTTATTGATATTTTACAGAGAGAAAGAGAGAGAGATAGAGAGCTAGAAACGTCGATGAGAGAGAAACATCGACCAGCTGCCTCTTGCACACCCCCCACCGGGGATGTGCCCGCAACCAACGTCCATGCCCCTGACCGGAATCGAACCCGGGACCTTTCAGTCCGCAGACCGACGCTCTACCACTGAGCCAAACCGGTTTCGGCTGAATAACAAAACATTTTTAAAAAGAAAATAAAGAGAGGGACAGCTAACAGTGCCCCTACCCTCCGTACTCGGTCCCCGGCTGCCCTCCAGCGCGACAGTCCAGCCCGCCCCCTGGCTGGCCGGGTGAGTGGGTGCCACACCACTGCGACATCCGGCCCACCCACACGGTCCAACAGCCTGGATCCGAGCGCATTCCCTCAGCCCGGCCGCACAGGCACACATGCACTTCCTGGAGAAAGCGCTGCCCCCCGCGCCCGGCCCTCCGGGGACAGAAAGGCACGGTCACCGTCGTCACTACGTGATGCTGGGCGAGGCAGCCCACGACCCCCGCAAGCCGCGGTGTCCTCGTCTGCAGAACGGGGAGCGGTGGCCGCGCCTGTGAGCGCAGGGCTGACGTGAGAGCACGAACGGAGAGTGAGACAGCTGAGCACTTAGCAAATGCTCGGTGAACATATAGGTAAAATTGTATACAGATTCCTGAGTCCCAACTAAGAAGGGCTAAACTAGAATGTTTGGGAACCTATGGGTAAAATTGTATACTTAACTAGTGCTCTAAGCTTAGCGATATGCTAAGTTCAGTATGCTATAAGCTTAGAGCACTACCGTATTTGCCGGCGTATAAGATGATTTTTTGGCCCTGAAAAATACGTATTTGCCGGCGTATAAGACGACTGGGAGTATAAGACGACTCCCTAACATTTCCACTAAAAATACAGAGTTTGTTATATACTCGCGGTATAAGGCTACCCCCCACTTGGAGGCATATTTTTCAGGGCCAAAAAATCGTCTTATACGCCGGCAAATACGGTAGTTAAGTTTACGATTTTACCCGTATGTTCCCAAACATTCTAGCTTAGCCCTTCTCAGTTGGGACTCAGGAATCTGCAGTTTAACAACTCCACCAGGCGGTTCTCGTCACGAGAGAAGTTTGGGAAGCACTGCTCCAGGCAGACGGTCCCCCGTAAACGACTCATACTCCCAGCACGGGCGGAAATAAAGTACTGACTCCTGGCTTTATCCGTTGGACATGAGCCCCCAAGAGCACAGTGGGTCTCACGAGGTCCTCACTGAACCCAGGCTCCGGGCTTACACAGCTGAGGGCAATAAAGAGGCCACAGAGCTCGAAGGCAGGCGCCGGGGGAGGGACGCAGGGAAATGGCTCAGTTTCTATCACCCGCGTTAAGTAATCCGCAGCAGCCCCCAGGACGGCTCAGGAAGCAGCACCAACAACCCGGAATGTGTGGTATTGAGGGCGGAAGCCAAAAGTCTGCAAACATCTTAGGAAGCCATGAGGTCAGAGAGCGGGGCGGCCGCGGGCGGAAGGGAGCGCTTTCCCCAGAAAGAGGCTCTCGGTGCGTCCCCGTCGCTGGCAGGAGCGGCCCGTTACCAGGGAACTGGTCAACACAGCGCGTACACACCCGATGAGCACCGACAGCTGGGCCTCGGCCACAGCTCCGCCGACGGCAAGACCTCCTCGGGAGGAGCGGGTGGTGACGAGCACAAGGCACAAAGCGATGGGGACGGGACAGGAAAGGGAAACGCCTCCTGGGAACGGGCGGTGGAGGGCAGAGGACGGAATCACACACACCGCCCCCCTCCGGGCACCACTTCTGCGCTGTCCGGACCTTGTTGGGGGGATCAGCGCGTGCGCGCACACTCACTCACACACACATTCACACACACACTCACTCACACACACACTCACACACAATCACTCACACACACATTCACACACACACACACACATACTCACACACCCTCACACATTCACACACTCACACACACACACTAACACACTCACACTCACACACGCACTCACACACATTCACACACGCTAACACACACGCTCACACACACATTAACACACACACTCACACACTCACACACACACTCACTCACACACACACACTCACACACATTAACACACACTCTCACACACACACACACACACACACACACACACACACACACGGCTTCCCGAGCTGGGCTGCCTCGTTGCCTGCCCCTCCCGTGCCAGCACAGAGCCCGCGGGGTCCCTCCCCGGCCTCGGTGGGCCTAACAGCCTCGGAGCTTCCTCTCCACGACAGGAAGTGGGACACAGCCCCCCCAGGACAGCCTGCCCACAGCCTCCAAACTGCACCGCCCGCACGGCCTCCGGGGAGCGGACGGGGTCACGTTTTTCAGACTCTGTTATGTTTGGCCACCAGCATGTTTTTAACTTTGGAACGAACTGACATATCTTCAAAGTCGGAAAGCTTTCATATAAGAAATGTGGAGTTCACCGCGTTGGAGACCTGGCCACGTCAGTGTGTGTATATATATATATATATATATATATATATATATATATATATATATAAAATCTCCCGCCCTAGCCTGATTGGCTTAGTGGGATAGAGGGTGGCCTGAGCACTGAAGGGTCCCAGGTTCGATTCCGGTCGAGGGCACATACCCAGGTTGCATGCTTGATCCCCAGTGTGGGGCGTGCAGGAGGCAGCCGATCGATGATTCTATCTCATCACTGATGTTTCTATCTCTCTCCCTCTCCCTTCCTCTCTGAAATCAATAAAAGTATATTTTTAAAAATCTCCCTAAACTGATTATAGAACAGTCTCCACAATATACTACTGAATGAAAAAGAAAGGCGTAAAAAGATTACTGCTTTTTTGTATAAGAAAAGGGGTAATAAAATAGTCAAACATAAGTAGCTGTCTACTTTTATAAAAATAAAAATAAAAACATGGGATGAACAAAGAACTAGAAATGGATTACCTTTGCATGTAGGTAGAAAAAGGTTGAGAGAATTAAGATGGTAATAAGCCATCTCTGGCTGCACCTTCTTCTACACTTTTGACTTTGAATCGTGTTCGTGTTTTATATAATCTAGGAATTCATTTGCATCACTGAAGATGGGGACTCTTAACGCTGCATGTAGACAGAAAGAACGGCTTCATCACAGGGCAGACTTTTTTTTCCAGGTATTATATGTCTACATATCTTACCACTGCCCCCCCCCATACTCCTCCTATACATGCCCTCACCCCCCAGAGTTCTGTGTCCATTGGTTACGCTAATATGCATGCATACAAGTCCTTCGGTTGATCTCTTATCTCCCCACCTCTCCCCACCCTCCCCACTGTATTTTGACAGTCTGCTTGTTGCTTTGCTGTCTCTGTATCTATCTTTTTGTTCATCGGTTCAGGGCAGACTGTTCACATTACCCTGGGAAGAGGAGAAGAAGGCACCAAAGTCTCCCCTGCACACCACACTCCGCACACACACACAAGGAGATATATTCTAAAGAAGAGCCGAAACCGGTTTGGCTCAGTGGATAGAGCGTTGGTCTGTGGACTGAAGGGTCCCAGGTTCGATTCCGGTCAGGGGCATGTACCTTGGTTGCGGGCACATCCCCGGTGGGGGGCGTGCAAGAGGCAGCTGATCGATGTTTCTCTCTTATCGACGTTTCTAGCTCTATATCTCTCTCCCTTTCTCTCTGTAAAAATATCAATAAAATATTTTTTTTAAAAAAAGAAGAAGAAACAAAAAGAACTACAAAAAGTAAATCTTGAATATCATTTAATAGTGTTCATGGCGGCGGTATGGGTACACCCAATTTTAAAATCATTCAGGCCGCAATGTGTCAAGATACTGCTGCTGTTCACCAGCAGGTGCTTATGGGACAGGGGTCTGGGCTTGTGTGCGTGCTCAGTGGGGAGGGCAGGGAGGGCATTTTCGGCAGAAGGCGCAAGGAAACCCTAAAAATGTTCCCTGCGGGTGAAACTTAAGATTCAAGGGGAGCCAAAACCGGTTTGGCTCAGTGGATAGAGCGTCGGCCTGCGGACTGAAGGG
Organism: Vespertilio murinus; assembly: GCA_963924515.1. NCBI lineage: Eukaryota > Metazoa > Chordata > Mammalia > Chiroptera > Vespertilionidae > Vespertilio > Vespertilio murinus. The sequence goes on along the minus strand of OZ004715.1, from coordinate 6,877,158 downwards.
TCCCAGGTTCGATTCCGGTCAAGGGCATGTACCTTGGTTGCGGGCACATCCCCAGTAGGGGGCGTGCAGGAGGCAGCTGATCGATGGTTCTCATCAATGCTTCTAGCTTTCTATTCCTCTCCCTTCCTCTCTGTAAAAAATCAATAAAATATATATTTTTAAAAAGATTTAAGGGGAGAAGCTGGAGAGGCAGGGGCGGAGGCAGGCCTCTTCCTCCCACGCTCCCGGGGTGCCTCTCACTGGAGCCTGTGTAACTGTGCTCCACGCCGGCCCTGGCCTCGCACCCCAGGCCCAGGAGAGCTTGGCCTCTATCCAGGACGCAAAGAATCCCCCGTGGCCCCCGTCCCCGGGACGCAGAGCTCATGGCAAGACACTCCGTGAGTTGAGGGAACCCCTGGGCTTGCACAGGAGACAGCTGCATGGCCGGGTGGTGAGTGTGTGTGTGTGTGTGTGTGTGTGTGTGTGTGCGTGCGTGCGCGTGCGTGTGTGTGTGTGTGTGTGTGTGTGTGTGTATGTGTGGAATGCACAGCACAAACAAGCACCCCGATTCAGGCCTGCAGAAAGGCACGTGTTTAGAACCCGTGCCAGCGGCCCCACACTCTCTGACCCCTGAGGGGAATCAAGCCACGTGCAGTTGGACAGCCTTTTACCCACCCTAACTCTTGGAGGTGGCGAGGGGAGGGCAGGCAAAGGCATAGCTAAGGAACTCACTGAACACACACGCCTTGCTTCCTGAGGCAGAACCATTCATAAATCATCTTCAGAAAAGCCCCTCGCTTCCAAGAAGAAGCCAGCGCAAATACTTTCGCTTCACTATTTTAGGAAACATTCTGTAAGCCGCTTTCAGTGTTTGCCATCCGCTTGCTTTTCCATGGAAAGTTCACAACAAAGCAACGTGCATCCTATGCTTTCTAGCCTAGCATCACAAGGTAGCTCCCGGGTCCTAGCTGAGAATATTTCTAAGGGTTCCTAGGAATGACCTTGGGGGAACTCGGCAAGTTCAAATGTCTGCCTCACACGCCCAAGTCCGCCTGGCCCGGCGTGTTGGGGATGTGTCCGCCCTGGGCAACCCAGAAGGCGCCAGCGATACTGGCTCCGCCTCACCTTGCTCTGTGAGGCATCTACCGTTACACACCAAACCAGTCGGGGACACGGTTCCCCAAAAGCAATGGTGATGGACTGTCTCACGATTCTGTGGAGGGTGGCAGAGGCTCAGCTGGGTGGCCCTGCGGTTCCCACTCGGGGTCTCCCAGGAAGGGTAGCAAGGGCTGGCGCATCTCACACGGGTTCCCTCCCACGTCCAGCGCCTGGCGGCGGTGGCTGGAAGACGAGGCCCTCTTTCCCCCGTGGGAACACACTGTTTCCGTGGGGGGCCTCAGGCTTCTCACGCGAGGGCTGGACCCCAAGGGTGGCGTTCACAGTACGAGGCAGGCAGACAGGGCAAAGATGTATACTCAATACTTTTCTTTTTAATTTTAAATTTTACTTTTTTCCCATCATTTATTCCCTCTGTGCCCTCTTCCACCTCCATCCATCCCCTCCACCCCCGAAATCACCACACTGTTGCCCATGAGTTCTCTCTTCCTCTCTCTTTCTCTCTCTCTCTCTCTCTCTCTCTCTCTCTCTCTCTCTCTCTCTCTCCCTTCATCTCCCTCTCCCTCTCTCTCATTATTTTGCTCAATCCCTCTCCTCTCCCCAAACCCACCCTACCTCAGACTCGGTCTTGAGACTTGCACAGTGTCACCTCTGCTACGATCTATAAGTCACAAGGCCAGCCCTGACTCCAGGGGGACAGAGAGAGATCCCAGCTCTCCGCGGGCCTGTGGCAGGAATGTGTGGCCGGGGCATGGCCAGCCGGTCTGGGGCGCCTTAGACAGAAAGGCACAGCCCTGCTCCCCTGCCCTGCGTGGCCCACACCCTTTCCAAGGAGCAAGGGCTCCCTCACAAAGGCTGGCCTGCAAGCAAGAGCTGGTAACCCAAACCCTGCCACTCTGCTCAGGGAGGGACCCAAACCTCTCAGGCTCTGAGGGCAATACGGTCTCTCCAGCAACCATTCAACCTGGGCTCCGTAAGGGGGAAGCCGCCACAGATGATATGAGAGCAAGTGGATGTGGCTGCGTTTCAATAAAACTTTATTTACAACAACAGGTGGTGGGGCGGCAGAGTCACGCGCTGAGCCCTGGTCTGGGAGGAGGGGCGTTGGATTTGAGAATGGAAAGTCCGGCCTGGGATTCTGACTTCACTGCTCGCGTGACTTGGGTTGGGTTTCTTACGTTTGGCGGTTTGTCTTCCACCTCTAAAACACGAGGGTGATGTCACCCATGGCCCAAGGTGGCAGGAAAGAGTGACACGTGACAGGACCCAGGACACCCCTCAGTAAGACAACCGGCTCTCCAGGGGAGGTCCCCGAAAAGCCCAGCTGGGCAGAGAGAGGGACCGTCTGGCACCGTTTCCCAACGAAATGGAACCTTTGCCGGTGAGAAGTATATTTTGCAGAGGACTGACCAGTCTTTGTTAGAGACCTGGCACTGCTTTGTTCTTTCTCGATTAACAAAATACCTTGTTTTTTAAGGCACACAGGTGGCATTGGCACAACCGTTGTTTCACAAACAGGTAGCGTATGTGGACGTCTGAGCAAAATAAGAACCAAACAAGCAGGCCCCGGAAGGGTTAAGACTCAAACACAGAGCTCCTTCAGAGGAATGGCCGCATAAGCCACTGAATGGAAGCCGGTTTTGTAGCTTCTGAAAGGTTAAAATAAATTAGTCTCTGTGTAGACAAGTGTACACATTTTTTAAATACTAAAAGCACAATGGGGATTTCTGCACAGGTGAGTACAAGCTTGATTTGTCTGAAATTGGCCTTGGTAGAAAAAAAAATGCTGAAAAAAGAATTTCAATCTATCCTTAGTCGAAAGGAATTCAAGTCCGGTGTTTGCACTAAGAGGGAAGCCCTTCCGTGTACCAACGGTCCTCCAAGAGTACTCCACATAAATAATGGAATTCCACGCCTGCTTTAGGAAAACCCCACTCTGTCCACAGGAAGGTGGATGTACCGGAAGCTGAGTGACTTTGCCCAAGGTCAAAGGCTTTCCCTGCTGCAGATACCTGAGCCGCCTCTTACACCGTCAACATCCCCATCTCCCACAGCTGGGCAGCCCCGGCCGGAGCAGCTGGCCCCAGCCTCCTTCCGGGGAGACAGCTGGAGCCATGGCGTCAGCAGCATCCTAGAAGGGTGTGCGTCCCCTGCTGAGCCGCAGAGTGAGTGCCCACGGCTGTCACCGCTGGGCTCCGATGTCCCCTCCCAAAGCAGCGTGGACCGCTTCCAGAGAAAGGACTGCTGCCCAAGGTCCACATCCAGGCAAACGCAGGGCGGGGTGGCCCCGCGGCCCCCGACTGGTCACTTAACGCATCGGTGGGCACTGGTGGTCGCATGCTTCAGAAATCAGACGGGAAGGGAGTCAGGTGACTTGGCACCCATGGAAGCGGAGGCCACCGCTCCCCGATTCCCCTGGCTCTGTGCGGGAGCAGAATGGAATTCTCACATGACGGCTGGGAAGTCTATATTAAGTATCGCAGGCCAGTCTTCCGCTAAATAAAGTTCAAGTGGCACTGAGTTCACATGACATTGGAGCCTTCCAGACAGCTGATTGTCCTCCCCGTATCTGCTCCGGCTTTAGAACCTGAGCTTCAAAGCAGCTCCGTGCCCGCGTTGGCCATGGCCAGCGTCCATTCTGTGCCCGAGGGGGCCGATGCGTGCGATGAGCTACCAAGGGACCAACAGATAACGGACCCGCCTCTCTCACGCTGTGTACATGTGCGTGTGCATGTGCGTGTGTGTGTGTTCATGAGTGCGTGTGTGTGTGTTCACGAGTGCGTGTGTAGTCGGCGTGGGCAAGTACACACAAACCCATCCCGCAAGGTCAATGGTCACGTGTGACGTTACCATGAGGGGACGCTGGGTCAAGGGTACATGGGAACTCTGCATTCTCTCTGCAACTTTTGTGCAAATCTAAAATTATTCCGTAAGAAAGAGAGTTTTTGTTTTGTTCTTTAAAAAAAAAACAGGCATTTGGCCCACTTAAAGGCCTGAAGCCCGTGACCCCCGTTTTCACAGGCTCCGTTTGCATAAGCCATTAAATCCCTCGGAGGGCCGCTTTGTGCAGCCCTGAGAGGAAGCCGATAAGATCGCCTCGGGTCTGCAAAATGCACCTGACAAACACGGTCTGAGCGCTGCATGTGCGGATCGGGGCTGTTTTCCCCGGGACGGGCTGTAACTCGAAACCATGCGATGGCTGGGCGCGGCCACCCGCTCCCCTGGTGACCACACCATCCGAATCCTCAATGCAGACCAGGCAAAGGGACAGCAAACACTGAAGCGCGCCCCTCTGGCTGCCCTTCATTGTGGTAGGCGCCCCTAAAACAATACTTATTTCATTCTCACCGAGCTGCCTATTCAATACGTAAGCAAATATTTCAAAGGAAGGGACTAAACCCTGGCCTCCTCGGTGTTTCGAAACTCTGGGTCCCTGTACTTGCTCCCTCTCCTGGGCTTCCCCTCTTCCCCGGGGATCCTCGCGCCCTTTCCTCTCATTCCTCCCCCGGACGTTACAGGCACAGCAACCCCTCGGCAAGCCCTCTGCTGCCCGCCGTTTTACAACTGCACTCGGCGTCTCAGAAATTACCCCTCCTCATAGTCTGTAATGTTCTCGTTTGTTTGGTGTCCACCTTCCCCAAGTGGAAATTACTAATAAGCTCCATATGGGTGTGGTTTTCCTATGTTCTGCTCACTGCTAATGGGATTTCTTTAAAACCCTCTAAGGAGAGACATTCCATATTCATGGATAGCAAGACTCAATATCGTCAAGATGTCAGTCTTTAAAAAAAAAAAAAAAAAATATATATATATATATATATATATATATATATATATATATATATATGTTTTATTGATTTTTTTTTTACAGAGAGGAAGGAAGAGGGATAGAGAGTTAGAAACATCGATCAGCTGCCTCCTGCACACCTGCCACTGGGGATGTGCCCACAACCAAGGTACGTGCCCTTGACCGGAATTGAACCTGGGACCCTTCAGTCCGAAGATCGAAGCTCTATCCACTGAGCCAGATCGGTTAGGGTTCCACTTTTTTTTTTTTAATTACAGCACAAAAGGACAGTTTGTTAGAATAACTCTCCCTAGATGCACATTTTTCACATGTTTAAAATCTCTGAAATTGAGGTGTGTACCTTACAACTGGCACTTACAACTCCTCTGTAGCATTTTTTTTTTCTTCTTAGAGATACATAAAGCAATAATGTGTGTCTTATGATCCCCACTTTGCTTTTCTTGTTTAGCAGTGTATCTTGGGTGATTCCTTATCAATGTCTACACTGATGTCTCTTTGACTTCTGCAGAGGCACAGTAATCTAATGAAGGGACAAACCATACCTGAATCAGTAGCCTAGCCATGGGGATTTAGACCAGTTTCAATCTTTTGCACATACTATAGCAAATATCCCTGACCCCCAGGTAATGGGGGGGGGGGGGTTTGAAAGCAGAGAATAGGCTACTAGATACAATGGCTGGGTCAAATGGACTCATTTCAATGCACGTAAGCCACTTCCCCAGATACTGGAGGTGAAGATTAGCTCAACAAAAGTGGCTAAAAAAATAAACAAATGAGGGGCAAAGACACACTGGGTGTTCGGGGGGGGGGGGGGAACATTGTTGCATCAGGTAGGACAGAGGACAGGGTCCCTTTAAGGGTTCCTCCAATGTTCAGTTACCAGGAAGCTCACAGGTGCCACACTTCCCCCAACCTGGGCAATGGGCAGGTGTGGGGGGAGTAAAGGAGGAAGCAGACTTTGAGCTCGGCCTTCAATGACACGCTCAGGCAGCAGACACAGTGTCACCTGCAGACGCGACAGTGTCCAGGGAGAGAGGAGGGGTGGTCTCTTCACGTGCCTCCCTCTTCCCCCCGAGGAGAACCTCCCTCGGGAGACGGAAACAAGACGTGTCCTAATCGCAGTGGCTCCTGTCAACACCACGGCAGGGGAGAGGGGCCACTCCACTGGGCCAGACCAATCACCACCTGCCTGCTGCCTCCCACCCTCATCCCACCCTCGCGTGCTGCCAAGAGGGGAATATAACCGAGTTCTGTTAAGAAAGAGGAGAGCCTGGCAAATTATGGCTGCTTGAGTTGGCAATCAGTTTCTGCTCCTGCCATCCTTCACTCATTCATTTGTTCACTCTTCATTCACTCAAGAAGTACCGCTGGGAGCCAGATGCCAGTCTACATGGAGAAAACGCCTGCCCCAAATTCCAGCCCTGCAAGAGCTCGCAGTGCACACGAAGAGTCACCTAAGAATACCCCGTTTCCTGTACATGCAAAGGAGCACGGGCTATCCCCGGTGGCCTGAGAACCAGCGAGTAATTCACCCACTTTAGGAGGGACTGTCATGGCTGCACTGAGAACGCCCCGGCGTCCCGGCCCCCCCATCTTCCCGATCACAGTCCCCACCACAGCCGGGGGGGAAGGTGCTGGGTCTGAATCGGTGGAGGCCTCGGAAGGCGCCCTCCCCCAGGCCCCTGTTCCGTGGACAGCAGCTGAGTGTGACTCGGGCTACTGGTTGGTTCCAGTCCTATAACACTGGCTCCTCTGCCTGGGGCGATGTGAGTGCGTGGTCTCTCACGCGAGATTTTTATTTTTAAAACTCTGGTATTAGAAAGAGAAACGTCAACGTGGAAGGTATTAGAAAGGATGCAGAGCAGCCTAATATTACAATAAAGGCCAGGAAAAAAAGGAAGGCCTTACAAGAATTTTTTTAAAAAATCCCAAGTACTCGCCCTAACTGGTTTGGCTCAGTGGATGGAGCATCGGCCTGAAACTGAGGGGTCCCGGTTTGGTTCCGGTCCAGGGCACATGCCTGGGTTGCGGGCTAGATCCCCAGTGGGGGGAAGGGGAAGGCAGCTGATCATTGATTCTCTCTCATCATTGATGTTTCTATCTCTCTCTTCCTCTCTGAAAATCAATAAAAACCTATTTTTCAAAAATAAAATCCCAAGTACTCAATATTATATCCTCACGTGGTACTCATTGAGAGGTTAAGATATGAAAAAGGTCTACTTTTACGTTGCATTTGGGACATTAAAAACCCTTACCTTATTTCTACAAGATTTCTGAGTGACCAAAATAAATAATGATTTCAATCTTACAATTTCTAGTAGTCATCTGGGTGAAATGATCTATTTAATCAAGTTAATGTGTACACTAAATATCATTTAAAAATCAATGAGAGGATGCCATCCCATTGTTGGATGGGATGCTGCCCAGTTCATGAATCGCTTAATGAAGGTAATTAAACCTTTTTAAAAAAATAAAACCAATGATGTAGGAAAAAAAGAGTGTACTTCTGCTTATGTTGAAATATTTCAAGCATTTATTCAAGGATACTTATTCCAATATATATTTCAATTAAATAAAACAATTTCAATATCTGTGTGACAAATGGCCAATGGTCACGCAAGGAAAGAGGAGGGGCAGTCTCTCATGTCCGTGGTCCTCAGGGAAATGCAAATCAAAACCCCAAGCAGTAGCCACGCCACACCCATAGGATGGCTACAGTCAAAGGTTACCGTGTGACCTAGCAAAATTCCACGCGTAGGAACCTACCCAGGAGAAATGAAAACACACGGCCATACAAAACCTTGTCAGTGACTGTTCGGGGCGGCATTATTCATAACAGCCCCAAAGGTGGAAACAATCCGTACGTTCATCAACAGGATGAGCGGATAAACAAAACGTGGCATAGCCATACAATGGAGTATTATTTGGCAAAGGCCACACGCGACCCTCGAAAACATCAAGCTAAATGAAGGAAGCCTCAAAGGGTCAAATGTCATATAATTCCACTTGCGTGAAATGTCCAGAACAGGCAAATCCAAAGAAAGAGAAAGTAGATTAGGGGTTGCCTGGGGCTGGAGGACTGGGGATTCTGTGGGGTAACTGCTGACGGGCATGGGGTTTCTTTCCGGGGTGACGAGAAAGTGTTCAAAATTGATCCAGGTGATGGTCGCCAAACGTTTATTTCCCTGATGACGATATGAAAAATAAAAATGTTCACAAGTCCATGGCTTTGGACAGCCACAGTTGATATGCTATGAACGAGTATGCAGAGATAATCACGTCAATGATTAGTCTGGAAAACGAAGAATGATTCACCCCCCGAGGACGTGGCTGTATGTATCTGTGTCAGCGAGTAAAGTAACCAAGTCACCGGCACTTCCCACGTACGTCAATGGTGCCACACCGGGCACCAACACGACGGTGGTAAGACAGCGGGCCGTCTTTAGGAGAAATAACGGGGTCCCCCAGCTATCGCTGCTTCTTCCGGGCCAGGCGCGGGGGAAGTCCTTGGTCTGGCTATTCGACTGGTCAGCCGGTGAGCCGGTGACCTGGGCCGAGTTACCTCTGATCCTCCTGCCTAAAACCCACTCCCTGAGAAAACAGGGGCCACGCGCCTGACCCTGGCCTGCCGGCTCTGGCTGTGCGGCTGGGACCTGCCTCCCCGGACAGGGCCAGGGCCCAGGGCACAGCAGGACAGCGGGGTGGGCCAGGACGCCAGCCGGCTTAGCTCTCCGGCCAAAGGGAGGCCATCACGCCGCGAGTATTTATGGATCGTGTTGATTAAGAACTTGGCACGCAGGAGCCCGCGGTAAATGGTAACGGTAGCTATTTTTACTGTTACAGACATACACAATCCTACAGACATACACAATCCCACACACATAAACATACACATACACACAGGCGTGGTAAGGACGGGTCCCTGCACCCTCAACACCCACCCACACGGCAACAGCAGATGCTCCATAAACACGCTGATTCCGTGAGGCTGGCCTCAGAGATCAGGGAGGAGGAGCTGCAGGAAGAGCCCGAGTATTCAGAAGAAGTTCTACTAACATGGAAGACAGGTCCCCTCCCACCAAAGCAGGGCCCCAGGAGAAGGTGTCATCTAGGCACCAGAAAGCGAACCCTCACCAGGCATCAGGTCTGCTGGCACCTTGACCTTGGCCTTCCAGCCCCTAGATTGTAAGAAATACACTTCTGTTTATAATCTAAAAAAAAAGGAAAGCAGAGCTTTGTGCATCCCAGTATCTCGTGTCACAGCATGGGTAAGCGGCAGGGTGGCCTGGGCTGTCTGCAGGGACCGAGAGTTCTGTTCCCAACTGCGTGGGACAAGCAGTAAACCCATCGCCGGCCCTGACCGGTGTGGCTCAGTGGATAGAGCGTCGGACTGCGGACTGGAGGGTCCCAGGTTCGACTCCAGTCAAGGGCACATCCCCAGTAGCAGGTGTGCAGGAGGCAGCTGATCCATGTTTCTCTCTCATCAATGTTTCTAACTCTCTATCCCTCTCCCTTCCTCTCTGTAAAAAAAAAAAAAAAAAAAAAAAAAAAAATCAATAAAATACATTTTTAAAAATCCATCACCGGACCTGAAAAAGCAGACTGGGGTCTGGGCTCGCAGCAAAGACAAATCAGGGAGGGGGGACAGGCGGTGTCCCCGACCCAGGACACCCTCTGCCGGGCCAGTTCAGGTCAAGCAGGGTCAGCGTGGACTTGGCTCGGAGCGGGCCTTTGGCCCAGGGGCCAACCTGGCCTCTGCCGACTCCTCTGGGCCCGGCTCCCAGGGCGCTGGCGCCTCTGACGAGGGTTTCTCCAGGCGTCACCTGGGTCCAGGAGGAGAGGAGGCCACACACCAGAGTGGGGGGCCCCGGCTCCCCCACTGAGGGGAGACACTCCCCCCACCCCAAAGAGGCCGCCTGCCCCCAGGGTCCTCTTCTACCCTCTTCCTTTGCTACGAATCTGATCCCTAACTCTCAGTGGCACCGTGGGATTTTCTCTCATAAAGGGTCTTCTTTATTTTTCTGGGGGCGGGGGAGGGTGGGCAGAGAGTGATCACCTACCTTTTCTCTTCCCTCGTGCAAAGAATGAGCTGAGCTATCACCCTGCACTAACTGTAAACATCAGATAAAAGCCAACCAGACAGTGTCCATAAGGCCCACCAGCTCCCGCTAACGGGGAAGAAAGGCCGTCATTGTGCGGGGTGCTGCCTGCCAGCCGCGAGAACTCATCAAAGCGGCCATTGTTCGGGGGGAGAGGATCAGACGGCCCATTCCGGGCGGCGCAAGAAAAAGCAACATTCAGCAGCCTGCAGCGTCAGGGACTCTAAATGTCAGCGGAGTGGTCGGGCCTGTGAGCTCCCCTGTCCGCCCCCCATCACAGAGGCTCAGGCCAGGAGCCCCAACGACTCCAATGGCATGGAAAAATGACTCCTTGGGGCCCCAGCGCATCCTGCCCCCAATTTCCTCAGGGCACGGGGACCTGTGGCAACTGGAACTCAAGTCCTGGGGCCCCTCACCACCTTGGTCCGTGGTCCTAGGGCCCTCGCATGAAGGGAATGCACAGAGTGATGCCAAATCATATGCACACGGAATAAGGACTGGAAACGGCCCAGCCAGCATGGCTCAGTGGCAGAGCATCGACCTATGAACCAGGAGGTCATGGTTCAATTCCAAGTCAGGGCACATGCCGGGTGGTGGGCTCAATCCCAGTGGGGGATATGCAGGAGGCAGCTAACCAATGATTCTCTCTCATCATTCAAGTTTATATATATCTCTCTTATAAGAGCAGACCGACGCTCTTATCCACTGAGCCAAACCAGTTAGGGCTCATTTCATAATTTTAAAAAGTGTTTTAAAAAGCCGTGTGCATGACACCGTCTTGATAAAAACTAATTAGTTAAAAATAAAGTCTAATAGACATCACACACAAAGAAGATTTTCTGGCAAGACGTTCTCTGTTCCTCGAAACACTGGGTATTTCTGCGTGGTATGATTTGGGGTGGTTTCCTGCTCTCCTCTCTGTTTTTTCCTAAAGCCTAGAACTTTATTTATTTTTATTTTTTTTAATATTTTTATTAAATTATTATCTGTGTACATATATTGCCATTGCCCCGCCTCCCATACATGCCCTCCCTCCCCAGAGTTTTGTGTCCATTGGTTATACTTATATGCACGTATATGTCCTTCGGTTGATCTCTTATCTCCCCCAGATCTCCCAATAAAGCCTAGAACTTTAAAACGCGTCCCCGCCGGAGGCTGACGGCAGCGGTAGTCTTCTGCTTGGAGAAATTTTAATCACCGCATTTCAAAATTGCCACCTCTTAAAAACTCCTTAAGAGAGGCGCGGGCATCCGCTGGTAAAGATTTTACTTTCTCCCCGGTACGTTGGTTTCACGGCTCTGATTTCTTAAACTTGGCCAACTTGAAAATCCAGAAAATCATGTAATTCAAGTGAAAAAAAACAGCTCAGGAGAGAAAATAAGCAATAATTGGCAGCCAACCAACGCGTGGCTGCTTCAATGGCTGGCCTCGGCTCCTAATCGTCTCTTAATGACTAATAGAGAGCATTTATTAGCAAGCACTTAACCCGCAGCACCGGAGGAAGGTGGCACCCACCAGGAAGGTGGCACCCACGGGGTCCAACCCAGGAGGAGACTTTACGGGCTTAGCCACCAGCCACACAGCTGGCCAGGGGCACGGGGGGCTTGGATGTGGGCGGCCCGACTCCAGAGTCCGACCTCCTGGCACAGCACGTCGAACCCTGTGCTGGCAAATCCGATTTAGTGACTCTGCTTTCTAGGAAGGTTGCCCTCTTGTAATATGGAAATGACGCCTTCCATGTAACACAATATTCAAATGGCCTTTTTAAAAAAAGCCTGAAAGGTAGATGGGGGAGGGGAGTAAGACTCTGAAGTAAAACTGATAAAACACTATTTTAAAATCCCAACATCAGAAGAAGATTTTACTTTGGGTGGCGGGCACATAATGCAATGTACAGATGCTGTATCCTAAAACCTAGATGATTTTATCAATCAATATCACCCCAATAGCCTGGCCGGTGTGGCTCAGTGGCTGAGCATTGACCCATAAACAAAGAGGTCATGGTTCAACTCCTGGTCAGGGCACATGCTGGGGATTTGGGCTAGATCCCAGCAAGGGGCGTGCGGGAGGCAGCCAATCAATGGTTCTCTTTCATCATTGATGTTTCAAACTCTCTCTTTCTACCTCCCTGCCTCTCTAAAAATCAATAAAAAACATATTTTTAAAAAAATTAAACTAGTAAATATATATAATCCCAATAAGTTTAATGAGAAATTACCAAAAAAATTCCAGCATCAGTGTTAAGGTTCAAAATCTAAGCCGCCCAGTGCCTGGAGCCACCTGAACGGCGGGGTTTCCCCCTGGGCCAGGGCCTGGGAGCCTCTGGGCTCCGGCAAGCCACGAGAACTAGCTGGTGAGCGGCCACGCTCTTCATCCCAAATCAACCCACTGCGGGAGATCTGAGTGAAAAATCACAACCAGATGGTGAACCCTCGAGTTTCATTTGCAAAGCATTAAGTTATGGTCATAAGAAACATTTTGTTTTATTTAAAACTAGAGGCCCGATGCACGAAGATTCATTCAAGAATGGGCCTTCCTCCCCCTGGCTGCCGGCACCGCCTTCACTCAGGCCGGAGCCGCCTTTCCACCTTCACCCTGGCCTAGAGCCTCCTTTCTGCCTTGGCTCTGGCCCGGAGCCGTCTTTACGCCTTCCCACAATGCCCAGAGGCCCAGTGTGGCTGGAGTGGAACACCTGTGTCGTCACCATGGCAATGAGGCAAGCATCCTGCACTCAGTGGCTTGGTGCCTGTATATGCAAATTAGCCCACCATCTTTGTTGGGTTAATTTGCATACTTGCTCCTAATTGGCTGGTTGGCATCGCGAAGGTACAATTTGCATCTTTCTCTTTTATTAGTATAGACTAGAGTCTTGGTGCACAGATTCGTGCACCAGTGGGGTACCTCAGTGTAGCCTGCAGGGATTGGGCTGAAACCTGCAGTCCAGCGCTGCCTGCCTCTCCTGCTCATCCCGGCCCCGCCGCACCTGCTGCCGCCATGGCTCGGTAAGCTCGCTGCTGCTCTGCTGTGGTCTCTGGGCTACGGCAGCCAGCTGTGAGCCCTGCATCTGGCACCTGTTGGTCAGCTGAGAGGCATTCCTGCTGTGGGAGCACACTGACCACCAGGGGTCAGCTCCTGCATTGGGTGTCTGCCCCCGGTGGTCAGTGTGCATCATAGTGACTGGTTGTTTGACCATTCAGTTGCTTAGGCTTTTAAAAATATAACCAGCATGCTGCCAACCACAGCATTTTATTTATTTGTTTGTTTGTTTTAATTTTATTGATTTTTACAGAGAGGGAGAGGGATAGAGAGTTAGAAACATCGATGAGAGAGAATCATCCATCAGCTGCCTCTTGCACACCCCCCACTGGGGATGTGCCCACAACCAAGGTACATGCCCTTGGCCGGAATCGAACCCGGGACCCTTCAGTCCGCAGGCCGACGCTCTACCCACTGAGCCAAACCAGTTTGGGCCAACCAAAGGCATTTTAAAGGGCCACAAAGGCACCTGTCTATCAAGTTTTCAAGAGCTCCTTAGAGGCCTTTGCGTGGTCCTCTTCCGAGTCCGAGTGCCCTACGGCGGAGAGAGGGGAGCTCCCGCCTCCCGCACTGGCCACTGTGAGACCCGGGGGCCGGCAAGGAGAAAAGCCAGAGCCGGGCTCAGAAATGGCCCAACCCTGCAGACAGAGCCTGTCTGAGGTCAGGAAGCCTGGGGTCCGCTTTACTCCCCACCTCCGTGGAGAAAGCGGGACACACAGGATTGTGTTTTTGAGAAATCCACAAGCAAAAAGCCAAAGGCAACCTCCATCCAAAGCTGGAGAGGTTTGCTCACAGCGCTGGGGGGAGAGGGGGAGGTTGGCAGGTGGAGGGGGCTGGAGTCAGAGCAAGGACAAAGGATGAGAGAGGGGGGGGGAGGGCAGGGGTCGGGAGGAGGAGACTGTGGTGAGAGAAAAGAAGGGGCCAGGGGAGAAAGGGGAGAGGGGAGGGAGGGGGGAGCTGGGAGGGAGCAGAAGAAGAGACAATGGGGCAGAGGACTGGGGGAGCGGGGTAGGCGGAGGACAGGGAGGGGGAGAAAGGACAGGAGGAGGGGGGGAACAAAGCAGAGACGGGCGGCTGAGTGCCATGAAAGGGTTGCTAGGCTGCGGCCCCTAAGTCCACAAGAAAAGGTAGCAGATGCCCTAATCCTCACACCAAAGGGGGGAGGGAAGATCAGCAAGAACTCGAAAGCAAAGTCCACGTAGGCATCCTTCCTACTGTATTCTGTGCGAAGGAGGCCCAACAGCCTGTGGTAAAAGGAAGCCACGGCCATCGTAGATGTATCAGTGATTTCAGAGAGGAGAGAAGAGGGACCGAGAGATACAAACATCAGCGATGAGAGGGAATCACGGGTAGGCTGCCTCCTGCACGCCCCTACTGGGGATGGAGCCTGCAACCCGGGCGTGTGCCCTTGACCGGAATCGAATCCTGGACCCCTGAGGTCTCGGGCTGAGGCTCTGATCTACGGAGCCACACCAGCCAGGGCACCACCGTTCTTCTTAACAGATGAGACAGGAGATAGGTATAATCAGCATCACTTCCGGACCAGACAGGTTAGGGTCCACTTAAATATTGGAGACAATAATCATAGCAGTGGCAACAGCAGATGCTCAGCCCCAGGCAGCGGAACAGCCCAGTGGCCATCAACATTAAGAATTGGCTCAGTGGATAGAGTGTAGGCCTGCTGACTGAAGGGTCCCGGGTTCGATTCCGGTCAAGGGCATGTGCCTTGGTTGCGGGCATATCCCCAGTAAGGGGCATGTGCAAGAGGCAGCTGATCGATGACTCTCTCTCTCATCGATGTTTCTAACTCTCTATCCCTCTCCCTTCTTCTCTGTAAAAAAAATCAATAAAATATATATATTTTTAAAAGAAAAGAAAGCAAAGCCCATAAACCCAGGAGGGGGCTCGTTAAAGAAAATGGGTGCAAAGTGGACACGCCGGGAATGTGTGTCCAGTGAGTGACTGACGAAGAACCTCGCCTCCCTGGTAACTGGAACCCTAAACCTGTAAAAGCAGCTCCGCTTGTATCACACACAATGCACCTCCGCTCTGCGGTTCCACAGCGCTGCCCACTGCGCTGCCTGCCGGTGCATCTCAGAGCACACCCCCCCCAGACGGTTAGGAGACACGCGGGCGGACGGGCGGACGGGCGGACGGGCGGACGGGCGGACGGAGGCAGGCCCATCGGGAAGTGAGAGGAGAGACGCCGCCTCGCACTCCCGGGACCAGAAACATGCCCGTTTCCCCCAGTTGCCACATGAGTCAGAGCTGCCACGGCTATCTCATGACCCAGGAATCTGTTACGCGGCCCTGGTGATTACAGCTGGTGACTTTAAACGGTCCAGGAAGCGGGGGGAAGCAAGCACAGAGAGGCTGCCGAGGACGTCAGCCCCAGGGGACCGGCCATTGCCACATCTGCGCCCTTGTGTCTGCCTGGCCGAGGCACAGCAGCGTACGCCGACATCAGGAAAACGGCCTGGTTCAGATAGAAGAGTTCACTGTTGATGGAGCACCTACGATGCGCCAGGCACGGCCGTGTGCCTCTATGCATGCCGGGAACAGGCCCGGCCGGTGTGGGTCAGTTGGTCGGAGCACCATCCCGTACACCAAAAGGTGGCGGTACAGTTCCTGGTCTGGACACACACCCAGGTTCAGGTTCGATCCCCAGTCGGGTGCTTTCTGGAGGCAACTGATCGATGTTTCTCACACAGATGTTTCTCTTTTCCTCTCTCTCACTCTCTCTTTTTCTTCCTCTCTCTAAAATCAAATATAATAAAATCTCAAGGCTATTGTTGTGTTGTTTTTTAATCCATGTGTCCTTGGTCTTGCATATATATATATATATATATATATATATATATATATATATATATGTAAATGTACATTTATAAATAAATATATATATATATATATATATGGTATCCAAAAATATGTATACACACTCTGAATAACTGTAAAGGCAATGTTTTTTACAATACATTTCATTTTCAAAGTTGAGCAATCCGCATTTAAAGTGTGAGTGTGTGTGTGTGTGTGTGTGTGTGTGTGTGAAAACGAATCCAACACAAATCCCTGCCCTCGTGGCGCTCATGGCACTCGCAGTCTGCGGGGAGGGGTCCGTCTCCACCCCCTGCTCCCCGCAACACACAGACGGGAACGGTCCGGGGTCGGGTGCCCGGTGCTGGCTCCGCCGCCTGCATGCCCTCCGCCGTCCACCCGCAGCCTCTCACGGATGCTCTTTACCTCCGAGGGGCAGCGACAAAAATACCGGCAGCGATAAGCCCCTGGGAAAGCTGCCGGCACAGACGGGGAGCCTGGGGTCAGGGAAGGCTTCCCGGCCAACCTCGGCCAACCTCGGGCCAGGCCTCAAAGGTGAGCAGGCATCAGCCGGGCTGCCAGCACAGGCCGAGTTGAGAGAAGAGGGCGGTGGCGGGGTGGAGGACCATCAGGCGGGGCTCGGGGTGGAGGACCCTCTGGCAGCGGCAGCAGCAGAGACACAGGCCCAGGGGAGGGAAAGGAAGCAGGTGAGGGACCGGAAAAGGCTGGGAAGGGCTTCAGCGAGGCGAGGAGGGGTGGGCGGCAGCCTCCTGGGTCCCCCGGGAACCCCCGAACAGGCCGTCAGCAGGGAAGCAATGGGACCTGATCTGCACTTGGGGAAGGTCACCGAGCGGCGGAATAAACATTAGAGTGGCCGGCGGAGCAGGGCATGCTGGGGGGTCTAGCAGGCCGTGGCGGGGAAGGAGCAGGGGTGAGAACCGGAGAGTGGGGAAAGGCCCGGATTCCAGCGCCGGGGCGCCCTCCATGTGACTGCGCCCCGAGACCCTGTATTTGGTGTTGGGGGAGGGAGAGGCGAAGCAACTCTGGTGGCGGCGGCGGCGAGGAGCCGAGCAGGGTTTGTGCACCTGAACTTGGAGGCGTGCCCTGGGCAGGCAGCCGGCAAACGGGTCCCGAGCTCCGGAGATAAGGTTTGGGTAGTGATGGCCGCCTAGGCCACAGGCAGGAGGCAAGGGGCTCGCCGGAGGTGCCACATCCCGCAGACACCAGCATTCCCAGAAGCCCAGGCAGGGAAAGAGCGTTTCGGGATGGGAAGGACGCGCGTAATCTAGACTGTGCTGGCAAAGGTCAGTGCCAGGACCGACCGGCAGGTGTGCCCCGGACTTAGCACCGAGTTCGCTGGGCTGGCGCTGGTGGAGGGATGGGCACAGGCGCCCGGCGGCCACAGGGCCAGGGCGACAGGCAGAGGACGTCCCGAGAGGCCGGCCGTGGCAGGGGCCGGGGAGCTGTGGCCGGAGAGACCTGGGGTCTGGACCAGGGGTGGGCAAACTTTCTGACTCGAGGGCCACCATGGGTTCTTACACTGGACCGGAGGGCCGGAACAAAAGCAGCCTGACCATGCTGGCACTCTCCTCTTGGGCTGCTGGTGAAGGAGCGGAGGGGAGAGCAAGAGAACCCTCCGCTCTTTCGGCTCTGCGGGCCGGACAGAACAGCCGCACGCCCTTGGGCCGTAGTTTGCCCACCACGGCTGGCCTAGAAAGACCGTGGACAGGTGAGCCTCTCACAGATGGTGGCGTGGAGTCAGCGGACGGGATGCGGCTGAAAGAGAAAAGGGCTGAGTGCGCGAGCGCCACTCCTGAGAAGGGGCCCGAGGATGGGACCCAAGGGGAGCCCATCAGCCGCAGGCGGGAAGAGGGTCCCCCTTTCCTTAACCGGAAGAGGGACCAAAGGAAGGCCGGGGACAGAGAGGGGAGCCTAAGGAAACAGAACCACCGCTGGGCAGAGCCCGCGGCCGGCCTCTGTGCCACAGGGGCCTCCTGCTGGGCGACAGGTGCTGTGCCATTCCCCCGGCTGCCCCCCCTGGCAGGGCCGGGCTCTGCCAGCCAGGGCCACGGGAGGACAACAGTGCTCAGCGGCGGCGGCGATGAGGCAGCTGATTCATGTTTCTCTGCCATCGATGTTTCTAACTCTCTATCCCTCTCCCTTCCTCTCTGTAAAAAATCAATTAAATTTTTTTTTATTTAAAACTTTATTTTATTTTTATTTTTTTAAATATATTTTATTGATATTTTATAGAGAGGAAGGAAGAGAGATAGAGAGCTAGAAACGTCGAGGGGATAATTTTTGCATATTAGCAGACTGACGCTCTACCACGGAGCCAAGCCGGTTTCGGCAAACACTTTATTTTATTTAAAATTTTTATTTTATTTAAAAATATTTGGGCTGTGGGGAAATTTTTTTTTAAATTTATTTTTTATAGAGAGGAAGGGAGAGGGAGAGAGAGTTAGAAACGTGCCGGACCCCAGAGTTGAGGTTCAGGCCGCCGGACACCAGGTCACTGGGCCCCGCGGCCCGCAGACAGCGTAGATTGCGTTACTTACGGCCCAGCAGCCGCCTGTCCCCACGCGAGGGCTCTGATTGCCCCTCGCTCCCTCTCCCTCCGCTGGCTAACGAGCCGTCCTCCTGAATGGCTCGCTGTCCTCCGGAGACAGAGACGGGCCACGTAATTACCCAGAGCCCTTTCCAGAGAGCCCGGAGCAGACACGTGGGCACAGCAGTGTTTGAGGAAGCGGGCGCCCAGAGCTCACACCTCTCCAAGCAGAGCTGGCTAGATCACCCTCCCTCAGCGGGAAAAGTCCCTTCCTCCCCACATTTCCAAACAAAGCCGCTGTGTGTTCCCGGCCGGCCATCGTGTAAGGAGGACAGGGACCCATCACACTGGTTTAACCGAGTGACTGAATATTGGTGTCACACGGCCGGCGTGGCTCAGCGGCTGAGCACCCACCTATGAACGGGGAGGTCACGGTTCAGTTCCTAATCAGGGCACATGCCCGGGCTGCAGGCTGGGTCCCCAGTGTGTGTGGGGGGGCGTGCAGGAGGCAGCCGGTGCATGATTCTCTCTCATCACTGGCGTTTCTATCTCTCTCTCTCTCCCTCCCTCACCTTTCCTTTCTCTCTGAAATCAATACAGATATATAATAGATTTTTTTTAAAATCAGTGTCCCAGTCCTGGGGTGATAAAAAAAAAGACAAAGAAAAAAATAAAATAGTACTATAGGCCAGTGGCCAATATTAACAAGTGAAACGGTCCTCGGCAGTCATTTGGCTTGTCATAATTTGGTAATTGTTGGTTCGGATGCCAGTTGGACAAAGTGGAAAGGCTTAGCCAGGCCAGGGCAAACTGCGGCCCGCGGGCCGGATCCGGCCCACAGAGCCGAAAGAGCGGAGGGTTCTCTTGTCCTCCCCTCCGCTCCTTCACCAGCAGCCCAAGAGGAGAGTGCCAGCGTGGTCAGGTCGCTTTTGTTCCGGCCCTCCGGTCCAGTGTAAGAACCCATGGTGGCCCTCGAGTCAAAAAGTTTGCCCACCCCTGGCCTAGACGAGCTCAGAGTTTGGGAAGAAGTCTTTCCAGGTGACACACTCGAGGCGAGCTGGAGCCGTGTCCCTAGAACTTCCCGCCACCCGTGGCACGGCCGGCCTGGCCGCACCCAGCACGGGCCACGGCGGCCCCTCCGCGCTGTCCATGGGGAGCAGAAGCCTGAGGCCACGGCCCGGAAAGCCGTGGCTCCTTCTGGAACAACCGGCGCGTCCCAGGCCTCCTCACTTCCCGCCGCGCCAGAACAAACCCGGCTCTCGTGTCAACGGTTCTTACCAAGCACCACCAGGAACGGCACGCCTTCTGTCCCCAAACGCTTCGAATTCCGAGGGGACACGCCCTCCGGATTCCTCACTGAGAACCGCTGACTCACTGAGCATCAGCACCTCGGGGCCAGGGACCTGCCACCCTCCGCACGCCGCCCCTGCTGGCCAGCGGGTCGGGGAGCCGAACCCCTCCCTCCCTCCCTCCCTCTTCAGCTCGGACTTGCTCCCCGGCCCATGGCTTTGCAGGAAGAGGAGGAATCTCAGATCCTTCAAGCATTTAGATCAGCCGTGGGCAAACTACGGCCCGAGGGCCGGATCCGGCCCGTTCGGCTGTTCTATCCGGCCCGCGGAGCCGACAGAGCGGAGGGTTCTCTTGCTCTCCCCTCCGCTCCTTCACCAGCAGCCCAAGATGAGAGTGCCAGCATGGTCAGGCTGCTTTTGTTCCGGCCCTCCGGTCCAGTTTAAGAACCGACGGTGGCCCTCGAGTCAAAAAGTGTGCCCACCCCTGTTAGATTCTTCTTTGCCGGGCGCTTCAGCCACAGCCAGGGGTGCACACGTCACCCCCTCGCACTGGCTGCCAGCACCCCGCTGGGCCTGCACCCACACCAGACCCTCGCCGCCCTCCCTGCGTCTGCCCCGCCCCTATCCCCTGGCTCTCTGCACAGCAGCAGGGGGCATCTGACAGAGGCCAGTCGATTCATGTCCCTCCCCTGCTCAGAGCCCCCCGGCACCTTCCTTCCAATCCATCAGACCCAGATCGAAACCTCAACCCTGACCACTGCCCAGCAGGCCAGAGGGATGCAGGTCTGCCCTGACCCCCTGACCCCACCCCCCGCCCCATCTGTGTCCACCTCTCCGGGGGAATCTCTGCACGCGAGCCACACTGGCCTGTCGTCTGCTTCGCCTAGAACGTTCTGCCTCCCTTTTTCCCCAAGGTTGGCCACCGCTATTAGGGTCTGCTCAGCCACAACCTCCCTACCCACTCCCTTGTGGGCACCCCCCTACCCACATCTATCTCCCCTCGGCAGCACCCACATCGGTGACTCCTCTGTGTCCTCCTGGCCCCAGACGGCCCGGTTTAGCCGTCCTGCCTCGATGCCCGGCCCAGGGAGGAAACTCAACACACACTCGGCAACTGTCCTCAACAGACCTCAGCTCCCGCCCTGCCGAGAACGCCCTGCCCGCCGCCACGGGTGACTCTTCCCTGTCAAACGCCTGCGCAGTCAGACCCAGCCAGCCAGCGCCCTGGAATAAGCATACGCCACCCAGCGAACACAGCGGGATGCCCTCGGACACAGGCTGGCCCGCGGCCTGCAGCTCCGGCCCCTGCACCCGCCGGCCGGGGCTGCTGCTGTGAGAACAGGCTTCCTGCTCGCCACCCCCTCCTCCGGAGAAGGTGAGCCAGGGGAATGATCAGAGGCCGCTCCTGCCTTTTAACTATTTCTGATGCCCTGACCGGTGTGGCTCAGTGGATAGAGCATCGGCCTGCAGACTCATGAGTCCCAGGTTCAATTCCGGTCAAGGGCATGTACTGTGGCTGCGGGCACATCCCCAGTAGGGAGTGTGCAGGAGGCAGCTGATGGATGTTTCTCTCTCATCGATGTTTCTAACTCTCTATCCATCCCTCTCCCTTCCTCTCTATAAAAACAAAAAAACAAAAACACACAATAAAATATGTTTTAAAAAATAAAACTACTTCTGATAGCTGTAACCATTACTGGAGTGTAAGAAATGACACACAATAATGCATGCATGTATTGCTTCATTATATTTTAACTAGAGGCCCAGTGCATGAAATTCATGCACTGGGGCCTCCCTCAGCCCCGCCTGCACCCTCTCACAGTCCAGGAGCCCCCAGGGGACGTCCGAAGCCAGGAGTCGGACACCCTTAGCGCTGCATCGAAGATGTGAGAGACTCCTGCCACCACCACTGAGCTCACCAGCCGTCAGCCCAGCTTCTGGCTTAGCGGCGCTCCCCCTATGGGAACGCACTGACCACCAGGAGCCAGCTCCTGTGCTGAGTGTCTGCCCCCTGCTGGTCAGTGCATGTCATAGCGACTGGTCGTTCCACCTTTGGGTCGATTTGCATATGGCCTTTTATTACATAGCATGACAATATGAGACGCTGGCATCACAGCCATGAACAGAATGTAAACATATAAAGAGGTCAGCCCTCTGAAACAAACAGGAGGAAACCTCTCTAATGAAGCTTGCGGGACCCTGAGCTCTGAAGACTAGCGCTGAGATCCCCACACACTTGGGGTGAAACTCAGCCCCCAGAACGATGCAGTCCACCTGAGGAGGACTGCCCCTGGCGCTGCAGGTGGAGGCGCGGTTCCTATGAGAGGGCAGGGGCGGGGAAGGGCCATGTGACAGCTGCCCGTTAGAAGCTGATGGATGAGACAGACCCAGGAAACAGCGGCCAGAGAGGCTGTCGGCCAAACCGACCATGCACGAGCCCCGTGTGAGAACACACAAAAATGACCCGTGTCCCCCCTCGGGCCCCGAAGCCCCAGGAGCTGACTGTGCCGTTGGAAACCGGCTCCAGAGGGCGCTCTCCCTCGGACTCACCTGCACGCCTCACACTTCCTACCACAGGGCGGGGCCACTGTGAACTCAGAAGGGGCCAGCTTGCTTCATGCCCCAGGAAGGCCTTTTCTAACTCCCCCCGGGGCTAAACCGAGAGCCAGGGAAGGAGGGGGGAAAAGGGAAGAATGGGAGGAAGGGAGGGAGGGCGGCAGAGGGGGGGTGAGAAGAACACGGAAACAGAAAGAGGAAAGAGACAGAGCAGGGAGAAAGACAGAGAAAGACAGAGAGACAAAGGCAGAGGGGGAAAGGCGCAGAGAGGGGAGACACAGAGAAGACAGAGTCAGAGACGGAGAAACGGACCGAGAGAGAAAGAAGAGGCAGAGCGCCTGGGAAGAGAGCGTGATGCGCCTCATGGACAAGCCCTTGGCTCCCGCGCCGGGCCATGTGTGGGAAGCGAGCGGGGCTGGATGGCGGCCTAAGAACATCTGCTGGGGGGACGGAACAGCCCTAAGAATAGCACAGCTGGTGTCCCCAGGCTAATGAGCTCACGGCCCATGTGACCACTCCTTCCCCTCAGCTCCTCCAGAGGGGGGAGGCGCCGAGGCAGGGCCTGTCCCGCCCTCTGCCCGCCCCCAGAGGCCGGCTCTCCCCCCTCACCCCCCCACGCCTCCAGGATCCCTTTCCTGAAACCGCCCCCACCCATCTTCCTGAGCGAAGTCAGAGGAGCAGATGCTGTGAACAGATGCGTCCCTCACTCGAAAGGGGGAACATCAGAAATACAACAGGGGGGGCATCACCGCAGACCTCCCCGACGGCACAAGGATCACCACAGTGATGCCCACGAGTCCGACAGCTCCCACGACATGGACCCGCTCCTTGAAATATGCAACTTAGCAAAGCTAACACAAAACAAAAGATCTGTTACGGAAATGGAAATCCCCAGGCCAGGAGAGGCCGCCGGGCCATCAGGGGTGCCCTGCAGCCAGGGTGCGGGGTGCAGGCCCCTCCGGGTGACTCACGGCGGGGGCGCGGGGAGGACGGCCTCGGACAGGCAGGCTGTCAGCCTGGCCTGACTTCCTCCCCGACCAGGCCCGTTGCTAAGAGGAAACCATGCGGAGCAACATTGGAGAGCGGTGGGGGATGTGAACAAAGAACTTGGGGTTTACAGAGTGGAAAAGCTTTAACCCTTTCTGGCGCGACTTGGTGGAAACTTATTCCCAAAGCCGCACACTTTTTCAAAGCCCTCTAAGCCAGGGGTGGGCAAACTTTCTGACGCGAGGGCCACCATGGGTTCTTACACTGGACCGGAGGGCCAGAACAAAAGCAACCTGACCATGCTGGCACTCTCCTCTTGGGCTGCTGGTGAAGGAGCGGAGGGGAGAGCAAGAGAACCCTCCGCTCTTTCGGCTCTGCTGGCTGGACAGAACAGGCTAACGGGCCAGAGGGCCGCAGTTTGCCCACGGCTGCTCTAAGCTCTTAAAGGCACAGCACCTTCGCAGCAGGAAGGGGGAGGATCTCAGCGTTAAGGGGAAGCCGATGGAGAAGAGACTCCGGTTCATGCTGATACCATATCCATAGCGATTGGAAGAAGAGCGGAGAAATCTGAGATCTCTCTCTCTCTCTCTCTCTCTCTCTCTCTCTCTCTCTCTCGGTCCAAGCAACACATCCTGGCCACAAGGAACAGCCAAAAGGATGTGACCCACGGGCTCGCTCATTCACCAGAGAAAGACAAAGCAGGCGAGTTTCACAGATCACACTTGGCGGCTGGTGTGCAGGTGAGCGGGCGGGCAGGACCCAGGCTAGGACACTGCTGGTTCCCTCCCGGCCAGCTAAGGATGTCACCAGCTGCCGCCTGAGTCCTGGAAGGCGGGCAATCATTAACTTCTTTTTACTGCACACACAGTTACACTCCAAAGGCAGTGTTCTCCGGGCCTGGACCATATCCCGCCAAGGCCACGATGCCGGAAGTCACGATGCGGCGGCAGAATTCACAGAAACTTAGGAGCACAATGGCTGGGTCTGAAAGACCCCCTCCCACACAGCATTCCCTTTGGTGGGGTGGTCAACAGACTGAGAGGAGTCCTCCCCAAGACCCAACAGAGTCTTGCTTCCATTCAGGGGACGCTGCATGCATGAACACGGTCAATTTCTAGGTCAGTCTCCGTCTATGGACTGGGTGGGTCCTTTCGCTTTCACTTGTTAGGACTCCTGCCCAGGCCAAGTCTACGGCTCCCAAGTCCTCGAGAGTCCTCTGGGCTCCAGCTCCGGGCCCACGGCAGAGCCTCACCAGGTCACACTTAGAACCTGGTGCAAAGGGGAAGTTCAAGAACATCGTGCTGAGTGAAATAAGCCAGTCAGTGAAAGGAAAATACCACATGATCTCTCTCCTTTGCGGATAACAAAGAACATTATAAACAGATGAACAAAAAGATTATGTACAGAGACAGTAAAGCATCAAACAGAATGTCAGATGACAGCGGGAAGGTTAGGGAGAGGTGGGGGAGATAAGAGATCAACCGAAGGGCTTGTGTGCATGCATATAAGCATGACCAATGGACGCAAAACATTGGGGGGGGGGGGAGAGCATGTATGGAAGTGGGGTGAGGGGGAGCAATGGTAAGATATGTACACGTATAATACCTTAATTTAAAAAATGGAAAAAAAGGGAAGTTCAGTAACAACAATCTGTCTCCATGACAAAAGTTGATATTTGGTTCCTTTTTTTTTTGGCCTTAGATTTTTTTTTAAATATTGCACTTCAATATGTATCTCGATTACTTAACGTTGGGGGCAACAGTTCTTCCTGACCCCTTACATAGTGTACCTGAAACAAGCACCTCAGTCACTCCACCCTCGACCCGGCTCTGGCACACCATACATCCTGGTGAACCAGGGAAAAAAGGGTAAACACCCAGGCTTCGCTAAAATGACTCCACAGGGGAGGGAAGGGATGAAAACAGAAGCTGGAGCACGGGTAAATTCTGCAGAACCAGTATTTCATATCATGTTGCATTAAAATCTAGTCGTTTCCAAGTTAACTGGGGCCTTTCACTATCTTACCCATTCAGCTCTATTCATTTCTACTTACATGTATACACCTTGTATCCTCAATGCTCCCTCATTGGTAACCATCATTTTTTTAAAAATATATATCTTATTTATATTTTACAGAGAGGAAGGGAGAGAGATAGAGAGCTAGAAACATTGATGAGAGAGAAACATCAACCAGCTGCCTCCTGCACACCCCCTACCAGGGATGTGCCCGCAACCAAAGACATGCCCTTGACCGGAATCGAACCTGGGACCTTTCAGTTCACAGACTGACGCTCTATCCACTGAGCCAAACCGGCTTCGGCATGGTAACCATCATTATTCTGATACTTAGTACAGGATAGCTCAGTCTGTTTTGAGCTTCCTGAAAATAAAATCATACATTATATACATGTTTTTATGTGTGGCCTCTTTTGTTTGTAATCCTCATCCGAGGATATGTTTTGTTGTTGATGATTTGAGAGAGAGAGAGTAAGAGATAGAAACATTGATCAGTAACCTCCCAGATGTGCTCCCTCTGGAGATGGAACCTAAACCCTGGATACGTGCCCTGACCGGGAGGCAAACCAGTGACCTTTCCATGCACAAGCTGATGCTCCAACCAACTGAGCCACACCGACCAGGGCACGTCTGGCCTCTTTTGCTCAACATTTTTGTATGTAAATTTCATCCATTTGTTTCATGTATTAGTGTTTCACTTCCTTTTTCATTGCTGAGTAGTATTCCATTGCATGGCTATAAGATCATTGGTTCATACAGTCACCAGTTAATGGACATTTGGGTGGTGTTCCTCCCCTCGCCCCCCCCCCCCCCCCCCCCAGTTTGGGACTATCAGGAGTAAAGCTGAGTGAACTAAGTACACAGCACTTGTTACTGTTGAATATAAGCCCAAGAGGGAATCACTGGGTCACGAAACAAGGGTGCAGCTTTAGTAAATAATGCTAATTTTCCAAGTGGGTGGTCTTTTTTTGTGTGTGGCGCATGAGGCTTCCTATTGTTCCACGTCCTCACCAAACGCTGGTATTGTTAAATTCTCATTTTACCCATTCTAATGGGGCTGCAAACGTATCTTTGCTGAAACAAGAGATCTCTGGTTCCCTCCCCATTTTGCCAGGAGTCTGAAGTTCTGACGGTAGGAAAGGTAAACCCTCAAGTAAGCTGTATAAGAATCACAAGAAAGCATCGTAAAATCTACCATTCTGAGCTCACTCCTTTCAGGAACTCGTAGAATAGGGACACCCATGAGTACAAGCACGCACGATACTTGGCAAGGACACGTGCAAATTTTCATGAACACTGTAAGATTCTCAGGGTCAAGATGTTCCTATAAGATGTTTACAACGCTGAGCCAGTGTCTCCTCTGAGCCATGGAAAACCGAGCGACTCTACAAATATTTGCACCCCTACCGTGTGTAAACAAACCCACAGGACATGTTAGCCCTGATTTCACTTGGCCTCTCACAGCACCGTGACCCCACGAACCCCACCCTTCACTGAAGGAACACACTCTCTCCCACAAGCACTTCTGATCTCCTTCTGGTCAACCTCTGGTCAGTCCTCTGCGAATTCTTCTATACCTGATACCTCTACTGTCTACAGATAGGCAACCGAACCCTTACTCACACCCAAATCTCTCTTCCTAGCCCCAGGACCAGGCCCCGGTGTCCCGCTGCCCTACACGTGGAAACTTCACAAGCCTACTCAAAACAGGACCCCCCAGGTCCTCACCCCTGCACAACTGAGTGATGCGAGTCCAATACGGAAATCTCAACCTCATCCCTGACTCCACCCCTCCCTCACCTACCACTATCTCTGCAAAAAGCAAGCCTTATCTCCTCGACATCACTCAGAGGACTCCACTTCTTTCCATTCTGCACGGTCACCTACTTCCCCAGTGAGGTCACCGCCCTCTCTCACCTTTCGGAGAGCCGGAGCGTCCACTGCAGGCCTCAGGCAACCTGGATGCGGAGGAGGCCTGTGACCAACTGGCCTGGGCCACACGGGGAAGCCAGTCACCTCTCCTGGAAACTCTACAACCAGCATCCTCTTCCGGCCCTAGAGACCAAATGTGGATGTGACTTCCGGTCTGTGGGGGAACTTCCCAGGTTGGATTACGCTGGTCAGTACAACGGGCAGGAAAAACGTCTGATTATACGATCACCAATCTCCCCAGAATATTTATGTTCTTTATCCCCTTCCATAGGAGTATCATTTCTCTTCTAGTCCCAAGAGGCAGCCCAGCTAAACATTTTTTTTAGGGAACATTCAGTAACTGCTCTAACATTCCTCTTGTACTTGTAATTTCTCTTTTAATAATAGAAACTATTTCCCTATCTTCCAAGTATAATATAAACACACCGACAGCATCAGTCAACATATGAGTCTATTTTGCCAATGACTATATGGTCACACCTTCTTCTCCACTGCTGTAATCGTAAGACTATTCTGCTTGTTTTCTCAAATAGAAAGATAGTTTCTCTAGTATTTAAGAGCAAACACTTCTTCCACAACATTCCGCAAATGCCTTGATATGTGTGTCCAAACATCAAGTCTAAAGGGATTTCTCTAACGCCTTTCTCCCCAACGCCAAAGGAGGAAAGTTAGTTGTCAGGAGGGCCAAAGCCATGGCCACAGCACTGCCTTAGGCCATGGGGAGAATTCCGGTTAGCAACATAAAAATGAAGGCATGGTTGCCCGGCTGGTGTGGCTCAGTGGATGGAGCATCCTCCCATTCACCAAGAGGTCACTAGCTCGATTCCCCGTCATGGCACATGCCAAGGTTGTGGGCTGGATCCTCAGCAGAAGGTGGATGGGAGGCAGCCGATCAATGAATATTTCTGTCTCATCAATGTTTCTAGCTCTCCCTCTTCCTTCTTCTCTCTATAAAGTCAATAAAAACCTATTTTTTACAAATGACAGAATATGTGCTCCAAAATTAGCTGTGGATGAGTGGATAACAACGATAATAATGGCTAACACAAATGCTTACCCTGAGCCAAGTACACATATTAATTCATGTAATCCTCTGAATAACCATATGGAGGTATATTATCATAACCTCATGAATAGGAATTCTTTGCATGGTTCATAACTGACAAAGCACCAATATCTAAGTCTTTAAACACATCAATAGTGTGTTCCAGTGTAGACTAATTGTCACAGAGATTTTTATTTTTTTATCTTTTAAAAAATGTTTTATTAATTTTTTACCGAGAGGAAGGGAGAGGGAGAGTTCAAAACATCGATGAGAGAGAAACATCCATCAGCTGCCTCCTGCACACCCCCTACTGGGGATGTGCCCACAACCAAGGTACATGCCCTTGACCGGAATCGAACCTGGGACCCTTGAGTCCGCAGGTCGATGCTCTATCCACTGAGCCAAACCAGTTAGAGCGATTTTTATTTGTTAAGAAATGAATATAAACAAGGCTGTGCCCTACTCAGGTACGCAGAACGGAGCTGTACACTTCCCACAGTATTCAGCATTTCATCGAAAACATTTTATAGGTGCAAAGGCTAAGATGAAATGCCCACCACCTGGAAGACACTCTTTTCTTCCCCACGGAGAGAGCCGGGAAACTGGCCAGGAAACTGCACCCAAGTGAGCCACTCAGAGACTCGGCCCCCGTGAGTCACGCCCGCCACCAATTGCTCATTTTCCTTCCCCACCGTGTCTCCATCACCGCACTGCTATTCCCGAGTCACAGCTTGGGCTTGTTGTCTTTCTGTTTGGTGGTTTTCATCCCTGGGCACGAGGCTTACCAATTCCAACTCTGCCACCTGGTAAGACTCTGCCTCTGCCTGTAGTTCAAATAAGCCTCCAATTTCCTCCCCGGGTTGGAAACTCTGCAATGCGGGCAAAGCTGGTACCTTTGGGCCTCTGTATGTGTGTGTTTGTGTATGTGTATGTATATATGTATGTATGTATAATATACACTGAGTGGCCAGATTACTATGATCTCTGAATGCATAATAATCAGGCCACTCAGTGTATATCCTATATAATAAAAGGCTAATAAGCAAATTGTCCCCTCGACCAGGAGTTCAACCAGCAGGCAGGCCAGCCAACTACCCATGTCTCCTCCCCCCGGCCAGGCTGGCCGGACCCCACCCATGCATGAATTCGTGCACTGGGCTTCTAATATATATATTTATATATATACTGAGTGGCCAGATTATTATGCGTTAAAAGATCACAATAATCTGGCCAGTCAGTGTATATGGCCCCAGACGTTCTAATTCTGCTGCCAGATCTCTGCAGATGTCAGACCACCCCACTCACAGTCCAGGGTCCACAGGCAAAGCAAGTGTACTCCTAGAATTCCGAGTCACAAAGTGTCGAGCATTGTCTGACTGAGTTGCCGTTCTACTGTTCTCCTCTGGAGTCCCCCAGTTCACACTCACAATTTAAAAAGACAAGGGGAGGATGGAAGGAAAGCCATCGACACCCTGACCCTGAAACAGGAGCAGAGCAGCCTGTGGGGACCTTCGGAACCTGTATCCCACCACGCCCCCCAGATAATGAAACATGACGCCCCCAGAATCCACTGGCACTCATGAGCAAGGGTTGAAGTAAGCACTCCTAACATTTCAGGACCTCCCCACGATTCTCAAGCTGGGAGCACACATACTAGTACTTCTGCCGGGGGGAGCCCCCAGGGCCCCGGGAAATAAGGTGCATCTTCCCCGAGGGGGTGTTATGCAAGGCAGCAATTTAAACGGTTTTCTTTTTAAAACAAACAAGATGGAGCCCGTGTTCCGCCCTCACCTAAGGAATCCCTGGACTAACACTGGAAAGTGCGGGGAGCCTCAGGCTGAGCTCCCCAAACCCCCTGCCCAGGGGTGCCACGGGGCATGTTTAAGAAGCACCATAGCCGAAACCAGTGTGGCTCAGTGGAGAGAGCGTCGGCCTGCGGACTGAAAGGCCCCAGGTTCGATTCCGGTCAAAGGCATGTATACCTTGGTTGCAGGCACATCCCCAGTGGGGGGTGTGCAAGAGGCAGCTGATGGACGATTCTCTCTCATCGATGTTTCTAGCTCTCTATCCCTCTCTCTTCTTCTCTGTACAAAATCAATAAAATATATTTTTAAAAATAACTCGATTTCTCTCCCTTCCTCTCTGTAAAAAATCAATAAAATATATTTTTAAAAACAAAAACACAGGGGGCCGTGTGCCCCGGGTGAGCTGTGTGTCCCAGGGGGCCGTGTGCCCCGGGTGAGCCGTGTGTCCCAGGGGGAACAGTGGGACCCGGGGGGAGGGGCGGTGAGAACCAGAGGAAGAGTGGATTCTATTCATGTGGTCCTGAGATAGTCAACATAAAACAAGCAGATTGTCAAATGACAGCGGGGAGGGGAAGGAGACCTGGGGGGAGATAAGAGAACAACCGAAGGACTGGTATGCATGCATATAAGTACAACCAAGGAACACAGAACTCTGGGGAGGGAGGGCATGAATGGGAGGTGGGGGGGGGGGGCAATGGTAAGCTATGTACACATATAATACCTTAATAATTTTTTTAAAAAAAAGAAGCATCCATAGAACCCATTGCACAGCTTGAGACCTGGAGGCCCAGTGCTGGGCCTGGCTGAGCAGTCACCCTGTACCAGTCTTCACCAAAGTGATTCACAGCTTCCCGGAAAGGCACACCGCTCCCTCCCGGGGCGAGGCTGGGAGCAGCCCTTCCCAGCACGCTGGGCAGAAGCCCCAAAAGAGCTCCCCTCCCACCCCATGCCGCCCTCTCCCACCTCAGATGCGCTATTAACAAACACGCAATTACGTGAGCTTCTCAGTGCATATCAATGCCACCCGGCCCTTCATATAAGACACATGGCAAAGCCTTCCTTCCAAGCGGCTGCACCTCATGGGGGGTTCTATGTAGTTCCGCTGCACCCAGAGCTGCACGTGTGCTACTGCTGACGGTCCCTGGGCCAAAACCTGGAGCCGTTGGACACTGCTGGTGGCCTCCCCTCGGATACACCTAATGAGACAGGTGAGACTAGGTAACACGTGTTCGAGAAGAAGAAGGAAGGGAGGAGCCAGAAGACCCATTCAACAGGGTATCTCTCACAACAGACTCACTCACCCAAGGCTATACAATTAAATCTGAGCCGTAACTGGCTTGGCTCAGTGGACAGAGCATCGGCCTGTGGAGCGTTGGCCTGCAGACCGAAAGGTCCCAGGTTCAAATCCAGTCAAGGGCATGTACCTTGGTTGTGAGCACATCCCCAGTGGGAGGTGTGCAGGAGGCAGCTGGTCGATGTTTCTCTCTCATCGATGTTTCTAACTCTTTATCCCTCTCCCTTCCTCTCTGTAAAAAAACAATAAAATATATTTTTTAGAAATTTAAATCTGAGCCAAAACCAGTTTGACTCAGTGGATAGTGTCGGTCTGCGAACCTAAAGGTCCCAGGTTCAATTCCGGTCAAGGGCATGTACCTTGGTTGCAGGCACATCCCCAGTAAGGGGTGTGCAGGAGGCAGCTGATGGATGTTTCTCTCTCATCAATGTTTCTAACTTTCTATCCCTCTCCCTTCCTCTCTGTAAAAAAATCAATAAAACATATTTTTAAAAATTTTAAATCTGAGACCTCTGGGGTTAGCAGAAACCGTTTTTCCCCTAACACCTTGATCTCCTAAAAGGAGCATCCCTTTGTCCTCCCCACACACGTCATGCATGGCACATACCAGGTACGGATGAGTTAAACAGATCAGGATACATTTTCAAAACCACGGGTTAAGGAATCATAGGTTTGCAGAGGCTGGCTGTTGCAACATTATCCCCGAGCTTATTAAACTTCCCAGCGCCGTGTTCAGCTGCACCCCCGGTGAAAGGCTGGATTTGGTCTCTGCAACCCTCTGAGTTTCAGTGAACACGTCCTCCAACGCCTTTCTCACCTGAGTCCTAAAGCGGGGGAAAGAACTGCCCCTCGTAGGAAAAGTGGCCGCCTGCCTGCCCGGCTGGGCTGGGTATGAGCCATACAGAGCCGCAGAGCAACCGTGTCTATGAAAGCACCGACAGCTGATGGCACAGGGAAGGCCCAAGGTCTGCTGTCCATCCTGGGAGCACGCGGTCAAGATGAGGAGCCCAGATTCAGTCTCTAACAACTAGAGACCTACTAAGTGCAAGGTCAGAGTCAGGGGCTCAGAATGCAAGGATGGGAAGCAAGTCCCCATCGAATGGCAGACACAAAAACTGGGGTGGGGGGGGTAGTTTAGGGACTCCTTGCAATTCAAATAATGCTCTTTTATTTTACGAGGCCTGATTGGACTCTCACAAAATAAGAACGACAGTAATGACCTCTATAATATCTCTTTATTATCCCTTTGGGGGCGCAAAGCCAACTCGCAAACCTAGTCCTGTTGGAACGAGACCTGAAAACTCTCACAGGTCATGTAGTTCAACTTGTACAGACAGATACTTCCGTTTTAAAACCTCTTTGCCCTGCCCTAGCCGGTGTTGCTCAGTGGATAGAGCGGACTTAAGGATCCCAGGTCCGATTCCAGTCCAGGGCATGTACCTTGGTTGCAGGCTCCTCCCCAGCCCAGGGGCAACCAATTGGCTGTGCAGGAGGCAACCAATCAAAGTGTTTCTCTCACATCAATGTTTCTATCCTCCCCTCCCTCTTCCACGCTCCCTAAAACCAATGGAAAAATATCCTCAGGTGACCCCTGACCGGTTTGGCTCAGTGGATGGAGCGTCAGCCTGCGGACTGAAGGGTCCCAGGTTCGATTCCGGTCAAGGGCATGTACCTTGGTTGCGGGCACATCCCCAGTAGGGGGTGGGCAAGAGGCAGCTAATGGATGATTCTCTCTCATCCATGTTTCTAACTCTCTACCCCTCTTCCTCTCTGTAAAAAAAAAAAAATCAAGAAAATATATTAAAAAAATAAAAAATAAAAAACCCTTTAAGCCTTAAGTCTGATGAGGTTGTTTGTTTGTTTGTTTGTTTGTTTGTTTGTTTTTTGCTTAGGGTGGGGGTCAGAGCCGGGAAAGCCAGGTCCGAGGGGTTACATAAGGGCCCAAGGTCACGGCCAGGAGAGAGTAAGAGGAGCTGGGATTTGAATCCGGGCTTCCCACTCCAAGGCCGGGGCCCTTTGGGAAGGAGCACCCAGCGAGGGTGGAGGCCCTCTTCGGGGAGAACTGGGGATGGGAAACCAAACCTCGCCGGTCCCTGGGGCACGGGACAGGAAACGGCGAGGCCGGGGTCAAGCGGGAACACGGCTCTTGCCAAGACCGCTGCCTGGGGCCACGGCTTTCTAAGGAGACCAGCTCGGCTGTCCGGGTAGCCTGCCCGCGCTCGTCCGGACACCTCTGAGATAACGGAGGGGTCAGGGATCAAAGTGCACGCAAGTGTGACCTTTCCGAACCCACAGAGAGAGAGAGAGACGTGCCATCTGTCACGCCGGGTTCCCCTCTGAACCTGCCAGCCAAGCTCCGGCTCTGTCATCCTCCAACTGGGGAAGTGGGGTGACCCCCTCCACCCAGGACAGACTGCCCCGAGCTGGGCATTGTTCTGCCTGACCACCTCCCTCTCTGCTGATCCTGTAGCTGGAAACCAGGAAGAAAAAGAAAAAAAACCTCATCCTAGCTTGTTCCCCTAGCTCCAGGAAAAAAGTACCCATCCCGACAGACAACATTGACAGCGTTTACCCGTTGGTTTGAAGCAATTAAGTTCTGGTAGAGCGTATCAGGGGGGAAAAAAACCGTAAAGAAAATCAGAAGCTTGAACACGCAGACGGAGGGGGCGCTGAGAGCAGGACATGGGTTTCAGCGAAGGGGTCTCAAACAGGGGGGCATTCCGCCCCAGTCCCCCCCCCCAGCACCACCTTACAGAAGACCAGACAACGCGTCTCGTTATATTTGCTTTAACCCCCAAGAGGCTGCTGACCTTGGAGATTCGCAAAGAATTCTAAAACTCACACGTCAAAAACAAACACCAACAAAAAAAGTGACTAAGTGAACTTGCCAACTCTCAGAATGCAAGGGGGAGGGTCCCCCAAAGCCACCGGTCCGGTCCCCGATCCATCCAAATCTCATCTGCGGTTAGTCCTGCGGGCCAGTGGGAACCGGGGTGCCGGCCCAGCTCGGGGTTCCCTGAAGGTCGCTCGCTGTCACCTCGGAGGACCGGCGCTCGGGATCCAGGCCCCGCGGCGGGACCGACAGGGCCCCCTCTCTCTAGGGGCACCGTTCTGGGTCCCCCCCGCCCCCGGAGAGGCTCCCGCAGGTGCAGGACGGGGACTCCCGCCGCCCCCCACCCCCGCCGGGTCCCCGCGCCCGGCCTCTCCCGCCGCCGCCGCCGCCGCCGCATCCCGCGCGCGCGCTCCCAGGCCACCCGGCCCTTCCCCGCCGGCCCCGGACCCGGACCCCGGACCCCGGACTTACCCGCGGGAGGCGCGCGGGGCGCGGCCCGGGGGCCTGGGCGCCCGCCTGCCCGGCGCTCGGCTCCGCTGGCCGCCGCCGCCTCGCTGTCCTCGGCTGCCCGGCCCGGCCGCCCGGCGGCTCGGGTTCCCGGGGCGGCGGCGGCGGCGGCTGCCCGGGCGGCCGGGGTGCACGCGGCGGGCTCGGCTCCGGCGGGTCCTCCTCCTCCTCCTGCCGCCCGTCCGCCCGCCGCCTCGGCTGGGGCTCGGGGTCCGGGGCTCGGGGTCCGGGACGCGGGGGTCGTGGGGCTCCGCGCGCAGCCCCTCTCCGGGGTTCGGGGGGGCCTGGCTCTCGGGGCGCGGGAGTTACTGGGCCGGGGCGCGCGCGGGCGGCGGCCGGGGGGGCCGGGGCGCGGCGGCCGGGGGCGCTGCTGCGGGCGCGGCGGACTCCGGTGCGGGCGCCGCGGCGCGGCCTCTCGCCATGGCTCCCGGCGGGCGGGCGGCTCGCACCTCCCCTCCGCGCTGCCGTCACCGCCCGACGCGCCCCAGCCCTCCCTTCCCCTCCCTCCCCTCCCCTCCCTTCCCCTCCCCTCCCCTCCCCGCCCGGCCCGGCCCCGGCGCCGCCACCTGCGCGCCGCCCTCCAGGATGCCAGCCGGGCTGGGCGCACCCCGGCTCCCGGGGCGGCCGCTGGCCCCTGCCCCTGCGCCGTTATCCGCGCTGCTGGGCACGGAAAAGTACCCGACAAAATACCAAAAATCGGCAAAAGCGGCCGCACCCCTCCCCCCCGAGCGATGTATTTGTTCCGGGACTTCTTTTCGGTGCCCGGCCGGCCGGTCTAAAGAGCGGGAGAGAATGCGATGGAAGTCCCGGGGGTGGCCCGAGGAAAGGACCCTGAGGCTTTCACTGGGGGAGGACAGAGCCGGGGGAGGTGGGGGGTTAGGAGGGGGACGAGCCCTCTGAACAAAATGCCACCCTTGGGCGAGGGAGGGGACCGGGTGAGAGGCGGCAGGAAGTGATCCAGGAAGTTAAGGGCGCACAGGCGGCTCCGTTATGCAAATCGCTGGTGGACGGTTGGACGCGGAACCACCCCCCGGGAGCTCATTTCCAGTCCAGGTTGCTGCTGAGTGGACTGCTTCGGCCTAGTGTCGGCCCAGAGGCCACGGCAGGACATGGAAAGGACCCGGAGAAGTCTCAGCCCAGAACCAAAGGAAACGAACCAAGGAAACGGAACAGTAGGAAACCTGGAAGAGGGACTTGAAGAGACCGAGAAGGGTTCAAGGAAGAATCCTCAATGGATGCTCACACGAGGGGTAGGGTTTACCCGGGAGAAGACAGTTGCATGGGTTAACCTGGCTCCCAGAGGTGGTCTAGGCTTATGAATAGCAAGAGGAAGACGTGGACGATACAATGGGGGCAGGCAGGCAGCATCTTGATCAAAATTAATATCCCCATGAGGAGCAGATGGATTTCACATCCTCAGGGCACATCGCCTCTCAGTGGTCCCAGGTAGAATGCATGACTGGAATCTAACGATGATGAGGAAACCTCAGACAACCCCAAAATGAGGAATGTCTACTATAAAGGGGCAGGAGCTCTGACAGGTTTGGCTCAGTGGATAGAGCGTCTGCCTTCAGACTGAAGGTTCCCAGGTTCGATTCCGGTCAAGGGCATGTACCTTGGTTGTGGGCACATCCCCAGTAGGGAGTGTGCAAGAGAACTGATCGATGATTCTCTCTCATGGATGTTTCTAACTCTCTATCCCTCTCCTTTCCTCTCTGTAAAAAAATCAATAAAATATATTTTTTTAAAAGGGGGGGGGGGGTCAGGAGCCCTGACCGGTTTGGCTCAGTGGATAGAGCATCAGCCTTCAGACTAAAGGTTCCCAGGTTTGATTCCAGTCAAAGGCACGTACCTTGGTTGCAGGCACATCCCCAGTAGGAGGTGTGCAGGAGGCAGCTGATCGATGATTCTCTCTCATCGATGCTTCTAACTCTTTATCCCTCTCTCTTCCTCTCTGTAAAAAATCAATAAAATATATATATTAAAAAAAAAAAAAAGGACGTGCTGGATGGACCGGTTGGGGTCCTGAGAGATTACAGCACTGGGTCGGTGGTAAATGTGCTGAAGTTGGTAACTTGCGCTGTGGGCACGTAGAAGAATATCCCAGTTCCTGGAAATGCACCTTGAAGTATAGGGAAGGAATGAAGGGGCATGGTGCATGCAACTTACCTTCAATGATTGGGGGAGGGGGGAATGTCAATAAGAAAAAATGACAAAGTAAACGGACAATATATTAACCGTCAGTGAATCTGGGCACAGCATGTACTGGAATGTTTCTGTAAGTCTGACATTATTTCCAAGTAAGAAGATTTTTGGAAAGCCATCCAAATGGAGGCTGAGGTGGGATGGAAGGAAGGCAAGGTGCAGTAGCTATAAAAGGACAACGTAAGGGATTCTTGTGGTTTTAGAAGAGAGGATACAATTTACGTAGAACTCACACGCATCCCTAAGTGCAGGTACAACGGGAAATCTAACTATGATAGGTGGATTCTATCAAGGCCTAGTGGTGATAGCAAAGTAAGGTTTTGCAAAATGCTATCGCTGGGGGGGGAGAGTGTGCAAAGGCCATTATTTCTTATGATTGAGTTTCTTATGAATGTGAATCCATGGTCACCTCAGTAAGTTGTCAGTTACGAAAATATGTTCAAGCGTATGCCAGGCGTGTATGAAAGGAGCGAGGGAGTCTGCAAGAACCCATGTGCCAGAGCAGAGCCCTCGTGGGTTCAGGGGAGGCACGGGCTGTTACCAACAGCGAGAGTCAAATGAGGGAGGGAAAAAGTTTATTCGAACGGACAGATCCGCTTCCTCCCAGCCCTGTAATTTAAGAATCCTGGAGCTGGGGGATCTTTGAGATCATCTGGTCCAACGGCCTCGCTTTCAGGAAACTGTGGGCAGAAGAGTGGTGCGTGACCACACGAGCATCAAATTAGTGGTAGACCCGTAACTACAACTCGCGTCCAACGCTCTTTCCACCTTTCCCGGGGGCCTGTCTCGCTCTGTTTCCACGAGGACCAGTCACGGTCCATACTGAATTTTGAAGTCACTCATGTATTCATTTTGAGGCCTTGTGGGAGGGACCCTGTCATGTTCAGCACCAGATGACAGACGTGTGGATCCCGCCCCTGGGAAGCAGAGCCTGGTCCCCCAAATCCATCCCCGACTTGGAGGGAGCAGGTGGCTGGCAGAGCTCCCCAGTGAGCCCCAGTGCAACCTCAGCAGCTGGACACCTGCTGCTGCTGGAAGTCAAGGGTGAAGGGGCAGGGTGGGGGAGGGGTGGGCAGGAGGAGAGCAGGACGGGTACACGGAAGAGAAAACAGTAATTGCCCTGGCGGGTCCCGATACCAGGCAGAGGTCTCTGTGCCAGCAGTGGCTCTGGCCTTCCTCGGGCCACAGAGATTTCGCTGTCTTCTTTCTTTTTCGTCTAATCACATCAACATCAACACATGTTTATTCTTCTTTGCCAGGCCTTGAATTACCCCGTTTCCCCGAAAATAAGACAGTGTCTTATATTAATTTTTGCTCCCAAAGATGTGCTAGGTCTTATTTTCAGGGAATGTCTTATTTTTCCATGAAGAATACGGTACACATTTATTGTTAAATGAAAATAAAGGAAATTTATTATCTGTAGACGGTACGGTAGTACGGTAGTTGTCAACACAAACCAGACAAACTGTGAATCCTACAATATCAAGAATTTACTCATTGATTCAATGACAATCATGTCATCATCTTCTGGAACATCATTATAACAATCCAATTCCTGAATTTCCTGGTGAATTTCTTGTGACTCTATTTCTTTCAGAATCAGCGGACCAAATCTCTCATGTTTAGCAATAGCACTGTCTTTAAATGAGTACTTCTTGTCAAGGCAGCCTGCTCGCAGTGCATTTGCAATGCAACTGCCAGTGATTTTCTCCCATGAATTCTTCACCCAAGTCACAACTTGTTGCAGTTTAGGTTTCACAAAGTTTCCACGCCGATTTCTCTCCATTCACACAGCAGTGATGTCAGGACTCCGAGTAACGTCACTGGTTGCTAGTCACCAGTCGGGGCGGCCCTGGCGACCAGTTTGCAGTAAATTAATTTTCATTCTGAGACAGAGCCGGGGGCCTTATTTTCGGGGGGATGCCTTATATTTCACTCAGAAGGAAACATGTAAGTAGGTCTTATTTTCGGAGGATGTCTTATTTTCGGGGAAGTAACTGGGGTGGGGGGAGAATTAGCTGACCCCTGCTCTTTAGGAACCCCAAGCTCAGCTGGGGACCCAAGACGGAAACGTAGAAAATCACCCAAACGAAATACGTAAATGCTGGGTT
This sequence comes from Vespertilio murinus, assembly GCA_963924515.1. Classification (NCBI taxonomy): domain Eukaryota; kingdom Metazoa; phylum Chordata; class Mammalia; order Chiroptera; family Vespertilionidae; genus Vespertilio; species Vespertilio murinus. The sequence goes on along the minus strand of OZ004715.1, from coordinate 6,838,175 downwards.
TACTTGGGTTCTCCCCAAAAGCAGGGCTGGGGAGGGATCTGAGGGCAGAACTCGACCCTGTGGGAAGGGGGCAGAGAAGGAATCAGGCGCAGAAAGAATGAAAGAGGAAGGGGAGAAAGCCCACCCACGGCTGCATAATCCAGGTGGTCAATCCAAGAGCAACTGGGCTAGTCCCCCGAGGACTCTGAGACACTGTAGAATGCAAGAAGGAAGGAGGGCGCATTTACCACCAGCTCCTCGCTCCCACTGGTCAGGTGGAGGCTGAGCGAAGAGTGAACTGTGGGTGTGACCGGGACACGCCTCCACAACGCCACGCCTGACTCACCAGCAAAAAGGCAGCCCGTGGGCAGGGACTTCTGTCTGCTCCAGCCACTGCTGCGTTCGGAGCACCGGGAACAGTGCCTGCCTCACAGAGCTCGCCCGCAATGGAGACGAAAGCAATGAAACAGGAGACCAGGTCAACAATAGAATACATTATTAAAGAGTACGTGCACACTGCCAAAACCGGTTTGGCTCAGTGGATAGAGCGTCGGCCTGCGGACTGAAAGGTCCCAGGTTCGATTCCTTTCAAGGGCACGTACCCAGTGTGTGTGTATGTGTGTGTGTGGGGAGGGGGGGGGGCGGAGGCAGGAGGCAGTTGATCGATGTTTCTCATCGATGTTTCTAACTCTCTGTCCCTCTCCCTTCCTCTCTGTAAAAAAATCAATAAAATATATATATATATATATATATATATATATATATATATATTAAAACTATGTGTACAGCCCTGAGCGGTTTGGCTCAGTGGATAGCATGTTGGCCTGTGGACTGAAGGGTTCCAGGTTGGATACTGGTTAGGGGCACATGCTGGATTGTGGACTTGATCCCCAGTAGGGGGCGTGCAGGAAGCAGCCGATTAGTGATTCTCATCATTGACGTTTCTATCTCCCTTTCCCTTCCTCTCTGAAATCAATATATTTTCTTAAGTAATTAAGTCTGTTCTCAATAAAGCTGGAAAAAATTTTAAAGAAAATATGTGCACAGGTCCTTTTTCAACGATTTGTGTGTACATGTCGGTTTGTGCCAGGCATTGGATGCCCCAGGGCAATGGCACAGGGAACAGACAGGTGCAGGCCTGGCCCAAATGGACCTTTCAGTCCGGGAGGGAAGAGTCTGATGATATGACACACACCCCGTTAGCTTATGGCAAGTGCCATGAAGAGAAGGATGCAGGCACTAGAAGTAAAATCATAGGAGGATTTCTGAAAGATGGGCTGCTTGGGGAGGACCTAAGAAGGTGACACTGAAGTTGAGGTCCAGAGGAAGAGCAGGGGCCAGCCACGCAAAGGGTAGGGGACAGCATCAGCCAGGAAAGACCTGCAGTGGCTGGAGCCATGAGGGAGGAGTCAGACCACGGGCCTGTGGCCATTTTGGTAAGGAGAAGAGAGTTTTAGGTAAGGGAGCGATGTGGTTAAATGCCCTTTTTTTTCTTTTTATTTATTGTCTAAAGTTTTACATATGTCTCCTTTTTTCCCTGATTGACGCCCCACCCCCCGCCACAGCTATTCCCACCCTAGGCTAGCCCCGCCCCCCCGCCCCCCCCCCTCCGTGTCTGAGTCCATTGGTTATCCCAGTGGTCGCAAACTCATTAGTCAATGGAGCCAAATATCAGCAGTACAACGATTGAAATTTCTTTTGAGAGTCAAATTTTTTTTAACTTAAATTATATAGGTAGGTACATTGCTATTAACTTATGATACTCCTAAGCTGGCCTTTGCTAAAAACTCAAGGGGCCAAAGAGCTGCATGTGGTTTGCCGACCACTGGGTTATGCTAATATGCGTGCATACAAATCTTTTGGTTGCTCTCTAACCTCCCCTCTCCCCTGCCATTTGTCTCTGGATCTATTCTTGTTCATCAAATTATGTTGATCATTATATCCTACATATGAGTGCGATCATGTGATATTTATCTTTCTCCAACAGGCTTAATTCACTTAGCATAATGCTCTCCAGCTCCATTCATGCTGCTGCAAATGGTGAGAGTTCCTTCTTTTTTATAGCTGTGTAGTATTCCATTGTGTAGATGTGCCATAGTTTTTTAATCCACTCATCTGCTGATGGACACTTAGGTTGTTTCCAAATCTTAGCTATTGTTAAATGCACTTTTTTCAAAGCCCCCTCCACAGGCTGTGTGTAAGACGGACTCATTTGAATAATCAGGAACAGGAAGTGGCTGTGGAGGTTGTGAGGAAGGCCAGACAACTTCAAGGTCAGCGAGGGATACTGAATTCCCACGGCTTCCACCTCTACCATCAGGGCCACCAGTGAGACCTCTGACTATTCTTATCTTCCCTTCCACAACCTATTATGAAGGAACTACCTATCAAAACCCTGCTAGATTCTATTTGTTTCCAAGATATACATATTCTTTGGATAACGAGTGTCCTTTATTACTTTCTGATTAGGACATATTTGTTCAAATTGGATTATTTTTCATACAACTACTACTTTAAAAAACATTTTATTGACTCATCAATAAAAATATATTTTAAAAATATATCAATGATAAGAGCGAATCATTGATCAGCTGTCTCCCGCATACCCCCCACTGGGGATTGAGCCTGCAACCCGGGTATGTGCCCTGGGTATGTGCCCTTGACCAGAATCAAACCTGGGACCCTTCAGTTGCAGGCTGATGATCTATCCGCTGAGCCAACCCAGCGAGGGCCATACAACTATTTCTTATCTCCAAGTTCTAGAATTCCAGATTACATTAGATGACTGTTGACAACCACTAATGGACTTTGAGTTCATCTACTCCTCTTTCTAAATTAGAGTCTTAATCTTAGTTTATCTTTTTTAAAAAATATATTTTTATTGATTTCAGAGAGGAAGAGGGAAAGAGAGAAATAAACATGACGAGAAAGAACCATTAATCAGTTGCCTCCTGCACGCCCCCTACTGGGAGTCTGGCCCACAAACTGGGCATGTGCCCTTGACTGGAATCAAATCTAGGACCTTTCAGTCCACAGGCTGATTGATGCTCTATCCACTGAGCCAAACCAGCTCTAGAGCAATCTTAATTTATCTTGATAGAAAAATACCTTTGGTCTGTTAATCCCTTAGTTGCTCCTATATAAATTTTTTCGAATTCTATGCCTGAGCTCCTGATAGATGAACTCACTATAAGTGTTGCAATATTCTAGCTGCCTTTTTCCTAGTGTTGTGCATTTATTGTTTTGTTTTACTTCCCCTGAGCAAGGATTTTTTACCCAGGGTCCATGGAGGTCCAAGGGCAAATGTCAGGTTAATCTGTTAGAGTCGACTAAAGTAATGTAATAAGTAAACCTAAAATGTAATGGCTCAATACCATGCTTTATTTATTGCTCAGGCAAATTGATAGAAGAGCTCTACTCTATACACTCATTAAAGGACTTGGGCTAATTGTGGCTCTGCCCTCTTAGGTCACCCAGGGGCATGACCATCTCCATTAGGGACTGGGGTAAAGAGCTTGGAGGAGCATGCATGGGAAGTTTCAAGAGCCAGGCCTGCAGGAGTGAAACACTTCAGTGGGCTCAAATTTCACCAGCTAAAGGTTTTAGCCACATGGTCACATTTAGCTGCAAGGGAGGCTGGGAAATGTAGTTTTAGCTGAGCTACCAGGAAGAAGGAGAGCACTGACCTTGGTACTCAGCTGGAATTTTCTTCCAAAGGGGAACTGAGAAATGGGCACACACACACAAAATATATTTTTTAATTCAATTTATTTTGTGTTATTTTGAAAATATAGCCTTGCTGGCATGGCTTAGTTGACTGAACGTTGTTCCAGGAGGTCGATTTTTGATCAGGGCACATGCTTGGGTTGCTGGCTCGATCCCCCGTTGGGGGAGCGTGCAGGAGGTAGTCAATGGATGTTTCTTTCTCATTGATATTTACCTCTCTTTCCCTTTCCCTTCCTCTCTCTGAAATAAAAAAAAAAATAAACGTATTAAAGAAAATACAAGGAAAATTGCTTTATTGGTTCAAGTGGTAAGCTTATGATTTTACTTCACTTTATGCTTCACTAGGAAGCATGAGGGGATATGACTTGGACCTACGGGGACATATGACTATAAGGACTAGGGTTTGGGGTCTGTTACCAAGGAAAGATGCCAGCACACATGGTCAGGCAAGATACAGGAACCATTATACCATCTCATCATGCTATGGCATCTGAAATGATTTACTGATTAAAATGTACTGAGTAAAACCTGTTGTAAGGGACACCGTTGGGGACCCACCTGTACCCTGTGGCCTTACAGTGTGGTGTAGCCAGTACCAGCTGTCAGCATGTGCATATCTTTTATTAGCTGCCTCCTCTGGCACAGAGGCCTGGACGTTCCAGGGATTGAAGATTTTGTTCCAGAAGTCCTTGTTCCCTTGTTCCCTGGGGCAATGCGTGTTTTATGCTGGCTCCCCGACTTCCTCCACGTGACCAAGGTCTTTTTTTTTTTTTTTGGCTTGATAAAACATCCTTTGTTGGCTTCCTTTCCCTGTCTCACGTCTCTGCTCTCCTGCCCATGTGTCTTGGGGTCATCAAATCAACTGCTTGCATATCTCCCGGGCTTCTTTGGGGGAACCCACATTGAGACCCCCCCAGCTCTCCTGCCCTGACTATCATGCACGCTGGTCAGTGTTGGTGCTGAGCACAGATGGCTGGAAACTGTCAAAACAAAGCCAAGAGCCGCAAGGAAACTTCTTCAGACACGCCAAGGTTGTGTCCCACTGGGAGCTGAGGTGAGGGCAGGAGGGTCAGCGGTTTCGGTGCTGCAGGGACTCTGAGAAGAAAAGGAAAGTAACGTTTTTGCACGGCTCAGCATCAGCAAGTAGAACACTTCCTCCCGGCGTTGCTAAATTTATCACACCCAGCAATATAAAGCAGTGACCCGATGTGAATAGACTCCTATTTCTATGGCTGGGCCTTAGGCAATAAAGAAGCCGACAACCTCAGCCTCCAGGTGGGGTCCAGAACACGGCCAACCTGGAGCTGAGTTAGCTAAGGGGAACGGGGGGGGGGGGGGGACAGTTTACTTCATTTCTCCCAAACCCAGCCCACGTGGACCAATTAGATGCGAGACACAGGAACAGCACGCTCTTAAAAAAAACATATCAAATCAACCGACGGGAACAACGGTAAAGCATAATAATGTCAAACTGTAAACTGTGACAAGAAGAAGGCCAATGAGTATTAGAGGGTTACAGGAACCATCAAAAAGTTAAATCCGCCCTGGCTGGTTTGGCTCAGTGGATAGAGCATCGGCCTGCGGACTGAAGGGTCCCGGGTTCCATTCTGGTCAAGGGCACATGCCAGGGCTGTGGGCTCGATCCCTAGTAGGGGGTGTGCAGGAGGCAGCCAATCAATGATTCTCTCATCATTGATGTTTCTCTCTCTCCTTCTCCTTTCCTCTCTGAAATCAATACAAAATATATATATTAAAAAATAATTAAATCCTCCTTTAGAAAAAGAAGTTTCTTAGATCTGGGTGGGGAAAAAAGAAGTCTTCCTGGTGTTTACTGAAGGTACATGATTTAAAAATATATTTTTTTAATTTATTTTTTACAGAGAGGAAGGGAGAGGGAGAGAAAGTTAGAAACATTGATGAGAGAGAAACATCGATCAATTGCCTCCTTCACACTTCCCCCCACACACACTGGGGATATGCCTGCAACCAAGGTACATGCCCTTGACTGGAATGGGACCTGGGACTCTATCCACTGAGCCAAACCGGTTAGGGCGGTACATGATTTTTAAAAAGTCAAAAAGAATGGGAAGGACAAAAATATAACCAAAGGATGCACAATGCATTAAGAAAGGGAAAAGTAGGAAGAAAGCACAGGCGTCCTCCATGTCCCTAGACTTGCCTCTCTGAGCTCACAAGGCGGATCCACAGCAGGCCCTACTGCAGGCGTGCTGCCTTTCCCCAGTAAACCTGAGGACGCTGAAAACGTGTCCATCTTTCAGAAACCCATGCCATGGCTCCTGGCGCTTCCGTGCCGGGGCTCTGACGGCTCATTGCAGGCCTCTGGTGTCTGCATCTCTCGTCCGTGCATGCACTCTGAGGTGTCCCAGCTGGCTCCCGAGCACAGCTAATGCAAGGTTGTCAGGTCTCATTAGTGACTGCACGTCAGCCAAGCTAACCAGACCGAAGGCCTCGATGTTGTGATATGTCATTTATCTTCTAATTAACTGCTGACTTTTATGTAATTCTAACACAGTGGCAAATCAATTTTATTGTAAGGAAATGACAATGTACTCCGAAGTTCATATGGAAGAACAAATACAGAAGAATATCCAAGACAATTTTTGTAAAGCAATCAAAGGGCATTAATCCTGACCAGAAAGCAAAATATGCCATATTGTGACAGTCGTTAGGGGTTATTCTGTCATAGGAATAGAGGAACACACCACTTGTGCAGAACTGAGAGTTGAAAATCAGGACAATGCATCTATAAGAATTTAGTTTTGTGGATAGCAGGACACCATTTTAACTTCGTTTTAGTAAGTCTAGGTTCTTTGGGGGTCCTGGATAATCAAACAGAAATACGTTTACTAGAAAACTGTAAAAAGGCTTGATTAATTAGACAGTACCCACTGTGATATGGGTTTTAGGCAAAATCCTGGGACAATCCAGAGAAAACAACTTTGGAAAAGATTCTCTAAATGTTCCATTCTTCTCTTAATTTGTTCTCAGTTCTTTCTCCTCTTTTAAAAGAGATGATCTTGAGAAGATAGCTCTAGGAGCATTGTCTCATCCTTTGATATTCTAAGATCCTGAACCATCACTAATACATTCAGCAGGGTTTTTTTTTTAAAGTTATATCGTGAAAAATTTCAAACATAAAAATAGAATCATATAATGAGCTCCATGCATTCATCACCAGCTTCCTGAACAATGATTCGGGCTGAGCCAATCCATCTCTGTCCTCACCCTATTCCCTCATCCCTCGAATGATTTTGAAGCAAATCCCAATCCCAGACATTTAACTTCACTTATTAATATTTCATTGCATAGCTTTAAAATATAAGAAGTCTTTTTTTATGACAAGTTACCCAAAATGTACATGTTCTTGTTGAAGTTGGGTTGACAAAATGAGCTGTGATTTGGCTTTTTGGAGGACGGGTGGTGATCTTTCACAAAATCTTCCATTTCTTCTTCAGTTATTAGTTTTTCTTCTCTATGTTTGTGGCGATGCTATTTGTTCGAAGTTTGCTAAAAACATATCAGTCTCATCAAATTTTCTAATTCATTTTCAGGAAATTGCATCTAGCAAGGGACACCACGTGGAATCCGGCAGGTTACTTACTGCTGGAGGAGGGCATTGATGCTGCTGGAGAAGAGGAGGAGACGTGGAGGAGCAAAAAAGTCTCCTGCAGGTGAGGGGATGGGCCAAAGGACCAGTGGGAGGGGCTGCCCTTACAAGGAGGTGGCCCCTCCATCCTATGAGTTAAGGATTCCAAGATATGTACATGGGTTGATTCAGTGATTCTGCCGAACGTGATGAGACTCTCAGAGGTAGGGGGAGAGAGCAGCTGTGGAATCGTCAGCTCCATGGGGAAAAGTGATTTGTCTGAGGCAATGTGGGATTTCCTGGAGGACTGAGAAGGCCATTTGAGATGGGCGGGTTGTAAATTTAGAGTAGGGCTAGATCGGCAGGATTGGGTTTCTCTCCAGCCCCAACTGCTCGCATATTGACATAAAAGAGGGTTGAACCAAGGTGGTTTTTCCTGAGATGAGCTCAATGAAGAAAGAGAGGGCCAGAGAGTAGACACAAGAGAGTCGCTGTAGTGACTGGGAAAGTGAAAACAAGCAGGGCGTGGGGGACAATGAAGAAGCCCGCTGAGGTGAGGAGATGGCCGTGCTGGAGAGGGGTGCAGGAGAAGCAATGTCCTCAGCGAACAGCCAGGGGTGTTTAAATGCAGAGGTCCTGATGGAAGGACTGGGAAGGGCGCAGTGGAAGGGTGGAAGGGAGAGGGTTGCATTGAGTGTATCAAGATAAGAGTACAAGAGAGGGACGATGGCCTATTCACTTCTGTGGCCGTTATCCCCTGCCGATGAATCTTTTTGCTCTCTGCCTTAATCCTTCTCTCCATACAGAAAAAGTGGATTTGCTATTCAAAAGATCCCCCCACTGGAAGGATTTTCTTTCTTTAGTCTTCAACAGCCATGTCTCTGTGTCATTCACGTCTGTAATGCCAGAGCGGTCCATTCCTTGTTGGTTCCAAGAAACCTTGCAGAGAACACGGTCATCCGGGCTTGAGTGTTCCTTCCTTAGTCAACCGGTCAAAGGGAACTGCCCTCGAGGAAAAAGCTGTAAGATAGGATGGGGTCATGTGGATCATGAGTAGGCATGCTGGGAGGGTAAGGAGCCGACCCAGGCAATTTACTACTAACACCATCGTGACCTGCCATTAGTGATGCAGTAACGTTGGGCACTCCCATCTTTATGGCTCTGTGCACCATATACCTCAGTTCATGATAAGCAGCTCATATCCCAAGGGCACCTGAGGTCCAATGGAGTCTACCAGGCAAGAATTGTTCCTCAAAGGGAGTTCCTTGGTGAAGAGAGGGTGCTCTTTTTCAATTTCATAAGCAGCACTCCTGCGGCGTGATGTTCTGTGGGATGGCCAGTGTCATTAGGGGCTAACCTGGGGGCACAGAGCTGGAGAGTGGACACAACCAAATGATGGAAAATTTAAAAGTATACTACTCACACCCTAACCGGTTTGGCTCGGTGAATAGAGTGTCGGCCCTTGGACTGAGGGGTCCCAAGTTCGATTCCGGTCAGGGGCATGTACCTTGGTTGCGGGCACATCCCCAGTGGGAGGTGTGTAGGAGGCAGCTGATCAATGTTTTTCTCTATCATCGATGTTTCTAACTATCTATCCCTCTCTCTTCCTCTCTGTAAAAAATCAATAAAAAATATATTTTAAAAGATTAACTACTCTATCAGATGCAAGGAAACTACTTTTTGTGTTTGCTACATACCTGGATAGAGAAAACTGCGTTTGCCAAATAAGTCGCATACCAGATGCTAGGAGGGTCCATTACTCCAGTAAGAAGACCATCTCTGGAAGAGCAGCTGCAGTTTAAATCACCAGCTGACGCAGCCTGTGGTAATCCCGCATCATTTTTCAAGATCTTGTGTCCTTGTCGATCTTGACGATCGAAAAGGAATGTGATGGCAAGTGTTACGCCTATTGCAATCTCTGATAGTAGCAAATCCCACGTGGAGGCAATATTTGCTATTTCAGTGGGTAGGAGTGGCTAGAGGGGTGTCCTTTTAACCGCATGTCCCACATTTTACAGCTCAAGGAGTATATATTCTGCGCTGCTAACTGTATCTCAACGCCACATGCAGGACCTGGTTGATTAATAATCACTGGGTATGTCCGGAGTCCTGCTGGGCCTACAGGGAGATGGACATTGACAGATCACATTTGTCACCTAACACCCTGCAGTCTCATCCTGATGGATGGGCCCAGTGGATTCTGGGATTCCTGGTATTACTGTTACCTCAAAGCTAGAGTCCAGTATTCTCCAACTACACATTCTACTCCAGGGACAATATTTCTCTCCTTTCAGTTGGCTCCAGGAGGAAGAATACTATCTCTTCATTCACTGCTTTAGACTCCAGAGCTAATGTAGTTCCTGACATAGGGTAGGCCCTCAGTATATATCTGGGAGTGAATGGATGGGTGATGGTATGATTCCTCTTGCTCCTGCTGCCAGGGTGATGCGGAGTCATGATGTCAGACTTTTTCTCTCGTGAATTGATGTGTCGCAGCCACAGCCAGGCAGTTAATGCAGCTCAGTGCTTCAGGGCTTCGACTCTGACCCCCCGGTCACACACACTGCGCTGCCTTGTCCTCACCATTTCCCCTTTAGGTTTTCGCTGTCATCGCTGCCCCTCCCTTCTCTGCAGATAGTTTTTCTTTCTTCTGTATTATAACATTTTAAGACCAAGTCATTGAGAACCATCTCCAACTCATTCAAAGAGAGCTCAACAGAACGAAATCAGTAAGCCAGAGACAGACCTTCGTGTGCATATTAAGGAACTGATCTATAATGAAGGAGACTTCTGGGCTTCGTAGAAGAGGCGAGAAGGGAAACAGAGCTGTAGGCAGAGCCCCAGGGAGGAGAGTGGTGCATGGTGGCTTGTGGGAAGGATGCCTCGGGGTGTGCAGAACAAAATGTGTCACACTCCATTCAAATTATGTGTACACATATGTAAAATTTATCACATGTAAAACATATATACATACACATACATATTAAATATATGTGTATAATATATACTCTTGAAATATATTCTATTAAGATTTATGATGTATAGATAGAATAGGTAGTAGGTATGTGGTTCCAAATGCAAACTGTGGGAATTGCATCTTATACCCAGTTCTGCACCCACCCACCTCCCCTCCATAGTGTTAGCAGCTTCCTCCAGGAAATGTCGGAACTGTTCTTGGCACATATATGCAAATACCTACATATATATTTATTTTCCCCTTTTCTTTTATCTCCACAAATGGTAGTATACTACACTACATGTTCTATGCCTCTGTTTTTCTCTGCAATAATAAGTCTTGGAGATATTTTCATATCATACACAAAGAGCAAATTTATTTATAATTTAATCTGTCTCCTGCTGATGGACATTTGAGTTGTTACCAATTTTTTTAAAATTATAAACAAGGCCGAGATGGATACTTTTGTGCCGTTTTGCAGATGTAAGCATATGTCTATTGGGCAAATGTTTAGAAGTGGACTTGCAGGTCAGTGGCGATGTGCATTTGCCATTTTGACAGATGCTCTCCCATCAGTCATGTCAAAGTGCCTGCTTTCTTTTTTTTTTTTTTTTTTTATAAATCTTTATTGTTCATATTATTACAAATGTTCCTCATTCCCCCCCCCCCATTGCTCCCCTACACCAAGTTTCCATTCAATTCTCTGCCCTTTCCCCATCCCCCATTGTCCTCATCCATAGGTGCAGTTTATGTTCAGTCTCTTCCCGCCCCGCTCCACTCCCCATTTCCCCAAGAATCATCAGTCCACTCCCCTCCCATACCTCTGATTCTATTATATTCACCAGTTAATATTGTTCATCATTTTTACTTCCCTTGGTTTTTAGACTCACTTGTTGATAGTTACGTGTTTGTTCATAATTTTTATCTTTATTTTCTTCCTCTTCCTAAAGAACCCCTTTTAGCAATTCATATAATTCTGGCTTGGCAGTGATGAATTCCTTTAGCTTAAATTTATTTGTGAAGCTCTTTATCTGGCCTTCGATTCTGAGTGATAACTTTGCTGGGTAGAGTATTTTTGGCTGTAGGTTCTTGTTGTTCATCACCTTGAATATTTCTTGCCATTCCCGTCTGGCCTGCATGGTTTCTGTTGAGAAATCAGCTGACAGTCGTATGGGTGCCCCTTTATAGGTAACTACCTGCTTTTGTCTTGCTGCTTTTAATATTCTCTCTTTGTCTTTAGCTCTTGGAATTTTAATTATGATGTGTCTTGGTGTGGTTCTTTTTGGATTCCTTTTGTTTGGGGTTCTGTGTGCTTCCTGGACATGTAAATCTATTTCTTTCACCAGGTGGGGGAAGTTTTCTGTCACTATTTCTTTCAATATGTTTTCGGTATCTTGCTCTCTGTCATCTTCTGGGATGCCCATAATTCTGATGTTGGTTCGCTTGAAGTTGTCCCAGAGGTTTCTTACATTATCTTCAACTTTCTGGATTCTCTTGTCTTCTTGCTTCTGTGGAGGAGTGTCCTCTGGCTCTTTGTGTTGCAAATCTTGGACTTGATTCTTACAATCTTCCATTCTGTTTTTAGGACTCTGTATAATATTATTTATTTCAGAGATTGTATTCTTTATTTCTAGTTGACCTTTTATTATTTCTTGTTGACCCTTTATTATTTCTTGTTGATCTTTTTTCATATCCTCATAGGTCTCATTTATTTTATCGGCCTTTTCTAGGAGATTGTTGAACAACCTTATAAGCGTGGTTTTGAACTCTATATCCTGTCGCTTTTTGTCCTCCATTTCTTTCGTTTGTGATCTGTTTCCTCGTTTCGGCATTTTCGCTGCTTCCCTGAGTTGGTAGGTTGGGAGGATCAGCTGTGTCTATGCCAGGAGATAACCTTATTCCACTAGACTTGGAAACCTGCAAAAGCCTCTCTGAGTTCAGCTTGGATGGGGCAGAGTTTCAGGGCGGAACCTACAGCCTTGGCTTCCGGTTAGCCCCGCCCTCGGAGGTTCCTGAGTCTCAGTGTATCTCTGTGTCCTTTGGTACTCGCTGCAAGCACCTCTGAGAGAAAGGCGCCCTGGAGCTTCGCCCGCTTCCAGACAGTGTAGTCTCTCCCCCAACAAGCCCACCACTGGGGTTCAGAGCAGTTGGAAGTGGGGTTAAGAACAGTCCGGAGCTTATGTCTCCTTCCCGCTAGGGCGATCTCGCGGCCCAAACAACAGTCTGTCCTCTGTGCGCGCAATGTGCGCGACTCAGGGGCTCTGCTTTTCGCTCCCCTGAGCTTCTGCCTTACAGCCCAGATTCCCCCTGTATGAGGCTGGGGCCCGAGGGTCTTGCCCAGGACTGGGGTTCAGTGCAGTCAGAACTGGGGCTCAGCACAGTCCTGAGCTTTTGAGTCCTTCCCGCTGGGGCAATTCAGCAGCTCAGCGAACAGTCCCTCCTCTGCGCGCAATGTGCGCGACTCTGGGGCTCTGCCTTTCTCGCCGCTCGGCTGAGCTTCCGCCTTACAGCCCAGATTCCCCCTGTATGAGCCTGGGACCCCCGGGGTCTCGCCCAGAACTGGGGTTCAGTGCAGTCAGAGTTGGGGTTCAGCACAGTCCGGGGCTTTTATCTCCTTCCCGCTAGGGAACGCCAGCCAGGCACTCAGCCGCCCCTCCTCTCCGGCTCCGTCCTCTCCCCGCGCGTACAGTGCCTCCGTACCTTAGGCTTTTACAGCTCCTCTGGTTTTCCTTCTGGTTTTCTCTTTCCTTCTAGTTGTAGAATTTCCAGTCAGTCAACTTTCCTGTAGTTCTGGATAGTGTCCACTCTATATTTTAGTTGTATTTTTTTAAATTGTTGAGGGCGGCTGCAGTTAGGCTTTTACCTCTGCCGCCATCTTGTTGTGTCTCTCAAAGTGCCTGCTTTCTAACACTCTCACCACCACCACGTCTAACACTCACTTTTAAGTTGTTTCCTTTCTGTGCTGTCACCTCCCTCTGTTATGTCAGTAAAACTCTGTATCACACAGTAACATGGGCTTTGGGAATGAAGAAGGAAGCTCTATCCAGTACATGAGGGGAAGCGGGGCTGGAGATAAGATGGTAAAAATGAACAAGCCTTAAGAAATCGGTTGCAGGAAGTGACCCTCCCCCCCCCCAAAAAAAAAAACAAACAAAAAACAAAACCCACGATTTCCCTGAAAAATCTAATTCACCTGGGAGTTGCTACAACACGTGGGATAGATGCCAGCATGATTAATTCTGTTATTAAAAATCTGGGCTTATAATTCAAGATTGTTTATAGCAGGATAACTTAAAGTGTCCTGGACCATTAGTACTTTTGAGAGTCTGATCAAACCCATGTCCTCTCTAGCCAGAAAAATGCACATGCACACAAAATTTTAACCATTTTAGCAGGTTCATGTATGGGCTTTAGGCGTCCAAGGAACCTAGGCTGAAATGTACTGGGATTTGATAGTTTCTGACATGACTGTTTTAAGCTGTTTATCAAAACTCAGAATGAACTAGTCAAGTTTCATGTCTCATTTATGTCTCATTTTATGTCTCCATTAACTAGGGAGTGATCTATGAAGAAACATCTTTTCATATCAAATGTTAAGCGCAGGCATACTTTGGAGATATTGCATGTTGGGTTCTAGACCACCATAATAAAGGGAGTAGCACAATAAAGCAAGCCCCAGTCATTTTTCTGGTGGAGGGTCTTGACCTTGTAAAAAAAGAAAAAAATGCAACACCTGTGAAATGCAATAAAGTGGAATGCAATAAAATGAGGTGTGCCTCTACACCAGTGGTTCCCAACCTTTTTTTGGCCATGCCCCACCTAAACATCCCTAAAATTCTGATGCCCCGTGACATATAATTATTTTATTTATTTATTTATTTATTAGTTTTTGAATCAGTCTGTAGTGAGTTTCTTTCTGGGTCACCAGTTCTTTTGAGACCCAATTTCTATGTCAAACAGTTCCTTATGTGTACATGTCAGCAATGATATTTCAGTTCTGGATGGTGGACAAATGGTGGTAATGCAGGTCCAACCCTCTCTGGTTTGGTCCTGGGCAACCTGCAGTGACACACAGCTGCTGACTGCTATTATGGTAAGTTGTCATCAGCGACTTCCATCCCTGGACTGCTTCTCTTCTGTCTCCATGGTTGGAGCAGTCCTGTCAATTCCTCTCTATTGCCGGAATCCACATGGTCTCAGAGTTGTTTTCTGAAAATATACAAACACATTCTCCACCAAAAGTTAATAAAGGAATATTTTCTATAAATTTGACTTGGGACCCTTTTTCATTTTTTGCCTAAATGATTTTTGTCTGGCTTGTTTTGACACCATGTGTGTTTTTCATGGGTGTTTTATTTATTTTTAAAAAAATATATTTTATTGATTTTTTACAGAGAGGAAAAGAGAGGAATAGAGAGTTAGAAACATCGATGAGAGAGAAACATTGATCAGCTGCCTCCTGCCCACCCCCCACTGGGGATGTGCCTTTAACCAAGGTACATGCCCTTGACTGGAACCAAACCTGGGACCCTTCAGTATGAAGACTGACGCTCTATCCACTGAGCCAAACTGGTTTCGACCATATAATTCTTATTATTCAAAAAGTGAACTCCTATTCACATGGAGAAAGCACAAAAGGCCATTAACTTGGTTCATTTTCAAAGAACATGGCATCCATGAAAAAGAAAAAGAAAAAAACGAAAGGACAGTTGAAGTACTGAGAAAGCACTAAAAAATTGTTAAAAAGTAATTTAAAGTGATATGAAAAAGTAGCTAATAAAATTTCAAAACATGTAATAGAGAACTGAAATGCATAAATATATCACAATATATATTTACATACTGCATATGAGGCCCCTAGAACCATAAGAAATGCAAAAAATTCACTGTTAACTCATTCTTGAACTGCCCCCCCCCCCTAAAAATCAAATTGTCCCCCTGTGGGGCCCACGCTGGGAACCACTGCTTTACACAAAACTGACAATAGTAAGATTACTGAAAAGGCAGGGTTATAAGTCAAAGAATAGGACATGTGTTTCACCTGTGATCAGAGACACAGTGTCTACAAGTTTGTAAAGCGTGTCCCTTCTCAGCAACATCTATTTCACCTGGTAACTTGACAGAAATGCAAACATTTGGGCCTCATCAAGATCTACAGCATCAGAAGTTCTGTGGGTGGGGCCCAGAAGTGCTTTCTCAAGCACTCTAGGTGATTCTGAGGCTAAAGTTTGAGAAACACTGCGCTAGCTAACACATGGAAGGAACAGGGGAGCTGGTGCTCAGGTGTCTGGTGGTTGGAACTAAGAGGGCCTGGAGCTTTCCAAGTCATAAGCAATCAAATCGAGATCAGAGGATCTGGTCTGTTTTCTCAGGTACAAGAAGGAAGTAATCCCTAGTCTTCTCTTTTCCAAAGAGTGGGGAACCCGAGGGGCAGGCTTCTGAGCCCTTGGTTACTTACCCAGGTCCACCTGGACTCCGGCGGGCGTTAAAAAGAATTGAAAGAAACGGGGGGAGGGAAGTGAAGAAACGATGAGAGCCCAGGGCCCCAGGTTCCCAGAGCCCCCCAAATATGCAGCTACAGCCCAGATAGGTCCTCCTTAAGGGTCCAAGACACCCAATCCCCACATACCGTCAAAGGATGGATGAACTGCCCGTCACCGACTCCTACTTCCGGCCTCCAGCCAATAGGAACCCAAACTGCCCAGCCAATCAGCGCCAGGGACTTCTTCCGGCGTCGTGCGTGCTGCCCTGGAGACCGGATGGGCGAATCCAAACGCGGAGGGGTGCTGGGTTCGCGAGGCCGGCCGCTCACGCCTAGAGCCCCGCTTCCCTCCGCCACTGTCTACCCCTGCCCAGGGTCGGTGGACTCGTCCGAAGGCGGGGCGCGAGGCCCTTTGGGTTGCCCTAGCCGCCATACTTCCAGCCAACTAGGAACCGAAAACGCTTCAGCCAATCAGTGCCCTGCGCTCTTCCTGGCGTTCTGCGTGCTGCCATGGAGACGGGGTGGACGAATCCAAACGCATAGGGGCGCCGGACGCTCCCGGCCTTCCGCTGCGGCCGCGCGTCCCGCCTTGCTTCATGGCTTCACCCCCCGTTTTGGGCCAGTGGACCCGTCCTAACGGGGGGCGGTGGGAGCCTAGGATTCGAGACCTGCGCGCCGGGGTGAGCCGTCGGGCTGGTCGGTTGCATCTCCCACCGGAGGCCAGGTGAGCGGCAGTTTTAGGGGGCGAAAGCCTGGATTCGGGGCTCCCTCAGCCGACGCGATAGAGACCGTGGGCTGGAGGGGTGCCGCCCACCTACTACTCCCTGTTCTCCCCTCTCCCGCCATCCCCGGGTCCGAAGCCGGACCGAGCGCAGAGCCCGCAGCGAACTCGCTCTGTGAGGCGCTGCGAGGAGGCGCCCTCGTTGAAGTTCTTAGCCCGGCGCCTTGCCGCCTCCGGGGCCATCGGGAAAGGGTGACGCGGCCCGAGGTTCGCCGAGTGGAGCGAGCACCCCGAGGCCGAATTAAAACGGCTTGCGAGGCCCGGGTTCCAGAGTTTTCTGACTGCGGGGGTCTGGAACGGGGCGCCAGGATTTGTTTCCTTCCGGTTCCCAGGTGTTGCTGATGCTGCTCGTCGGGGAGTGGACAGGCGGGGGTGGCTGCGGGGAGGATGCCAGTCGTCACCTGCGTGCCCCTCCCTGGGTCTCGAGCGCCTCATTTGCCTGTAGGTGTGATTTGCTCCGACTTGTGGCGTTTCGGATGATGTCTAGGCGAACCTGGACACGAAACGGGATGGTAAAAGATGCACCACGCTTTTAGAAAACGTGCAAGACCAAGCTGTCTGAGATTGCACACACACTTGGGTGAGGAAAGGATGGAGAAACCCAAGGAAGTATAATAACCGGGAAAGTTAGGGAGAGTGGTTGCTTTTGGGGAGCGGGAGGAGTTGTGATCACTGAGGCTCACGGAGGGATTTCTGGGGTGGCCACCGAGTGCTGTTACTGACCTGGGTAGGTGGTGATGACAGCGCTGAACCTCGTATAATCATTCATTCAGCTCTGTTTTGTGGGATTTTCTGTATTTGTGTTTTATTTTACAACTTAAGAGGTAATTTTTAAAAAATTCATAGTGGGAAGTCTATTGTGAGGCATGCCCTTACCAGAGGTGGGCAAACTTTTTGACTCGAGGGCCACAATGGGCTCTTACACTGGACCAGAGGGCTGGAACAAAAGCAACCTGACCAACCATGCTGGCACTCTCCTCTTGGGCTGCTGGTGAAGGAGCGGAGGGGAGAGCAAGAGAACCCTGCGCTCTTTCGGCTCCACGGGCCGAATCCGCGTAGTTTGCCCACGGCTGCCTTAGACCAGTGGTTCTCAACCGTTCTCATGCTGCAATCCTTTAATACAGCTCCTCATGTTGTGGTGACCCCCAACCATAAAATTATTTTCGTTGCTACTTCATAACTGTAATTTTGCTATTGTTATTAATCGTAATGTAAATATCTGTGTTTTCCGATGGTCTTAGGCCAGCGGGTCGGCAAACTCATTAGTCAACAGAGCCAAACATCAACAATACAACGATTGAAATTTCTTTTGAGAGCCACATTTTTTAGACTTACACTTCTAACGCCACTTCTTCAAAATAGACTCGCCTAGGCCGTGGTGTTTTGTGAAAGAGCCACAGTTTGCCGACCACGGTCTTAGGCTCTACAGCATCTTTATCTGGATGTATCCTCATGTAGCCAATTTATAAACATTTAAGTAAAGTCTCTTTATTTTTGGTTCAATATCTTCATTTTAATAGTTTAATCACTCAGCTGTTGTGGCTCAGTGGTTGAGCGTTGACCTATGAACCAGGTGGGGTTTGCAGGAGGCAGCTGACTGCGATTCTCTCTCATCATTGATGTTTCTATCTCTCATACCTTATGAAATCAATGAAAATATAATAAAAAAATCTTGATTTAGCAAACTTTTCCTTTAAGGGCCATATAGTAAATATTTGAGTGTGTGAGCAGGCCATGTGGTCTTTGTGTTACAACTACTCACCTCTGACATTGTAGCGTGAAAGTGGCCTTAACCAATATATAAATGAATTGGGCATAGCTGTGTTCGAATTAAACTTTATATACAAAAACAGGCAACAGCACTGACCTGTTTGGCTGAGTGGCCTGCGGACTGAAAGGTCCCAGGTTCGATTCCGGTCAAGGGCATGTGCCTTGGTTGCGGGTGCATCTCCAGTGAGTGATGTGCATGAGGCAGCTGATGTTTCTCTCTCATCGATGTTTCTAACTCTCCCTTCCTCTCTGTAAAAAATCAATAAAATATATATATTTTAAAAAGTTTAAAAAAACACTAAACAAACAAACAAACAAACAAAAAACAACAAAAAAACAGGCAACAGGCTGAATTGGCCCAGGAACCAGTAGTTGCTGAGCTCTGACTTCAAATAATATTATTTGTACAATATTTGTGGGTTAGATGGAAATGCTGTCATTTCCGTATTTGTTTATGAAGTATGTTTACATACATTGTTTCATTTGTTCCTCATAATTTGAGGGTGAGTGGGACATATACTGCCCAGGTCATTACACAGATGTGGACAAAATGTGCTTCCCATTGTAGCAAAGGTATCAAGATACATTGCCTGAAATTGTATTCATTTCATGATTTTTTTTTTTGAAACAGCTATCATTTTAATTATTTTTGTTAAGATCTTTAGGAAGTTGAAGATTGGTTTGTGAGTTGTTGTTTCTTTTATTTTTCCCATATCTTTTTTTCATCCTAAAAAAAAGAAAGACACTGCTATTCAAACTTACTTGTAGGTATTGAGTGCCAGGGAATCTTAATGAATTTATAGAATTATTGGACTTACTGACATATTAAATATCTCGGGCTAACTAATCATGCAACTGGCTTGCATTTATGTGCTGTATTTTTGTTTCCCCTTTAGGAGCTAGAGATGCCATCAGGCTGTCTTTCTACCAGGCGTGAGAAGTTGGCCCGGAGATGCAAAACTTCGTCCTGTACGAGGAGATCGGCCGAGGGAGCAGAACGGTCGTCTACAAGGGGCGGCGGAAGGGAACCATCAACTTTGTAGCCGTGTTTTGCACAGACAAGTGCAAAAGGCCTGAAATAACGAATTGGGTAAGTCAAGCGTGTTTCCTTCCCTCTGGCAAAAGATAGCTGGGATCGGGCTGGGTAAGTAGTGTGCCAATAGAAGCCATTGAGCTCACGATGGCCAGTGCCAGGGTTTCAGCCTGGATGGGCGACCCCTGCCTGCTCAGTGCCCCCAGGCCCGACTGATGACTGATGAACATGCCCACCTCATTAACATCCTCAGAGTTTTGTTCGTTTTGGTAAGAGTCGGGGGAAATACAGTCTGAATTAGATCACTTACTTTTAAATGTACGGTGTGATTATGAAGCTTTCCAAAGGATGGACTTCGGGGGAGGGTGACTTGGGTTTGAAATAGCCGTGTCATTTCACAGCCCTGGCTCCTTGGACCAAACCTGACCTTTTTTCCCCCCCTCAACTTTTTTTTTTGTGGTAAAATACACATAACACAAAATTTACCATCTTAACCTTTCCCCCTCTCCCTCCATCACTCAAGGATGTTTTTTTTTTCTGTTGATTTTTAGAGTGGAAGGGAAAGAGGAAGGGAGGAAGGGAGGAGAGGTAGAGAGAGAGAGAGACATCAATGTGAGAGAGACACATCAATTGGTTGCTTCTCAGATGTGTCCCAGCTGGGGTCGGGGGTCAAACCTGGGACCCGGGTACCTGTCTTTGACCAGGGATTGAACCTGAGACCCTTGGTTGCATGGGTAAACACTCTTGATCACTTAGCAACACCAGCCAGGGCTACAGTAGCTCTTTTGATGTATACCTTTTGGCCATTTTCCTATGAATAATATATCTTTTGCAATATTTACCCCAAATACACAGAACTGTATTATACAAGTTTTGAAAAAAATCATTTTTAAGATTGTATGCTTCCATGTGACCATCCTTCATAATCATCATTTTGATGTCCATAAAGAATTCCACCCAGTGAATTCTATTGTTTTCTTACCCATTTCTCGGTTGTATATTTAGGGTTGTTTTTTTAAAAATATCTTTGTATTGATTTCAGAGAGGAAGGGAGGAGAGAGAGATAGAAACATCAGTGATGAGAGAGAATCATTGATTGGCTGCCTCCTGCATGCTCCGTATTGGGGATTGAGTCTGCAACCCTGGCATATGCCCTGACAGGGAATTGAACCGGCGACCTCTTGGTTCCTGGGTCGACGCTCAACCACTGAGCCACACCTGGCTGGGCTATTCAGGTGTTTTTAATAGATGCAAGGGTTTTAAGAACTTTTCTTAAAAAGTCTGAATGTTGTGTATTTTGTAGGTCCGTCTCACCCAAGAAATTAAGCACCATAATATCGTAACCCTTCACGAGTGGTATGAAACCAGCAATCATCTCTGGCTGGTAGTGGAACTCTGCACAGGTAAGCCACATTATGTGGTTTTAAAAAAACGTCAGATGTAGGTTTTGTTATTTTCCTTTCTTCTTTTACAGATACATGTTGATACTGTTGACTATATTAACTTGAAAATCTGTTGTTCAATGGATATTAGGGATGGGTAAGGGCTAAGATATTTGATAAGGGGTAGATTTATAAAATATTCAATTTGGAGTTTACTTTATTCAATTTGGTAACTTTACTTTGGTATAAAATATTACCAAACCACTTATGTGAACATTTAGAGATTTTTTTTGGAGTAATTAATTTACCAAATAACTTTTTTCACTCAATAAAAACAAAGTATTTTAGGCCCACTAGCTATTAATTAGCTTATTACTTTATAATTTTTTTTTTATGAACAGAATAGTCACTCTTTATAAAAACTTAAGCAATGTGGACAAGTACAAGGATGAATCAACAGATAACCACCACCTCGGAGTAATTAGAGATCACATGTTCTAGCTCTTGCTTGATAGACTCTCTAGGACTATCTACAGGGAGAAGGGTGACTAACTACAGAGATGTTATCTGGGCTTTTAGTGCCAGTGTCTTCAGGAAAAAAATGTAACAAGTACCATGGTTAGTGTCCTCCTGTTTGTACACCGAGGAAGACAGAGAGTCATTAAATATTAAGGCACGCTGTAATTATGTCTAGCTTTATGAGTCTTACCTATTGGCACTTGGAATTTATAAAACTGAATCATAGAGTGGTTTTGTAATTTCATTTTCTGAATCTGTAGGGTACTGAGGTCTAAATTACTTCCACAGATGTGCACATGGTTGAGGGGAGCAGGGGACTTTCTCCGTGTTACTTTTTTTTTTTTGCCTCAGTTGCTGTTTTTGGCCCATGATCAGTATAATAACTGTAATTTATGCCTGTGTTTGACTTGGTTCCTCTCCCACCAAGACAAAATAAACAAAACCCAAAACACCTGCTACCTTTGTCACTGTAATTCTGATTGAACTTCTAGATGTCAGCTAAGGTTTCATTGTCTCTGAGTTTGGCTCTTGCTTTAATCTTGACCCTGGAAAAAAAAAGAAGCAAACAAAAAAAACCCCACCTTTGTTTCTGGCACTGAGATGACAGAAATGTGCTGGGACCTCCAAAAGGTATAGAATTCCCCCTGGGCCTGCCTGAGGCCCATTAATTCATCAGGGTTAGATTTTCTAACACTTAAGGAAAGGCACCATCTTTTTTGCTATGCAGTACATTTGCAGAATTCGACCTAACTTTGTACAGGAACCAATGTGACTATACTTTGTGTAATGTCACTTAAGTGCACTGATTGCATTAGTGTTTCCCACAAATATTTGCAGCCATTCCTTTCCCGAGGGAGCTAGAGTGAGACATCACAGCCCCAGGGTGATTATCACTTCCTGCGTCCCACCCACCTCCTCACTGACCAGCCATGCAGACTGAGCTGGCCTGGAGCGAGGACACAGGTTTCTGATAGTCTGATAGGCCGCTTGTCCATGGTGCTCACTCACAGGTGTGCTTCCCCTGCTAGGCTGTCCACGGGTCCCGATTTGATCTTTTTTTTTTTTTTTTTTTCATGCTCAGTGTCTCCCTCCATGGAACCTGCAGGAGGCACCGTGTAATGCTGGAGGGCTAAAATGGCTAATTTTAATCAACTTGCAGGTGGTTCCTTAGAGATGGTCATTGCTCAAGATGAAAACCTCCCAGAAGATGTTGTGAGAGGCTTTGGGATTGACCTGATTACTGGATTGCATCATCTTCATCAACTTGGCATTCTTTTTTGTGACCTTTCTCCTGGGAAGGTAATTCATCAATGTTTTGATTTCCTAATTGCTTGTTCATTGATGGTGCTTTCTCAGCGGTGTTTATTTTTAGATATAATTTTAGGTGTAGAACATCTTGAAATTTTGTGTTACCATCTAAATATATAGAAGGCTAATATGCTAAGTATCCATCTGGACATCACATAGTGACACCTGGCTTCTTTTCCCTAGCGACTAGCCTCCTTATGGTTTCTTTAGCCCAGGAACCCAACTTGCTTTATAGCCAGGTGGAAACATTTTACACTTTAACCAAATGTCTGTGAAGCATTTTCCCTGCCTCATCTCATTTGATCCTCACAGAAGTCCTGGAGTAGGTAGATAGAGACTCATTGGAATCCTATTTTCTTTTCATTAGCCAGGAAACATATTTAGAAAGCTTAGAAACTTGACCCAACTGAAAAGAAATAAGAAATGGTCGACCTTGAAAATGACTTCAGGTGTTCTCACTGTGTAGCATATAGTCAAACACTACTGCAGTTAAATATTTTTCTCTTTGTTCTCCCTGCATGATCTACAACAATAATCTGCTTGGTGTTGATATTACTGCTGTGTTGCTGACAATTACCTGAAAGAGAAGTTGGGGTGCTTGGTTGACACTTCTGTTATGGAGAAAGGGCAAATAGCGATATTAGAATATTTCTTCTAATTAATTTTCTTTTAGTGTGCATGAATTTGTGCACCGGGCCACTAGTTTTTTAATAAAAGGAAACTATATTTTAGCTACCTAGTTAGCTACCCATCGAAGTTATTGTAGAATGCAGAGTTTCCCCTCCTTTCAGAGCTCTGTGAGTGATTATTATTGCTGCTGACCTGTATTGTGAATGGTGAGGTCCATAGCTCTATGAAATAATTCTTAATTCTTTTTTTCTTTGCCATCAATTTCTTTTTTTTAAATATTTTTTTATTAAATTATAATCTGTGTATATATATTACCATTGCCCCCTCTTCCCATACATGCCATCCCTCCCCAGAGTTTTGTGTCCATTGGTTGTGCTTATATGCATGCATACAAGTCTTTTGGTTGATCTCTTATCTCCCCCAGATATCCCTCCCCTCCCCACTGTGATTTGACAGTCTGCTTGTTGCTTTACTGTCTCTATATCTAGCTTTTGGTTCATCAGTTTATAATGCTTAATTCTTTTTTTTAAAAAATATTTTTTTATTGATTTTTCACAGAGAGGAAGAGAGAGGGACAAAGAGAAACATTGATGAGAGAGAAACATCGATCAACTGCCTCCCGCACACCCCCACTGGGGACATGCCCGCAACCAAGGCACATGCCCTTGACAGGAATCGAACCCGGGACCTTTCAGTCCGCAAGCTGATGTTCTACCACTGAGCCAAACCGGTTTTGGCGCTTCATTCTTATAATACACAATTATGATCCATTACTTTAATTTGATAAAGGCATTTTTGGCTATTATGGATCATATATTTTCTTTTTTGGTTACGCTAATCATCCGTAACTAAATGTGCTTCAGTGTAGTTGTTATGAAACCTGCCTAGTTTCCTGGTCACAGTTGACACTGACATTTAGGAGCCCTGTGCCCTGGACAAGTTTCTCTTTCTCTCCTCACCCCCCCCAACTCCTCCTCTCCATCTCCCCCTTAGTGTCTTGTCTCTAATATAAAAATGGGAATTTCAGGGCAAGTGTAAGGCTTACATGTTGAATTTAGGACAAGCGTCTAGGACACTTTTGGTCCCAGTGCCCTCAATCAGGCATCAGTTATTATCTTTAGAAGTACATACTCCTAGTGATTGTATTGATTATGGCTCTGAGTTGCTACTGTCCCTTTGTTAATGTGTACACAATGAAATGGAGAGTTGAATGTTTCCTTGTTAAACATTATTAGAAGCCGTCTGTATGAGAACATAATTAAACCTTTAAAAAAATCTATAAAAATCCTTGTTTGAAATATTCATATACTTGCCTGAAGTCTACAGCCATTTCATTGTGGTTACAGCCCTGAAAGCAGCCATAGGCAGTATATAAACGCACAGGTGTGGCTCGTTTCAATAAAACTTTATTCATGGACATTGACATTTGAATTTTATAAAATTCTCACATGTCAAGAAATATTAATCCTATTGCATTTTTCCCCAAGCCATTTAGAAATATGAAACCACTCTTAGCTCATGCCTGTGCAGAAGCAGGTGCTGGCTGGGATTTGGCCCAGGGCCCGAGGCGTGCCAACCCCGTGTGGGAGTTGTTTAGTGAGGTCTAGTCTCAGCTGGTTACAATCTGGGACGTTCAGGCTGACTTGTAATGTAACTTTTATTCCAGAACCGGGGTCGGCAGAGACTGGGCAGAATGCCTGTTCCCGTAAAGGGAAGTTTTATGGGAACTTAGCCTCACCCTTTTAGTTCTGTATTGTTGGTGGTACAGCGTTGAGTAATCGGGACAAAGATCTTACGGCTTGCAAAGTCTGAAAGATTTACTAGCTTAAAAAAAAAAAATTGCTGACCCCTCCCACTGGTTCTCAAAGTGTGTTCTTGGACCCACCGAGACCTGTTGAATCAGAAACTCTGGGAATAGGGGCTAGTAGCTCCTCTTAAATCTCCCAGAAGCTTCTGGTGCTCAAACACGGTTAAAAGTCACTGGGGACTTTTAACAGACATCCTTAGTATTTCTGATTAGAAGCTAAGGACAAACTTTGTATTGTTTTTAAAAACAAAAAGCCAGCTGTCTCGTTGCAGCTTCCCATAAGTATTTTTAGTGGCTGTGGAGAAAAAATTAAAAGTAACAGGACACTGGTTCCTGGCGTGGTCCCAACACTCCACAGATACCTTCTAGTCGCCATTTATGTTAGAGACGTGAGGACTTAGCACATGCCGGTCACTACCCACAGTCCTTTGCACACATAACCGTGGTCTGCAGAGTTACATATACTTTTTTCATTTTATAGGAGGAGAGAGTGAGGTTTAGAAAGGCTAAGTTCTCCAGGTCAGATTGCCTGAAGTTAGGTGTCTGACTTCAGAACCTCAGTCTTAACCAGACGTTCTGTAAACAGCACCTGACAGGTGTGCGTTCTGCTGCTCCCGCAGCTGTCAGGATTGGAGCGTGCAGATTGTTCTATATACACTGCCCTTTAGGGCCCGAGGTTTCCCTCTGTGGTTATTGATGTGTTCATCATATACATCGGAGAACGAACAGCTTAATATTTGATTCCATTATTATTAAAATGTTGGATTTATTTTTCTTAAGCTTCTTAAAACATTTTTTTTTCTAATATATTTTTATTGATTTCAGAGGAAGGGAGAGGGAGAAATATCAATGATGAGAGAGAAGCATTGATTGGCTGCCTCCTGCACGCCCCCTACTGGGGATCCAGTCCACAACTTGGGCATGTGCCCTTGACCGGAATCGAACCTGCGATTCTTCGGTCCGCAGGTGGATGCTCTATCCCCTGAGCCAAATCAGCCAGGGCTCTTTAGCTTCTTCTTCTTCTTAAAAAAAAAAAAAAAAAAGTATATATATATATATATATATATATATATATATATATATATATATATATATATATATATACACACACACACACACACACACACATTTAATTTTCTAAGTTGTGATGAAGCAAGAAATGCTTCGAAGTGCTTTAGTGAGAGTATGCGGTGCTGATGGAAGGGTAATTGAGTCAGGTGCTGACCATGTCCCTTTTTAACCTGTATAGATACTCTTGGAAGGGCCCGGCACGCTGAAGTTTAGTAATTTTTGCCTGGCAAAAGTGGAAGGTGAGAACTTGGAAGATTTCTTTGCTTTGGCGGCGACGGAAGAAGGAGGAGGTGATACTGGGGAAAACGTACTGAAGAAAAATATGAAAAGTAGAATCCGAGGTATGTGGAGAGTTTTAGATCCTAACTCTAGTTGTGGGCCACCTGAGTCATGTTAGGGGATAACGCTGACCTTTTGTTTAAAGAATGGAGGGAAATAGTAATGGCGAGAAGAAGTCTGGATACAGGGATGGTCTTGTTGACGGCCTAAAGTAGTGGTCGGCAAACTGCGGTTTGAGAACCACATGCGGCTCTTGGGCCCCTTGAGTGTGGCTCTTCCACAAAATACCACGTGCGGGTGCCCACGTACAGTGCGATTAGAACTTCGTGGTCCATGCGCAGAAGTCGGTTTCGGCCTGGACGAGTCTATTTTGAAGAAGTGGCATTAGAAGAAGTTTAAGTTGAAAAAAATGTGGCTCTCAAAAGAAATTTCAATTGTAGTCCTGTTGCTATTTGGCTCTGTTGACTAAGAAGTTTGCCGAGCACTGGCATCAAGTTTTCCATACGGATCTAATACAGTGCAGGGCACCAGAACCCCTGACAGCCGGGCCTGACCCTCACCTCTACATGCCACTGACCACACGTCAGGCCGTAAGCAGCCGGGGTTTTTGTCACTGCTGGCCGTGTCCTCAGCACTTGGCACAGGGCTTGGCACACGCTGGTGGCTCAGTAGTTATTCCACATCGCTGAGCAGCTGATATTTGCAATTAAGGAAGGTTTTTAGGGGTTCACTCCTGGGCGGTGGTGTTGACAGTGAGCTGCGTCCCGGGGTGCTGGCTGTACTTGAGCCAGTGCGCAGTGCTGGGTGCTGCCTCTGCCTGGCGACTGAGGGGCGTCTTTGGGTGTCTGAGCATCAGCCCTCGGCTGACGTGGGCTGCGCTGTGGTCTGCATGAGAAATAAACTGCTGTAAATTCAGGGGGAATGTGGGGTGTTATTGCTGTGGAACTTAACACATCCTGCCCCAGCTATTCTAACCAGAGCTGCTTTTCTTTGGACTATTTAAATGGTTAATTAAAAAATATATATTTTATTGATTTTTTACAGAGAGGAAGGGAGAGGGATAGAGAGTTAGAAGCATCAATGAGAGAGAAACATTGATCAGCTGCCTCCTGCACACCCCTTATTGGGGATATGCCCGGAACCAATGTACATGCCCTTGACTGGAATCGAACCTGGGACCTTTCAGTCTGCAGACCGACGCTCTATCCACTGAGCCAAACCGGTTTTGGCTAAATGGTTAATTTAAAAGAGAATAACTATGCCTATAGGTGCCACACCTCTGACTTAGATGGGCTTTTGAAATAACTCTGTTTATATTTTTACTTTTCCTGCTAACATGGAACCTTAACATTAGGAAACCAAAAATGTGAAATGCACATGAAGTTTTGTTCATATGCATATCCTCCTCCGCATTTTTCCCTCCTCAGGTCTCTCGCAGGCGGGTTTGTGTTGAGAACAAGACAAACGCCTAACGAGGTTGCTGATTGTCCTTTCTCTTTAGGGTCGCTCACATACACGGCGCCTGAGGTCGTGAAGGGTGCCGACTTCTCCGTCGCCAGCGACCTCTGGTCTCTGGGCTGTCTGCTGTATGAGATGTTTGCAGGTGATTACTGTCCGCCATAGCTGGATAAACACAGAGGTGCAATCTGTGGTTTGTAAATGTTTCACCTATGAGATGTGGAAAGGCTGGCTCTTTTAACCTAATATTGTAAAAATATATTTTTTATTGACTTCAGAGAGGAAGGGAGAGAGAGATAAACACATTAAATGATGAGAGGGAATCATCGATTGGCTGCTTCCGGTACGTCCCCCGCTGGGGATGGAGCCCATAACCCGGGCATGTGCCCTGACTGAGCATTGAACCATGACCTCCTGGTTCATAGGTCGATGTTCAACCACTGAGCCACACCAGCTGGACAAAAGGCTGGTTTTCTAATTTCTGTCTATACCTGTTTGGCTGGAGTGCTTGGAGTCGAGACATATTCAGGTCCCTAGGACCTTTTTGACATACAGATATTTTTCCTCATAATCTGGAGTGTTGAAATGTGTCTAACTATTAAAGAGCTGTGCTTATTAGTAGAAATTCTTGCAAAGTGACCTGTGCCTGAATTATTCCCATGTGTCCAGTAGCCCACGTAAACCGTGGGTGCTGGTAGGTGCCAGATGTGAATTTGTATGTTGGTTGGGGTGACAGATTTTGAATTATAGAAATATAAATATACATAGTGTGCCTGGTATATACTAGACATTCATTAATTAGTTATTGCTAGATAAACATTTGTAAGTTGTGTAATGTTGAACTATGTGCAGTTGGTGGGTTTTTTTAGAATTATTGGTGATGACAAATGTATTTAATTGACAAGTTTCCATGTAATTTCAGGAAAACCTCCATTCTCCTCAGAAAGTGTTTCAGAACTAATTGAAAAGATTATCCATAAAGATGCTTCGCCACCTATTCCGAAAGGTAAGATTTTTTGTTACAAATGCAGTTAGTTTACACTTTACACTGACTACAGGAGCACTTTTGTTGTCTGTTTTTGTCGACTCATGACCTCTCAATTTACATTTTATAAATGTTCCCTAATTGATATTTTTAGAAATGTTAGCATTCCCTTTGCCATTTTGTTGTTTTTGATTTTTTTTAAGATATTGAAATAGAAAATTAGTGTTTCCCTCACTTAAAATCATGAATTAATTTGCCCTTCTATATCTAGAGATGTCTGGTTTACAGATTGAGAAGTCAGACTTTTATTTACTTTTTTGTCTCTGTGTCGTTTACCTAATTTGGATTCATCTCCGTTGTGGTTATCCCTGGTTAGTGTTTGCATAGTAACGAATCGGGCGTTCTCAGCCCTTGTCTTGATGATCAGAATGCTGCCCTGACAAGTTGGTAAAGCCTTCGGAAGGAGATATAGATTGTATTTTAAGTGTTGGGATTTTAATCACGCAAATTGTGATTAATATAACCATCTACTGTTAACCATTTTAGGAAAAGGAAAGAAAAACAAAAGCAGGCCCAATAATAAAGCACTTTGTGCCACCAGAAAAGTGACTCTTAAGCCACATAAATGAAAACAGGACTTTACAAAAAATAATATTGAGGGTTTTTAAGAGAGAAAAAAATCTGAAGTCATTTATGGAAGAAATAGGAATGTGGGATATTTTCAATTTTTCAAGAATCACCGCTAGGTGAAAAAAAACAAAACTCTTGATATTTTGAGAATAGTCTATATTTCTTGAAACCAAATGCTGCATTTTTTTTTCTTTCATTAACTTCATCTTATTTTTTGTAGAAATCAGTCATTCGTATTTCTTCTGATGACTTGTCAATACAATATTATTGTTTTCTCCTATAAGTTATTATGCAGGGAAGGAACCTGGAAATGAGATGCCAAAGGTCTGGTCAGGTAGCACTGGTGGCCCACGCTCACTTAAGTCATGGTCCTTCATCAGACGGTGGCCAGAGTGCCTGACAGTGCCGCGCGGTGTCTTTGGCCATTGTCTTCATGGCTTCTTATTTTAACCATTAATGCTTATTATTTTCCTGCTAAAAATAAAGAAAAGAGGAATTACAGGTATTCTAATCCATAGTATATTAAAGCAAAATTAGTCAAATTAATAATAACGCCCCAGAAAATGGGGCATAATTACTAGTGGAAGACAAGGGTATGAGTTTGTCAGGCCGGTAATCCTTCCTGGGGTTAGACAAGTAATTTTAGAGGTTGGTCAGAACTTAGTTTTCTGTAGTATAGGAAAAAATATTTAAGAAAAATTTATGCCCCTCTCCCCTCTATTTAAATGGAAGTTTAATTGTTATTAGTAGACTCAGGGTTCTCTTTAAAATAATTTATGTGCTGAAAATACCATGACTTTAAATGCTGATATAGGGTAAGCATTCATCTCCTTATCACTTTTTTCCCCCTCCTTTTTGGGACTTAATTTGTGTGCAGATCCTTCTCTTCCTAAAGCGTCTCCAGATTTTATGAATTTGCTGGATGGTTTGCTTCAAAAGGATCCTCAGAAAAGGTCTGTATGGATGATACCGTAATGTGACCGACGAGTGGGATCTGTTTTGTCTCCATGCACTTCTGAAATAGCACTGTCCTAATACACACGGAGGGGTCCAAACTGCTTTTTAAAAAAGGAAATTTGAGTTTACACCGAGGGTTTTTCTTTGCCCGTGTTTTTAATGATGAGGAATTTTAAGTCATTTTCTCTCTTAATGTATTCAGCAGTTGCCTAATAGCTTGATATTTCCACCTATTTATATCTTTGTATTGTATGCTTTTTTGTGTAAATGGGACCACCCTATAAGCTACTTTTCTCTCTCTGTATCTGCTTAGTCATTTTTAAAAAAATATACACTGAGTGGCCAGATTATTATGATCTCTGAACTCATAATAATCTGGCCATTCAGAAAGAGAAAGAGAGAGAGAGAGAGAGAGAGAGAGAGAGAGAGAGAATTCGTGCATATTAAAAGGGAATTCATTAAAGGAAGTATTTTAATATTGCCCTTTCTCTATAATAAAAGTGTCAGAGATGAAAGAAAATTAGTAAAATGTAAATGAAAATCTCTCTCCTGTTAGAGTCTGGTGTGCACCATGGATCTCTGAGCCAAGTCCCTGCCCACCTGTGTGTGTCTCAAAATCACACGAGACCCAGCCCCAGCCAGCCCCACTCTCGTCAATCTCTGCAGGGCAGGGGGATCAGCCTCAGGTCTCCCATCAAGTCCCGCCAGATGGGGGGCACAGCCTCAGGTCCTGGCCCTAGCATGATGGTGTGACGACCATTTGCATATTAGCTCTTTATTATATAGGATATATATATATATGTATAGGATACATATATATATATGTATATATACATACATATATATATATGGCATATATATGACACACACACACACATATATATATATATGTATATGTATGTATGTATGTATATATATATATGGCCCAGTGCATGAATTTGTGCATGGGGTCTGGCCAATCTGGCCAGGGGGAGGAGACATGTGCAGTTGACTGGCCTGCCTGCTGGTCAAACTCCTGGTTGAGGGGACAATTTGCATATTAGCCTTTTATTATTATAGGATATACACTGAGTGGCCAGATTATTATGCGTTCAGAGATCATAATAATCTGGTCACTCAGGGTATATTTTATTGATTTCAAGAGAGGAAAGGAGAGAGAGAAACATCAGTGATGAGAGAGAAGCATTGATTGGCTGCCTCCTGCACACCCCCTACTGGGGATCAAGTCTGCAATCTGGGCATGTGCTCTGACCTGGAATCAAACCATGACCTTCTGAGTCATAGGTCGACGCTCAACCACTGAGTCACACCGGCTGGGCTATATCTGCTTAGTTAGTCCTTTTGACTGGCTGCCTGTGTACATGATCACCTGTCCTGGAAGTAAGCACTGAGTGTGACTTAGAGCACCATGCACACTGCTACAGGAAATAGCCTTTGACTATGTCTTGTTGTTCACTTGGGCGGTTCTCTCTTCTGGATAAATGCTGGCCAAACGCTAAGAGCATTAAAAAGTTTGATACGTTTGCTGCATTGGGGGAGCATGTGCGAAATTGTTTCCACTCTCAGCAACACTAGGAGGCTTTTAACCCACCAGTGACCTGCCACGGCCTTTGCTGATCTCACACACTTTTGCCAATCTATGGATGGAAAAGAAATTCCATTTTACTGGCAACTTTATCTCTCCATGAGTGAATTTTAAGAGTATATATAGTTGTAAATCCTTTATCATTAGTGTTTTAATTTTGATCAAAGTAGTTTCCACTTCATTTCAGAAATGTTGGATGATTAAATTAATTAAATAGAAGCTATTTTCTTCTTTTGTTTTAAAAATTTCAGTCAGGTTTGACCTTTCTGAGTCTGATGAGTATGCCTGGAGGTAAAATAATATATTAGTAGTAAAACTTAATGCTTTGAGAGTGAGTCTGGGTGTTAGCTTTAGCCAAAAGTTACTCTAATGCGGGTGACAACAGTTAATGTAGCTAGACAACATTTTGGCACCTAAACAGAGATGTGACTGTATATAGTCATGAAGTTGATATTCTTGTTTATTTTTGAATGAAGCTATAAGAGTGAAGTTCCACAAATGAAATGTGTAAAACAGGCAGGGCACCCTAGAAAAATCCAGTCTCTCTTAGGGCAGAAGTATATAGGTTGGTAATATGTGATCTATTTACTTTACATTTTTAAATTATTGATAGATTTCTTCATTGACTGTTTTGAGAACCCAAAGTGTTTTCATCAAGCTGCCTGGATACGAACCCTGAGACTACTTAGTTGTCAGACTCTCATTCTGTACCATTTAAGGCTTCTGGATTATTTCTGAATTATCGGTTGCTGTTTAAGAGAATTTAATTGCATACTGAAATGAAAGAGTAAAGTATCGCGCGATCTCAGAGGTCCGTTTACATGGAGATATTTATAAATGATAAAAATCTGATTCCTATAACTGGGACATGTCCTGGGACTTGTCCCTGGAAATCATATTAACAGAATTTTAACATTTGTGTTTTATAAGATTAACTTGGGCAGGCCTGCTGCAGCATCCGTTCTGGAAGGATGCTTTTGCCAGAAATGACCAGGACTCAAGCCCCGAGGACTTCAGCATCAGGTAGGATCAGCTTATTTTTGTGTGGGGGGCATGGCTGCTAAACAGGCCTATGCATTACTGTTCTAATGAGGCGGCATCAGTGACAGGAGTTTCTGCTTTCAGAGTAGAGAAATCAAGCATCAGTTTAAGGGTTATTTAGAGTCTCGTCATGACAGTTTTGTGTTCTTGATTTTTCGGATTTTCCCATCAGTTGTTTAAACTCAAGTTGCTAATTTAGTATGGTAGCTATTAGTTCTGTTTACCAACTACAAGTGGCTTCCCATCTTGCAAGCACGGGGTAGGATCTCATTCCCCCCTTTCAGTCAGGTATAGCCATGTGACTAGCTTTGGCCAATGGAACGTGAGCAGAAGTGACATGTGTTACTTCTGGATAGAAACTTGAAAGCCATTGTGTGATTTGCTGTGCTTCTCCTGGCGAGTTAATTGGGGATAAAAATGTCAAAGCGGAGTTGCTGTCAGGCTGGGTCTTTAGTGCCCACAGTGAGCATGTCTTTCCCAGCAGCCTGCATGTCTGTGCGCGAGGAAGAGACACAGTTACGAGATTCTGAGCCACTGGCATTTGAGGGGCTCTGTGTCACCACAGCATAACCTAGCTCATCTTGACTAATATACTTTGTTTTTATTATAAAAACCTTATTAGCCCAGGACTCTTACAAAATGGATGATATTTGGAAAAGAACAGGTGAGAAGTAGCTGAATAAAAGTTCTGGTCATTGACTTTTCCCCCTCCTTACCTCATTGTGATAAATGGTTGTCTGAGCCTAAATTTCAATCTTGGCAAGTTCATTGTATTGGATAGAGGAGTCTGAATTCATTTGGAGTCTTTCCCAAACTTGAGTTTCTCTGATCCGGTGAGCTTCAGTTATGCTCTCACTATTGTGTTAGGTTCTACAGAAAATTGGGCTGTGGTCCATTGTGTCACCAAGTCACAGAATCCCCCCCCCCCCACCTTAGTTTGTCATCTTCCTTTGTAACCTCTTTGCCTTTTATTTCTCTTTTCTGCCTCATTGCCCTTGCTAGGACTTTTTCCCATTAAGATATTGAATCAGGAGCGATAGAAATGAACATCTTGGCTTCTCTTGTAGGATGAAAGCTCCTTTCCCGTTAAGCACGATGAGGTGGAGGTTTCTGTAGCTGCCCTTCTTCAGTTTGAATGAACGTTGAGTTTTATTGAATGCCTTTGTGTATTAGGTAATGTGACCATGTGGTTTTTCTTCTTTCGAGTCTCATTATGGACTCTTTTCATATATTCAAATATTGAACCAGCCTTGCATTCCCACAGTAAAGTTATTGTGTATTCTAGTTTTTGTCTTGCTGGATGTGCTTGTGGACAAGTGGGGGGAGGACAGTGAGAGAGGTTGAGAAAGAGAGCGGAGCCCTGGGGTTTGCCCCACCTTCTTGAGACCATAGCTTTTTGGTCAGAGCAGAGGATGACCCTCTGTGACTTGTAGGCACTGGCAGATGCTGCTGCTGTTCCCAACCAGCTGCTGCAGGCTCACCCGGGGGCCGGGCAGGACAGAACGTAAAAAGAAAAATAAAACCTAGGGGATTTCCCTGCTCTGACCCAAGAGGCCCCTTTCCTGTCCTTGGGACAGAAACAGAAGGCTTCTCTCCGCTTCCTCTGTCCCCTCGCTGCCTCCGAGCCTAGGCTGGACAGCACTGGGAGGGGAAGATAGAGGGAAACTCAGGCTGGGTCATGGCTACTTGGAGTTCTGGCTTCCGTCCCCAGCCAGCCTGCCGCTGCCATTTATTTTCCTGGGATGAGGCGTATAGGCTTCTCACACACAGCCCGCCGCAGTGGTGCTTTTTCGCTCCTCGATGAAAAGCACTCCTCTCCTCACTCCATTGCTTTGCCGGATGTCCTGTGGCATTTAGTTATCATCTCCAACCTCTTGTTCTACACAGAAAGCTGTGTAGAAAGCTCAAAGTCTGATTGTGTTGACTTTCTCCTGTTGAGCAGCAGAAACACGATGGAATGTTCCGGGTCACCAGATGCCAAGGAGCTTGTGGGGAGCCCTCCGAGCGGACAAGCCAGAGGGGAGAGGAGTGGTCCGCAGCCGGGCAGCTCTCTGCGACTAGGTGGGCTTTCCTGTGAGCCTGTGCGTGTGCCGCTGAGAATGCTGTCTCCCAGAGTTCCCTCTACTTTTGTATTCTCTCTCTCTCTAAGTCCTTTATGGCTAATGTCCTCCTTTCCTGCCGCAGAAAATCCAGCTGAGTTGCGGCCTAAGAATACTCTTGGGGGTCAACTGAACGAGTCCATGTTCCTTCTCAGGTAGGTAAAGTGACAGAGCAGCGAGGGGTCCCCGGCCGGGGGATGAAAGCACATCTTATTATAGCATCTGTTGTCCTGGATTTTAAAAAAACAAACTTTGTATACTCCCTGGCATTTCCTGTGAGCTAAGTCAGTTCTTGTTTAATGAATGAATAAACATATAAGGAAGTGAAAGAGAAACGAGAATCCTGATATTTGGGGATTTGAAGGAATGTGCTGAAGAAGACCCGGGTGATCTGAGTGAATTTCTTAAAATGTGAAAAAACTCAAACTCAGAGACTCAGGGGGAATGGAGTGGCCCGTCGGGAGCACGGAGGCCACTGACAGGTGTGGGGGGAGGAGTCACAAGTGGGTGTGGGTTTCATGTGACTCGTCACGCGGTAGGCACCAAGACACCTTTCCATAGTGAACACTTTCTGAAATAAAATGGTGAATATTCGTCCTTTGTGGAATGTCTGATTTATTTTATTACCTTAATCCTGCTTACACTAGCAGACATTTAAAGAAGAATAAAATCACTGTTGTAAGGTTCCCAGTAAAAACAGGAAATACTGCGTAGAGCACAGAACCTGTAAACAAAAGAAACAAATTAGCCAGGGAATTACTTTAAAAAGTTATAAAAATCACAGTCCTGTAACCATCGATAAGATTAAGTGATTTTTTATATGATGAGACCACAAAGAATGAACATATTCTGCCCTTTTTCAGGAGACCTGTTTTTATTCCCCCCGCAGACAGTAGACGGAGGGCCAGGTTTCTGACGTGTGACTGATGTCCCTGGTGTGTGTGTGTTTCAGTTCGCGTCCTACGCCCAGAACCAGCACCGCCGTGGGCCCGAGTCCTGGTGAGGATGCCACCCCCAGATCCCCGCAGAAGGCGCCTCCTCTGACCAAGGTGAGCAGCCATGGATTGTTGTTTTGGTTACATGAGATATAGAGATTTTAAAGAATAATTGCAAGTTGGCTTCCGAACTATGTTCGTGATTATAAAATTTACAATTAAGTCATTTCCTTATCATTGGCTTTTCTAGTAAGCACACTTAAGAGAAAGGTGCTTTATAGTTTATTTTTCTTATTTATTTATTTATAATATATTTTTAATTGATTTTTTACAGAGAGGAAGAGAGAGGGATAGAGAGTTAGAAACATTGATGAGAGAGAATCATCAATCAGCTGCCTCTTGCACACCCCTCACTGGGGATGTGCCCGCAACCAAGGTACATGCCCTTGACTGGAATCGAACCTGGGACCTTTCAGTCCGTAAGCCGACGCTCTGTCCACTGAGCCAAACCAGTTTTGGCTCTTTTTTTTTTTTAAATAACAGCTTCATTGAGCTATCATTGACATGCCACATAATTCACCCATTTAACTCACCCACACGAAAAATCAAAGGAGACCCCCTGTCAGTGTTTTGAGTGTCAGTTGAGGTACATTATCGATGACCTCGCTCAGCGTCTTATTGGTTCAGGCTGTTAAAGCTGTCCGTCAGGCACAGACACCGAGTCCAATTTCTGCTCTCGTTTCAGAGCGCAGGCGCGCACCTGAGTCAGCAGGACATGGAGTCCCAGATGCGGGAGCTCACCTACACGGACGCAGACCTCGCCGTCACGCCGATTATCGACAACCCGAAGGTGCGGAGAGGCCCCCGCCCCCCTGGGGCTGGGTCTTCCAGGTCCCTGAGGCCTGAAGTCTGGGTGACGCTTTCTTTTCTGTTCCTCTTGTCGTCAGTCCACTTTGATTTCTTTCGAGCCACACACATGTCTGCACGCCTCCCTCCTGCGTGTCTGTAACCTTCCCCTCTTCCTGCCTGGCGGTGTTCTCCTGCCCCGAGCCCACCCTGCCTCCCACCAGCCCAGCGGGCACCGGAGTGGCTGCTGACTCCGACCTCAGACCTGAGACCTCGAGTCCTTCCTTTCTCAACACCTGCCTACGTGGGTCACTGCAGATGGTCTAGTTCCCTGGTCGGCAAACTGCGGCTCGAGAGCCACATGTGGCTCTTTGGCCCCTTGAGTGTGGCTTTCCCACAAAATACCACGGCCTGGTCGAGTCTATGTTGAAGAAGTGGCGTTAGAAGAAGTTTAAGTTGAAAAAATTTGGCTCTCAAAAGGAATTTCAATCGTTGTCCTGTTGACATTTGGCTCTGTGGACTAATGAGTTTGCCGACCGGTGTTACGAAGGCAGGTGGCAGTGACAGCCGCTCACCTGGTGTGGCTGGGTGGGCCGATCCCGGGACCACCCCTCTCATAGGTTATCCGGACGCAGGTGGCCTGTGGCAGACCCTGGGAGCTTGGCGGCTCTGGCTCACTTCTCCCCCAGGGATTCTTGTTGCTTCGTGTCTTCATGAAAGTAGCGCTCTGTTCCTAGGGCTGAGTGCTTTCCATGGGAAAAAAAAAAAGTCATTTCTCAGTCCCTTTTTTTTCTGTTGACGCCCAGGCTCCAGCACATTCCTCCACCATCTATTCCGTATGGGAATTTTTGAAAATGTCTTTTTCTGTGTAAATCTGTGTCGGCTTCCTCTCATCTCCTGGGGGCACATTGCTGTAGATTAGAGTAAATGGGTTCTCGAATGCGTGCGTACCGGTATTTGCTACGATGACACCATTTAAAGTAGATCACCCAGAGCTCTTCTCAACAGAGAGACTTCCTTTTCTGAGTTTAGGTATCTGGCAGAGTAGCTGGATATTATGCCAAACTTAATGGGTAACGGGGCATTTTCCCAGGGGACCTTCTAGAACAGTATGTGAATTTTTTACAACCAAATTCTCTCTATTTTTTATTTTATTTCATCTTATAACCACGTTTAGTTGTTTCTGGGAAATGTTAGCTGTTTTTAAAACATTCTTATTATAGGTTTTTATTTTGAACTGATTTTAGACTTCTAGAAAAACGTTAAAAAATATTAGAGTTCCTTCCTATGTACCTTTTCCGCATGTTAACGTCCTGCAGGACCACGGGGTCAGCAGACCCAGCGAGTTAACATCAGCACCGTGCCCACAACATCACAATGTTGCCCACTGTGACCCTGATGCCCCTTTTCTGTTCCGGACCCACGTTTCACTTCATGTCTCCTTGGTCTCCTTGTCTTTCCCAGCCCTTCGGTCCTTCCCCAGCCTCTGTTTGTTTTTCATGACCTTGACACTTGGAAGTGGTCACGTGTTTTGTAGAATGTCCCTCCACTTCCCAGTAGGTTTGTCGAAGGCTTTCTCTTGATGAGAATGAGGTTGTCTATTTCTGGCAAGGATACTACCAGCCAAGGCCTTAAAAACGCACCATGGGTTTTGGAGAAGTCTGACACAGAAATGTGACGGGTGAGTATTTAATTAAAAGTCTCCAGAGGAAGGACTGCAGCTGCTCCGGACTCACGCCCGTTCCTGTTGAGGCTGCCGCCGCTTCCCGGAGCGGTGTGGTCTTGAATTCAACCTTCAAGTCCCGGCCGTTCATGAGACCTCAGTCCACTTCCGACCTCTTCATAAATGCGGTCCTGACCGCATCAGCCTGAGGGCTTGCTGCCCTCCCTGATGCTTAAAAACACTCCTCTCCTGAGATGTCTTGTCTGTGATTATGTCCTGCCTCATCAGCATTGTTATTTAAGTTTTTTTGTTGTTTAACAAATGTCTGTCTGTTACCCGAGTGGCAGCTCTGACAACAGGATCACGTCTTCTGTGTCTGTGTGTCTGTGTGTCCCCCTAACGCCGAGCAGGGGACCTAGTCTGGCAGGTCCCCAGCACGAGTTTTGTTGAGTGATCAAATTTCTCACCTAGAGTGAAGTTAGCTTACTAATAAGCCACAATAGGGCAACTCTTTCGCAAAGCTTTATTTTCCTGTAGGTATCAATCGAAATGATTTTATTTTTATAAATCATCATCCATAGTTGTATATTTTAATTTGAAAGGGCACTGTTGAATTCTTATGGGTGACAAATCTTACAGCATTCTTTTCTGTCTTCACTAATTTATAGTCTGATACAGGTGATAAATCAGGAGCCAATGTCTGTCTCAAAAGGTGTTTTTTTCCCCTCTCTTTGAAATCACAGATCATGAAACAACCACCAATTAAATTCGATCCAAAAGTATTGCATCTGCTGGCATATTCAGGTAGGCTCATAAAGGCTTAGACACTTTGCAGACAGAAATTTAATAGCAAATAAAATATTTTATTCGGGAATAGCTAAATTTCTATTTTCTTGCCAACTGGTTGTTTGCTCGGCAGTGTTATGTAAATTGTAAACAACCTGTAAGCCGTTTGTGCCAGCTTTGGGCCGTACTCCGAAAGTCTGGGCTGCCCTGGACTCCTGTGGGTGGGGGAGTTCCTGAAAGCTGGGCGGGTTTTCCTGTGACATGGGTGGGCCCTTCTGCTGCCTTCCCCTGTGAGCCCATTGAATTCCCAAGGTTTGTGGTGTTGTTGTGGGTGTGGGGGGTTGGAGACCACAATGAAGAATTGAGAGTCCACGCCAGGAAGCCAGGGCAGTTGAGAATGGGGCCATATGGTTCGCTTTTGGAGATGCTTAAAGAAGATGGTTATGTTTCCTTTCATCTACTGCAGTGTTTCCCAAACTTGTGACATATGTGTACCTCTTCTATAATTTTCGTAACACTGAGTACCCTTCGTCAAAAAAAAAAAAAAAAATGGATGTGTTTTAATAACAATCAAAATATATTTATTTTTTTCTTTTTTTGGGTGCATACACAAAATAATAATAAACGAAAAATAAAGTTATTCATAATAAAATATAAATAAAAGTTATATTATAAATAACATTTATTTGCACACTGGGCCATCTCATGCCTCACAAGACTGTTTTGACTTGACACATGAGAATGTAGAATTAGGCGCAGCTAAGCACGGTGCAGTGTATATCCCCACCAAACTCTAGTGCAATGAGTACCCCCACCAAACTCTTCCCGTACCCCTGGGGGTACGTGTACCACACTTTGGGAAACACTGATCTATTGGAAAGTTTGATTTAGGGTGAACATCAGAAATTAAAAAACAAGAAATTTAGAAAGAGGGGGAGGGAGAGGGAGAGAGAAACATCTATGTGAGAGCGAACCATCAATCCGTTGCCTCCTGCATACCACACCCCCTACCGAGGATTGAGCCAGCAACCCAGGCATGCTCCTGACTGGGAATAGAACCAGCAACCTTTCGGTGCATGGGACAACGCCCAACCAACTAGCCAGGGCAGAAATGTTTTTAAACCATAAATTTGGATGTATTTTACTTGATAAAAGCTATTGAACTAGATTTGGAAAAACTTCA
Organism: Vespertilio murinus; assembly: GCA_963924515.1. Taxonomy (NCBI): domain Eukaryota; kingdom Metazoa; phylum Chordata; class Mammalia; order Chiroptera; family Vespertilionidae; genus Vespertilio; species Vespertilio murinus. Next base: position 6,797,677 of record OZ004715.1, on the reverse strand, counting down.
TCATAACTAGACTAGAATCTCTGATTTGAAATCAAATCAAAGTAAATAAAAACATAAAATGTAGTCAAATTTGAATAAGCCAGGCCAAGTAGAACCACTGTTTATGAAAACATAGAGGGTTATTATCAAAATATTATTCCTTCCCCTTTGCCTTTTACTCTGAGTTATTCTGGGAAATGACTGTTGCAGATTGTTTGTCTGCTCAGCCGTGCTCACTGTGGATGCGTCTCTTTCCTAGTTGGGCCTCGTGTTTGCATAGGGACCTGGGGGAAGGATCCCTGGTGACGTTAGCTGTCGTATCCGCCTTTGGATATTGAATAGTAATTTCACTGGAACCTTTCAACAGCTGTAAAATGTTTGGCTTTTCCAATATTTTAAGGCTAGATTGCTTTATTTACAGAAAGACGCTTTGTCATAATACAATCTTACTTAACTTTGCATTTTGTTAGATTCTCATTTGCAGGATAATTCTCCCTTAGCATCTCATTTTCCCCCAGCATCGTTACAGAAGTCTCCAGTGGAAGAGAACGAAATGAGCATAAAAGAGTAAATGAGGGTAGGGTCAGCTTTGGCGTAGTTTTGATTTTGACGTTGTGAAGTCACGACTCTTGTCCTCAGCTATCGAAGTCCTGTTCCATTTTGTTTCTCCCGAGATATTTTCGGCGGTGCTTTTTCACGAGACCCACTGTCAATCTCTCCTTTCCTCTCCAGTGGAGAAGTTGGTGTCGCTGAAAGACCAGGATTGGAATGGCTTTCTGCAACAAGTGTGCTCACAGATCGACTGCCCCGAGAAGACCATGGCCGCCTCCCGGGCCAAGCTGCACCTCCTGGGCTATCTGTGCGTGGTGGCCGGTCAGAGGGAGGTGGCCACCAGGCTCCTGCATTCCCCCCTGGTAGGTGGTTACGTCGTGACACCAAGACTCCTCACGTGGTCCTCGCAGCATGCCTTCTGCATGTCACTCATGTGTATCTACAGAGATTAAAACGAGAGCTGAATTATTAATTTGTTCCAATTACAATGGAAAAGGGATTTATCAAGATGATAGGTTTGTCAAAATTATCCTCTGTTTCTTCCTAAAGTCTAAAAGCAGTTGCATAGACAGTGATTTTTGAACTTCTTTTGCTAATACTCTGGCTTGCATTTTATGTTGACTTGTAATAATTGTGTGATATTTTTCACATCTGAAATCATAGGACAGAAATCAGTTTGTGGAATGAGCTGCCCCATGGACTAGAGGGTCCTTTATTGGGCCATCTGGTAAACCCCAAGGTTTCTGATCTGACACTGAAGGGTGACATTGAGTCCTATACTTTCCCCTGGTCATGCTATTTCTCGGACTGGCTTGTCATGGGGTGGGGGTGGGGCCCTAGGAGTTGGGCAGAGCTTTGGAAGTCACCCCCAGGGGGAAGTTAAGAGTGTCTGGGCTTTCTTCATAGTGCGGGTCATTGGGAACTGGCTTGAAAATGAAGTCATTTGCTTTCAGGATAGTTTTAAGGTTACTTTTTTGGTACTTGGTATGTGTTTATGGCACATTTAGGGACTATAAGTGGGTATGAGAAACGGAAAGTAGTGTTTAGTTTTTATTTTTATCTTATTCATATCCTCAGTGCTTTTGCATTTTTGTGATTAATTAACTTCTTAGTGCGGCATTCCCACCTCAGTTGTATGCAGGTCTGAGTTTTTCACTGTGCAGTCCCTGTCTGTGCGATTTCGTGAATGAAATGTATGCCTTCATTTTTATCCTAGTTCCACCTGCTAATCCAGCATTTGCGAATATCTCCAAACTGGGATATGTAAGTAACATTTCTATTTTAATAATTGATTCTTCATTATTTTATTAAGTAGGTACAGCATACATGTTTATCAAAAGCACGCTCTAAATACTAAATCACAAAACATTCTCAGTAATGATGACTGAGTCACCGGCGGTTTCTCTGGACATCCCAACAGCAAACGTACAAAGATCTCAAAATAGTCCTTATCCTGATATCATGGCTATAATTCTCGGATGATATCAAACTTCTCTGGAGACATTATTAATTTACTCTTTGAAGTATTCTTTAGCACTTACCCCTGGGCCTAAGGAGTTTTCCCTCGCCACTGTGTCTTTTTTTTTTTTTTTTTTTTTGCCTCTCCTCACCTACCTTCCTTATGGTGTTATTTAAAGTTGAATGGGATTATGATCTGTCAGCTCTTGATGGGAGCATGTGTACTTGCTTATGGAGGCAGCACGCCGTGATGAAAAGCACATCAGCTAACGCAGTAGGAGGCTCTGGGCTCTGGCTGGCAGTGAGACCTGACCAGGTGACGCCCGCTCCCCGAGTCTGTTTCCGGGAGCCTGTGTGGGACTGTGGGATTGCATGGGTTGGAAATTACATCCCATGGAGGCTGATCTGAGTGTGGATCACAGACTTGCCCCCCTGGACACATCTGCTTTAACTGCGGAGTCCCAGTTTCCTCATTTGCAAAGTGGGGATTGTATTTACCTCATAGGTTTTCGGTAGGAGTAAGCTTTGAATGAGGCCAGGCTATGAGACCTTGCACAGTGCCTGGTTCTCAGTGGGGTTAGTGCATTGGGTGTGGAAGTTGTAGTTGTTATCATCAAGCTTGTCTCGTGTCACTGTCAGCAGAAGCCCGTGGGGACAGACAGGGGAAGGGGCTTTGTGGAGGGTGGTCGTGTTGGATAGCAGTCATTCTTCCAGGCTGGCAAAATGTGGGGCAGCACTAGTGTTCGCAAGAGGCTTTTTTGGATAATTATTCCTATACATTGTCTAATGTTACTCTCCCAAGGTAAGGTCTGGCATTACAAAATAGGGTTTTTAGGTAATTTCTGAGCGTGGAAAACGTTGAGATGTGTGCTATGCTCATTAAAAAGAAATCAACAAAACCTAACACTGCAGCTAAAACTTAAATTATATCCTTGAAAGGAGTGCCCCCTGCTGGCTTCTTAAAATAGTCTTAATCCTTTCCAAGTACTGCTTTAAAACTTTTTTTCTATTAAATTTTTTTAAAATTTATCTTTTTTGCTGAAAGTACTATAGATGTCCCCCTTTCTCCTCCATTGATCCCCCTCCCTCCCCAGCCATTTGTGTGTCACCCCCACGCCCAGCCTTCACCCTGGGGTTATGCTGATACACATATAAATTCTTGGTTTAATCTCTCCCCTCCCTTCCCTCTGAGATTGAAGTTTAATTGTTAAACACTTTTTTTTTAAAAAAAAATATATTTTATTGATTTTTTTATAGAGAGGAAGAAAGAGGGATAGAGAGAGAGAGAGAAACATCGATGAGAGAGAATCATCGATTACCTGCCTCTTGCACATCCCCTACTGGGGATGTGCCCGCAACCAAGGTACATGCCATTGACTGGAATCGAACCCGGGACCTTTTAGTCCACAGGTTGATGCTCTATCCACTGAGCCAAACCGGTTTCGGCAACACTTTTAATTTGAGAAAATGGTAGACAAGTCCTCTGCACCCATCGCCTAAGCTGAAAAACAGACCTTTAGCCAAAAACCTCTGTACTCAGAAATAAAAATTACTGCCCTAACCAGGTTGGCTCAGTGGATAGAGCGTTGGCCTGCTGACTGAAGGGTCCCAGATTCAATTCCGGTCAAGGGCATGTATCTTGGTTGCGGGCACATCCTCAGTAGGAGGTGTGCGAGAGGCAGCTGATTGATGTTTTCCTCTCATCGATGTTTCTAACTCTCTATCCCTGTTCCTTCCTCTCTATAAAATATAAATAAAATGTATTTTTAAAAAAGAAATAATTACTACGTCCGTCTCTCTGGCTAAGGCCTTTTGAAATGCGTTCCCCTTTGCTGTGGAAGCACAGCTTGTTCAGCTGCACACGCGGGGGTGCAGCGGGCATGCTTCCAGTCTCCGGCGTGCATTTCTCTGGGCTCGGTAACGGCAGTGCTGGCCCACCCCGTCTCGCCGCCTTATCTCCTGTCAGCGCTCATCCCGCTTAATGGAACTCTCCGGGGGTCCCTTTCCTCAGTCCCGCTCTCCTGTTCAACGACTGTTTTCTCTCCCTTTACAGACGGGCCAAGGTCGCTCACGTGATTGGGTTACTGGCCTCACACACAGCTGAACTTCAAGAACATACGCCTGTTATTGAGGTAATTCTCTTATTACGGAAATGCTATGAATGACAGAAGAGAGTGTCCCCCATTTTGTGAGTTGGGGTCCGCAGATTTCATTGGCCTCCCCTAAGTGTTCTCTGTGGAATTGTCCATGGCTGTAAAGCAGTAACCGCCATGGACCTCGAGGCTCTCCACCAGCTGGACATAGAAACCGTGTTCTGTTATGGAGGGGGACGGCAGACTGTGGGGTTTGCGGGCTCTAGCGTATGTCAGTAAGGAGGAGGCCCGTTCCACAAGGTAAAGGTTCACGTAGATGGAGGTCCCGGGAGTCTGCAGATGGGGACAGAGCCAGGAAGACAGGCCATCGCCAAGGCGGAGCTGGGAGGCTGCCCACTCCCACTGTGGGATCCTTGTGCGTGGACTCCCCGTGACCGGGCCTGGAGACAGCGGGTGCTGCTGCCGTGGGAGTTCTGCAGGTCCGGCAGAGGGCACCGCAGTAACCGGGGCCTGTGGGCACCTGGGTGATGTGCCTGTGGCCTGATCCCCCGGCAACTGCTGGTACCCTGCCTTCCTGCACTGTTCCCTGTAGGACATTTGCTTAAGCGAAGCTCTGGAAAAACCCTTTAGAAAGGCACGGTAGTGTACATTTGGCCATCTGGACAACTGTTCTGAATTAAGCTCACTTTATTGTGAGCTAAGTCCTGTGGGACAATGAGCTGGGTGTTCCCCGTAATGCCATCTTTTACTCAATGGGCTGTAATAATTGAAATAGCCACTAGAGGGCATCCAAACACTGGAAACAAAGTTTCCCAAGTTCAAGAATTTCCCTTTCAACTCCAGGAAGAAGCAGGCTTAGTACCATAGATATATAGCTTTTGTGTCTTCAACTTTTCCTTGTTTTTTTCTCCTCCTCCTCTTCTTCCTCCCCTTTTTCCTCACCCCCCCTCCTCCCCTTCCCCCTTCTTTTATCCTCCATTCTTCTACTTTCTCCTCCTTCTTCCTTTTCCTTCTTTTTTTGAGTTTCCACCATGTGAAATGCTGTTGCATTCCATTGGTGATGAAGACACAGGAGGTGAATGGAAGCCAGCACAGCCTCTCCAGCAAAGTGCAGTCAGCACCTAGCCCGTGATCCCGGGGTGGGGGCCCCGGGAAGCCCCCTGCGAACCTGAGCTCAGTGCTCCTTGGAGAGGTTTCTGTGAAACTCTCAGGTGTCTGTAGACCATTTTTCAGTAAATTATTAATAAACTTCAAGCATGAGATGCATTCTGATTTCTCCAGTAGATACTGTTAGTAGATTCTAAAAATTGGGGTTGAAGATTCTGTAGACCTTTTAACGGTATAAAACCTCATTTCATCATTCTTCTTTGTTTCCCACAGTCCCTAGCAGCAAAGTAACGTGTATTTCAGGCACTTAATGTCAACAGCTTTAATAAATGATTAAAACAATTGTAGGGACATATGCTGGTGGGATTTGTTACAAAGAGGCAGAAGAGATGGGGGGAGTCTGTTGTGCTCTCCTCAGGATGTAGTTTAAACCTTTCATCTCATTCTGTCCTTATTGGCTACATAAGAGTTGAGCATCACCTCTTATATGTATTTAGAACAGCCGTGGGCAAACTACAGCCCTCGGGCCAGATTTGGCCCATTCAGCTGTTCTATCCGGCCCATGGAGCCGAAAGAGCGGAGGGTTCTCTTGCTCTCCCCTCCGCTCCTTCACCAGCAGCCCAAGATGAGAGTGCCAGCATGGTCAGGCTGCTTTTGTTCCGGCCCTCCGGTCCAGTTTAAGAACCCATTGTGCCCCTCGAGTCAAAAAGTTTGCTCACCTCTGATTTAGAAGCATTTATTTATTTATTTATTTTTTTCATGGAAAAATATAGCCTGATTCTTAGGCTTTTCCTACTAGATCACCACGCATTCATTACCCAGCAATCACTGGGGTTCCTGTGTGCAATAATTTTTAGGAAATAGTCCTGGCATTTTGATAACACATTTGTAGCCTCAAGCATGCAGTGGATGTAGTTTAGGAAGTTGATTCTAGAACCCTAAAATTTAGAACTTGATGGAGTAATAGCAGGTGTACTAGTTTGACCCCTTCATTAAATGTTCTCATTATGGAAAATTTCGACGTACATAAAAGTAGAGAACCTGGAAGAATGAGACATCGTTCATTTCCAGCAATTATTAGCACTTTGCCAATTTTATTCGTCTGTCATCTCTTGCCCTCTTCTTTCCCATCTCGTTCCCTCTCCTCTCTATCCTCTCTCTTCCCTCCTCTCCTCTCACTGTGGTATTGGTTTGTTAAAAATCCAGCCAGCCAGTGTGCTCATTGGTTGAGCGTTGACTCATGAACCAGGAGGTCACTGGCTCCATTCCTGGTGAGGGCACATGCCCGGCCTGTGGGCTTAATCTTAGGGGGGCCGGGCAGGTGAGCAAAGGGCGTGTCCTCAGTGCACAAGAAGAGTGAGCAGGGGGTCAGTGGCCCAGGGCACTGAGGGGAAGGTAGTGTAATGTGGTCTGGGAGACTCCGAATCGCAGGGCCTTTGGGAAGCCAGAGGGGGGCAGTGTTCGCAGGAGTGAGGACGCCCCCTCATCTCCCATCAAACGCCACCTGGAGTGAGGGTCCCGGCGGCATTTGCTGCTCCGCAGGACCGCGGGCAGCATGGAGGGACACGGACTCTCACCAGCATCTCAGAGGAGCTGATGTGGCTCTCCTTTGGGCCAAGTTTGGCCCCTCCTCCAGACTCGGTTAATAACCACTGGCCTGTGCTTGCCAGGTATGTGTTGCTGTGGAAGGACTGTGCTCAGCTAGTCAGCTGAGTTTCCGTTCATACTTTTCTTTCCAAAACCTGCAGGGTCTTCATGTGATTGGCAGTTTGTAAACACGGTTCTAAGTGCTGCCCTGAAAGGATGGCCTCTCTTTGTGGGGTCCATGTCCCCCCTTTTCATGGTCATTCCTCAACCCAATGGAGCGCTTGTACCCCTCTACGTCCCCTAGGTAGCTCTGAGTTGGAAGACTGGAAGGTGCCACCTTTCACATCAGACACTCTGACATTTGTTTCTTTTTTTAAATTTTTATTAAATATATTGATTTTAGAGAGATGGGGCGGGGGAGAGAGAGAAACATCGATTTGTTGCTCCACTCATTTATGCATTCATTAGTTGCTTCTTGTATGTGCCCTGAGCGGAGACCGAACCCTAACCAACTGAGCTACTGGGCCGGGGCTGACACTGTGACCATGTCTGGCATGTTCTTAGCCCTGAGCTGAGACCAATGTCATTAATTTTTTTAAAAAAATTAATTTCAGAGACGAAAGGAAAGGGAGAGAGAGATAGAAACATCAACGATGAGATAGAATCAATTATTGGCTGCCTCCTGTACACCCCACCTAGGAGGTCAATCGAGCCCGCAACCCAGGCACGTGCCCTGACCAGGAATCGAACTGTGTTCTTAGGTCAACGCTCAACCACTGAGCCACGCGGGCTGGCCCCAGTGCCATTTATAACCCTCCACACTGTTAGTGCCAGTGAATTTGCCTTTGTGTCTCCCTGCTAAACAGACTTCTTTTCTGGTTAGTTCTTGGACAGCACGAGAAGGAAACGTGTTGAACAGGATGAAACGAGCTGAATAACATTCAGGTCTTTGTGTAGAGCGAAGGGAAGCGTGCTGGCTGCGTGTTATTCAGTCAGGATGCCAAGTGGATATCATTTGGGGCATCGTCATATTTTAATAACTTTTGCATACAAATGAAACACCTCACATCAAAGAACTCTTAAATAGCACGCTTCCTAATTTTTTATAATGATCGAATTCATTGAATTTCGTACCTGACATCTTGTAGAGCGGTTTTTACCTTCTGTGTTTCTTGCTTCGACTAATTTGCCTGCTCGTTTTACCCGTGTTGTGAGCCCACCTTTGTTACAATATTTTCAGAGCAGCAGCTGTGGGGCTCATACATTGGAATGTGATGTGTTTAGTAATCCTTGCGAACCCAGCAAATGCCACATTTAATTTTCTATTAGATGAAAGAAACACGGAAGGAGACTTGGTGGTGGAAAGAATTGCACAAACATAACTAATCAGAGCTGATCCCTGAAGCAGAAAAATGCAATTTAAAATGAGCTTCCTTTGTATTTCTGTTATTTGAGGAGTGAAGAGATGACTATTAAGAACATAGTAACAAGTAAATAATAGTTATAAATAGAATGCTCAAGCAGTATTGGAGTTATGTTCTTCGTGCCATAACTTTGACGTATTCCAACATCGAAAAGACTCAGTTTTCATAGAGGACAATGGTGCCTTGGTTTCTTAAGAAAACACTTAGCCCAGCCGTGGCGGCTCAGTGGCTGAGCATTGACTTTCGAGCCAGGAGGTCACGGTTTGATTCCAGGTCAGGGCACGTGCCCAGCTTGTTGGGCTCAATCCTGTTGTGCCGGAGAAAGCTGATCAATGATTCCCTCTCATCATTGATGTTTCTCTCTCTCCCTCTCTTTCTGAAATCTATAAAAACATATTTTTAATAAAAAAAGAAAACTTTATGCAATGGGCATAATTGTGTTATGGTTCCAAATAAAAATGTCATGTAGCCCTATCTGGTTTGGCTCAGTGGATAGAGCATCGGCCGGCAGACTGAAGGATCCCAGGTTCAATTCCAGGCAAGGGCACATGCCTAGGTTCTGGGCTCCATCCCCCGAAGTGGGCATGGAGGAGTCAGCCAGTCAATGATTCTCATCATTGATGTTTCTATCTCTCCCTTCCCCTTCCTCTAAAACCAATAAAAAAAGTATTTTTTTTAAAAAAAGTAATTTAACCCTCAATATACAGGGTGGGACAAAAGTAGGTTTACAATTGTGAGCGTATGAACGTTTATTCTTATATTATTATTTACTAGAGGCCCAGTGCACAAAATTCCCGCACTGGATGGCAGTGGGGGAGGTTTCCTCAGCCTGGCCTATACCCTCTCGCAGTCCAGGACCCCTCAGGGAATGTCCACCTGCTGGCTTAGGCTCCGTCCTCCATCTTTCTGGGGACGGGCCTAAGCCAGCAGTCAGACATCCCTCTTGCAGCAGTCAGGGGCTTTCGCAGTCCAGAACCCCTTGCTCCTTACTGCCCACCTGCAGTGGAGGCAGGAGAGGCTCCGGCCACGCCACGGCCACGGCCACGGCCACGGCCACGGCCACGGCGCTTGCCAGCCTTAAGCCCGGCTTCTGGCTGAGCGGTGCTTCCCCTGTGGGAGCGCACTGACCACCAGGGGGCAGCTCCTGCGCTGAGTGTGCATCATAGCGACCGTTTGTTCCACAGTTTGGTCGATTTGCATATTAGGGTTTTATTCTATAGGCTTAATTATTGTATTATTTTGCATATGGATGACTGTAAACCTACTTTTGCCCACCTGGTATGTACATGAAATCCCGCAGAGGCAGGAGGGGGACCTGTGGGGGAGTGTGGAAGCGCCGGCGTGTGTGTCTGGCAGCCGATTGATGATTCTCTCTCACCACTGATGTTCCTGTCTCTCCCCCACTCCCTTCCTCTCTCTGAATCTATAAGAACATATTAAAAAACAGACGCCACTCCCCCCCCAATATCCATATATTACTTGGATTTCTGAAGCTGAAGAAGAGCTTAACAAATCGATTTTACCTTTTTGTTCTGTTTGGTAATGGCATTTTGAATGCCAGTCTGCCTAGGCTGTCAAACACTTATTTTTCTCTTTGTATTTGTCATTTCTATGGTATGTTTGTCTACTATTCTTATAGTTTTCTATTTTTATCTTTATAAAAGAATTATTTTTTATTTATTTGTTTATTTTTTATATATTTTATTGATTTTCTATAGAGAGGAACATCGATGAGAGAGAATCATCAATCAGCTGCCTCTTGCATCACCCCTACAGGGGATGTGCCCGCAACCAGGGTACATGCCCTTGACCGGAATCGAACCTGGGACCTTCCAGTCCACAGGCCGAGGCTCTATCTACTGAGTCAAACTGGTCTCGGCTAGTTTTCTTTTTTAATAGTAATGTTTCTTTAAAGTTTTACAATAACAAGGGAAAACTATCTAAACAACACTGCAGGGAAACTGCCTGCTGCGTACCGTTCACGTTCACCGCTCTCCAAAGCTGACTTGGGCAGCGCGAGGTCAGGCTGCCGGAGGGCGGGGGGAGGGGGCAATTACTAGCATAGACTACAGGATGCGTGTCTGGCTACGGAGTGCTCCTAAGCACCTCTGTCATGCTGGAGGCAGTTCACACAGGTTCATCTCTTCACGGGCCTGCAGCATTAAGATGTTTTAATTTCCAGTGATGCTTACGATACAGAGTGCCAGTGGGTTATAAGATTGAGAAAAGCCGTAAATCCCTGTACCTACCTTCGCAAAGCAGCGAGCTGGGAATGGGTTTTGAATTTAGTGTGAGGTTGACTTAAGAAAAAAATAATTAAACCTTTTATTTTGAGATAATTAATAGACTCAGATGAGGTTGTAAGAAATAATCCAGAGAGATCCTGTGTATGCTTCCTCCTGTTTCCCGAGAGGTAGCATCTTGGGGAATTAGAGTAGAAGATTACTGTAGGATGTTGGCATCAAAACAGTTAGGGAACAGTTTCAACACCCCAAGGACCCCTCAGTCTGCCACTTTTTAACCACGCCCACTGCCCTTGGCACATGTCCTCCTTCAACCCCTACCCTGGCAACCACTAACCTGTTTCCATTTCTGTTCTCTTGCCATTTTGAGACTGTTGTATAAGTGGAATCATATGGTGTGTAACCTTTTGTGATTGGCTTTTTTCATGTTCAGCATGTTTCTCTGAAGATTCATCCAGAGAAAGGAGCCAGGAAAAGGAATACGTAGTATGCGATCCCATTTACATAAGCTCTAGAAAATGTGGGTTGATGACAGAAGGAACATTGGTGGCTGTCCCGGGAGGATAAAGGAGTGGGACGGAGGCATTAGTTACTAAAGGAACTGGGGACACTCGGGGTGTTGCCATTTTGATTGTGGCTGCAGGTGAGGAGGTCACAGATGGTTACCTGTATCAATTGCACCTAAGTGTACACTTTCCATAGTTTCGGTTTATTTATGTCTAAAATACCACACCTCCAGTGTCCTCCAGCACCTGACTGCTGACCGTGAGCTCACCCCACATGACACCACTCCTCCGGGCTCTTGTTCACAAGAGGGCCAGAGGTCAGGTGCCGGGACAGTGTTACTTTGTCAAGGTGTTTTGGAAGCTTCCAGAGGCCTCCTTTCGGTGGCGTAGAGCAGGTTTCCACCCGGTCCCGCCTGCTCTCAGCTCCCTCTCAGCACGGGGCCGGCGCTCACGAGCCATTGGAACCTTCCTCCCGCTTCCCGGTCACCCGTGACTCCGCTCACCCGTGTCCCGGCATGAGCGTTCTGGCGACGAGGGGACGTGACTGTCTCAGCAGCGCTCCTGGGAAATTAACTGCGTTTGATAGATGCTGCTGAGTGTCAGCGTGGGTCGTGTTGAAGCTTTGGGATAAGATTTATTCACAGGTTTTTGAAGGAATCGTTTAAAAGTTCAATGCAGTGGGAGAGTTTTTAAACCGGGGTGTGCTGGAGCGTGCTGGGGACCTGGCAGGTAGGGCCTGGCTTGCTGGACCCCCTCCTGAGTCCCCGTCTCTGCAGCCCCCCCCCCCCCCTCGCAGCACCTGCCCCGAGGGGTCAGTGTCGCGGCGGAAGGGCCTGGGAGCCGACCAGCGCTCTCCGGACCCGGGTGCGTGTTACCGGAGGGGTTTTGCTGTCATCGGGGACAGCTACTATTTTTTTTTTTTCTTTTCAGGAATAAGGCCCATATTTTGAAAATCATTTGGAAACGGCTTAAAAATGGAAGGCAAATTCTGGAGAGAGCCTTGCCTTTCACATACAGGTTAGAGAACGGGGAGATACATATCAGATAATGTACTTTTTTTCTTTTCTTTTCAGGCAATTACTCTCTTAACCGAGTTAATTAGGGAGAACTTCAGGAACAGCAAACTAAAGCAGTGCCTGCTGCCCGCCCTCGGGGAGCTGCTCTATCTCGTGGCCACCCAGGTGAGACGGGCGGTCTGACTGAGATCAGCCTGCTGCGCAGCGGCTATGGCATATCCCATCGGGGTTCCCCGAGTGTGCCCCTTAGAGCACACCTCAGGAGCTGAGGAGAGGTGCTGCTGTGGGTCTCTCCCTGTCTGTCTGTCTGTCTGTCTGTCTCATCTTTCCCCCCCTTTTTTTGCTTCAGAGCAGCAGTTTTCAGCCGATGGGCCACACTATTCCCGTTGTTTCTATTTTTTAAAAAAATATATATTTTATTTATTTTTTTAGAGAGAGAAAGGGAGAGAGATAGAGAGTTGGAAACATCGATGAGAGAGAGTCATCGATCAGCTGCCTCCTGCACACCTCCCACCGAGGATGTGCCCGCAACCAAGGTGCCTGCCCTTGACCGGAATCGAACCCGGGACCCTCCAGTCTGCAGGCCGACACTCTATCCACTGAGCCAGACTGGTTTCAGCTATTCCCGTTGTTTCTAAAAGAAGATCTCGAGAATCCTGTTCCTCGGTGCTTGCCCTGCTTGGGTGGAAGCTAGGCTGCGGTGATAGAGCCGCGTCCGTGGCCAGGACGTGGACCACCTCGTAGGACAGCCACCCTGGCGAGGGGACTGTGTCGCTGGGCCCACGGACAGCCGTGCGTTTTCAGGAGATGAGGCTCCTGTGGGCCTGTCCCTTTAAGGCTGAATACATGTCAGCCTGAAGGTCTCAGTCCGTGCTGGCCGGGAGGCTGGCCGGCGGGCAGTGCGCCCTGTGTCACAGACCTCGCCCCCCCGGGTGCTCTGCTCCCCCCAGGGGCCAGCGGGGGCAGAGAGGAGGGCTTCGCGGAGGGTGTGACCAGGCAGCGCAGCTGCAGTCTGTGTGGTTTTGTCCTTTCTTTTGTCAGGGATGCCTCCCACCCTGGCCCAGGTATTTTTTTTTGCCTTTTTTTTGGTTCAGCCCATAATCACCTCTTACCCGGCCTGTTGTCAGAACTCCGGACCGCCTCCTGGCTTTGCTCTGTGTCAGTGAGAGTGTGCTTGCCAGACCCCAGCCAGGCGAGCCTGTTAGACCCACACGAGCTGCGGGTGTCGCTCCTCAGGCCCCGGGCCTCTGGTCTTGCTCGCTGGCATCGGTCCCTCCGGTTGCTTCTGGGCCCTGTGGGCAGCCTCCCCTGTGCCTGTCTGGCCTCCGCCCCCCTCGCTCCCACTCACTCGCTCCTTCCGCCATGCTGACCCCCCACCGCTCCTGGCACGGCCGCTGTGCCCTGCTCCTGCCCGCACACCCGCCTCCGCCCCCAGCTTCCTCCTGCTCCGGGAGCCCCCAGGTGTTTGCATCTTCTCTCTGTTCCCGGTCCCTTCGGAGACCTGGCTATACGCATTATGAGATGGAGCCACCCTGTCTAGTCTCCCTCTAACCCAGCCGTGGGCAAACTACGGCCCATGGGCTGGATCCGGCCCGTTCGGCTGTTCTATCCGGACCGCGGAGCCGAAAGAGCGGAGGGTTCTCTTGCTCTCCCCTCCGCTCCTTCACCAGCAGCCCAAGATGAGAGTGCCAGCATGGTCAGGTTGCTTTTGTTCCGGCCCTCCGGTCCAGTTTAAGAACCCATCGTGGCCCTCGAGTCAGAAAGTTTGCCCACGGCTGCTCTAACCCCTTCCCTGCTGTGTTTTTCCTTATAGTGCTCATCGATAGAGTGGTTTCTCTGTCAGCCGGATCCTGTTGCCATTTCTCAGTTCCCCTCTAGTTTCTGATGAGGGGATCGAGCCAACATCATGTGTACAAAGCAAGCAATAGGAGCAGTGCCGTCTGTGCGGTGTAGTCAGGCCCCCTCCCCCCATCAGATCGTAATTGATGGTGGGTGGGGCAGGGAGGGTAAATCGTGCTGTAAAGAGAACATTAGGGAGTTTGGGTATTTGAAACTGCCCCTTTCTCTTGAATGGGTTAATGTCTTCTGTGCTGCTAGCTTCACAGCCTTTTCCTCCACTTCATTTTAGGAAGAAAAAAAAAAGCACCCCAGAGAATGCTGGGCCGTCCCCCTGGCTGCCTACACGGTGCTCATGAGGTGCCTTCGGGAAGGGGTAAGGCCCTTTGCTGTCCTCTGTGGCGCCCTGGATTGTAATAACCCTCCCGGTGCTGTGCGTGGGACTGTAGCCCGCAGCAGCTCGGGGCGAGGCGGGAGCTGTCAGGCCGGGATTGCTCCTGAATGTCAGTCCTGCCCCTGCCACCCTCCGCAAGTGACCTCCCGGCAGAGCAGGCCGGAAGCGGACCAGCTCTCTCCTTCGCTTTTCAAAAGGTGGAACAAATAGAAGCAGCGGAAGTAGCCTGTAATAACGTATTCTTAATCCCTGTCCCCTCTGGAAGCTGCCGAGAGGCCAGTTAGGGAAGCGAGGCGTATGCAGAGAATTTCCTGTGAGCCTCCAGAGCCCCTGATTGGCTTCTCAGGTCGCCCTTTGGCGGTTTGGAACCCGGGCACCTTCCTCGAGTATCCACTGGCTTTAGCAGAGGCGGTAGTTAGTGTGTGATGTGACTTTTCAGATTTCTCAGATCCCTCCCACACCGCCCTTCACGGCTGTGCACAGCCACCGCCAGCCTGCCGGCCCATACGGGGTGCCCGCGAGGAGCATGTGAAGGGTTCAGTGACTGACCTAAGAGGCGGCATTTTCTGTCTGCTTTAAACCATTTGACATTGTGTCACCCAAGGCAAAGCCATGGGCTGAGAGCATTCCTTGAGGAATGAAGAAGATATGTCTCAGTGGACGTTACCATCCTCCGGTAATGGAGCCATGTTCCACGTGTGGAGCATTCTGTGACCCTCCTGCCTCCCTCCCTGCCCCTCCTCTCCTGCCCCGTGACCCCCAGGGGCAGTCTGAACACCTTCCAGCCTGCAGGGTTGATAGGTAATGGGTTGTGATGGGATGTGGGTGACGCCGGTAAATTGTATCAGAGACAGGGCAGTGAGGTCACGTTTATCTGCAGTCAGGGCACCTCTAGGTGTCATTCAAGGCCTCAGTGCAGCACACTTGGGGGTTCACAGAGGAAGGAGGTGACATTTCCACGCACACTCAGATCCCATCCATCGTGGAGATAAGATAAAGAGATGAAGCGCAATATGTCAAGTAAATAAATGCCGGAGAACAAAATACAGGAACGCAGAGGAGAAAGGAGTCCTCCAGGAATTCTTTTCACAGTGTAAAAGCAATTTTAGAAACTTCGTGTCTTCACTTTTTAAAACTCAGATGAAGGCCTAACCAAAGATGATCCATTCTAGTTCACGAGGTTGTATCCTTTATTAAATATCTTCCTTCCTCTCCCTCACATAGTTTTCATGGTTTATGTGATGGATAGGATAATGTTTGATATCCAGAGGCCCCCACCGGCCGCCCCCGATGCTGTGAGCACAACCTCCTCCTATCCGATTGATCTGTTATGGCGTCCCGGTCAATTAGCACATTTCTCATGTTCTCTCTCATTGTTGATATTTGTTTTCTTCTCCCTTCCTCTCTGAAATAATTAAAAATGTATTAAGAAAAAAAAAGAATGTGTCTATGCCCTGGCCAGTGTAGCTGAGTTGGGTGAGGGTCCTCCCATGAAATGAAAGGTTGCTGGTTCGATTCCCAGTCAGGGCACATGTCGGGTTGTGGGGCTCGATCCCCAGAAGGGGGTGTGCAGGAGATAGCTGAACAATGTTTTACTCTTCCCCTCTCACTTCCTCTCTCTCAAAATCAATAAAAACATAGATTAAAAAACAAAACAAAAAACCCCACATCTATAAATCAATTTGAGGAGAATTGGTTAATATTAGAAAAATGAAAGGTGTATTCAGTGAAGAGACTAACAATAAGAAAAAGACCTATGTCTCTTTAAGGAAATACTGAAATAATATGACAGCTGATTTTGAATTTTTAAAAAATATATGTTTTTATTGATTTATTTTTTATTTTTTATTTTTTTACAGAGAGGAAGGTAGAGGGATAGAGAGTTAGAAACATCAGTGAGAGAGAGAGACATCGATCAGCTGCCTCCTGCACACCCCCTACTGGGGATGTGCCCGCAACCAAGATATATGCCCTTGACCTGAATCAAACCCGGGACCTTTCAGTTCGCAGGCTTACGCTCCATCCACTGAGTCACACCAGTTTCGGCTGATTTTGAATTCTTGATGGCAGTCAGCTAATGTATTTTATTTATTTCTTAAGTTAACTCTCAGATATAGGTCCTATTCTTCTAAAATATTTTTTTTGACTTCAGAGAAGGGAGAGATACAGAGAGATAGAAACATCAACGATGAGAGAGAACCATTGATTGGCTGCCTCCTGCATGCCCCACACTGGGGATTGAGCCTGCACTCAGACATGTGCCCTGATTGGGAATCCAACTGGGACCTCTTGGTACGGGAGACGATGCTCAATTCACTGAGCCACCACAGTTGGCCAGATCCTATTCTTTTATTTACTTTTTTATATATTTTATTTATTTTTTTACAGAGAGGAAGGGAGAGGGATTGAGAGATAGATATATCGATGAGAGAGAAACATCTACCAGCTGCCTCCTGTACAACCCCCACTGGGGATGTGCCCGCAACCAAGGTACATGCCCTTGACCGGAATCGAACCTGGGACCTTTCAGTCCACAGACCGACATTCCATCCACTGAGCCAAACCGGTTTCTGCTAGGCCCTATTCTTCACAGCTAACATTACCTTTATTTTAGATGTTAATTTTGTTATTCTATTTTGGAAAAGTAGGCCTGTAAATTATAATTATATTGACACCAAACTTTTTTCTTTTTTTGGTCAAGACTACCTGTGTAGCTGGGCAGCCAAGGTGTCCGGGCTGCCTGTCACTACCTGAGCCAGTTAAGCAGAGACAGGGTTGAATCTTACATGAGTGTTTATCCCAGTCCTGCCGGCAGCCTGGGAGAGCAGCAGGTCATCCACAAAACCTGCTCCGCCCCCCACCTCCTCTAAGCCAGGTGTTAATATTGGGTGGAAGGACCGAGATGACATGGGGAAGGAGGCAAAGGGTAGGCCAGGTGGGCAGTTTACAGGTCATGGGGGCTGGGGATTTGCAAAGGCCCGAGGGTCTTCAAAGGGCCGGCAGCTCTGGTTTCTGCAGCAAGGTGGTTAATCTTTCCCTGGTAACAGGCAGCTCCCGGGTGGGGAGGATGGGCGTTTCCAGGTGAGCTCCCAGGTCCCACGTGCGACTCCCAGCCAGGTGGGAATGTGCCTTCTCTATTCAGGACAACCAATCACAGTTAACGGAGCATGATGAAATATTTCCCACAATTCTAGCTGGTCCCCAATATTCTACTCCCCTGTCACCTGCAGTACACTAGATCTATTTAACACTATTAAAACATGGTACAACTATTCATTAAAAGCTAATTATCGTAGGCTTATTTCATAGACTCATTTTCTAATCATCTTAGCTTTTATCCTCATGGATATGATGAAGTAGGTCTTTGATTTAAATGACAGATGTTAGTTTAGTTCAGTTACCCCTTCTGAAGAGATAATTAAGCAGAAAATAGCCCCAATCCTGGTGCTGGTGGGATGTCCCCCAGGGGGTCCCAGAGGGACTGGGGTGGCAGTAGGACGGTGAATTGGCCTGATAGTCTCCCTGAATTTATAGAAGACTGGGTGACACTTGGCCCCTTTCCAACCTGGGTGCTCAAATAGGAGTGGTCTTCTGGTACCAGGAGGGAGTCCTCTAGGAATTGGCTGACAATTATGCTCTAAAGCACATGGTACGGTGAGAGGTCCCTCATAATAGCACCTCCCCCCCCCCCCCCCCCCCCATTCAGGGGAAAAGTTTCAGAAGCCAGTGAGAAATGAGGTAGAGCAAGGCATATGGGATGAAAATGGCATATACGTATGTACGTAATGAGAGCTAGGGCGGAGGACATAGCTACATCTATGGGCAAATAGGTTTCCTTATATTGAACTCCCATATTTAGTGAATCCTAACACCCTTCCCCCTGCCACTTCCCGATGAAGCAGCACTCTCCAAGCAGAGTCCCCATCCAGGGACTTAAGATGGTGGAGGGTAGAAGAAGACAACTCTGTGGGTGGCCTTTGCTCAGGGAAAAGGGGGGCAGTTGAACTGAGCTCCTAGCACATCCTGTTGGCAGCTGGATGAAGCATTCTCTTCCCCCTTGGGCAGAGTTGAGTGAAGGAATAGAGGCTGAATGTGTTACACTGATGTATCCTAGCTACACGGAGGGAAACATCAGGGATGGGGAGGCAGCATCCTCTCCGGTGCTCATTCTGGGAGACGGAATGTGTCAGAGTCTGAGAGAGTTCAAATATCTTTGACATTTCTTCTCTAGCAACCTTACAATTCATGCGGTATAATATTAATAATAGGAAGAAAAGCTAACACCTTGAGAATTTACTACTTTTTATGACCTAGATTAAGTATTCATGTATATTGACTCCTTTTTTTTTTTTTAATTCTCATTGAGGATATTTTTACCATTGATTTTTAGGCAGAGTGGAAGAGAGAGGGAAAGACAGAGAGAAATAGATGTGAGAGAAACACATCGATTGGTTGCCTCCTGCACGAGTCCTGACCAGGGCCTGGGCTTGGAGGAGCCTGCAACCGAGGTACGTGCCCTGGCTGGAATCGAACCCAGGTCCCTTCAGTCTGCAGGCCGATGCTCTATCCACTGAGCAAAACTGGTCAGAGCTGTATGTTGCCTCATTTAATTTTAAACTGTGCTGTGTTTTATAGATGAGGAAGCTGAGGCACAGGCATGAGAACACCCAGGGATATATAGCTAGTAGAGTGTAAAACTACAGCTTGATTCTACATATAATTCAATGTTTCCTCATTGAAAAAATAATTTTTCATGAAAAATATCTAAATTTGGGTTGAAAAGTAATATACTCATGCTGTAACAATGCAAACAATGTACAAATGTCTAAAGTCAAATTAGCGGGTCCCTCTTCCCATACCCCCCGCTGAGTATTGTGTGCCCTTCTTTTACTAGTCTACACACATACACACATATATATGTAAAAACATAGACATTTTGTTAGACATGGGATTTCATCATACATACAATATTTTAACATTTATATATTTTTAATTCTCACCTGAGGATATGCTTTTGGTTGATTTTAGAGAGAGCGGAAAGGAGAAAGAGAAACATTGATTGGTTGCCTACCCTATGCACCTGGACCAGGGTTGAACCCATAACCTTTTGGTGTATGTGATGATGCTCAACCAACTGAGCCACATGGCCAGAGCGAATTTACTTATGAGTCATATCTTCCTGCTTCTTGGCACGTGTGGTTCCATTTCTTTGGCTTTCAGACACTCTCATTTTTATATTGTTGGGTGCTGGAGTTTCTCTGAATTCTTTTAAGTACTTTGGTTCTTTTTCTTGGACTCATTTGAGTTCCTTGGAAACAGTTGGATCCTTTCTGAGGCTGGATTTAAGCACTGCTAGGGCAATCCGAACTGCCTTAAGGGGTTGTTTGGTCACATCCCTGAGGCTACGCCTTTCTTCAGTTTTCCTCCTGCCTCATATTTAGATGGTCTTTGGCTGTTGGTACATTAACTCCCAGCCCTGAGTGATTTCTTAGGATTGTTCTGCCCGCTCCTTGTGTCTTTAAAATTACCTTCCAGTCTGTTATGCTTTTATTGTTGTTTTTTTCCCCATAGTATTTCAGCTTTTTTAAAAAATTAAAATATGTTATATTATGCTAGGTTGTTGGTAATAGCTTCACACTAGCCTGGAAGCATGATCACACCTCCTAAAACACCTAACGCATCCAGGGGGCAGGTCACACCCTCCTGGGGTCAGGCCTCTATCTGCAGTGGTCATGAAAAGGTGACACGTCTGTTTTCCATACTAAGTAACAGCCTTTCCACCCGCTCCTCGTTCTCTGCTCTCCCTCTGCAGGAGGAGCGCGTGGTGAACCACATGGCAGCGAAGGTGGTCGAGAACGTCTGCACCCCCTGCTCTGCGCAGGCCCAGGGCTTCGCCACGGGGGAGATCGGACCCGTCTTATGGTTCCTCTTCAAACATTCCACCGTCGACGCTCTCAGGATCACAGCAGTGTCGGTAAGATGGAGCATCTTTTGGGGATACATTCGCACATATTGAAACACCAGGGTTGCAAAAATTATTGCGAGACATAGAGTAGTTGCCTAGGTAGGAAACAGACACCTCCGAGGAAGCGTTGTGAGCACAATGACTCTATTTTCTCCTACAGTAGAGGTTTCACACCAGGGGCTGGCCAACATTAGCACCGTCAGGAAATTCTGTCGGGACCCGGGGGGACCATGACATGATCAAACCTACACGGAGGCGACAGTGGAAAAAGGTCCAGGACAGGATTTGGTTTGGTATATGTTTAGTGTACCCGTCAGCTCCTTCTCTTGGATTTCATATTAAATGGGTTTATCATGTGGTTCAAATGGATTCACGTGCGGCTGCACATCAGAGGTGTTTCCGTGCATACCTGTCCTCAGCGCCCCCGCCTGCTGCCTCTGACCGTGACTTCTCCTGTCAGACACACCGCCCGGCTTTCTCCAGGTCTGTGTTGGGCCCTTTTTGGGAACCTCACTCAGTGGTTATTTTTGCTCTTTCCTAAATCTCTAACCTGTCCTTCCAGAGCTTTCTAATCAGCATTCAGGTATCCTTTGCCCCATTACAAACCAAACCAAACCAAACGCACAGAAGTAAACGTGTCCAGAGGACTCAGGCTGCATACCCCTCTTCACGACCATACTTGTTTATACGGAGTTGTCATCACAAATTATCGCTCCCTTCTGGCCCATTTCCTCTCCACCCAGCTGCTCTCTGTCCTGAAGATGTCACTGAAGCTGTCCCATTGAGATCTGCAACGACTTTCACGTTGCTAAATCCTGTGGGTATTTATGGATATTTTTTAGTTCTTAATTCACCTACGTAATTTTGAAGATAAAGGGCTAACAATCCTGCTCACAGAGTATTATTAAGCAAGGGATATATAGCATTGCACCACACACACACACACACACACACACACACACACACATACATGCAAGCATGCACACACCCCTACACCTGCTTCAGGAGCCATGTGAGCTCAGAATTACAAACCTGATTACCATGTGAGTGATTATGGAGGGACCGTCAGAGAGGTAGTCACGGAATATGCTGGTGAGCTTTCTCCAGGCGCCTTGGAGTTCTATCTTAAGGCATCCATTTTAATCCTGGCCCTGACAACAATTCTGTCTTGCTTTAATTGGGTTCATGTTCTCACATCCATCTCTGTATCTGCATGGTTTCTTTTCTTGGCTAATTTTTTCCAGTTGTTCTCACCAAAGTCTTGCTCTTTTGAGCCCTTTCTTCATCTGCCACATTAAGCTTCATTTTTCATGTCTTGGGCTGCTGGTGTTTCTTTCTTAGCATTCATCTAAATAATTTTTCACCGACATTTTGCCAATTATACAGAAAAATGTCTCTTTTTTTTCTTTTCTTTTCTGTCCTCTTCTTCCCTCCCTGCCCCTATTCTTATGTCTTTAAAGCTCTTGGTTGGAGGAGAGTGTGTGTAGTTTGAAAAAGTCTCCAAGGAGGTTTAGATATGGCATCCAAAAATCACTCAAAAGACAAAAAAAAAGGATGATTCTTAAATTTCTTCAGCAGTGATCCTGTTCATAGAACTAATACGTCACACAGCCTTCGCTTTTAAATTAGTCCATTTCTCAGCTTTTTATTGAATAGAAATTCTGAAGGTAATGCAGTGTTCTTTTGGAAGCAGATTTTGAACTGGAACTATTTTTCATGAAAAGCTTGAAGACTCTTCCTTATCCCTTTTTTTTAAAAAATATTTTTTGTATGTTTTTTATTGATTTTAGAGACAGGAAGGGAGAGGGAGAGAGAGAATGATTGTGAAAAGATCAATGAGAATCAATGAGCGAGAATAATGGAATGGTTGCCTCCTGTGTACCCACTGTTAGGGACTGAGCCCGCCAATCGGGCATGTGCCCTGACCGGAATCCAGCCGTGACCACTTGGTTCATAGGTCAACGTTCAACCACTGACCCACAATGGCCGGGCGCCCTTTTCCTTTTTCTGCCTCTCACCTCCGTATGGTCTCACTCCCGAGGACTGCATTGGGGAGGGTCCTCTGCATTTTCACGGTTGCTATGTGTGCTACCTGTTCCTTTCTGGTTGTAATAGGTCACATTTGCATTTTCATAAAGACTGGAAGTGGGGTTTGGCATAAAAAAAAAAATACATCCATTTTAAGCATGTCATTCTGGTGGGAGACCAGCACTTGTTTTTCTTATTTTATCAGTAGGAATAACTTTTAAAGGAAGTTCATTCCTGGGAATAGAACAAATATTAAACTTTTTCCTGAGATGTTCAAGAAAATGAAAATATTTTTCAAAGTCTTTATCTTCTCTCTCCCTCCTGCCTGCCGTCCTTCCTTTTGACATCGTAATATTTCTAACAACTCATCTTTTGCTTGATCTCTTCATAATAGCAATTCATCTTATACTTGATCTTTTCATAATCAAGGTTATAAATCCATTTTAAGTATAAATCAGGAAGGAGGCTATGACATTAATTATAGTGAATGTTTTTGTAAAACTATTTCTGGCCTAAGTTTATTTCTCTCTCTGAGTCTCTCATGGACACGGAATATGAACTTAAAACTTTTGAGGTCTTCCCTTTGCTTATGGCTGCGATTTTTCAACCTTTTTCATCTCATGGTGCACATAAACTAATTACCAAAATTCTGCAGCACGCCAAAAAATATATTTTTGTCGATCTGACAAAAAATAGATACAATTTTGATGCACTCACACCGGACAGCTATTGTTGTGTTGGCTGTTGTCATCTTTTATTTGACAATCTACGGACAAAAGGTCAGTGTCCCTGAATGAATAGTCAGGCGTTGCATGTTCTAAAAAATCTTGCCACACACGGGTTTAAAATCGCTGTCTTACGGCATACAGCTAGAAGATCCTAGCTTGGTAGGCCCTCTCTGGCTTCAGCCTACTGTTACAGATGGATCCTGTTTTCCTCTTTCCTCTCTGCCTGCCCTTCTGTCTCCGGAAGCAGGTTCTGCTTGCATCAGATAAATGCTCTTCATCTCCCATCGCCTCAGTTGGAATTCCATCTTTGCTGCTTACTAGCATATGTTTTGGGGCTTAAATATGTTATGCCTTAGTTTTACCGTCTATGAAATGGGTTAACAATAATACCTTACTTAACACATTGTTGGGAGAGTTAAATGAGCTAGTCTGCAGACGCTCTCGGTGTTCTCCACATACTGAACAATAAAAGTTAGATATGTACTTTCGTGATTATTTCCCCATTCCTTAGCTTAGTGTCTGCAAGAGGGGACTTAATGATACTCATTACTTAAGGGGAAGTTTTCCTTTCTAGACTTATGAATTAGTTTATCATAGCTCACCATAATGTACACGACTATTACTTTAAGAGTATCTAATGTTTTAAAACAACTTTAGTTTTCATTAGCAGCTGGATGATTGTTTTATTTTTAAATGTGTTAAACATTTCCGACTCACTCAAGCCAGAAGCAGTGAGGAAGGAGCGAGCTAAGTGCCTTCTAGCTGCCCAGGCCTGGCTGACACCCTGGAGTGACTGACAGCTCGGCCCCGTCTCCGCAGGCCCTGTGCAGGATCACTCGCCACTCCCCGTCCGCCTTCCAGAACGTCATCGAGAAGGTGGGCCTGAGCTCGGTGGTCACCGCCCTGGCCTCCGGCATCTGCAGAGTCCAGCAGTACCTGCTGACCTTGTTCGCCGCCATGCTGGCCTGTGGGATCCACCTGCAGAGGCTGACCCAAGAAAAGGTTTGCCCTTCCTTCACCTCGTGTTCTACCTTCACACCGTTTTCTTCCAGTTTTAGCGGACAGGGAATATCATCTCTGTAGGGTTTGTGTTTCATCTCAAGGGACCTTTTTGAACTTTGCCAAACCTGTGTACCATAGGCCGTTCATCCGAAGATGTTATGAGAGCCTTCCAGTGATTAAAATGGAAATGGCTCTGCCTGCTGGTCCCATGTCAGTGATGAAAAGCCAGAAAATGTCTTTTCTATACACTAGTGTTTCTCATGCCTCCTCTTTCTCTCTCCCCCTCCTCCCCCTCCTCTTCATCCTGCTCCTCGTCTTCCTCCCTGCCCCCCTTCTCCTCTTCCTCCAACTTCCCCCCATATCCTTTGTCTGCCTTAGGGAGGGGTCCCTTTATATTCCGACTCACTTGTATTCCTTTCCTTGTCTAATTCCCGTCCGTGCCACACACCCGAGAGCCCCCTTCCTCCTGGTTGTGACTTAGTCCCCGTCTACTGCTTTGCTTTCCCATTATCTTATGTACAGTCATTTGTAAAATCACGTCACAAAATTGCAGAGCTCTGAAGAAGGCTCTGTAAGGTAGCCTTCCTCAAAATATCTTCTCTAGGCCCTGGCTGGGTAGCTCAGTTGGTTAGAGCATCATCTGGATACTCCAAGGTTGCGGGTTCAATCCCAGTCAGGGCACATATGAGAATAAAAAGGTTTAAAAAAAGCGTCTCCTCCAGTCCTTGCTGAGGAGAGGTCCCTGGGCCAGCACCGGCATCTGCTGGGAGTGTGAGGGAAACACAGGCCACAACCCGACCCAGGCCCCACGCAGGCCTGCCGAAGCAGAATTGGCATTTTCTTGAGGTCGCTAGGTAATGTGTTTTGACTTTATGGTTTGAGAAGCCCTGTCTTAGAGAATCAGTGTTCAGTTCAGTGAGGTGTTAACAGATGAAAAAGTGGACCGTGGTTATATATACACTTGAAAAATAGTGAGTTAAAGAGAGATTTTCAGTGGGCAAACTCTCCCATTGTTTCTTTCTTTTTTCTTTTTTAAAAATATATTTTTATTGATTTTCCAGAGAGGAAGAGAGAGGGATAGAGAGCTAGAAATGCCGATGAGAGAAAAACATCCACCAGCTGCCTCTTGCATACCCCCCACTGGGGATGTGCCCGCAACCAAGGTACACGCCCTTGACTGGAATCAAACCTGGGGCCTTTCAGTCCACAGATCAATGCTCTATCCACTGAGCCAAACCGGTTTCGGCTCTCCCATTGTTTAAGTGCTCATGTGTCTTACGAATCTTCGTGCAGTGTTTTCATAACTTATGGGATTGCTGGTTACTTTTCGGAGGGAAATGCTTGTCACATTGGGGTTTTGCAGAATGGTGAAGGTGACGCTGCTGAGTGTGAATGGACCCACTTACCTGTTTCCTGTGGTTCCTCTGCACTGCATGCAACCCTTTCAATTTTGATTTTCCTACTCAACGTTAAAATTTCAATAGTTACTATTAATAGTGGTCAGGTTTGCATAGTAAACTTGGTCTGTGAAAGTCAGCCACTTCTTGCCTTTCATTAGTCTGATTTAGACTTTGCTGAGAGATGTGAGCTTCGGAGGAAATATTTTTTCCAACGGTCTGCATATTTAACTTTTGCTACTGAATTTTCCAAGTCATTAATGTTGTTGTCAGTGTATTAGAAAAAGCACCACTCGAGTAGTTTGACTGTGTAAACTGTGATAATAGAGGCTGAGAGTTTTAGCAGGGTTTTTTTTCACCGGAGCAGAGGCATGAATTAATTTAGTCTCAATATGGCATTTCACAAGCTGGTCAAATAAGAACTTGGTAGTTGGGTTTCCCTGCGGTGTGGGGCGTGTGGGGGAGATCTGGGGAGAGAAAGTTCAGTGAAGCCGAATGTAGACAGCAGGGATGAAGGGACATGGCAGGAAGTCATAAAGTAAAGTGCTTATCTCCCTAATGTAATCTCTAAAAAATTTTGCTATGTATCCTTCAAATTCACATTTGTTGTGAATATATATATATGTGCACATACACATACATTCATCTGTTCCCTCCTTCCTGTTGCCACGCACACGTGCCATTAGAATATTTTTACAGAAATGGGATTAATTGTATATTGATAGTTTGGTAATCCATACTTCTCCTATTGTTTGAATAAGATAAAGCCAAGTAATGAGACTAAGGGTGATGGGTAGTAGGTTGTCGTAAACCTGCACTGATATATACACACACAGGTTTATTCACATGCAAATAAAACTGTGTCTGCACATACGTGTGTGTGTGTGTGTGTGTGTGTGTGTGTGTGTGTGTGTAATAGGGAGAAGGGGAAAATGTGTGAATATTACATTTAACTAGACAACTGCTTTGTGATTAAATCACTGGTGTGGCTTCAAAATACACACAAAAAGAGATGCAGGTCAAAACAATGCGGTACCATCTCACACCTGTCAGAATGGCCAACATCAACAAAACAACAAACAACAAATGTTGGCGAGGTTGTGGAGAAAAAGGAACCCTCCTGCACTGCTGGTGGGATTGCAGGGTGGTGCAACCACTGTGGAGAACAGTATGGAGCTTCCTCAAAAAACTGAAAATGGAACTCCCATTTGACCCAGTAATCCCACTACTAGGAATATACCCCAAGAAACTAGAAAGACCAATCAGAAAGGATATATGCACCCCTATGTTCATAGCAGCACAATTTACAATAGCTAGGACTTGGAAACAGCCTAGGTGCCCGTCAGCAGATGAATGGATCAGAAAACTATGGTACATCTACACCATGGAATACTATGCTGCCATAAAAAGGAAGGAATTCTCATCATTTGCAGTAACCTGGATGGAATTGGAGAGCATCATGCTGAGTAAAATAAGCCAGTCAATGAAAGAGAAACACCACATGACCTCACTCATTTATGGATATTAAAGAACATTATAAACGAATGAACAGAAAGATAGATATAGTGACAGTAAAACAACAGGCAGACTGCCAAAGGATAGCGGGGGGGGGGGGGGGGGGAGGGTAGGGAGATCTGGGGGAGATAAGAGATCAACCGAAGGACTGGTATGCTTGCATATAAGAACAACCAATGGACACAAAACTCTGGGGAGGGAGGGCATCTATGGGGGGGGGCAATGATAAGCTATGTACACAGATAATACCTTAATAAAAAATATTTTAAAAAAAATACACACAAAAAGCTTATGCTAAGAACTCAGTGCCAGATTCTTGATGTTAGGAAATTGAAAGCATGTGAAACTTCTGGAATCCCATTCTGCTGCATTTCAATTAATTGGGCTTAACACACTCACACCAACTGAAGTCACATAGATTCCAACACCTGCCTCAGCCATTTTGTTCCTGGCGTCTGTGACTTTGAATGGACTTTGAGGCCGGATCATCAGTAATGCATCCTTTGGACTTCATTTACTTTTATGGGGGGTCACTTGATGATAGAACATGAATTTTTTATTTTTTATTTATTTTTTATTTATTTTTTTAAGAACATGAATTTTTAAAGCCCTACCGTATTCCACAGGTGAGTTTGTTCAGGCTCACCGGTCAGACGGCTTCCTTCTGAGTGCCGTTAACGAAGATACTGCCTTTTAAGGTTTTTGCTTATTAATTTTGACAGTAGCCGCTGTCTCTCTATTTGTGCGTCTGGTTTGACTGCAGCCTTGCTTCAGATTTAGCATTTGGACCAAGCAGCACAAGAGTGATTAATAATAAACTAGAAGCCGCAGGCCTGTGTTTCTTGTAAGCACTGTGGAAGTTCACTATGAAATTTCGTGCCTGCAGAATTTTGAAAAATCTGAACGTTAAGTTTAGTAAGGTTTTATTTCTCACAAATCACTCGGCATATAGGCTCAATGGTTGCTAATCAAGCTTTTAAAATATGGTAATTAACTTATGCATACTAATCAGATTATGAGTGCACATTGTGATATTTTTAACTTGTCCTCATTAATAAATGTATTCTACTAGAGACATTTTTTACTTAGATACTTGGCTGAACTTCTTTAAGGAAAGTGTAATCCGAAAACCATTTTAGATTTAATCGGGACAGTTTTCATTTCCGTCAGTATGAAAATTGTGTCAATGTCATTATACACGTCATTTCTCACTGCTTTTCCTTGAGGCTATTATCAGCGATGGCCAGGCCATACTCCTTGATTTTTCTCCTGTGACAGTTGATTGAATAAGATCAGTTTCACTGCGTGAGATTTACAAGAGATAATTCTGAAGTTTCCTACCTCATCACTATTTTCCTCCACCTCCTAATTTCCCCTTTATGATGTGTGTCAGAGGATGGCTCATCCTTTTGCTTACTTGTGATAAGAGTACCATTTTGTTTGTGGTGGATGCTTCCACTATGTGGGCCCATTCCTAACATTCTGAATATTCCGTCCCATCATCTTTTTAAAAAAAAATACTTTATTGATCTTTTACAGAGAGGAAGAGAGAGGGATAGAGAGTTAGATACATCGATGAGTGAGAATCATCAATCAGCTGCCTCTTGCACACCCCCTACTGGGGATGTGCCAGCAACTAAGGTACATGCCCTTGACAGGAATTGAACCCGGGACCTTTCAGTCCGCAGGCCGACGCTCTATCCACTGAGCCAAACTGGTTTCAGCCCGTCCCATCATCTTTATGTTGCTAGAAATGTCCATTCTGAAATCTGTCAAGTACCATTTGAATGTTGGACATAAACTCGACCTGCTGTGGTTTGGCTTACAAATTTCCACATGCAATATGTAGGTGTACTGAATGGCAGGGTGGATTTAAATCAAAGTACACAGTGGATTGCGTGCCGAAGTGACCCGAGGTCATTTGTGCTTCTCTGAAGGTCGTTTTGATTAGTCATCCGTGGCATTAAGCCTTTGCCTGCAGTCTGCAATCTCCCCTCCTCAGGTGTTGTAAGAATAATACTGTTCTAGAAGTGTGGGGCCGTTGTGTACGATTAAACACGGGGCCCTGGGCAACTAGTTGCAGGGAGGTGGTCAATGCTGCTCATTCCGTTTTTCTGAAGTGGCTAAATGAGAATTTATTTAGGGCACGAGATGCTTTTAGATTTAGATCCCAATGGCAGTCTGTGATATACTGCGTCTTCTTCACAACCCAGGTTCCTTTATTTCTGGTATTTGCTATGGTTTGCCTGGTTGGTTTCACTCAAAATCCTAAGTGTATTATTTTAATTTGCAAGATTCTCAGTAGTGACTTAATCTCAAGGGTTGCAGCAGCTATTGAGGATAGTTGAACATAATAGTGAACTTATAGGTGACTAACATAATCGTATTTGCTGTCATAGAAGCTCACTGCGCTGCATCTTGTAGAATAGATGGAAGAATGCAAGGATGGATAAAGCCTCCTGCAGTAATTCAGGAAAGATGGTGCATTGAAATAAGGCATCGGTGGTGGGGTGTTGTTCTTGTAGGAATTGGGACTCTATTAGATATGGGATGGAGGAGGAAGAGAAAGTCAAGAAAGATGCTCAGAATTCTGACCTTAGCTACTGGGCTGATGATCTTTGGAGCAGATCTCCTTTTGGTTAGGTGCTAAGTTTAATGTTGGATGTGTAATGCAAATGATTGCAGTGTACCCTTTACTCATATTCACCAAAGGCGGACATTTTACCTTATTTGCTTTATAGTTTCTCTATCTTTTACGTGTTTGTTCTTACCAATTCTAAGATGTTGTCTTCAATTATTTCACCGAACATTCCCCCCAAATAAGCTATGGATTTAAAAACCAAGTTAACATTAATTTAGCATTATCATTAGCTGATCTACAGACTTTATTCAGATTTTACAGTTGTCCCAGCAATGTTCTTATATGCAGAACAAAATCTCTCGATCTTGAATTGCAGTCAGAGTCCTAGAATCTGGAGTAGTTTTTCAGTCTTTAGCTAGTGAATGTTTGAATGGCTTTGGAAGTGTGTGTGTGTGTGTGTGTGTGTGAGTGAGAGAAAGAAGGGGTCATATTGGTGTGGAAAACAGATTTGTGATCATGGTCCTTGGCCCAGAGTACACATTAGAACTGGAAGGTGACTGTGGCGAACCGGGCTGTTTACTGTCCATGTGCTGGAAAAGTGAATAGTTGACTGACATAAAGAGGAAGCAGATCTGTTACTTAGGGAACCTTGGTGTCGATTCTGTTTTGAATACAATGGTGATGAATGGGCTTATTATTATTATTTTTTTTTTTCAGGAACTAGGAGAGATTGATGCATAGGTAGAGATACATAGATATATCTCCAACCTTCAGAGAAACATAGGCCTGATATTCTTCCTGTCTGACAATATAGCGCCCACTGTAAAGGCCTGTGGCATGGCAAAAAATCCAGCTGCTTCCATCTGCCTTGGACACTCTGTCCCCGCTAGGGACTTGCCTCTGTGAAGGACTCCTGGGAATTTGTGTTCCTGCTCTGCAGCCATTTTGATGACAACACAATTCCATATCCTTGCCTACTTACATTCATTAACTGTGTTTGTGTGTTTTCTTTTTACATATTAATAGACACCTGAAATGATGTACAATCTCTTTGTTGGAAGGGAAAAAAATTGTAATACTTGTTGGTACTTATTCTTCTGTTTTGCATTAGACCTTTAATTACATAGGAATATATGTTTTCTCTTGTGTCAGGTGTTGAGTATCATTTTTATTTTATGTCTCTAGGACCTGTGCATGTGCGGGTTTGCTCAGAGGCTCCTGTCTGCATGCAGTGAGGGCCGCCGGGTCTAGTTATCTGGCCACACTTGTACGTGTGTCTTTGAGTGGTTAAAAGGCAGGCTTGGCTGTCCAACTGGCCTGGATTTGAATCCAACTTTGTGAATTTGGGCAAATCTCTTAACCTTTCAAGATTCATTTTCCTTTTTCAAAATAGGGAGAATATTGTCAACTTTTTATGGCTGGTTTTCAGGTTTAAATGAGATCATGCATATTAAAAAATTTACTGTAGCATCTGGCACAAATTAATAATGCAGAAATGGTAGCTGATATTATCTCCTGCTTTCTGTTTGCTTATTATAATCCATTAACCTTGAGAGTTGACTGCCCTATTTATTTCCCGTTTTCTAAAGCAAATGTTAATGTCTTCTACAGGATTTTGTCTCTACAATTATTCGTTTGCTTGACAGCCCCTCAGCTTTCATTCGAGCCAAGGCCTTCCTGGTTCTTTTATATATTTTGATCCATAACCACGAGATGCTGCTGCTCAGCTGCCAAGCAAGGTATGACTTTCTCTGATGACTCCATCAACGTGTTCAGATCGGTGCCTGTTTCATTATTTTTTAGCCTCTATGTATCTGGTATTGAATTTTTTTCTCGGTTTTCTCAAGGGTTTAATATTTCATGTGCAGCTTGGAAACCCTAGAGACCAGGGAGGCTGTGGAACTGAAGCAGGTGGTGGGAACTAGCTGGAGTTTCCCAGGTCTGAGGACGATCCAAGGCGGGTGTTGAGGTGGCTCTGGCTTGTGTCTTTGGGAGGTATTCCTGGACCAGGGTCTTGGTGGTAGTTTTCATCATTGTAGGACTCTGGAATGTGCGATTGCCAGCCCGCAGCACAGCCTGGTGAAGTAGAGGAAGGAGCCAGGGCAGGGATCTGGAGTGTTAGGATGGGCAGGTCTCTCACTCTCTGGGCTTCCCCTCCCAGAGCCATCCTGCATGTACCCGGTTCTCTTCATGCTTGATGCTTCCTGAGTAGCATCTTCTGAACTTTCTAGTCCATATGTACTGTTGAACCCCAGAGAGACCATAAAAACATGGTCTAATATCTATTTCTTAATCTAGCATTTTAATTATTATAGAATGTGGAGGAGAGTCTGGTGTTGTTGAGATGGATCTCGATTAGGGATTGGCAGACTTTTGTGAACAGCTGGAAAGTAAATATTTTAGGTTTTGTGTATCAAGAGGCAAAATTGTGAATATTATGTAGGTACTTACATAACAAGAGAGAAAACAAATTGGATATATATATATATATATATATATATATATATATATATGTATGTATGTATGTATATATATAGTAATGCAGGTATAATGAGAAGAATATAATTTTTTTTCCTTGGTGGGTGGGAAGACAGAACATTTTGCTTAATTAGGGGTCAAAGTTAATGTTCCCTTCATCAAAGCAATGACAGGTGTTCATGATAGTGCTGATTTCTAATGTAGTTTTATGATTTCAGAGGGGAAGGGAGAGGGAGAAAGAGATAGAAACACCAATGATGAGAGAGAATCATTGATTGGCTGCCTCCTGCATGCCCCCCACTGGGGATTGAGCCCACAGCCTGGGCATGTGCTCTAACTGGGAATCTAAGCGTGACCTCTTGGTTCATAGGTTGACATTGAACCACTGAGCCATGTCGGCCGGGCATTTCTGTGCTTTTAAAAATAGTATGTCCAGGGATTTTTAGTTATTAAGATGGGGACTTGAGAGGATTGGGGTTGCACCAACTAGGAAAAACTAGAAATCCAAAGTCTCTTTTGAACATGGCTCGTAGAAATGTGAATAGATCCAACTTTTTGGAAAGTAACTCAGAAACACTTGTGACTATTAACAATACTAATCACTTTGGTTCTTACAGGCCTGCCTTTAATATTTAGCTGCTAGAAATAGAGGTATGAATTGTTTAGGAAATATGCATGATGGTATCCAATGTAACATTGTTTCTAGTGGTCAAAATCTGGAAATATAATTCATGTCCATTGATATCGAAATACTTCAACAAATGATCGTATAGCTAAACTAGAAGCCGCTGTCTCATTTGATTAGCTTGGAGAGATGTTCATTATATATAGGTAAGTTTAAAAAATGGAAGGACAATTATAGTATATTAACTAGAGGCCTGGCGCATGAAATTGTGTGTGGGTTTGGTCCCTGGGCCTGGCCTGCCTTCAGGGCCATCTTACTGCCACCCAACCCGGTTCCCCCTTCGCCATCCGCCAACGGGAGCCTGATGGCTGGGGAAGGGACTGAGTGGTTTGCCATTTCTGCCCACTTGTTGGCCCTACCCCTGCCGTGGGTTGCCCTCTGTGTGTTGGGTGACCAGCGGGGCAGGGTCCTTGGCCTGGCACCACCCACATCCCTCGCTACCCACCCTGGTTCCCGTTCACCATCAGTGATTGGAGGCTGCCAGGCGGGGAAAGGGACAGTTGTCAGGAAGTCATTTCTTCTTTCAATCAAGCTAGGCTCTTCTGAAGGGATACTTGCAAGATGAGTGAATTTCATGGGCCTGAGCATGTGGCCGTACTTCTTTTGAGAGGTGGTCAGTGCACCTCATAGTGACTGGACAAGCTGTCGTTCTGGTCGTTCTGCCATTATGGTTGCTGGGCTTTTTATTATATAGGATTATGAAGTTATTTTTAGAAAACAACAAGTAAAAATGGCAAAATTCTTCTATTTGTGTGTATTTGTATAAAATTTTATTTTTAAAAACCTGCATGGAGAGATATACATGCAGGTTATCTGAGGAGGTATTATGTATCTTAATTCATTTTTAGCCTTATTACAATAAGTACATTTCACTCCTATAATTAAGAAAAATATTTCATGAAGCAACAAACAAACTCCTTAAAACTAAAATAAATGTTAGCAATAGTTGTCAGTCAATTTTGAAGGAGAACCCCTAAGGCAGTCAAAGTTAAAATTTTTAGACTCTGTAGATTAAATTCAGTAATAAAATTACTCCCAGACACACACAGGCAGCCAGTACAGACTATGCCAAGATGGGTTCTATTTGTTCCTTTGTGCTCTGCAACCCACGTATTGGTTAGTGTGCAGTTATATAAAATGCAAGGTTGAATATAAAAGTATGGAAAAGAGAGGCAGACTCAGGCCGGAGAGATGTTAAAAGTCTCTGTGATGAGTTTATATGGGAAAAAAGTCTCCCTTCCTTCCTTGTCTCCTGAAACTCCACTTGCCGCTGGAGTTCTGAGCTTACCACGTGCTGCCGTGTGCCTGAGACCCAAAAGCTCACATCAGGAGCCCACGATAACCTTTACTACATTATGTAGACATTTTTCCTGCTTACCATTGTCACTGTTGGCCTTTTATGGATTAAATTTCAGCACATTTTTTATGATGTCAGCTCTCAAGTCTTTCTAGCATGGCGGCAGTGAAATGGAGCTGTCAGAATTGGATAAAAATGATATGGTGGCCCCAGAATGTCCACCTATTATTTCAAATGGCTTCATGCTCATACTGAATATGGCGGTGATAAAATGGGGTCCTGTGTGCGTCTGGAAATGATAACCCTTTTAGAGGATGAATAGGCTTTTATATCTATTGTATGGGTTTGCTGCGAGCCTGACATGCCAGTGCCTCCTGATGGATCAGGTCTTCTAGAGGTTTTGCTCCCTCCATAACATTGCTGTTAATATGGTTATGAGTGGGGGAAAAAAAAGGACTGCTTTGATCTTAAAAGAACAATTAAAAAATATTTACCCTATGTGATTGGTTAACTGTGTGGGAAAAAATTATCTTCTCAGCTTACACCATAGTAAAGTCAATTCCAGATGGATTAAAGAATTATGTACCAAAAGAAACTATAAACAGCTGGAAGAAAAAACATGTTTAAATATGGGTAAGGACAGCTTTTCTGAGTAGAAACCGTAATGAAAGAAACCATAAAAGGAAATTCTGAGAGTTTGGGGCTATATATAGATCAGATACTTCTATATTTCCCTAAAATTATAAATCAAAGAACTCTTGCTTTCAAAATCTGTACATTTTTGCATTATATATAACAATCTATGTACTGTAAAGAGATTTCTAAAGATGTGAACAGATATTCAGCCTCATTAATAATCAAAGAAATGCAAATTGAAATAAGCAAATGTTATTTCTACCCATCATAGTATCAAATTAAGACAAGAAACTATCAATGTCTTATGCCCAGTTGTTGGGACTACCTTTTTGAGGGCGTTTCCAAGTGTGTATCAGGAGTCCCTCTGATCCAGCAGTCCACTAACATAAATAACTTTGAATTACAGGTTTGTGCATTGGCTGAGGATGTCAGGTATCTGGAAGATCTTGGTTGTGAGGTTTTCATTAACTTTATCTATTAGATATGGAAGAACTTAGAGGCTCTTCAGAGACTCCTTTGGGCTCTGGTTGCCCCTGTCTGCACTATTTGGCAGCAATCCGATTTCCTCCTGGTAATCATGCTCTCTCTTATCCTGTAGAGTAACCTTCTTCATTCCCCCAGATTGAGTTGTTGTGTCCTCTGGTGGGAACCTTCCTTCCTGGGAACCAGGCCAGCGGAGCTCGGGGTCGTGGAGGCAGGAAGAAAAACCCTGGGAGCGGGCTGTTAGATAGAATAGTGACAGGTGGTCACT
This sequence comes from Vespertilio murinus, assembly GCA_963924515.1. Taxonomy (NCBI): domain Eukaryota; kingdom Metazoa; phylum Chordata; class Mammalia; order Chiroptera; family Vespertilionidae; genus Vespertilio; species Vespertilio murinus. Next base: position 6,762,419 of record OZ004715.1, on the reverse strand, counting down.
CCCACTTCTACCCCATGTCTAGACCTGTGTTTAGACTATGGAAGAGACAAAAGCGTATGTTTTGCTTGCTGACTCAAAGCATATGCTTCATCGTTGTGAGATAGAGCCCAACTTTTCGTCGTTTCCCATTTGGCACCGTGACTGAGTTGTCAGGAAGCCATTTCTTCTTTCAGTCAAGCTAGGCTCTTCTGAAGGGATATTTGCAAGATGAGTGAATTTCATGGGCCTCAGCATGTTACCAGTCTTCTTTTGTTATCAATAAGTTCCTTGATCAGGTATCTATCTATGTTGATTACCATGAAAGTAAACGAGTTAGTTATTAAGCCTATATATAGTAGTGTTAAGCCTCGTGCAATGGAAATTCAAAAAAAACCCCCACACATTTATTTTGGAACCCTGTTGAATATATAAATCTTTGAGGAATTTAATGAAATATACAAATATCCCTCTGTGACTGTAGATATCTAGAAAATTGTGGTCCACTTAGTTTATTTGTTACTGTTGTTACCCATATGTACTTACAAATTCCATATATAAGATAATGTATTGCTTTAAAAAAACAAAAATAAAATAATGTATTGTGCTTTAGGATTTTTTTTTATTACATCTCATAAAATATATTTATTTCAACAGTCTATGTGCACCTTTTTAAACTGCTTTATTGAAGTGTCACCACAGAGTTTGACATCAGTTCCTTGATTTGTTTTATGTCCCCCGATACAGTATTTCCGCGTATATTTTCTCCTTTTGCATTTAAATTGTCTCCGATATAGCACTTTTTCATCACTGTATGTATGATGCTTTCACTGAAAGTTTTATTGGAACCACAAGTTCTTTTTTAACAGTAGACAGTGGTCATAGGCATTTTTGGTTTATTTGTAATCTACACAATTTGATGTGATGATATATTAAGTGGATATTCAGCACTCTTAATTGTTGTTGTTTTTTTGTGGTGGGAAGGTTTGGCTGACTAGCCTAACTATCCTTTACCCGAAACTAGACGTCTACTGTCTTCTTTCTTAAAGTCTCTCTCCTGGACAACATGGTTACTCTTTTTTTATTTTCTTCATTCTTCACCAGTCGCTCAGTCTCCATTTCTCTCGCTGGTCCTTTTTCCTCTGTTAGCTTGTGTGGTGGTGGTTCCAAGGCCCAGACCCGAGCCTTGTACTCCCGGTGACCTCATTTAGTTCAATGACCTTAAACATCATCTGTTCATGGAGCACTCTCACATTAATGCCACCAGCCCAGACCTTCCCTGTGAACTCAGACTTGCACATCAGCTGCCAACACGCCATTTCTCTGTCTAATAATGGCTTTTCTGCCACAGGCTTGTTATTCCAGTGATCTTCACCCATCTCAGTCAGTGGAAGCTCTGTTCTTCCTGTTGGTCAGCTGCTTGGAGTTACTCTTGGTTTCTTTCTTTCTTTCATGTTCAATCAATATCAAGTCTAATTACTTACACCTTACAAAGGCATCCAGTATCTTGTCAGTTCATACCCTTCCCACACTACCACCACAGTTTCTCACCTGAGCGGTTACAGTCGCCTCCTAACTGGTCTTCCTGTGTTTCTGTGGTCTGTTCTCGGTCTCCAGAGTGCTGACTTGAACCACAGATCAGGTTAGGCCACCCCTCCCTTGGAAGGTTCTTACCATGGCCTACAAGGTCTTCAAGGGCTAGAGCCTCATTTGCTGTCTGATCTCTTCCTTCACTGAGCTCCAGCCACATAAGAACATACCACTCATGGCCTTGCCTTTGGGATATTGTATGTGCCTCCCGACTGCCTGGAATGTGTGGCCCTCGCTTTGACATATTCCCGACCTCAGTTTACAGGACTTCCTGCCAGAGGGCCTTCACTGACCTGTGACTAATTGTCTTACTCTTCTTTAATCTTTGCTATAAGGCTTATCATCACCTTAACTGTTTTCCTAGGTGTTTATTTGTTAATTGCCTATTTCTTCCCCCTTGAATTGCATTCCATGAACTGAATACCCATCCACTAGAAAAATGCTCAGCACCAAGTAGACACTGCAAATATTAAATGGATGGATGAGATGTCATTCTTGTCACTGAGCTCATTTTATAATAGGTACTGCCCTGGTGTAGGTACTAGAGCAGTGGTTCTCAACCTTTCTAATGCCGCGACCCTTTAATACAGTTCCTCATGTTGTGGTGACCCCCAATCATAAAATTATTTTCGTTGCTACTTCATAACTGTAATTTTGCTACTGTTATGAATCGTAACGTAAATATCTGTTTTCCGATGGTCTTAGGCGACCCTGCTAGCGGTTCCCAACCTGTGGGAGAGCTTAAAGAATCTGACCACAAATCTTCTTGATTAATGAGTAATCGAGAATAATTTTATGGTTGGGGGTCACCACACATAAGGAACTGTATTAAAGGGTCGAGGCATTAGAAAGGTTGAGAACCACTGTACTAGAGGGATAAATAAGTATAGGACATGCCATGTTTGGCCACAGAAGCATGGAGATACAGCAGGAGGACATTCTAGAAGGCAGGGAGGGAAGCATACAGGTGGACGTGTGTGGAATGAGCATAAGGATTCCTTTTAGAGACGGGAGTAAGAAAATTGTGGTCCAGTTAGTGGGAATGAATCCTGGAGGAAAATGGGGGTGAGGGGTGGAGAGTAGATTGGGAAACACAATCCTGGAGAGAAGTGATCCTATTAAAGGCAATGGAGGCAAAAAAAAAAAAAGAAAGAAAAAGAAGAATAAGGGATCTTATTTATTTGTGGTCTACTTGGATTACTGTTCAGATTGTTAATCTTTTTAACTTAATACCTTTGTAGGACACCCAAGAAATATCATGTGCAGTTTGGGTGTAGAGTTATTGTAAAGTGTTTATGGATACTATGCTCAAATGTTCCCATATTTTATTCGCTTCATAGACTGTGAATTCTTTTAGTAACTAATGTGCCCTTGCCAGTAAAGGGAATTTATTCTATAGCTTGTGTAAACACATTCCGTAATGGGAAGGCGTTGGGGAGAGCATCCCAGAAGGAAGAAATGAATGGAGCATCATTCTAGAGTTTGTTTCATATTGTTATGGATCCCATCAGTCTTTTATTTCTCCCAGCAGAGCCCATGGATATTTCCTTATGTGTTAACAGCCTGTTCTAGTGACTGAAGACTATTAGAGTAGCTTTTGCCTTAAAGATATTTTAAACTACAGTAATTAAGCTGCATGTTATTAAATTTTGTCATAGATCATTTAAATTTCAGAGAAAAATATGACTTCTTATAGACAAGTGAGAATTTACTTTTTTATACTCTGCAAAAATTTGATTTCACTTAGGAAATAGTGGAGTCCTATTTCTTTGGTTTACTCATTAATCAAGAAGATTTGTGGTCAGATTCTTTAAGCAGTACTGTTACATTTCTGCTAACTCAGGCACATTTTCTCTGCATTTGACCAATGTCATATATTCGTTAGAGTGTGGCTGGGGCTGTCATCTGCAAGGAGAACAGAGGATGCTAACCGGCTTCCAAGGCACTTAAGATTCTTGATTTGGTTTTATCCCCATGTGTTCACACATAAGGCAAAACCATGAATAAATCTGCTAAGAGAGCCACAAAGATTCCAAGGGTTGAGATTTCAGTACCCTTTACGTGTATTTATTACGTGTGAACCACCTCTTTGCAGTTGGCAGTGGGAGCTGCTTGGAAGTTCTCCCCGAGAAGTAGCAGTTGGCTGGGATGAGTGCGGGAACAGAGCCGGGAGATAGATGGCAGCCAGGGCGGCCAGCAAGGGAGCTGCTGCACAGGGGCCCCGGCCTAATGCCGTCAGCGCGCTCTGTGCCTGTAGAGCGTTGAGGGGAACGGGTAGACGACTGGTGGGTCCAGCTAAGGGGATGGGTATGGGCCTAAAACTTATAAACGGCAGCCTAAGTATCTAGAGTGATGGCCCAATATGATGCTGCATGCTAGAGTGGACACAGTTGGTTCAGAAATTGATATTAAAGGGATGCCAGTGGTTTGAAGAAGAAGTAAGTTTATTAAATCATAAAACTACTGGATAAAAGGACATGTGGAACCCGGTGATGGAACAGAACTCTTTCTTTGGCTTTACGTACACGATTTACTAAAGGAACTGGAATTCACGCAGTTGGCCCGAGGTTCCAAGCAAGTTGCATATGTTGAATACTGATGACAAAGTGCAGGCAACTTGTGGTTCTACTTGAATCTTTGAAGCTCCAAGAACCGTCTTCTGTCCAGATGCCTCTGCTTGCCTTTCACTAGCATCTGGGGAATGCGGTTTCTTTTCATGGGCCAAGGGCAGATGATGTCATCAGGGCCCCTTCTGGTTATACACTGGCAGAGATACCAGTTGTCTTTCTTTCTTTCTGCATAAATGTGAGGCTTTTCTGAGGCCAAAATGGGCTGCGCCTGACGTGTTGCTACCAATCTGAATGCCAACATGACGGGGTCTGCCCGCCCCCTGGATTCAGTGCGTTGGCAGCATCTTCAGACAGATGCCATCAGCTCTCTTATCCTGAGAGGTGACCTGTCGCTTATCCTGAGAGGTGACCTGTCGCACCCTTCTGTGTGCAGGCTGGTGATGTACATCGAGAGAGACAGCAGGAAGACCTCCCCGGGCAAGGAGCGGCAGCAGAGCGGCAACGAGTACCTGTCCAGGTGCCTGGACCTCCTCATCCGCCACATGGTGCAGGAAGTGCCGCGCCTCCTGGGTAAGCCGCAGTCTCATCCTCGGGCCCCTGGCTGCTCCCCTGAATGCTGAGACCTGGCTTTTCGGCGTCACCCCCTTTTAATTCTCGCTGTGTGTCATTGCAGGCGAGTGAGTGACACTCTGCCTTCAATGTGTAGTTTCAGTATCTCCTTTCCCGTTTTCCTAGTTATTTGTGAGGTGACTGAGGCAGGAGCCCGCTAAAGGTTATGTTGGGGTGTCATCTATGGTAAATGGGTGGTTTTGAAAAGTAAGTAAAAGAAAAGCATTTTAATTGCTCAAAATTGGACTCATGCTCTTATTTTGGGTAGCCTTGCTCAAATTTCTCTCTGCTTAAACAACTTTTTTAGATGAGAACCACAGATTTATTTATTGTTGAAAGGACTTAGGAGTGCATAAATATTAACATTTAATATTAAAGGCTTTCAATATTAAAGTTTAAAATTTTCCATAGTTTAAAAAATTAAAAAATATCTAATAATGATTTGCAAAAGATGTTTATTATAATTGATCCCTTATTTCATTGTTATTTGCAGAAATTAAAATCTAAGGGATGTTTACATTTAGTTTAAGTCCCATTCCATGCTTTTGCAGCTGATGTAGCATGAAACCAGGAATGTTTATTGCTAAATTGATCCCACCCATTTTGTTAAAATAGACTTTGAAATTCATGATATGAAGTTTTATGAAATGATCTGTTTTTATTTCCATCTATTGTATTATTAGAAATTATGATCTATAATCTATTCACTTACCCTCTTTAATATTTTTTTCTGTTTACCAAAGTAATAGGCGCTCATGCTTAAAATTTGGAAAACACACACACACAAAAGGAAGGAAAATTCTTTCTAAAACCCCCACTCTATCATGCTATTTATAAACTCCGATTTCTAGGTGAGAGATTTAGAAGCCACAGCTGTTTGTTGTAGTCTCGGTATTTGTAAGTAATATCTCAGCTCCTGTCCACTTCATTTATTATGGAGGTTCATTCCCTCAGCAATCTTACTAGTTTTCCAGCCATGACCGGTGGTCCCTGAGTATCCGTGAACTTCCCCTCTGCAGGTGACATTCTCGCCGCCCTGGCCAATGTGTCCGGCCGTAAACACCCGTCCACAGTTCAGGCCAAGCAGCTGAAGCTGTGTCTGCCCCTGATGCCCGTGGTGCTGCACCTCGTCACCTCCCAGGTATGATCTTATCCAGAGAAAAATCGTGTGACCTCGACTCCCTTCTTTTTTAAGAAAATGTGTTTTTATTTTTTTGTTTTGTTTGTTTTTTAGAGAGAGAGAAAGGGAGAGGAAGAGAGAGATAGAAACATCAATGAGAGAAAATCATTGATCGGCTGCCTCCCGCATGCCCCCTACTGGGGATCGAGCCCACAACGCTGGCATGTGCCCTGATGGGGAATCGAACCAGCAACCTCTTGGTTCATGGGTCGACTTTTAACTACTGAGCCCCACCGGCGGGGCTGTGACTCACCTTCTTTGTAAACTGGAGCTGAGAAGCGCCAACTCAGACAAAACATGTTCATTTTTTTCCCCCTTGTACATGACTTTCAGGATCTAATCTATGGAAACTCTCACCACGCAGGTATTTCGACCTCGAGTTGTAACGGAAGAGTTCCTTTTCAGTTATGGAACCATTCTTGTGAGTAACACTGCATTTTTCATGTCCCTGATAAAAATGTGGCTGTCTCTACTGGTGGTGGAATTTGGTGTCAGAATGAGATAATTTAAAAATTCTCATGGTATTTATTTGTCTCTAGGGAAGTGACCTTTTTCTGTTTTTACTGTTGACTGTAATAAAATTTGACATTTGGAGAAAAATACATTTTCTCCTGATAATGTATGTTGTTCACAGACAGCCCCAAGTAGGGGAAGTAAGTCCACAGCAAACACTTTTATCCACTTTGGTATTACACATTATGAGAAAATGTTAAATAATAAAACTGGAGAAAAATGCTGGGGATATATTATTTACATTGGCTTACCTTGCCCAATGATTTGCAATCACTCTTTATGATGGCACTTCTCTAAGTTAAGCTTAATTTAACTTTTTCTTTAATTTTGATGTGATGGGTAGCAATGAAAAACAAATCAGTGTACTATCTTTCATTCCAGTTTTTGCTCACACACAAAAAATACTGTTTGTGTTCAGATTGTGGCCCGTGAATTATGTTATCTTTTGCCCTTGCCTGGCAGTTACAGTGTGTATCTTCCATAAAATGGGGAGCTTTTCAGAGCGAAAGCTAAGCATTTGTCACACAGCTCCTCCACTTTTGCTTTGATGTTTACAATGAACACTGAGCTGAGATTTTTCAAAATGCTGCAGAGGTATCTGTTGAGCAAACATCTCAAGGTTATTATTATTTTTTTAATAAAAAAAGGATTGTCATCCACAAGTGAGAATATAGCTTTCTAGAAGGTCCATCACGGGGTGAAGAATGATGTTTTGAAGTATAGTGTTGAGTGCAGGTCACTGACTTTTAGTGAGAAGTGTGTGTAGGCAATGCATTGGGGTTTTTTTGTGCTCAGTTTCAAATCTCTATCACCCAAGCGCCTCGAATCCAAATTCTACAAAGTACATAATTTTTGTTATACATTCACAAAATTTCAAGTTATTAGAACTTTGTTTACCATCTTCTTTAATTTGCTCTTCAGACTGCTTCTATGTACAATATAGGTATCATTGTAGCATGACTATAATTCAGTATTTATAATCCCATTGCACTCCATATCAGTGCATGAAAATAGTAGTATTGTTTGTGGAACCCACTTTGGAGTATTTTGGCGCAGTGTTTGTGTGGGACAGGTGTAACTGTCCCTGTTTTCATTCTCTTACTTTTTTCTCAAGGGTAGTACTTTTCTCTGCCTACATTCCCTAAGTACACTTCCGTTTTCAGAGAACTTCCAAGTGTCTCCAACATAAAGGTCTTCATGGACCTTCAGGAATTACATGTGTTTTAGGGGAGAACTCATCTCCACGTAATTCAGAAACAAGGCAGGAGACACAATGAGGAAGGGTCTCCTAACCTTCTCCCAGATGTGGGTGTACTCTGTGAGGGTGGGGGTATTCTGTAGCAGCTTCTTCATGGAGGCCCTTTTAAAGAATGGAAAATCACTTACTTGGACCTACCTGGTTTGGCTCAGTGAATAGAGTGTCATCGGTCTGCAGACTGAAGGGTCCCTGGTTCGATTCGGGTCAAGGGCATATGCCCAGGTTGTGGGTTCGATTCCCAATAGGAGGCATGCAGGAGGCAACTGATCAAGGATTTTCTCTCATCATTGATGTTTCTCTGTCTCTCCCTGTCTCCCTTCCTCTCTGAAATAAATAAAAATATATTAAAATAAAAAGAAAAACATCAATTAGAACGTCAAACCTCAGGGAAGGTAGGAGATGGTGGGAGTAAAGGGGAGAGATCAACAAAAGGACTTATATGCATGCATATAAGCCTAGTCAATGGACACAGACAACAGAGAGGTGGGGAAATGAATGGGAGGTGGGGGGGGGGATGGAGGAATAAGGACACATATGTAATACCTTAATCAATAAAGAAATTTTAAAAAAAGGAAAATAACTTACTTGGTTCAAAGATAATTATGATATTGGAAAATTTTTATCAGTTTTTTTCCTTATAATGTCACTCAAGTAGAGAGAGTTTAGGTCAATAAAATGGAAAAGGTCTTTTAGCTCTCTTCAGGATATTTTCCTAGATGGAATCTGGGCCATTCCAAGAATTCTTTTGTTATTTCTCTTATCACATCTGTTATCTGGCCTTAGCTGTGTGTTGGCACTGATGAAATACTAGTAAAAGGGAGAGAAGTAGTAACTCAAAGACTTGGATTTAGTTATCCACTCAGTTCTGTGCATGTTATTATGAGCTATTGAGGTTGGATGTTGCTTCTAGGAGTTGATTTCTAATCTATCCAGAAGTCGCCAGAGGCAGTAGTGACCTACTGATACCATGAGGCATAGTCAACTCCTCCCAGGTCTCAGAGCCCCTTAGAAATTCACAGTGCCCGTTAGCAAACCTCTTGAGTTTTCTGCTTTAAGAGTATTCTTTTTAATTTTGTTTAAACAAAACTTTCCTAAACTTGTTTGAGAGGCTTTTTTTGGGCTGAACAGCTATAAATGTGTGTAGCCCAGTCCATAGAACGACTTTGTGAAACTATCCTGAGCACAATGTGTGTCTCTCTTGGTGGCATGTCCCATTCGTGTGTAGATACTTAGCATCATGTTTGGGAAGCCTTACTGGTCTATCTGTAGATAAATACCATTCTCTGTATTTTCCAAGATTTATCTGGTTGAGCAGCTACTGTTGAGTGCATACTGTATGCACTGTGGCAGGTCTGTTATATTTTTTCATATTTTATTTTATTTTTTTTTTTAAATAAATCTTTATTGTTCATATTATTACAAATGTTCCTCATTCCCCCCCCCCCTCCATTGCTCCCCTCCACCAAGTTTCCATTCAACTCTCTGCCCTTTCCCCATCCCCCATTGTCCTCATCCATAGGTGCAGTTTATATTCAGTCTTCCCGCCCCGCCCCACTCCCCATTTCCCCGAGAATCATCAGTCCACTCCCCTTCCATACCTCTGAATCTATTATATTCACCAGTTAATATTGTTCATCAGGATTTTTACTTCCCTTGGTTTTTAGACTCACTTGTTGATAGTTACGGGTTTGTTCATAATTTTTATCTTTATTTTCTTCCTCTTCCTAAAGAACCCCTTTTAGCAATTCATATAGTTCTGGCTTGGCAGTGATGAATTCCTTTAGCTTAAATTTATTTGTGAAGCTCTTTATCTGGCCTTCGATTCTGAGTGATAGCTTTGCTGGGTAGAGTATTTTTGGCTGTAGGTTCTTGTTATTCATCACCTTGAATATTTCTTGCCATTCCCGTCTGGCATGCATGGTTTCTGTTGAGAAATCAGCTGACAGTCTTATGGGTGCCCCTTTATAGGTAACTACCTGCTTTTGTCTTGCTGCTTTTAATATTCTCTCTTTGTCTTTAGCTCTTGGAATTTTAATTATGATGTGTCTTGGTGTGGTCCTTTTTGGATTCCTTTTGTTTGGGGTTCTGTGTGCTTCCTGGACGTGTAAGTCTATTTCTTTCACCAGGTGGGGGAAGTTTTCTGTCACTATTTCTTTTAATATGTTTTCGGCATCTTGCTCTCTGTCATCTTCTGGGATGCCCATAATTCTGATGTTGGTTCGCTTGAAGTTGTCCCAGAGGTTTCTTACATTATCTTCAACTTTCTGGATTCTCTTGTCTTCTTGCTTCTGTGGAGGAGTGTCCTCTGGCTCTTTGTGTTCCAAATCTTGGACTTGATTCTTGCAATCTTCCAATCTGTTTTTAGGGCTCTGCATAATATTTTTTATTTCAGAGAATGTATTCTTCATTTCTTGTTGATCCTTTATCATTTCTTGTTGAAGCTTTATTATTTCTTGTTGATCTCTTTTCATATCCTCATAGGTCTCATTTATTTTATCGGCCTTTTCTAAGAGATTGTTAAACATCCTTATAAGCGTGGTTTTGAACTCTATATCCAGTCGCTTTTTGTCCTCCATTTCTTTCGTTTGTGATCTATTTCCTCGTTTCGACATTTTCGCTGCTTCCCTGGGTTGGTAGGTTGGGAGGATCAGCTGTGTCTGTGCCAGGAGACAACCTTATTCCACTAGACTTGGAAACCTGCAAAAGCCTCTCTGAGTTCAGCTTGGAAGGTGCGGAGTTTCAGGGTGGAGCCTACAGCCTTGGCTTCCGGTTAGCCCCGCCCTCTGAGGCTCCTGAGTCTCAGTGTTCCTCAGTGTCCTTTGGTACTCGCTGCAAGCACCTCTGAGGGAAAGGCGCCCTAGAGCTTCGCCTGCTACCAGACAGTGTAGTCTCTCCCCCAACAAGCCCACAACTGGGGTTCAGAGCAGTTGGAAGTGGGGTTAAGAACAGTCCGGAGCATATGTCTCCTTCCCGCTAGGGCGATCTCTCGGCCCAAACAACAGTCTGTCCTCTGTGCGCGCAATGTGCGCGACTCAGGGGCTCTGCTTTTTGCCGCTCTCCCTGAGCTTCTGCCTTACAGCCCAGATTCCCCCTGTATGAGGCAGGGGCCCGAGGGTTTTGCCCAGGACTGGGGTTCAGTGCAGTCAGAACTGGGGCTCAGCACAGTCCTGAGCTTTTGAGTCCTTCCCGCTGGGGCAATTCAGCAGCTCAGGGAACAGTCCGTCCTCTGCGCGCAATGTGCGCGACTCAGGAGCTCTGCCTTTCTCGCTGCTCAGCTGAGCTTCCGTCTTACAGCCCAGATTCCCTCTGTATGAGCCTGGACCCCAGGGTCTTGCCCAGAACTGGGGTTCAGTGCAATCGGAGTTGGGGTTCAGCACAGTCCGGAGCTTTTATCTCCTTCCCGCTGGGGAACGCCAGCCAGGCACTCAGCCGTCCCTCCTCTCCGGCTCTGTCCTCTCCCCGCGCGCACCGTGCCTCCATACCTTAGGCTTTTACAGCTCCTCTGATTGTCCTTCAGGTTTTCTCTTTCCTTCTGGTTGTAGAATTTCCAGTCAGTCAACTTTCCTGTAGTTCTGGATAGTGTCCACTTTATATTTTAGTTGTATTTTTTGAAATTGTTGAGTGCGGCTGCAGCTAGGCATTTACCTCTGCCGCCATCTTGTTGCTCCTACCTATTTTTTCATATTTTAAAAATATGCCTTAATTTGAAGTACTCAAACTTGGTCGACCTTTAGTAACTATCCAGTAGCAGCGACTTACTGCCAAGAACTTTCTAGGCTTCTGCTACAGCAGCTCTGCAGGAGCAGTTGGCCTGCCTCAGGTGGGTGTGGAGACGGCAGTCAAGGTTGGTGTGATCTCCCCTCATTAAAAGGGTCCTTAAAGGAGCAGGCTGGAGGGGGCTTTGGCATTGTGCTTCCGATTGGCTTCCATTTCTATACTGGTACCAGCACATGGTTTGCCTCTTTGATCTGTGGACATCTTTTATTTTTTAGGTAGAAGAATTTAGGATACTTTTTATATATGGAGGCATGAGTATAAGAATTAACCTCCCACTGCCCCCAAGTAAAATGAAGTTTTGGTCTTCTTATATTTAAAAGAGGCTAGTATTTGGGGGGAAAAATTGACAGGATACTTGTAAACCATTATTAAGTTTTCAAAGGCTCCAGGCAAAAGAGAGCTACACAGCTGATAATTGTTGTTTTTCACTTCTTAATGACAGAAGCAGTGTGTCATCATACATGTTTTCCTCTTCAGTAAAATAACGTACCTAAGGATATGTTAGCAGTAAAGCATCTGTGCAGGTGTGGTGGGGAAAATCCGTGGTGAATACTGTAATTTTTGGGTCTCCATTGAATTGGGCTGGGAAACAGGAAGTGATGACACTGAGGAAATATGTTCAGGAACTCATGATGTGTACTGACCTAATGTTCACGGTGTTTCTCTTGTCCTTTTCAAGATGCTCTTGATTAATGAGCTGAGGAAGAGAACTTTGTTGTGTTTGTTCTTAAGTTCTGGCCTCACTAGTTTATAAAAGAGTCATGGTTGTGTGGTGTTTGATCGTAATTTTCTACAAAAAGGCATCACAATCCAAATTTTCAAATAAAAGAGGAAAAAAAATGATAACATTATTTTGATAGATTTTCATGCAAGAATATAATTATAAACTTCATCATTCATGAATATTTACTTACCCTGGCACTGAGATAGTTATTCAAAGAAAAGACATACTTCCTGCCTTCTGCACATTCTTATTTTAAGTGAATGTTGCTGTTGAATGATTTTTTTACTTCAGTTGCAGTAAATTAAAGCAGAGTGCAATCTTATATTTGAAAAAAAATACACTATATAATTATTCATTGCCAAACAAATGTTCTTGCTATGAGTTTTCTACAAACCTTGAATTCATGTACTCAGTTTGCTACAGGAACTTATTTTTAGCCGATTGGAGTAGTACTAAGTGATGAATAGCACCGCCTGCTCTGGAGCCATAGCTTTCCATTTCCCCCTTTAGATGGGGCCATTCTCTGCCTTGCACTCCTTCACCCAATGAGCCCATCCTCCTAGCTCCTCTACTAGAACTCCCAGCTTTGAAGCTTGCTCCATCGGAAAGTAGCTTGTGTTACCCCTGTGCTGTGACACAGACTTCATGAACAGATTTCTTGGCCATTGCCCCTCATTCCTCAGAATCTTTCCTCATTGGGCCACTGTCAGTCTCTCCATGTTGCTCCCGGGGCCATTCTTGGAGAACTGGCTATCCCTGAGGAGGGCCCTCCACGACTCAGCCTCTCAGCTCCTCCTCCACCTTCTTGTCTTTCCCTTCCACAGTGGCCTACACCCATGAACTTACTTCCAGCGTCACACTGACTAATTTTCAATGTCTCTGCTCCCCATCTCCCAACAGCCCTTTGAGACTTCAATTGGTCTTGCCACTCTCCACTCACCATCCTGCCCTCTCATGACCCAACAGCTGTATTTGGTCTTTGCTCAACTTAGGGTTCCCTAGAGTTCCAGCCCCCTTCCCTGCCCTGGATTCACCTATAGCTCCCTTTCCTCCATTGTTCTCCTCTGGCAGAGTCTAATCCTGGTTCGATTCAATTCTCCATGTATCCACCCCAGCTTTGAGGGGCTAAATGTAGCTAGAGAAGAACACCATGCAAGTAGCTTATCTCACTTTAAATTCAGGACTGCTCATTTCAGGCGCACCCTCTCTGCAGACTGGTGCGTCTAGCACTTTCCTGTTTTTTTATGTACCTGCACGCTCACCTACATGACCCTTTACAAGTTCCCTCTCGCCTTGAATCTCCAGTGCCTCCTACTGCATTCTCACTCTCACCTGAGTAATTCCCATCACACTAAGGAGGGAGAAGAAACATATCAAGACATTAAAATTGGTAAATCAATGAAACATTAAGTAGGGACTTAATAAAATCAGACAGCGTAGGTATAAGGAAGAAAAAAAGTTAAAAGAAGTCATAGTACTCTGACATTTAGAAAGAGAAAATTAACACATATGCATGGTTGGAGAATTCCAACAGTGCAGAAAGGCAGAAAATGAAAAGTGGAAACACGCCACCCGATCTCGGCATTTCCCTTCCCAAAGGGAACCTCTGCCAGCGTTTCCTATTTGTTCACATCTGTATTTGTGCTTTATCTCTGGATTCTCTTAAAATTGTTCAGGAAAGATCATGGCATAAACACAGCTCAGTTTTATCTTTCTTAGTAAACCATAGACGTTTGGGTAGATTTAAGTCAAACGATGTCTCTACTGGTGAGTGAGTGTGGCTGCTATTGGGAATGGTTATGTATCAGTTGGATTACCTTCACTCTTGCAGGTTGTCCTTTCTGGACTTACCTTGCCATTGAATTTATTCCAACATTAAGTCTTATTAATGGTGATTGGGATCTTTAAAAATGATGGTAGTTAATAATGTATATATACTATTTCAGATGCTCATATTTTTAAAAAAATATATTTTATTGATTTTTTTTACAGAGAGGAAGAGAGAGGGATAGAGAGTTAGAAACATCAATGAGAGAGAATCATCGATCGGTTGCCTCTTGCACATCCCTATTGGGGATGTGTCTGCAACCAAGGTACATGCCCTTGACCGGAATCAAACCCCAGACCTTTCAGTCTTCAGGTTCTATCCACTGAGCCAAACCGGTTTTGGCAGATGCTCATATTTTAAAACGATGATTATGGTGTTCATAATTTGTGTATAGTATTTAATGCCTTCCATGAGTTGTTTCATTAAGAACGGTAGGCAAATTGTTATCTATGTTTTATTTCAGAGTTATTTTGAAATCCCCACTCACTAGTATTTTTATTTTTCACAGAGTCATATTAAGTCCATAGACTCAGGAGAAACTAACATAGAAGGAGCCATAGGTGAGTGGACCATAGGAACATTTTACATCCTTGACTGAAGTACTTTGATATTGTGATTTTGAGCATGTAAACAAACACCGGTAATAATTACCTGTATTTCTAGGACTGATGGCATCGGAAGAATTTATCAAGATCACATTGTCGGCTTTTGAAGCAATAATACAGTATCCTGTTTTACTGAAGGACTATTGTTCTACGGTCAGTCCTGGCTGCTTTTAAAACGTACACTTTTTCATTTACTTGGGAATTTTGCATATGATAGAAATCTGAGTATATGCATATGTCATAATTTTATTTACTTTTGATAGACATTAGGTTGTACCTAGTTTTTGGCATTTACAAATATCGATGGATATTCTTGTTCATGTGTATAAGAATGCCCTACTTTTAGGGTACAGACTTAGGAATGGGATCAGTGGGTCTAGGACAGTGGTCGGCAAACTCACTAGTCAACAGAGCCAAGTATCAACAGTACAACGATTGAAATTTCTTTTGAGAGCCAAATTTTTTAAACTTAAACTTCTTCTAATGCCACTTCTTCAAGGTAGACTTACCCAGGCCGTGGTATTTTGTGGAAGAGCCACTCTCAAGGAGCCAAAGAGCTGCAAGTGGCTTGCGAGCCACAGTTTGCCGACTATGGGTCTAGGCTATCTGTAAACTCAGCTGGTGCACAAAATGCTGTAGTGTTCTCCAAAGAGGTGGGGCCAGTTTACATTGACCCGGCAGTGCGGAACCTGACCTCATCCTTCCCAACTTCTGTTACTTCACACTTTGTAGTGGATGGGGAGCTAGCAGTGTTTTGCCATAGTTTTAAATGTTTGTACGATCCAGAGTGCTAATGAGGCTGAGTAGTTTTTCAAATGTTTCTTGGCCATTTGGGAGTTCTTTTAATGAAGTGCTTGTTCAAGGCCTTGTTTTAATTCAGAGAGAGGAAGGGAGAGGCTGAGAGAGAGAGAAACATGAATGAGAGAGAATCATTGATCGCCCGCCTCCTGCATGCTCCCTACTGGGGATTGAGCCCACAACCCAGGCATGCGCCTTGACTGGGAATCAAACCATGGCCTCCAGGTTCATTGGTCAGTGCTCAACCACTGAGCCACGCTGGCCTGGCTTTTAAGTTCTTTATTGTTGAAAGTATTACAGATGTTCCCTTTGCCCCATTGATCTTTGTTCCCTCCTACGACTTTTTTTTTCGGAGGTGAGGATGGGGAGGGCCTTTGGTTTTCTGTATATGCAGTACAATTTAGCTAAATGTGAACCTGCTTTTATCCTGTTTAGGATTCTCTGTGCCTCTTGAAACTGTATTGTCCTTTTTCATAATTTCTGGGAAATTCTCAGTTATCATCTCTGCTTATTCTCTCTTTCTTTGCTCTGTCTTCTCCAGCTACTTGGGTCATGGGTACATTAAACTTTCTCACTGTGTTTTTTATATATTCCATCATTTTTCTCTCTTAGGGTTATATTCTGGATAGCTTTGTTTATATTTTGGATAATTCTATTTCTGTCTTCCATGTCCAATGTGGTACTAAATATAACCATTGAGTTTTTAATTTTGGTTACTTTTCATGTGTAAAAGTTTTGTTATCGTTAGAAATTCTGCTTACCTGTTTTTTTCCCAACCTACTATATTTTTTTAATAATTTTCTGTTTCCTATGCATATTTCCTAGTTGTGATTTATTTATTCACATGTGTTAGAGGTAGTTGTTTTATATTATTTATGATCACTCCAATATCAGGAGACTGTGAGGTGCTGTGGTGTCCATCATATCTTGTTTGTGTACAAATCATTTTGTGTTCTTAGAGATTTTCTTTACATTCTCTGCTTGTTGGCCATGGCCTTCCTGGGAGCTGTGTGTGGATGTCCCTCCTCCAAGAGGCTTCAGGCGTGTCCTGGGCTCTGTCAGTCAGGGCTCCTTAGAAGAAAGTAATTTGCACCCTTTTTGCAAATCCCTGAGACTGGAGTCTGAGATCCTAACTTCCTACGGCAGCCTTCTCAGCATTTCCCTGGCGTGGGAGCGAATGTGGAGGGGTGGTCCCTGGATCTGGTTCCCCTTACTCTGAGAGTGTAATCCTCGTTCCGCGGTGCCCGGCCTGCGGTAGGAGACTCACAGAACTCCACCTGCTGGAAGACCTGGACTCACCCTCCATCTCCCACCTTAGCGGGCCCTCCCAGAGCCCTGTGTTTGCACCATTGGTAAGTGCCTCCAGGGCACTCTACCTGGTGCTAAGATAATTGGATACAAATGCTCAGACTGAGAGGGTGAGTTCAGCTCAGCACTCTGGTTAAAGGTTTCATTCAGAAATTGGTCTGAAAGTTTCCCCGTTGTCTTTTCAGATCTTCTGTATTTTTAAGGTTTTGCTCTTTTGTATTTTATCTGGCATTTTAAAATTGTTTTCAGTGAGAGAGTTAATCCAAATAATACCCACTATTAGCAGAAACCTGTTTGTTATGATCACTTTCTGAGTAATGATTTCTCAGTCTTCCTTTGAGATAGTGTTTGCTTAGCGTTGCTTATTGATTGTTTTCTCTAATGAGCAATCACCGCATGGATAATTTTTGTGATCTGATAGTTCCAAATACCTGTACTTACATTTAAATAGACACTCAATAGTTTATTTTCTAATCATGAGATGCTATCATAATAATCCTTGAAACTACAGGGTGTATTATGATAGGAATGGTGTCATTGCAACTTATGGGCTTCATAAAAGAATTCTTAATGCTGTAACTCATGGGAAATCCTCTAATTACCACTTCTGGAGCATGACTGGGATACATGAAATTGAGGATTCAGCATCCCAAGGAGCATAACATTGTTTGAAATGTTAGCACAAACCATGTTCAAGGCCGCTGATCAATACTTGTTATATGGAAGTGGTTGCATGCATTTAATTCTCGCCGAGCACAGGTGCTTAACTCGGATTTTCCCGGAGTTTAGATTACTTAGTGCCTCCGAGTTGGAAATCATCAGTGTGGCCTACAGAGCAGTTAGAAATACCATAACCATTTGATTTGTACAGAGAATTTGTTCCATTCATGGGGGTTCCAAAATATGTTATGGTAGCAATGGGAGAAATAAAGGTGATTCTTTATTAGAAAATTCTGGTAATAATATACATAAGTGGCCTAAAATATATTTCAATTCATTTAACTTAAAACAATAAACTAAACCATAATATATTTTATTATTATTATTATTATTATTTTTATTTTATTTTATTCAGAGCCTGCCTTTTTGTAGGTTATTAAGTCTTTGGGGGTGAAATCAAGATGTCAGCATGCGTGTGTTCCTTTGGAGGTTCTAAGGGGAAACTCTGTTTCATTGTCTCTTGAGCTTCTAGGGGCTGCCTTCATTCCTTGGCTCATGGCTCCTCCTTCCATCTTCCAAGCTGGCAGCACAGCGTCTTCACATCTCTTCTTAGAAGGACCCTCCTTGTACATTGGGTCCACCTGGGTAATCCAGATGAACACCTCAAATCAAAACTCTTAATTCCATATGTAAAATCCCTTTTGCTGTGTACGGTGACAAATCAGCAGGCTCCAGGGATGTGGATGTCTGTCCATCAGCATTCTTCTGTCACAGATTCCTGTTTTTATCAATGGCTTCATGCCTAGAATTATTTTGGTGCTCAGAGTATAGCAGATTTGGTCAGTGTAAACCCTTCCAAGTTGGCTCATGTGTCCTTGTGAGAAAGGCTATCATTGTTTGAGCTATTCTGTACTTTCTGGCACAACGCGGCCTTTTTGGCTCAGCTTGTAACTTCCCCTTGCCTGGCCCTGGAATCAGTCTTTTCTCTGAGGAGCCTTTGGTTCCTTTGGTGGGAAGTGGCATTAGAGACCATACTCAGGGAACTGAGGTGCTATTTCCTGAGATGTCTTAGCTTCTAGGCCCTTCCAAACTTATCGTCTTAGAGTTCTAAGACATACTAGCTGGGAAGTATGTATGTATGTATGTATATACATCTAAGACAACACACATGTAACCCATTCATATGCACACTTACATCCATGTATTAGTATATATATTGAAATCATGTATTCACACCAGGGTCTTCAAATCTAGTCCATCCCTACTCTCCATCCTCTCTTGCCTTCCCCCATTCCATATTTGCATGTCCCTTCTTCTTTTGTAAAAATTCTGGTTTCTTAGCAACATGAGCCTATTTTCTTAATTGCTTAATCCTGATACATCTACAATGATTACCGAATTGCTTCATCTAAACCAGTACAGAAACAAACCGAATGGAATGAACTGAGATGAAGGAGCCGTTAGTGTGAAATTTGATGTTTGTCTGGCTGGTTCTCCGCAGCAGGCTGTGTTTACTGTTTGCCGCAGCTGCTAGTTTCAGAAGCTGGTATCCCCTCAAAGGTCCCTGTTCTTGTCTCTCCCCCTGTCCTAGGGTTTCCATAAGAATTCCTTCTTAAATAAAGCCCGGCCTTAGCCCTGTCACTTACCATCCTGCGTTGTTGTATAGGGGGAGCCGTGCTGATGTGGTGGGCACAGTGTGGTGAGCTTTGCTTGTGCGGGGCATCCTTTCATTGGTTTGGGCAGCCAGGTGGTGGTGTTGGGCTGTGAATAGCTTCTCCTGCTTTTTATCACTGTAGGCAGGGATTTTGTTTGCTGTTGCCAAAATAGATCATCAAATGAAATAGTAGGTTTCAAAATTAGACCATAGGAGTGATTTGTCCTTTCTTCATTGTCCATTTTTATTTGGGGTGTGGGGGTGGGGGAGAGAAAGCTTATTTTGGAGATTTCAAACCATATTTGATTGTGCTCTGTCTGCTATTACTAGGAAATCATAGAGTTGTTTTGTATAGTGGATATCCATCTTCTGTATCTATTTATAAAAATAACCAGGATTAACTTGTCATAGCTCTTTGATGTATTTCACAAAACATGAAGATTATATAACTCTTTTTTTCCTCTAACATTTTGATCATTGTTTATCTTCAACTTGAGTAATGATCACCAGCTCATATATACATTAATTTGATGGCTTAATGCCAACCTGTGCCAATCAGATTTTGCATTAAATACTAAAGTTCTTTTCATGAACCCTGGAGGTTTTGATGATTGTAATGTTATTTTGACTAGGGGCTTTTTCAGTTGCGTGAGCTTGGTGGTTTATTAAATGTCATGCAGACTTTAGATCCAGGGTAAATTTAGCTGTTGCCTTTTTTCCACACCTTTGATTAGTGATTCTGTCAGTGGACAAAAATACATAGATAGTGGCTATTATCAAGCCCGTGTGTGCAGAGGTCTGAACCGAGTCTTGAATACCTTTTCTTGTAGGTTATTGATTATATCCTGCCACCCTTGGTCTCCTTGGTTCAAAGCCAGAATGGTAAGTGACCACATCTCCCAGAATTCCACCGGTTACACATTCAGTTCCATTCCATCTCCATGGAGTCACGCTCTCGGCGTTCTCTCTTTTCCAGTGGAGTGGAGGCTCTTCAGCTTGCGGTTGCTCTCAGAAACCACCTCTCTGCTGGTGAACCAGGAAGGCGGGGATGGCAAGGAGGCTGCGCCCATCGACTCCGACAGCAACCTTCTGGCTCTCATTAGAGACGTCCTCCTTCCCCAGTGAGTACGGTGCTCTGCACTCGCCCAGAGCGGCGTGGGCCATTCAGACGAGGGGCACCGCTGGCCTTGGGGTCTCCCTGGCCTCACATTCATGTCCACGTGCTTATGTGCTCACCGTAAGAAGGCTAGGACCAGAGGCAGTAACTGTTACCCTGCCTGGGACCCAGGAGAATCTCTGTCCATGTTGAAAAATATCCATTTAGAGGTTCTCCTGTTTTTAATTAAAAAAAAAAAATTATATATATATATATATATATATATATATATATATATATATAATTGATTTTTTTACAGAGAGGAAGAGAGAGGGACAGAGAGCTAGAAACATCGATGAGACAGAAACATTGACCAGCCACCTCCTGCACACCCCCCCCCCCCCTACCGGGGATGTGCCTGCAACTAATGTACATGCCCTTACCGGAATCGACCTGGGACCTTTCAGTCCACAGGCCGATGCTCTATCCACTGAGCCAAACCGGTTTTGGCAGGTTCTCCTGTTTTCTACAGACTCTGAGGTTATGCACAGTTAAGGTGTTTGTGGCTGGCGGGGTGGTGGTGGTGGTGGTGGTGAGGCTTATTATTCAAGGTCAACATGATGAGACTGCTGGAACATGAAATTGGGACTTTCCCGGTCCCTGACAGAAATGACAGAGATGGAAATCTTCCTCCCCCCAAACTCTTGGAACGGAATTAAGTTTAGATGCAGATAGGGGGTGGTGGGACAAGTAATGGAGGAGCTATCAGAAAGAGGTTATCTTTTCCTTTGGACTCCATCACTCACACAGCAGACACACAGTGGGATGATTACAGAGATCTGACCTCCGTTGTTTTGTGCAGTAGCATTCTGTACAGGTGCAAGAATTTGTCATGCTACTCAGAACGGCACACAAACTAACACTTCAATGTTGCTTCTGGGATTTTTCATTTAATATTTTCAGCTGCAGATGACCACAGATGACTGGAACCACAGAAAGCGAAATTGTAGATTAGGGGGGACTACTGTAGGTATGCTACAGTCAGTGCTTTTCATTTGGTTAACATTTGATAAAGCCAAGGCAACAGCTTTTCATGGCCCCCCAGTTTTTTTTGTGTGTGTTATTTTACAGGAGAGTGTTGTCTTAGTTCAGAGTATTTTATTTGCAAATAACACTGGACTCTAACTGGGAAAATAATTATTTACCCACGGAGAAGTCCAGGGCTTGCACTGGCATCACATAATGCTGGAGTCAGGGGTTGAGTTCATTTCTACAGAACGGTGTGTGTCTCCATCCTCCATCTGCCTTGCTCTCAGAGAGGGTCCTTCTTGCTGGGAAACGGCTCTTGGGTGCTGAACCCAGGGAAAGAAGGGGTGTCTTTTCTATTGGCTCGGGCAAAACTTTAAGGAAGGATAACAATTTAATCTTGTTAAAGACCATGTAATACCTGTGTTCAAGGTGCTTATCAGAACTGTTGTGTGATGTGAATGAAAACTCAGTGGTAAGAATAAATACCTTATTAAACTAAATATTAGATATGGTTCTCAGAGAAACAGAACAAATAGGATGCACACACACACACACACACACACACACACACACACACATATATATATATGGAGAAAGAGAGAGAGAGAGAGAGCTCTATTGTATGGAATTGGCTCATTGCTTATGAAGGCTGAGAAGTCCTAATCTGAGTCCAAGGCCCAGGACCAGAAAAGCCTTTGGTGTAAGGCCCAGTCTGAAGGCTGACAAGCTGGACCCCCAGGAAGAGCTGATGTTTCAAGTCCAAAGGCAGCAAAAGACCGGGGCCCACCGGGAGGCAGTGGGAGCAGCAGGAGTCCCTCGTCCTCAGCCTTTTGCTCCGTTTAGGCCTTCAGTGTAATTGGTGAGGCCCGCCCACGTTAGGGAGAGCCACTGCTTCCCTGGTCTGCTGACTCACACATTAACCTCCCCAGAAACACCCCGGGGACACCCGGAGTGACGTCTGACCCACCGTCTGGGTATCCTGCGACCCGGTCAGGTTGACATCACCGTACCTATCGTAAATACCATGCATGACTCTCTAGACTATGAATTAACAGCAGAGACCCATGACCTCTTCTCAGTGTGCATGCTTTGCTTTCTAGAGAGATGAACTTTAGTTACAAGTATCTGTGCCTTTTGTACGTAGAGGACTTTACTACCATTGATAGGGAGGCGGCATTTGAGTTATGAAACCTGGCTGTGATTGGATAGAAAACGTGTGGGCACCCCAGGAAAGAACGGGGGAACCCAGGAGGTGGAAGAGGCAGAGGAGCTGGCAGTGAGCTGACCAGCTTCTTCCCAGCAGAGACTGCATGTGAGAGCTGCGTGATAAGAGCTTGGGAGAGAATGTTCTCTCTCTTCTCAGGCACGTTTGATATTCATGGACTAATTGAATGTGTCTTATTTCACTGGCGTATTTCTCATTGCTGAAATATACTAGTGACCAGGAGAGACCGAGCCACTGCCTTCATGGAATGTACTGTCGGGTAGAGCCAAATATTTTAGACATTAGTAATGTATATAGTTTTTAACCGAAGAAGTTTGTAGGTCATGCAAATAAAAATGTTACTTAAATATAAATTGAATAAGTATCGAGGCGGCCTTTATTCACCGTGGGCTTCCTCGCTGTTCGTCAGCCTGCCTGGGGACACGTGTCTTCGGGGACATTTTATGTGCTTCCTGTTCCTTTGCTTGTGAGTTTCTCAGCTCACACATTTAACTTTCCACAGCTCAGCGTTTCTAAAAATTAGAAGACCTCCAGACACTCTTTCCCGGGGGCTATCTATTAACATCTCCCAGACCTCTAGTGTTCCTCTGATCACAATTTTGAAATGCTACTCAAGGGCATTTCCAAGGAAAAGATGCTCACCATCGAAATTTTAACTTAGGCTTGTCGGTGTTCACCGACGTGAACATGCTCAGTGGCTTACATCAACATCCTTAGGCCAGAGGCCCACAGACCCCGTGGGACTTGGTTCTCTGCTGTGGAGCTCATGCTGCCTAAACCAGGTGTCTGTCCACTAGGATGAGTCCCGGTCTGAAGCCTGGGACACATCTGCTTCCCAGCTCATTCAGGTTGTAGGCACAATGGCTCCTCCCAGTTTGTATTAGTTTCTTAGGGCTGCAATAACAAATGACCCCAAACGGACTGGCTTAAAACAGCAGAAATGTACTCTTTCCCAGTTCAGGAGATCAGAAGTCTGGCATCAATGTGTCTGCAGAGTTGGTTACTTCTGGAGAGTCTGACCTAGAAGCTACACCTCTCCTGGCTTCTGGTGCTGCCCGCCATCCTTGGTTTATGGCTGCGGCACCCCAGTCGCTGCCTTAGTTCTCACTTGACCTTCTCCTCTGTGTGTCTATCTCACATTTGCCTCTGCCTTTCTCTTATTAGGATATCTATCATTATATTTGAAGTCTACCCTAAACCCAGGATGATCTTATCTTGTGACCCTTAACTACATGCAAAGACCTTTTTTCCAAATAGGGTTACATTCACAGGTCCTGGGTTAGGACTCAGATATGCCACTTGTTCTGTTTCTCTGAGACCATTATCCCATCCAGTACTTTAAAAAAAATTTTTTTTTATTGTTGAAAGTATTACATGTGTTCCCTTTTTCCCTCCCATTGACTTTTTCTAGCCCATCTCTGCCCCCACCCCAAGCCTTCACCACCCTATTGTCAGTGTCCATAGGATATGCATAAATGCATACAAGTTCTTTGGTTGATCACTTCCCATCCACTCACCCTCCCCACCTACCTTCTGAGATTCTGAGGTCTTCCTACCCAGTGCTTAGTTGTGGAACGGAAGTCCTTGTTCTGTGCTGCCTTATGTTCCCTCCCTCTTCAAGTCAGTAAGAGTTTGCCAAATCTCCCTCGTATTTGCAGTTTCTCTCTTCTGCCACCAGCTTGAGGAAACGGCATGTTAAAGTTGGTGATGTTGGTCATTGGTGGTGAATCTGAGTCTTGTGATTCGAATATATTCATATTCAGGACTTGGCCCTGTCCTCACTTCCTCCTCCTCCCCTTCCTGCTTTCAGTTTCTCCTCCTTTCCTCAAGATAGTTGCAGTGCCAATAATATAACTGAGTTATCTGTGTGAACAATGAAGAAAGGTTTGTTTTCTGGGAAGAAAGAGAACCATACATCCTCAGAAAATTACCATGACGTTGTCTTCAGCAGGGAGAAGGATTTGATTTTAAAGGCTTATGCCGAAGAGAACAGGCATCTTTAATGGAACTGAAGCCCGGAGTGACCTTCTTAATTACAATTGGCGCTTCTCAGAAGTTGAATATCAAAGTCATTGTCAGTGAAATCTTAGCACTAAAGCAGTCTTTTGTTGACTGTTGGAACGTTTTTTGGGGGTTGAGGGGGTTTGTTACACTAGGGAGGACATTTCTCTTGCAGTATTTAACTGTGAATGGGACTGGGTTCCTCACTCAGGAGACACACCATTGTTATTTTAGGGAAGAGGAAATTTTAATATTCCTACAAATGTAAGTAGTATAATTAGTACCACGTTGTGTGATTATGCATATGATGTTTGAAATCCTTTTCCCAATCCCCTTCCCTCCTTTCTTTCTTAATTTATTCAATAAGTATATATTGAGTACTATTGCGAGCAAGGTCGAATTACTGCCTCTCACTGAGCTTACGTGCCGGGGGTAAGACAAAGCAGTAAACAGGTAAATATAGAAGATGATTTCAGTTCATTGTGAGAGCCGTGAAGAAAAAGAGAACCGAGTCAGGGGACACAGAGCGACAGTAAGGCGGACAGGGAGGGGCTGTGTTTGGCAGCACAGCCAGGGAAGTCCTTAAGCCAGGCGCCAGCCGAGGGAAACATTTGCTGTGCAGTTTGCCTTCGGTGACTGGAACCACTTCGCCACCGAGGATTTTAGTGTTCATCTTTCTGTTAGCTTTGTTTGTATTGAAGAGAGATCATGCTGATATAAATGTGCTAAGAATGTTTTTTATGACAATATGGCATTCAGCATTTCCCTCCTGGGGAAAATGAGCACTGCCTTTCCCTTTATTATTCTCCGGTGGCCTGTACAATTATCAGCGCCATAATGACTCCGTAAACGGCTCAGGCTTTGTTTTTCAGGGTCTGAGAGTCATGCTCCTTACACGTGAGAATTGTCTTACCCTTCCGATGGCAGCACTGTCGGGTTGTTTATCTGCCTCTGGAATAACGTCCAGCAAAAGTCACGAGTTTGGTTTCTTTGCTGGTGGGTCATTCAATGGTTCTGTATTGCATCCCTTAACTACAAGTACTCTGTCTGCCCAAACCGGTGTGGCTCAGTGGATAGAGTGTCGGTCTGCGGACTGAGGGGTCCCAGGTTCGATTCCGGTCAGGGGCATGT
Source organism: Vespertilio murinus (assembly GCA_963924515.1). Taxonomy (NCBI): domain Eukaryota; kingdom Metazoa; phylum Chordata; class Mammalia; order Chiroptera; family Vespertilionidae; genus Vespertilio; species Vespertilio murinus. The sequence goes on along the minus strand of OZ004715.1, from coordinate 6,736,887 downwards.
ACATCGGTTGCGGGCACATCCCTGGTAGGGGGTGTGCAGGAGGCAGCTGATGGATGTTTCTCTCTCATCGATGTTTCTAGCTCTCTCTTTCTCCCTTCCTCTCTGTAAAGAATCAATAAAATATATATTTTTAAAAAGTATTCTATGACTACATAGGCATGAACTTGGCCGTTTTTGATGGCAATCAGCATAGTCGGGAGAAGTTAATTTTTAGCCTTTCCTTAGAAAAAATTTTTTTGCAGATAAAACAAGTCAAATATTTTTGCACTAGAAAGGAGTATCCTAATGTTATCCAGAGAACTAGAATGCTGGAATTGTTCTAATCAAGGATGAAAGAATATCCTTATTAACTCCAAATTATCCAAATTTGTATACCTTAAGTATTGATTTTTTTTGAAGTTGTTTTTCTTAGCCTTTCATACCTTTATAATGAAAATTTGCTGTTGAGTTTATTGAAGAGTTCAGAAGAGATGAGGGCTTATGTCTGAAATAAAATTTAATACTTTGAAGTTGTATCTATCTTTTCACTTTAAAAAAATATATCTACTTAGCTGTCAGTCTTTCTACCCACATGTCTATTTCTCCATTCACTTATGTATCCACTTACTGATATACTTAAATATCTATGCATTTATGCAAGACAGCAGTGTGATATAGAACTCGGGCTACATAAAAATCACAAGACAGGAAATATATCAAAACATTACTAGCTTGATTTATAACCACTCTCATTTTATAAAATTTTGGAGTTGACTAAAGATGTTACCTATTTCAAATTCTGGAGAAGACTCTACAGCAAATGCCCAAAAGAGTAAGCTATCTACCCCTTTCTCAGAGCCATCCAGGGGAATGCCTCGGCCTTCCCCAAAGGTAGAGGCCACCTCCCCACTTTGTTTGGCAGCCTGCTCTCCATCTAACCCTCACATCTCCAGCCGCTCTTTGGGCCTCAGCTCCATCTTGCCTGCTGTTAGATACACACTTGCTCACACTGCCTTCTTTATCATTCTCTTGCCCAGAAACCTTTACATGTAAAGGTTGTAGAAAGTAACTTCAGCAGCCCAAGTCAGTGTGGCTCAGTGGATGGAGCGTTAGCCCGCAAACTGAAGGGTTCTGGGATTGATTCTGGTTAAGGGCGTGTATCTCAGTTGCAGGCTCCCGGCCCCGGTTAGGCATGTGAAGGCTGCCTTCCACTGAGCCACACTGACAAAAGAAGAAAGTAACATGAACGTACTTACGCAGCCATCCAAGACACAGTGTTTTGCTTCTTGTCTACCATTTCATGTCAACATCTGCCTGCTCCCTACGTTTTCTCCATCTCTGGTGAGGTTTATTCAGTGCTTCTTCAAAGTTTCTCCTTAGAACTCCCTACTCCCAGACATCATACTGGGAATATCTATATCTATATCTATCTATCTATCTATCTATCTATCGATTGATCGATCTATCGCCTACCTATTATCTAGGAATATGTGTTTATCTAGATATGTGTTTGACTATCTTGTAATCTACTTGCCCCTACATTCACAAATGCACTGGAAATCATTTAAACAACTCCCAGTTCCTGATCATCTAGGCTTTCCCAGTGTTTCACTGTTACAGAGATGGCTGCAAAGACCATTTTCAGCACTACATCTTTTGGTGCAGACTTATCCATTTTGTGAATGTCTGGGTGTAGAGTCACCAGCTTGCGTGACCAGCATTCCTTTGTGAAACGACCTGTGTGGCTCTTCCTTGTCAGCGGACTCCATTCATTCATTCCTTCCGATGTTAGTGAGCTGATCATTTCCACTCCCATGCTTTGTGGCCACTGATACTCTCTTCTTAGTTGGATTTTGTCCTCTTTTCTGGTGGGATATTTATTGGTTTGCAATAACTCTTTATATTTTAAGAATATCAGCTCTTTGTTTTACCAACATTCTGCAAATTTTTTTCCTCTTTTGATTTATTTATGGTGGTTTGCCATTGAGAAATATGAAGTATTTAAAAACTTGCCCTGAAAAAGCAAGTTTTTTTAAAAATTCACTTCTCATTTGTTGTGATGTTATAGAGGTCTTCTCACCCAAGAAAATGTGGATATTTACGCATCGTAAATGTTTACAGATTTACAAATTTTTTTGCTTAGATTTTTGTATTTATTGCCAGTGCACTTTTATAAGACATAGCCTGACCGTTCTTTCCCACTCCCTTTCTAAGGTTACTTTCTTGTCCAGTGTTGCCACCTTCCTTTCCTTTTAATTTATATTCTATTCTTGATCTCTCCCTTTGGGCAATAATCATCATGGTTTTGCAAAGTACTTTGGTTTTTTATTTAGAATCTTCCTCATTGTTATTTCCCCTAGAGTTTCTTGGACAACCTGGACTCCCTCTTTCCCCCCAAATTGTCAGAGTCCACTTCATGTGATGTGAAACGTGAGTCTGTGGCTTGGTCCCCGCAGAGTGGATCCTTATGACACGGTGCTTCCGCCTGACCCCGGGCCCCCACCACCCAGCAAAGCAGGTTCTTCTTTCTACGTGGCCAGTTCTAGGGCTACGTCCCTAGAACAGCTTCTCAGTAATTCCGAGTTATCCACATAGGTGGCTTCGGTTTCCTGCAGCCTGCCTAACTGGGTGCTGGTTGCTCCAGGCACTTGGCAAGATAGGAAAGAATCCATCTCTTGGGTCCCTGAGGGTGACTTCCGGACGCTTCCTCTCTGTCTGGGTTGATGCTAATTTAGGATGCATGGCTAGTCCTGCCTGGGTTCCGGCTGTTTGGGACCTCCCAAAGGCCCTTGGTTTGGGGAGGACCCTAAAAGTGGGAGAGTGGGGTGTGGGCCACCTCCTGGACAGTGTGCTCTGATATGGACGGTGCTCTGATGTGGACGGTGCTCTGATGAGGACAGTGCTCTCACTCTGGCCGGCCCCTGCCCTTGGAGTCCTCCTCCCCAGGGCCGGCCTGTCCGGTGGACAGCTACTCGCTGGCCACCCTCCCGCAAAGCCCTTCCAGGAGCCCGGGCTTATCTTTGTTTTGTTCTGTGTTTTCCTGCCAAGTGGCATTCAGCAGAGCGCGAGGTCCAATTATTACCAGTCCAGCTGCTTTATCTCTCTTTGGAAGACAAACTTAATAAATCATAGCATCGTTTTGGCTAGTTCTTGCTGCCTGTTACAAACCTTTCTTTGATTAAAATACATTCAGAATACTCAATATTTGTATTCGAAACATGTCTGCTGTGAATTTTACCCTTCATTTTCCGAGGGGAGGAAAACATAGCAATATTCTTTGCAAAAATTCTCGTGCACAGGCTGGTATAGACTTCCTTCTTCCCTCCTGTTTCAATGTTAGGTAACTTCACACAACCTCAACACAGTTGTGTTTCAGTCAGTAATGTTTCCTCAATGTTTTTCTTTTCCTTTAAAAAAAATATTTTTATTGATATCAGAGAGGAAGGGAGAGGGAGAGAGAGAGAGAGAGAAACATCAATGAGAGAGAAACATCAATCAGCTGCCTCCTGAATGCTCCCTATTGGGGATCGAGCCTACAACCAGGCATGTGCCCTGACTGGGAATCCAACCAGCAACCTCCTTGTTCGTAGGCCAATGCTCAGCCACTGAGCCACACCAGTTGGCTGTGTTTTAAAATTTAGATCCTACATATCCTAGTTAAGACTTTTAAAATATTTCTATGGTTTAGTGCTATTGAGATTTTCTCCAGTATGTGTCTCACTAGTTGTCCGTATTTTATATTTGCCCCGCAGGCATGTAAGAAGCTTTTAAAAGTTCCTGGGCTTGTGCTCTTTCCCCGGGGGATTCAGCGAAGTCAGGGAGTGCGGATGGGGAGCTGGTTACCTGGGGTGTATGATGGGAGTTTCTCACCCCGATTGCAGGTGAAATTCTCAGCTGCGGTTTCTAAACCTGGGGAAGCAGCCGGAGAGCTCGTTCTTCTCTCTCATTAGCGCCTCCCTTTCAGCCAGTCCTGTTTCCCTGTGAAGGATGTGTGTCCGGAAGGACTGGGTTAGCAGATGTGGGGTGTTCGAATCCTGACATTATAAAGAGGCTGGCCCTCCACCGCCGTCTGGGAGCTAACTTCTGAGCCTCTGGAATGTCCTGCCCGATAAGAGGGTATCAGTGTCCATGGGGCCTGGAATCAGGTTAGATACCTTCCATCAGCCGGCCTTGGCCACACCATGTCAGGGGACCTCCCAAGGGGCTGGAGGGAGTAGTGGGGGTAGCCGCACCAGCGCCTCACGCCCCTGTGACCCCTAACAAAACCCTGGACACAGTGCTCCAGGGAGCTGCCCGGCCGCCAGGAGACATGCGCGTTGTCACACTTGGTTGCTGGGAGGGTAAGCCCTGTCCACATCACTCCACTGTGAGGGGCCCACGGGAAGCGGGTGCCTGGTCCCTCCGGGACTCCCCCCGTGAGCCTCTCACTTGGCTGATTTGGTGGAAGCTTTTCACTGTGGTCCGTCCCTCTCCGGAGCATCACAGTGCTTGCTTCTGGCTTCTGTGAGTCCTAGCATGTCATTGAACCAAAAGGTAGTCTTTGATACTGCCAACCTAGGATTTATTCATTTATCATATATTTTTATTGATTTCAGAGTGGAAGGGAGAGGAGTGAGAGAGAAATATTGATCAGCTGTCTCCTACACACCTCACACTGGGGATCGAGCCCACAACCCAGGCATGTGCCCTGCCCGGGAATTGAACCCTAACTTCCTGGTTCATAGGTTGACACCTCAACCACTGAGCCACACTGGCCAGGCAGGGCTTTGAATTTTGTAAGACTATTCCAGAAAGGAAAAATGATTTCTCTCTAGTATGCTGAGTTGTTCCTTTTTTTTTTTTTTTTTTTTTTAAGTTCAATTCAGATGTCAGGTGCATTTTATCACTTCTAAAAAAGTTTCTTTGATTTTTGTTTTATTCATGTGATACAATGTATAGTTTTCCTAAACTCTGCTTTTTTCATTTCTAAAATTAATTATGCTTGGTTGTGCTACTCATTTAACTCACGGTTCTCCTTTGATTTCTTAATATTTTGTTTATGACTTTGTTATGATGATCTGGTATCTTGTGTTTCATCTGTCCGACATGGGCAAATCTTTTCATTGCCATGATCTGCGCCCAGTGCCCCGTCCGCTGTGTGGAGTCCGGGTTTGCTCTCTGGGTTTTCCTGGGCTTTCAAGGCTGTGCCTCTCGGGCTGCCGTTCTGTACCGGTCCCTCTCCTCCCGTTACTCCCCTGGCTCCTTTTTAGCGGCTGTGGGCTCAGGGGCTGCCTAACCAGGCTTGTTATATAACCATTGTCAACGCGAGAGCGAACAGGCTGAGGATAAGCTGGGGGCCCATTCTCTCCAGAGCAGCATCTGCTTCCTGCCATGGGTTTTTAAAGATACATTTTGGATTTTCTGGAGAGAGTTAGCTGCCTCTAAGCTGTTGTGGTTCCAGATAGTTAAGTCACAGTTGATTGGTTGGTTAGTTTGTTCATCTGTATGTTCATCTGTCCTTCTGTCCGGCCATCCTCCCGACCATCCGTCCATCCAACACTTAAGCATCCCCATGGAGCTGTACGCGGGCAGCTGAACCTAACTAGGGCGACACCCCATGTGAACCAGCCTCTGCCCAGCGAGTAACACGGGCGCGCGATCCCACCCTCGTGTGGGAACTCTCCATAACCGACTTCTGAGTCGATTCTCTCTGGCAATGACTTTCATTCCAGTTGTTTAAGTTTTAGTAAGAAGGCTGTGGGAGAGTGAACACAGCAGCCTACACTGCCATCCTTCTCCAGGCCCATGGCTGGCATCGGAGAGGTGACTCTCGGGGCTCCCAGTGACCATTCCCCTGCCAGGCTAGTGGACGGTGCCCAGACTGGCAAACCACATGGTTTACGGAGAAGCCCTGCTTTCCTTCTCGCGTCTGGGGTTTGATACTCGTTAGACAGAGGTTGCCTCCGTGACCAGCCCCCAATAAAACCCTTGGTCACTGCAGACCCTACTGGGCCTCCTTGGATAGAAACGTATCTCTCTCTCTCTCTCTCTCTCTCTCTCTCTCTCTCTCTCTCTCTCTCTCTCACACACACACACACACACACACACACACACACACGCTGTGTTTTTGTGGTTAGGAGGAAAGAGTGCTCCGTGTCACCCCTGGGGGAGAGGGAGAGCCCCAGGAGGTCTGTGCCCCGAATCCTCCAGACCCCACCCGCGCCTTCTCCCTCCGGACAGCTGTGTGTCCTTGCTGCGCTGCCACACAGTGGCCCCCGGTTATCTGTGGGGTCACATTCCACACTTGCAGTCACCCTTGGTTGACCAGGGTTAGAAAATATTAAAGGGCAGATTCCAGGGGTGAACAATGACAGGCCTTAGGTGGCGTGCTGTCCTGAGCATTGTGAGGACGCCTGGCACTGCCCCGGGGAGGCGTCTCCCTTTGCCCAGCCCATCCGCGCTCTACCCGCCACCTGCCCGTCCGTCACTCAGTGACCATGGGCTGCACACGGACTCTCGCTGTATCGTAGTGCCCGTGCTCACGTCACCCTTGTCTTCCTCCTTAATGGTGGCCCCAAAGAGTGTGGGCAGTGATGCTGGCGGTTTGGATATGCCAGGGAGAAGCCACAGACTGTGTATATGTAGGGGTGGGAAACAACCATAGTATATATGGGGTTCAGTAGTGTATGCCGCTTCAGGCATCCCCAGGGGGTCTTGGAACATACCCGCCTTGGGGAAGGGGGCTAATGTACTAAGTCTTCATTATGAACCTGACCGTATGGGAGTCTTGTGAGTCCTGTAGCAAATCCGAGTGTGCAGGTCGCCTGGGGACCCCTGGCACAGATGCCTGATGTTAAAGTTCCCCGCTGTGCGGGCAGCTCAGTCCTAACGGCCCCAAGTGGATTGTCTCGTTGAGCCTCCACAACACTGGGAGGTGGGCAGCGCAGACCCGGGAGCCAGACCTCAGTTTCGGCATCTGTGCTCGGTCAGACGTGTGCACTACAGCGTCTTGTTTCTGTGGTGGAGGGGGGAGTTTCAGGAGGGACGTTGCTGACCGCTTCTCCCGTCACCTGTCGTTCCAGGTACGAGCACGTCCTCACGGAGCCGGGCCCGGTCCCGGCCTACGCCCTGAAGCTGCTGGTGGCCATGACCGCGCACAGCCCCGCCTTCACCAGGTACGGACCCCACGCCTGTCTGTCTGTCTGTCTGTCTCTCTCTCTCTCTCTCTCTCTCTCTCTTTCTCTCTCTTCGCCTCCACGAGGTGCACCTACGTGCCCTGCAGACGTTAAAGATGATGAGATTCCGCAAGTCTAACGTTTGAGTGGCCGGAGTGGTAATTTTTCATGTTTTATGGTTTGTAACGTCGGTCACTTATGCTGTTTGGGGTCTTGTCATCTTTTTATCCCCTATCGGAGATGGCATCCTGTGGCATTTTTGATGCTTTAAAATTATAAATTCTTTAAAGAGAAAAAACTAACACATAATCCTCTTTAAAATGTCAGTCGTTGCCTCATATTGTACTGGCCGGTTTATTAAGTCGCTGTGGCATTTGCAGACTGTTACTTTCCACCAGGGTATGCAGTTGACTCGCTTGTGGGAAGTAATGGGGAGCTTTTCTTTATTGAAGATGCCGAGTGTAATGATGCCAGGTTTGGGGAACTACTTTCTAGGAGAATGGCCACAGCTTTCAGTCTCGTGAAGAAGGTCGTCTGAGGGCACCCAGGTCCACAGAGGAGAAGAGAAGGGGAGGTACCTGCTAGCAAACAAGAGAAGTAGTTGTAGCTGCGCCGGTGACCCATGAGGGCCTGCTGGGCTTAGGGCAGCCGTGGGCAAACTACGGCCCGCGGGTTGGATCCGGCCCGTTCGGCTGTTCTATCCGGCCCGCGGAGCCGAAAGAGCGGAGGGTTCTCTTGCTCTCCCCTCCGCTCCTTCACCAGCAGCCCGAGATGAGAGTGCCAGCATGGTCAGGCTGCTTTTGTTCCAGCCCTCCGGTCCAGTGTAAGAACCCATGGTGGCCCTCGAGTCAAAAAGTTTGCCCACCCCTGGTTCTGGGCTATCTGTGGGCGCGGTGCACCTGTAGGGCGGCCAGTTGGTCTTCAGCAGCTAAGGCACTAGGTCCCGGTCCCGGTCCCTGGGTGTCCCCTGGTCTGCTCTCCTACCACATAAGAACTAAACCAGTGGTTCTCAACCTTTCTAATGCCGCGACCCTTTAATACAGTTAGTTCCTCATGTTGTGGTGACCCCAACCATAAAATTTTTTTCGTTGCTACTTCATAACTGTAATTTTGCTACTGTTATGAATCATCATGTAAATATCTGTGTTTTCCGATGGTCTTAGGCTCTCTGTTCCTTTTGTTTTCTATCCAGCTTAACCAGGTAGTTCGCGACCCACAGGTTGAGAACCGCTGCTGGAGAGCCTGAGACCATCAGAAAACACAGATATTTACATTACAATTCATAACAGTAGCAAAGTTATAGTTATGAAGTAGCAACAAAAATAATTTTATGGTTGGGGGTCACCTCGACATGAGGAACTCGACATTAGGAAGGTTGAGGACCGCTGTACTACACAGTAGTGCGCCCCATCACGGTGGTCACCTGGGAACAAGAAAGACTGTCTGTAGAGAGAATCCATCCTGGGGGAGGTCTGACCCAAACAGCCTTCCCCGGGGTGCAATGTGACTGACTCACAGGGGCCCCAGTGCTCTGGCCCTTGGGCCGTGTGCAGTGCTGGGTGCAGGCGGACCTCTGGCCATTTGCTGCTGCTGTGAGCAGCCCATTCATTTCCGAAGGCCAGCACACAGTAGCACCTAATTCGTTATCCCTGTGCCAGGTGGCACACAGATTTCCACCTGGGCAATTAGTTTTTTTAATGAGAAAAAATTTCAATTAATATCATAGCCGGAGTACATAATTCCATGTAGCAGTTTGAAAGGGCAAGATAAATTTTAAGCACAAAGATACCTGCCGGATTTTGTTAACTGAAATTAATTACTCCCCACCCCCCATGGAGCCACCTCCACGCGGGAGGGTGCTTTTTGGATCCCCGTTCTGTCCCGGCCTCCTCTCGTGAAGCTGGACGTTAACGTGGGAGTTGTCCCGTCTCAGTTTTGGGTGCGGCTCCAGAGGTCAAGAGCAGAGCAGTTTTCCAAACTGGCCTATTTATGTTCCTCACAGCATTGTGCGAGAGGTCAGGGTGTCTTTAAAAAAGTGTGTTTTTTGTTTTAAGTCAGGTTTTGAAGGTATAGTTTACATACAGTAAAAGTGACCCCTTTTGGAGAACATCCAAGATGGCGGCCTAGGCAGTCTCCTAAGCTGCCGCCTCATCAACAATTTAATTAAAAAAACAACTAAAATCAAAAAGGACTTCACCAAAACCTCAGGAAAGCTGGCGGAGTGGAATAGCTACAACTAGAAAGAAAGAGAGAGGCTCACGGATCGGACTGGGAGTAGAAAAGCGCTGAGGTAGGAGACGCTCGCGCACGCGGCCGCCGAAGGCCTGCCTGGCGGTGGGAGGGGAGGAATCCCCGATTGCACGGAACCCTTTCGGACTGTACTGAACCCAACCCCGGCTGAAATTCCGTGGTCCCAGGCTCATACGGGTGGAGAAAGGCACCCAGAGACTCAGAGACTCAGAGACTGGGAGACCGGGGACCTGAGCCGCAGCCGGCAGGGTCTACAGACTCGCGCGCAAGAGCAAGTACGCGCTGAGGTCTGACCGCCGCCCCTCCCCCTCCGTAGCGGAAGGAGTCAGAAGCTCCAGGTCTGACCACGGAGGCTGCCGCTGCCTCGCTGTACAAGGTGGCGGCCTCTCTGTAGCGGAAGGAGTCAGAAGCTCCAGACTACAGAGACCAGCCCAAGTCCGGGCGAGCCCCTGGGGCACCCACGCTCTTGCTTGGGGAAACTGGGCCGGTCAGGCGGAAACTCAGGCGAGCGCACAAGGGCAGGGCAGAAGCCAAGACTGTCAGTTCAGCCCTGAGACTCCGCCCCATCCAAGCTGAGCAGAGGCTTCTGCAGTTTTTCAAGTCTGATCCTATAAGACTGTCTCCAATACAGAAGTTATCCCAGAGTAGACACAGCTGATACCCACATCCAATTGGCCTGAAGGTCAATTCACAACAATAGAGACTTAGCTACAACAAGGCTGTGCACGCAGTCCACAAAGGGGATCACCAAGAGTGTCTACCTCAGGTAACTGAGGAGGCTGACCCACTGTGCTATATAGGACACCAAACACACAAAGCCATCCTACCAACTCTGAAAAATAGTGATAATGCCGAGACAAGGAAATAGATCTCAAACAAAAGAGATGGAGGATATAGAGTTCAGAACTACGGTTCTAAGGTTATGCAACAATATCCTAGAAAAGCTCGATAAACTTCATGAGACCCAACTAAAAAGTATAGATAAACTGACTAAATTGGAAAATATTATGCAGAGATCCAACAGCAGAATGGAAGAACACAAGAATCAGGTCAAAGAGCCAAAAGACACTCCGCTGGAGAAGGAAAAAGAAAAGAGGATCCAGAAAGTTGAAGATAGTGTAAGGAGCCTCTGGGACAACTGCAAGCGCACCAACATCAGAATTATGGGGGTGCCAGAAGAAGAGGGAGTGCAAAATACTGAAAACATATTTGAAGAAATAATATCAGAAAACTTCCCTCACCTGGTGAAAGAAATAGACTTACAAGTACAGGAAGCCTACAGAACCCCAAACAAGAGGAATCCAAAGAAAAATTCTTCTCGACACATCATCATCAATATGCCAAGGGTAAAAGACAAAAAGAGGATCTTACAAGCAGCAAGAGAAAAGCAGTTGGTTACCTATAAGGGAGCACCCATACGACTATCAGCTGATTTCTCAACAGAAACCATGCAGGCCAGAAGGGAGTGGCAAGAAATATTCAAAGTGATGAATAGGGAGAACCTACAACCAAGATTACTGTATCCAGCAAAGTTATCATTCAGAATTGAAGGGCAGATAAAGAGCTTCACAGATAAGAAAAAGCTAAAGGAGTTCATCACCACCAAACCAGTATTATATGAAATGCTGAAAGGTATTACTTAAGAAGAGGAAGAAGGTCAAGTGAATTAAAAATCTCAGGAATAGAATAAACTGGTGAATATAATAGAATTAGGGGCAAAGAAAGGGAGTGGATAGATAATTATCAGGGTGAAAGGGGTGTGGGGTGCAGAGACTGGATTAAAATTGTATAACCTATGGATGAGGACAATAGTGGGGGGAGGGGGTAAGGGCAGAGGGTGGGGTGGGAATCAGGTGGAAGGGAGCTATGGGGGAGAAAAAGGAGAAACAATTGTAATAATCTGAGCAATAAAGATTTATTTAAAAAAAAAAAAAAGTGACCCCTTTTAGGAATGTGGGTCTATTTTCACAGACACACACGGTGTGCAGCCGCCACCACTCTAAAGATGAGTATTTGCGTCATCCCAGAGTATTCCTTCGTGCTCCCTGAGATGCTGGCTTATCAGTTCTGTTGGCTGGATAGTGATATGACCTGGTCGAATTTCTATGTCACCTTAATTTTTAAAATACATTTTGAAAGAGTTAACACACAACATATCCAAATGTCAGTATTTGAAAGGGTACACAGAGAAAAGCAAACTTTCACCAAGAGATGGCTACTTTTCCCACCGTGTGTTAGTTTTTCCGTAGATGAGTGTGCTGTCTACCGTCTGCACCTCTTCAGGCTCACAGCACGGGCTTCGGTGAGATGTCATTCACATACTCTCACCTCTTTCACAGAGACACCCTATGGATATCCGGCATTTATTTAGCGAGCCCCCTCTGGTGGACATTTTTGTGTTCCTAATCTTTTGGTATTACAAAACAAAGCTATAATTAATGCCATTGGTCATTCACCATGTGTGAACATGTATGTGTCCCATAAATAATGAGAACTGGATTTGCTTCAACAAAGGGTAGACAAGCCCACTGTTCCCAGACTCGCCTGCACATTAGTTATCTTCTGGGGATCTTCTGGAAAGTGTAAGACGCAGGGCCCAGCCCTTGCCAATTAAATCCAACCTCTAGGGCTGGACAGAGGCACCAGGTATGTTGAGTTCCCCAGGTGATGCAGTGTGCGAGCAAGTTTGGGAGCCACTAGTTCGAGCTTTTGTAGTTTTGAAAGGGGATGAATTGCCTCAGTCTAGGATGTTAGTTCTCCCCACCAGCATTGTAGGAAAGGGCCCGCTGGAGCCAAACCCTTGTCAGATTAGTGTCTGTAATGTCCATCATTGCCATTCTCATAGATGGAAGTGGTCCCTTGCTTTTTAATTTCTAGTTTTTATTGCATTGTGATCAGATCATATTTTTGTTATGTTTCTAATTTTTATTATTATTTGTGGTCAATTTTTACAACTGTTCTATGTTTGTTTATCCCAAAGTTAGGCCTATTCCTGAAAAGAGTGTCACCCACCCAAGTTTTGAGAAGTATGTGCAATGGTAACCTATGGCATTTCACCGAGTGAATTGGTGGCAGGGCTTTTAGGCAAAATGCTTGATTGTAACTGTATATTAAGAATAGAATTCCTTTATTGTTATGGCCAAATCGATTTCTAGTAATATAAAAGTAACCATGAACCTTTTGTTATAGATGTAACTCATTTATTGGATTCTTCAGCATTCTCTTCTTTGAAGGATTTTCATCTTAATTTAGCATTAAGAGTTCAGAGTGCCAAGTAATAACATTAAACCATCAGGTGAAGCATTTATTATATTATTGGGTTTATTCTTATAGGATTCTTAGTAGATAAAGAAGTCTTCAAAAGCTTAGCCATAGTTCAAATGAGAATTTACTGTTCCCCTCAGAGAAGGAACGAGAGCCTGATCAGATCTGCATTGTACCTGACAGGGATTTTCTTAAAAACACTGTGGCCCTGGTGACTCTAGCTTATTACTGGTTTTATAGCAGAAAGCCAAATTGCTTACCATGTTGGTCCAATTTTACTGTTAGGAGTGTGTTAAACTCCCCCGAGCGCTGCCCTTTTCTCTCTGCTTAATTTTACAGTAGGTTGCACCGAACTGTTGCTCGAGGAGAGAACAGTGCCCCAGTAGCTTGTTTCCATTAAGAGATAATTCGTTTTGGCAAATCTTCCTTAGCAAACAAATTAAATTTTAACTTCCTGAGTTCTTTTGGAGCAAAATATAGCTCTCTTCCTGAACTGCAAAAAAACAAACAAAAATGTTTATGCTCTTATCTAAGAATTATCACTTTAATTTGCTTGAAAAGTGTTAAAGCTGTTTGTTTTATGGCAGGATTCACAAGTGTCTTTTAAAAGAATGAAATTTCAGGGTTTTGTTGAATGGAGTCCAGGTGAACCCAAGGTGTAATGAAAAATACTTCTGCCCTTACAGACTTCAACCAACTTCCCTCATTGGTTTTGTATTCATTTTTTGGCTATTCATTCATCCATCCATCCATCCATCCATCCATCCATCCAACAATTAAACAGTAACTACTGAGTGAAAACCAGGAGAGTGATAATTAAGAGAAATTTCTCACCTTCAAGGTACTTAGAGTTTAGTGGAGAAGAGAAACTAGGGGCCCAATGCATGAATTTGTGCACCTTGAAAGGAACTGTGGGCTGCAATGGGCACAAGGATGAGTCTTGGCCCATCCTCCATGCCACTGCCTGGCCCCTCCCACCACAGCCCTAGTCCCTTCTCTGCTGGCAGCCCTGTTCCTGCCACGTGCTGACAGCGCTCCCATGTGCTGACAGTGCTGGCCCTGCTCGCACCCGCTGAGGGCATGGAGCTATTGGGGCCAGTGCCAGCAGCAGGTGTGAGTGGGGCTAGTGTTGGCAGTGAGTGTGAGCAGTGGCTGCTGCCCTGATTGCCCCTCAGGAGCAGGGGGAGGTGGAGAAGCCCTCAGGGGTCATACCTCCTGATGTTGCTGAACAGTCGGACCAGTGCTGGGTGCCGGCAGCAGGTGCAAGCGCTGGGCAGGACCAAGAGCTGAGCAGGACCGTGGTGTGTGGGAGCAAAGAATTTTCAGTAACCACCAGAGGCTTGCCCCAATGACAGTGACTGGCACCCCTTGGTCTGGCACCCCCGCTCACCTGCTCCACTGTCCTGCCTTGGTCATTCCCACCATGTTCATGCGTGCCCCCTGGTAGTCAGTGCATGTCATAGTGACCAGTTGTTCGGTTGTTCCGCCATTCGGTCTATTTGCATATTAGGGTTTTATATATAGAGATGTAATGACTTCAAAGGCACAGTCATGGTCAGAGGGTATGGGAGAACCTAAAAGATCTAACCCACCTCGCTGTATGATCTTGGCCATGTTGCTGAACCTCTCTGTACCTCAGTTCCCTCAGCTGGAAAATAGTCTACAGAAAATCCTGTAAAACCATTCCCCCTTTTCCTCATCCTCCCTTCTTCTTTTCTCTTCTCTTCTTCCTTTTCATTCTGAGGAGAGGAAGGCATATTGAAGGAAGAATTCTAGACAAGGTAACCCCTTTGATAGAAGATAGAAATGTTTGATAATGTGGATTGAAACCAGAACTCCACACCCTACAAAGTAAAGGGAAAAATATTTTCAATAAGAAAAAGAATGTGGTATTTGTCTGACGTTGGATAACAATTGTGGGAGCCATCAGAAAACACCCGGGCACAGGGGCTTCCATTTGCATTTTATTCTCAGTTTACATTGTTTAATAAAATTAGATTTTGCCATATTCTGATAGGTTCTAGTTGACATTTACCCTGTTTCCCCGAAAATAAGACAGTGTCTTATATTAATTTTTGCTCCCAAAGATGTGCTAGGTCTTATTTTCAGGGGATGTATTATGTTTCCATGAAGTAGGTCTTATTTTCGGAGGATATCTTATTTTTGGGGAAACACAGTAGTAGTCTGATAAAAAAAAAATAAAAGCCCAAATCACTGAAAATGTCTTCCTATTGTTAAACTAGCCAGTTAGGTATTTTTTCTTTCAATGAGCTGAATTTCCACAGGCATTTCCTCTGATGGAATCTCAATGAGTGAAATAGCTATAATAAAGTGAAATTTTATTGCAAAATTAGAATGAATTGATTTCTCCAGAAATAATTTGCTGCTTTGCCAGGTGGCTGTGGAATTAAAAAAAAAAAAGCCTCATAATGAGAAGCAAGCCAATCTCCGTGTCCCCGAGGCTCCCGTTTCTATTCCAGGGTCCCTGTGACGGGCTCTCCCACCCGATCTCTCCCCGCACTTGCAGAATCAGATCAGGGCTTCTCCAGCAGCGCCGAGCCGCTGAGCACCCACCTTACCTCGTCTTTCCTCCCCGTCGGGCATCGCCCATGTTTGTTGTTCTGGCCACTTGTTCAAATTGGGCCCATTTCTGCACTTTTTACTAAAGTACGTACTAGTAGACTCATTTCAGAGGATAAAGCAAGTGTGAAAGATTTCAAATACTGAGCACATCTTGAGCTCCTTTCATCATCCTGCAAATCAAAAACTTCCTTTGTTTAATTTTGTTTTTTGTTTTCCCTTCTCTCTGCCTTGATTTAGGATTATAGTGCTGTACACTTGTTCAACACATATTATTGGGACTTCAATACTGCTTAAGCAGAATTTGGAAATTAAATTGTCCCAGTTGTCACTCTGGCTGAGGTCTTTGTGCGCTGCCACTGAGATTGAGCATAAAATTTTGTTTTACTCTGGGAAGTTTAGCATTTTGTTTTTCTTTTTTCAATTCTTTTTCTTGGTTCTACCATTAGCGATTGCTAACTGTCTTTGAAAATTTAGTAAAACAGTATCTTCCATCCCAAAGGAAGAATTTAGACTTGGCTGTACATATATTACTAGAGGCCCGGTGCACGGAGTTGTGCACGGTGGGGCCCCTCAGCCTGGCCTATGCCCTCTCGCAATCTGGGGCCTCTTGGTGGGTGTCAGACTGATGGTTTCAGCCTGATCCCCACAGGACAGGCAGGGATCTTGTGACATCCCCCGAGGGATGTAGTAGTGCATGAAGTAGCAGGTGGCCGGGGAGGGGCTCAAGCTCAGGCCTAGTGCTGCGCTGTTCCCACTCATTCCCGTCCTACTGTGCCTGCTGTTGTGCTGCTGCAGAGGTGGGAGAGGCTCATGCTGCCGCAGCTGCACTTGCCAGCCTTGAGCACGGCGTCTGGCACCCATTGGTCAGCTGAGCGGCACTCCTGCTGTGGGAACGCACTGACCACCAGGGGGCAGCTCCAGTGTTTTCAGTATCTGCCCCCTGGTGGTCAGTGCACATCATAGCGATCGGTCATTTGGTCGCTTAGCCTTGTTGTCTGGTTCTAGAAATCCAGAATCTATAGGTGAATTGGAACAGGGTCGTATTTTTCTTGTAAAGAATTTTTGGCTTGTGACCCTGTTGAGTTTGCGTTCACTGGACTCTAGGCAGGATGGTTATTTCAACAAGGTGATCTTTCTTCATTGTTTTAACACAGATCGAGTTCATGATCACATGACCATGTAGCAGCCATTTCTGTGTCAGAAGTGGATGGTTTCAGATTACTGTTTGGGTTTGTTGTACACCTTTACAAATGGTGGTTCCCCGGCTCTGTATTGCAGATTGATGTTAATCTGAGTAGGGATTCAGTAAGTCTTTTTGTGTTTTCAAGGCATCCTTAGGCCTGTAGACTCTCCCATGTCATCTGAAGCAGAGATTGGCCCACATGGTCAACTGGCTTGCAACCTGGTTTTGTGTGGCCTGCCCAGTAAGAGTGTTTATGTTCTTAAAGAAAGAACGTAAACTCATCAACAGACAAGTATGAGACAGAGGCCTTGTTTCTGGCAAAGCCTGAACTACTTACTACTAGCTCTTTTCAGAAAATGTTTCCTGGCCCCTGACCTAAGGAATAGCATCTTTTTTCTTTATTCATGTGAGTGCAGAAATGTTAGAATTTTTTGAGCTGTATGGGACTTTGGAAATCATCTGGGTGTTTTAAAATGTAGGCTTTTGAATTATTCAGGTTGGGGAGGTCAAAGATCAGGAATCACCTGCTTTTGAAAATATATTTTACTGTAGACTCATAGATCCCTAGAGGAGGGGACGTACCATGCCCCAGGGAGCCCTGGGAGGTATCCCCCGGGGCAGCCGGAAGGCAGAGGAAGGGAGAGGAAATGCACAAGAGCCTTTATTGTAGTTTACAAATGAAGGAGTGGATGGCTGGTAAGCTGGTTGAGGGCTAGCTAGTTGGAGTAATTTCTCTGGGCTCTGAATGGCATGGGCTGGTCCCTAGCCTGGGGGTGGTCAGGGCTGGGAATAGTGACCCAGAGTGTAAAGCAGGTGGTTGGGGGTGTGGGGATATTGGTTGGGGGAGGGGGTAAGATGTATTCCCTTTGGAGTTAGCAATACAGAACAAAAGGGTGTGATTAGTACCCTGGATGTGTCTCCATTTTATGGTGAGGACATGCAGGCCCTTCAGGGAATTTGTGCTCAAAGCAACAGGCCCTGGGATCCAGACCTCCTGCTGGTGCCTTGTTCTTTGCCCATCCCTGTAGAGCCACCTTTTAAGGAAACCCAAGTGGCATCACAGTACACTTTGAAGCTGAACTGTTTTAAGTGTCATGGTGTTGCATCTACCTCTAGGAGTGGTCCAGTTCCTCCACAGTCATCCTCGGCCTCATGTGGCTCCGAGTGCAGCCAGCCCATAATGCTCCTTGGCTTCCTCTGCTTCCATCGTGAGGGCCTGACGCCCGTTCCTCTGATTTTCATCACGGTGGCAGCTCCTGGTGCCGTTCTGATTAGTAAGATAATCCAGGTTCCTGGGTCAGTCCAACCTCTTCCTTCCCTCGTCCTCCTAGGCTTTAAACCCTCCTCTGCTCACGATGGAAGTCACCTCACAGGGTAGAAATCCCTCCTCCTGTGCCGATCAGGGGATAGCTCATCCATGGGACTCCTACCGCAACTCAGCTTGGTTTTTACAGAAGCACCCCCGGAGTGAGTGTTAAATTAATTTTCCCATCCTACCCCCGAATTCTGTTTCTGATAGAATTATGGAAGGACACCAAGCAGAGACCTTAGGAGTTTGATCCAAGGCATTCCATTTTTCTTAAACTTATTTGTGAGGACAATCAACAGTGATGGTTTGAATTCGTTGTTTACCTTTATCTTGTTTACCATCGCAGACATCTCCCCAGTAGTCACGGTGGCCTGGCCAACATGTCACTGCCTGTCCTTACTCTGCGGGCGTCAGTTGGGTTCACGGAGACGGTTCCTCTCTCTCGTTAGAAACAAGTTAATCTTCTGAATCCGTATTCCCACGCCAGCCCTGTGTGCTGGAGGCCGGTCATTTCCGTTTTCCTCCTGTGTCCTGCGTGGACTTCAGTGACAGCTTTCCTCAGGGAGGGCACAGGCCTGGCAGAGGTGGCCCTTTGCAGTGGAGCCACTCTCTACACGACGTGTCGGAAACCAGCTTTAGTTAAGTCTTAGGACAGAGTGGCCCTGGTAGTTGGGGGGTGGCAATCAGCAGCAATTCCCAGTTCCTGTTCTGTGTTGGAATAGGAGCTGGGAGATCCTTGTTTTTAACAGAATGCTACCTTGCGCTCCCCCTAACGTGTTTTTTTACTTGCCCACAAGCAGAGTCGTCTGCTGCTTTTCTCTCCTTCAGAGTCTGTTTCCACTGCGGAATCCTGGAACTTGAGAGCACGTCAGCTCTGATATTTTCCTACCTGCAAGAAAAGTTAATATTATTCATTCCCTCAGCGAGTCACTCACAAATAGTTATGTTCACCCAGGTGTAGGATAGGGTCCTGGTTTAATGAAGCTGATGATTGCACAGGGGGGATAGACAGCACACAGGGAAACCAGTGGAAAAACCAGTTCCAGCCAGTGAGGAGTGGCCCAGAGGACAGTGCCGCTGGGTGAGCGAGTGGAGGGTGAGGGGCTGGTCAGCTGTTTGGGAGAGGGTGGTGGGAGCTACTTCTAGAAGGCACGCACAAGGTTGACTGGGAGGGAGGAGAGGAAGGGGAGTTGGCCGCCTGTGTCAATGCAGCTTTATTATGAAAGAAACAGGCCGCTGGCTTCCAGGGATGCTCAGAGGAAGGGGTGATGACAGTGCCACCTGCTGAGCATGTCCGGAAGGTGAGGACGGAGAAGGAACCATTAGAGTCGGCGGCGGGAGCAGCTTGCGTAGGGTTATTTCCCGTGGCACGCGGGGGCAGAAGCCTCTGGGAGTGCATTGGGGTGAAATGATGAGGTGGACGCTGGGAAGATCGATAGTCCCAGGGCGAGTTTGCTGTAAGGGCAGCTGAAAAATAGGGAGACGATGGGTCAGAGGTGGGTTTTTGCTTGTTTATAGGATGAGGGGTATTTTAGTGACGTTTCGTCGATGAGAATGATTTAGCACAAAGGCTGGTGGGCCACCTCCCGATCACCTGTTTCTGTAAATACAATATCACCGGAACCCGGCCACACTGATTCCTTCATTTATCTTCTGCGGCTGCTTTTGTGTTCACAATGATTGAGCAGTTTTGAAAGAGACCATGTGGCCTGCAAAGCCAAATGTATTTACTTCTGACAGGTTACTGGAAAAGCTTCCCCGACCCTTGACCTTGCAGGACGAATAACTGATGGAGAAAGGGGGGGATGTCTGCACCCCCATTGGATCCTGCCTGCAATGTTCCCCAAGGGGGAGTGTGAGAGCTCTCTGCCATGCGGAGGGAGGGCCATTGAGCTGGGGGGTTGGGATGCTTGAAAGTGAGATTTGGGAAGGGGTGGTGCAGTTAGTAGTCACAAAACTATCTAGAAACTGGGCACCTGAGGGTAGGGTAAGAAAAGACTTTGAAAGTGATAAGGCAATGAATTAAAAGGTGTTTTAAATTCTTACTTGGGTAATTGGAAATTACCTATTTTTATAATATTTATAGAAACAACTAATGACCCAGTGCACGGATTCATGCACATTGAAAGGAAATTAATTAGAAGGTGTCTGGTGGGCAGGACTGGGCAAAAGGGGCCGATATGCCCTGGAGCCAACCTCCCGAGGTCCTTCCCCTGTCAGTCGCACCTGGGATGGTGCCTCCATGGCTTGAAAAGCATCTGCAGTGTTAGCTGGGTCCCTCCGGTAGGTAGGGGTTCATTGGCCTGGCCTGCGGGGATCGGGCCGAAACTGGCTCTCCGACATCCCACAAGGGGTCCTGGAGTGCGAGAGGGCACTCTGCACAGTTGCTGTCGTACAGGGTGTGGAAAGCAAACACAAGTGTTAGGTAAACCAGATTCAGGCCTGACAGTGCCCCAGCAACAACATAACTCACAGCCAAAGGTGGAATTGTGTGGCGCTGCGAGGAATTGGGCTTCTTCCTCTCTGGTTTCGGGATGCATCATCACCTGAGAACTGCCACTGCCAAGTCATTGCAGCTCCTGTGTTAAGCATATGCCCCCTGGTGGTCAGTGCACGTCATAGCGACCGGTCAGACGGCGGGAAGGACACTTAGCATATTGGATATATATATATATATATATATATATATATATATATATATATTAACACTATACTAATGCCTTGTTATTTTCATATTTCTATTTGGAGCTTGTCATTCATTACTGTCCTTTGTTTCCTATTTTAAGATAATAGATAGTAAAATTGGTTAAGTATTGTGATTATCGTGTTCATTATTTTAACAAGTTCCTCTTTTTACAGTTGCCTTTTAAAAAATGAAGAAGACATTTTTCCTGTGGAAAATGTTACATTTTCCCTAATAAATCATTTAAGTGTGTTCAGGATTATGACTTATGTCTAGCTCTTTGGGACAGAGGGACTCACTTGTTCGGATCCCCCAGTTCTCTCTGGAGAGGTGGGTTCTAGCCTGGTCCTCCAGGCTTCAGGGCGGGGGTTTTATGAGTTAGGTTGTATATGTTATTGGATCATTCCTAAGTGTTCTGCTTGAAATCCTGCTTAAAGTGGGTGCCATCCAGTTCCTGCTACATATGTACCTAGATTGGTGTTTAAACCTCAGGTCTTCCATGCCGCTGGCCATACTTGGTCACCTGCTCATGATTTGCTGAAACCTGTGCTTTGAGACATTGTTTGGGCCTGTGACTCCGCTGGTCTTTCCTAGTGAAGCTTGCCAGAGCCCTGGAGGGGTGGGCAGTGGGTGCAGCCCATAGGTCTCTGGCCATCCCCTCCTCGCGCTTCACAGTCAAGAGCCATAAGCTTCCCAGGCCACTGAACAGAGCTAGAGACTGTTCTACAAAGCCTGTGGCCATTGTGGAGGTGGCATGAAAGCATTGTAAAACCAGTGGTGCTCAAGTCCCATAGCGATTTTACTGCGGGAGGTCTAGCCTGGGCTATCAGAACGGGAAGTCGAGATCAAGGTTTCAAGCTTCCTGACCATTTAAACATTGGGCATTACAGCCAGCAAAGCCATCGGCTCCTGGCATCCTAACCATACACATAATAATCAGAGTCTCTTGATTTGATCAGCGTGCCTTCTAAAGAATTAATCCCTTGATAACATCTGGCAAGTTTTAGCATCACAGTTGTGTTGCATTGGTTGGTGATTGACCCGGGCAGTTTACCATTTTAGAGTCAGCCGTGTGCTGCAGAAGTTTGCTGCTGTTTGATAAAGCCGCGCATTGCCTGTCACTGTCGGTCAGCTCTGGGACAAGTGAGGCCCAGCAGGATGGAGGGTAGCATGTGGCCTAAGGCACAGACTGGCCGCTCGTTTCTCATCTCTCCCCGGTCCTCCTCCATCTCAGTGTCGGGTCCTCTGATTTCATGTGAAGGCAGCTATTGGTCAGACTGGATTGCAGTGTTTGCTGCACAGGCAGGGCCTTTGTCAAATAATTAAAGAGCACGAGAGCCGCCAGACTAAACAGTGGTCTGAGTTTCAGATGTTCTGTGGCTTCCTGGGCACCCCGTTACCGTCTCCAACATGTGTTAGCACTTAGCGGTCTTTGCCATCGCATGTTACATAGGGAAGAAGCGGGGTTCTTCGGAGAGGTAATGCTCCGAGACACCTTGCACCCTCCCAATGCACCATCGCATGCTTGTCTTCCTTATGCTTGGGGTTATAAGTACAGCACAACCCAGCTGTTTGCAAAGTATCTTGACATTCTAAAGTAGAACAGGCCCAAAGGGGAAAATGGACAAAGGAATGAAAAGGCCATTTCTCACAATAAACATGAAAAAGCATCGCTTTTATTAGTAATTAAAGAAAATCCCATTAAAATAATTTAAAGAAAGCCAACTGGCAGAGTGAACATACTGTTTTAATAGAATCGATGGGGGTAACATTGGTTAATAGCATTCCATGCATTTCAGTGTGCAGCTTTATAATAGCGCATCGTATACCTCATGGTGTGCTCTCCACCGGGGTCTAGTCTCCGGTCACCACGTGGGTTAGGTTTTGAATAGCACTTGCTGAGAGTCCAGCGCAACGTGCCCTTTCATAAATTAGCACATCTTTTGTGATAAGCAGGCTGTCAGTATATATTAAATCTACTCCTATGAATATGTCCTAAGAAAATAGTAAAAGAGACGCACCATTATTTATGTACAAGAATGTTCACTAAGACATTTAAAACAATAGTAAAGACAGCTCGTGTGTGTGTGTGTGTGTGTGTGTGTGTGTGTGTGTGTGTGTGTGTTCAGAGAGGGCTCTCTGCGGGCCGCCCAGTGCGGGCTGCTTCCCCTTCACGGCTGTGTCCCCACCTCACCATCGCGGAGGGAAGCAGGCGGTGCTGCTGCGTCTGAAGGAAGCACGGAGCTAGGCCAGTGACGAGCTGAGCCCGTTAGGCGTGGTCCTTTCCCCACCACGTTGGTCTGCTTTCTAAGGAGCTAATGAAAAACGGAGAACAAGGGTACATCAAGAGGACTAGTTAAATACTTTGTAGGCCAGAAAACTGTGCCTGGGCAAGGGCTCCTATTTGAGATGACTATGCAATGGCATAGGAAAGGTTTTTAATAAACCCAACATATGTTTCATGATCTGACCTTTCCCTCCCACCCCCTCTCCTGACACGGTGCCTCTAACAGGCTCTGAAATTGGCAGATTCCAGTTCTAATCCCAGCGCCATCATGGGCTTGGTGAGCGGCACCGGGTGCTACCTCCCAGAGGAAGCTTCGGCGTCTCTCCCTGGGGAATGGACTTAGCTTTGCAGGGTCATTAGACAGCAAATGGGGCCAGGCTGTCCGAGTGACACGGGGACGTGCACAAATGGTGGCTAATGGTGAGCGTGACCGGTATGAATAGAAAAGAGAGTGACCTACGTGAATAGAAAAAAAGACAAGTAAATGGTACATGAAAATTTATTAATGATTTTCTTACAGTATCTTCCTTGTAATGCTTTTCCATTTTTTCAAACATAACACTATAAAATATATTTTATGCTTCTGTATTTTTACATTTTATATAATAACTTTAAGTAGTTATAGAAAATCATTATGATTTTTAATTATTTTCTATAATTAGGAAGACATCGATTCATTAAGTACGCACTTTCAGGCCGGTGTTTAGTTTTTTGTTTTTTAAAAATATATTTTTATTGATTTCACAGAGAAAGGAAGAGGGAGAGAGAGACACATCAGTGATGAGTCATTGATCGGTTGCCTCCTACACGCTCCCTACTGGGGATCAAGCCTGCAACCTGGGCATGTGCTCTGACTGGGAATCGAAACTGTGGCTCCTGTTCATAGATCAACGCTCAACCACTGGGCCACGCCGGCCGGGCAGGCTGGTGGTTCTCACCAGACATTAACATCAGTGACAGTCCATAGTCCCCTGGGTAGCAGGAGTGTGGGTGCCCTGCAGGAACAGTTCCCCGAAAGCCCCCGGCAGCCCAGGACCTGCAGACGCCCTGTAGCACTTAGAGGCAGGAGCGGGCCGGGGCAAGCCAGCTCTTCTGTCACCGGCCGCACTTCCTGTGGTAGGAGCATTTGGTAGCCTCCTTCCACGCCTCACCACCGGCCTGGATCAGGCATCTGCCGAGGAAATAGGTAGAAAAGCATTTTGCAGAGTTGCTAATGTAACATGCCATTCTTCTATTTCCATCTGAAATCTCCTTCCTGTGGGAAAAACACGTGCTCGTCACGTAACCGTATTTTCTCTTACTGAAATTATCTTTTTCCTGCTACGGGAGATTTTCATACCTCGGTGGTGCATTCTGGAATAGCCTCATTTTCTAACTTAATTCCAAGACCTCAGCTTCATACCTTGGATTATTTTTGTGTCGTGTGTGTGTTTTTTGCCTGCTGGGGTATGAACTTTCTCAGGGAAGAAGTATAATGCCTGCCCGTAAGGGGGATTCTATAGATCTCTGTAAAATCACCAGATCTAACAGTTCCATGTGCTAACGCTGCTAAATTCCCCACCCTGCCCTCCTCCTTGTTTGTGTGAAAAATAATGTGTTCTATGTGTACCTTTACCGGGGAAACTTTTGCAGTTCTCTGCAAGAGAATGAGCCAACATTGCAGGCGAGGGCAGACATTTCAAAGAGAAATGTTACCAATATTATTGCTTTCAGGGTAGACATAATAGCATGCTATAGCGAAACATTATGAAACCATTTCTGTTTGAAGCTGATTCACTGAACCAATAATTTGAAATTCAGCTGATGGTGGAGATTTTTTATTTATTTAAAAATGACTGTTGTTGGTCTATTAGGCTGGCAAATTGTATAAGTCATAAGAAATGAAAGATCTTTGTTTCCGTCTAGAGCTCTTTTTGGGACAAATACAAACCCTAAATCTCCTAAGCAGCATTTTGGGGGAAATTTTTTATAAGTCCAGCATGTATTTGGGTTTCCACATAGTTGGGCCAGAAGCAGCTAATTTAAAGAAACAAATATGAATTGTTTTTTAAAAAGGAGGGGGTGTCCTAGGCCAGATGCCTCGGTTAGTTGGGATATAGACCCATGCACCAAAAGGTTGTGGGTTTGATTCCTGTCGGAGCATATACCTAAGTTGCTGGTCATTCCCCAGTCAGGAGAGGTCAGTTAGGGGCAATCTGGCTGGCAGGGGAAGACAGTTAGGGATGACCGGGCCAGCAGGGGAGGGCAGTTGGAGGCAATCAGGCCTTCAGGGGAAGACAGTTAGGGGTGACAAGGCTGGCAGAGGAGGGCAGTTACAGACAAACTGGCCGGGCAGGGGAGCAGTTAGGCTTTGATCAGGCTGGCAGGGAAGTGGTTAGGGGGTTATCAGGCTGACAGGCAGAAGTGGTTAGGGCAATCAGGCAGGCAGGCAGTCAAGTGAGCAGTTGGGAGCCAGTAGTCCTGGATTGTGAGAGTGATCCCAGATTGGAGAGGGTGCAGGCTGGGCTAAGGGACACACCATCATTCCCCTGTGCATGAATTTCATGCATCAGGCCTCTAGTATGTTAATAATAGACTATATTTTATTTAAAAATATGTTTTAATTGATTTTTAGAGAGGAAGGAAGAGGGAGAAAGAGAAACATTAATGAGAGAGAAACATCTGTTGGCTGCCTCTTGCACACCTCCTACTGGGGATCGAGTCTGCAGTCCAGGCTGGTGCCCTGACCGGGATTCAAAGAGGTGACCTCTCAGTGAATGGGACAATGTTCAACCACCTGAGCCACACGGGCCAGGGCTATATGTTAAGATACTATTATGAGAAGTCAGGTGTTGGGAGTGGATGCTCACATCTGATGTTGGGGTGACTGCTGGAGGGACCCTTGCCTTCCAGGTCCCAGTGGAGAAGCAGTGGTGTCTGTCCCTGTGACTTCCTTGTCTTTGGTTGTTATGGCAACTCTGGTACGCATGAGCTTGGCTAAGTCAGCCCAGGCCTAGTGAGAGTACATATTATTAGGAAAAAAGTCAAAAGACCCATGTAGGAAAAGAGGTTGTGAACACCTGGGGAGCTGAGGGAGAAAACCGGGAAGGTGCTGGCCTGGAGCTGTGCTTGGTCCTGAGTCTCTGCTTTTCCCGTTCTGCCCTGCTTCCCACTGAGTGGGAGCTTCCTACTCAGACCTGAGCCTGCCATTGCCCAGGAAAGTGGGAGAATGTAAATGAATTGAACGTTAATCCTCAAAACCTTTTCTCCCCCCCATATGGAGCCCATAGAAATGACCACGTTCGGTTTGCTGGATACAGGGGTAGGGCTTTCTCAAGCTTCAGTCTTGGGGAACTCGCTCCGTGTCACACTTTCCCTTATCACACATTTGCGAACACGGTAATCTTTTTGGGGCTAGTCTCACAGGCTTTTTTATTTTTATTTTTTTATCAATATTTCATCAGAGACAGACAAGCTCGAGGGAGGCCAGGTGATAAATTCCCTTTCCGTCCACCCGGCGTAGTGTGTGAAATAGACAAACAGCGCGTACCTACGAGGGCAACATGCTTAAGTGCTGCCGTTTATCACAGAGTAAATTCCAATAAAAGTAAGGAATCTGATTTGTAAACTGAATCAGCATCAGCAAATTATAGCTTGTGGGCCAAACATGGCATCCTGCCCATTTCTGGAAATAAAATTTCATTAGAACACAGCCATGCTTCCTCGTTTCTGTATTATTTTTGCCTGCTTTTCCATTACAGTGACAGAGTTCAGTAGTTGCTACAGAGACCGTGTGGCCTGCAAAGCCTAAAATATTTATACTGTCTGACCCTGTACAGAAGAAAGTTTACTGATCCTTGGGCTAAAGGACTATTTAGAGACTGTTGTATTTTCTCTTAAATTGCATGGAAAAATTCTTCTAGGAGGTGACATTTTTTAAGAAGGGTTAATGGGGGAAGTGTGCCTAGATTCCATTGGGTGATTGGTGCCTACATTTTTTAAGTTAAAGATGATTTTTAAAAACCACTGTGCATTAAGTCATTTATGCTGAGAAGATACCTGATGAGGCACATATGAAAGAGTACAGTGTGGTAGGCTCATAATTTAACTGTGATGATGGGTTACTCGATTTGGCTGGCCTGGCCCAGTCTGATAGTCTTCCTAATAGTTGTGAATTTTAGTAAAATTTTATACTTATAAATATTACTCTGAGATTTTGCTTGCTGCGGATCAATAAGGCTAGACTGATGGTCATTTGCAAAGAGGCTTCGTATTTCTCGTGTTTAAATAGCTGTAGCTCAGGATATAAAAAATGAGTAATATTTAATCGGATGATTTCTCAGTCACCCGATGTAAGCAGCAACAGGTGGGGCAGCAGTTTCCACATGGGCCGTCTGACGTGTGGTTATCTTTTTATTTCCTTACAGGCTTGTGGAAGAGAGCAAACTGGTCCCGCTCATTTTCGAAGTCATCCTGGTAAGGAAATGTGAAACTTAACACTTTTTAAAGTTTTGAGCATGTTGTACAGTTGCGCGCCGACCCTAACTGCCCGGAAGACTTGTGTGAGTCCCTCAGGGTCTGACTTAGCCTCACCGGGCCTCAGTTGCCTTGCCTACGCTCTGTCCCACCGTGAGATTGCATAGGGACACTGCCCTCTTTTCACAGTCCTCTGATTTTATTTCTGTTGACGGAAGACCACATGTTACCTAACGTGGAAAGTACTTGTTCTGAGGTTGGTTCATGGGGGAAGGGAAGAATAATGACCACCGTTCTTCCGTATGAATTTCTCATGTTCAATGTGAAGCCCTCTGTAGTCACAGGGCCAGACCACAGTTCTATGCCTCTGGGCAGAATCTTCTTCAGAACGTAGCGTGGCTTAGCTTCCCTACACCATGTCTTCCCAGAATGCCACTTGATTGGAAGCCATCTGTTCAAGGAAGCCTTTCACCCGAGGTTTCTACGTGTAGGGAATAAGATGGGATGCAGATGGACTTTCCTCACTTCTGATAATTCCTTACTTATAATAAATACAGATCGGAAAATCAGGTGGAAAATCGAGTTGGTGCTTATAGCCAGGGAGTGCCCTTAACCAAAGAAGTGCCTCCCGAGCTGCTGAGAGCGCCAGGGGCAAAGGAGGGGACAGACCAGCCTACCCTACTGCGGTCACGGTCGGAGCGACGACTGGGATGGGCTGCTAACCCTCCACATGGGAAACCAGCTCTCTTTAATCCTGAGGCATTACTCTGCCAGTTGTTTGTATGTTGCTATGGCTCCACGGGAAAACGGTAATTTTCTCAGCTCCAGCTCCCTTTGGCTTTCGGAGGAGCTGGCCGGAGCTGCTGAGCTGGTTGAATCGGGTGGGGAGGAGTGGTTGTGGGTTAGAGCCCGGATCGAAATTGCTTCAAAAATAGCAAAAGGGTGTAACCAATGTCCATCTGAACTAACACAGAACCATACTGAATGTCAACTGTCATTGAGAAAGTAAAATAAAAGCAAATAGTATTTTAGAAGCAGTATTAGGAGAAGAAATGGAGGAAAAGGGGGCAAAGACACATGCAGATCAAGAGCTTTTGAGTGGGGATTACAGAGCGTTTGCTTGCTAGTTTGTTGTGGAGGTGGATGCGTTTGAGGGCAGTGTGTGGTAAGGCCACATGCTCGGGCATAGTGGCAAGATCCTGTGCTGTCCAAACTCGGCCACATCTGTCTTGCATTTGAAAAGAGATGGTGCCAGCTCTGGCCAGGTGGTCAGAGTGTCGACCAAGGTTGTGGGCTCAATCGCTGGTCAGGGCACACACAAAAAACAATCAATGAATGCATAAGTAAGTGGAACAAAAAATCAAGTTTCTTCTCTCCCTCTCCCTCCCTTGCTCTCTCAAAGCAATTAAACACACACACACACACACACACACACACACACACACACAAAAGAAAGAGAGAGGCGTGTTGCAGACAGAGAGACTATAGAGCTATCATAGGCCATAGGTGTGGGGAGTGGGGGTACTCACCCTTGCTGTGGCGGGAGGGCCTCTACCCTGTTAAGGTCAGTGTAGCTCCTTGGGTCACTGATAACCAAGTCTTACCTTTTGGCAATCCCTTCAAGGTCTGAAGTCTGCACATGGGAATTTCTTCTTGCAGGTTCACAAAACCCCTCCATATACTCGATTAGTCTTTGCATAACGAGCACCTAGGAAGGCTTTGCATTTTACAGGCCACAGTGAATGTTTAGTTGAGTAATGCATGGTTTAAGCCCTCGTTCTTGAGTTGTGGCATCGTCGGGGGTGGGTGGACGGTGACCCTACTCTCCAGGCCAGGATTTCAGCTGGTC
The DNA here is from genome assembly GCA_963924515.1 of Vespertilio murinus. Classification (NCBI taxonomy): domain Eukaryota; kingdom Metazoa; phylum Chordata; class Mammalia; order Chiroptera; family Vespertilionidae; genus Vespertilio; species Vespertilio murinus. The sequence continues at coordinate 6,707,891 of OZ004715.1, read as the reverse complement.
CTGAGCCCCGGGACCTCGCAGGCAGGTGCAGGGCGATGCGCTTCCTCCAGCCAGAGCAGCGCTCTACTGGGCTTCTCGTAGGAGAGTGTGTTAGAAAGAGGTGCCGCGCCGCTGCTAAAAGAGTAAAGAAAAACAACCACTGCTTTTGGGGACAGGGCATTGCTGTCCATGAAGAACATTATTAAACCCCTATTGTACTTTTGTCCTTCTTGAGTCGGAGAATAATCTCAATTTCCCCCTCTATATCAATACATTTCCTAATCCATGAACTCTCTTTGTAGCAGTTATTCTGTCAACTTCCATGACTTTTCTAAATTTTGCCACTGAACTAGGCATAAAATAGCATTTTATTGATTCTATGGTGTGTGCAATTTTTTTCAGATTTTAACATTTCTGAAAATGGGATGTACTTTCCAAATCAGTGGCTTCTTACAGCTGCTCTCAGCCAGGTGACCTGGTTGTCATTGTCTTAACCAGTTTATTTTGCCTTTATTTTCCTTTTTATGTGGCCAAGAAAGATATGCTATCAGGATGTATGTCTGAATAATTCTAACACAGCCTTTTCCATAAAAATAAAATAAAATTTGAGGTAATAAAAAAGCATGTCATAGTTTAATTGGCAGCATTTTTCTTACTGTTTGAAATAGAATAATGGTACATCTTAGAACGGTTGGATTCCTAGTTTCAAGACACAGGATATTCTTTAGTTAGGTTTGGTTTCTAAGTTCAAGAGCATATGTGGGGTCTGGATATATGTAGCAGCTTTCAGCAATGATTTGATCAGAAGGAGACAATGAAAAGATTGTGAAGGATCCTACTGCTTGCGTCTTCTAGCCACTCAGAAAGCAAAACAGCATTTGAATCATTCAGCTGGTGGTCCACTGTGACCTCTGGATATTTTTTTTTTCTTTTACTCTTAGCTCCTAACTGCATTCCAGCTGCTTTTTGATGTACGTAGAGCCCAATTACAGGCTTTTGTAACTTCTTTCTTCTTGTCTAGAGTTCCACACATGCTGTGCTCTTACCAGCAGTGCCTCCTCCCCTGCATGGTTTCCATTGAGAAAGCGAATCTTTCTCTTCTGCTGGCCTGGGATTGCAGGCGGCGGCTGTGTCTGTCCTGCAGGCCAGGAGGAAAGCGGAGATGAAGAGAGCAGAATTCTGAATCTCATGTTCCGTTGGCACAAAAGAGCCACGTACAAACTTGAAGAAAAGATTCCCGGGGTTGTGCGCTAAAACCAAGAGCTCCCAGTAATGATCGCACTGGTTAAAGACATAACCCATGGGAAGGAGTTTTTATTATCTTTTCAAAAAAGATAAAAGTAACCTCCCATTGTAACTGCCAACTCAGGAGACACAGTGTGCCCTCCTGCCTGGGTACCTAATGTCCGCCCCCCCGGTGTGCGGGGCGGGGAGAGAGCCAGGCGCGGGCACAGAATTGGTCAGGAGCAGCCTGGGACTTAATGGAGGGGGGAGAGGGCACTGTGGGTCCCAGGGGACGGAGGGACCCACTGCTCAATGTCGGGGAGAGGAGTGTCACAGAAGAAGTCACCTCTGAATGGGGCGTTGAGGGCGGTGTCATGCGGAGAGGGGGCATCCAGCTTGGTGTGCGTGGGCCAGAGACACCGGGGAAGTGTAGGGAGAGAGGATACGGGGCCATTTGGGCCCTGGTCCTGCAGGATATTATGCTGGAGGTGGTTCTGTGCAAATGGCTATGTTCTCTAAAATCAGTGCCCTCTACCTCAACCAAACCTTCTGAGCCCCGGGGCTGCAGGAGCTATGAGCAATGAGGAGGTGGCCATTGGCCACCACGGTGGGGCCGGGAGAGAAGGCTTGGCGTCTTGGGTTACACTGGAAACTTGAAACAGGTTGAAAGCTGAACGCTGGGAGATCCCTGTGCGTCTCCTTGAATGAGGTGTTTGAGACGAGCCAAAAGGGCCGAGAGGAAGGAAGCCCACAAGGCAGGGCCCGGGAGCGTGTTCTATCCTGAGCTGTGCCCCGCTCTGGGCAGGCCAAGCCCTGAAAGCAGGTAGCTGGTGGCTTACAAAAGGGACTGTCACGGCAGCCGGTGCTGCTTTCCTGGAGGGCCACCGGGTGAGAACACTGAGTTTTTGTGGCAATCCGGCAGCTGTGTTGGGTGGGGAGTGGACGCTCAGAGGGCACACAGTGGATTAGCTGAATGGATTCCTAGTCCTCAGGGTCCACATCACGGCCACGTATGTGGATCTGCTTAATAAATGTGGTTCCCGAGGAAGTGAGTCCTCACAAGCGCCCCGTGGTTTGGCTTTGGAGTGTGCAGTTGAGGGGTGAGGATGGAAGGCATCCTTTTCCCCTTCAGCCACTCTCTAGGGAGTCAAAGTTGCAGTTAAACGCGTCTCAATTATGCGGCTGAATAGATCGGCCTTTGCATTTTGCTGCAACTGTAATCTCTCTTCATTTTATTTCAGCGGTTTACGTTTTGGCCTATTTCAGTAAATCATTTTAATGCCAAGTAATAGAGGCAAACTGTATTTCATTGGGAAAAAATCTTTATTCATGGCAGATTTTCCAATATGTGCCAAAGGATTGCTGTCATGATGTTTTATGTGTCTGTTCCAAAACAAACAATTAAAGAGCAATTTCGGTGGCAAATGTTAACAATAAAAATGAGATTCGCAATACACTAGTTTGACAATTATATTGTTCTAACAGTTCTGGAAGATAGGTATTGAAGTGAGCGGTAGTAAATCTTCCAAGTCAACTGTGTCTTTAGAAAAGAGTCTCTTTACGGGCCCGTGGAGCCCGAGGATTTACTCATGGAGACACCAGCCTGGTGCAGACTGGCAGACATGCTACATTGAAGGAGTGTTTGCAACCCATCTAGGCTTTTAAAATTGCTTTGTTCCATTCTGGTTGCAATGCATCTAATATGGATTGGTGCATAGGGTGTGTTGAAATGGCAAGTTCCTTATGAGTTTATGAATCTGCATGTTTGTGTGCAATAGGCCCTTAATAAGATTCTGCAATGCACAGGGGCATGAGTTTCTAAACTGGAAAACAATCCTTGATTAAAAATTTAAAATGCTTGACTTAGGAAGATATACTTTCAAAGTTGTGCAAGGAGTACTTACCAGCTGCAGGAGACAAATCTCATTCTTCCACCTTCTGGTGCACCTGTTCAGGGCTTCTGTAGATTGCGGAATGGAGCTCTGTAACCAATTATACAAAGACTAGAGGCCTGGTGCATGAATTCATACACCAGTGGGGTCCCTCAGCATGTTAGCCTGCAGGATCGGGTCAAAGCTGGCTCTCTGATATCCCCCAAAGGGTTCTGGATTGCAAGAGGGCACAAGCCAGGTGAGGGACCCTACCAGTGCACTATCTGGGTTGGGGAGGGACATGGGAGGTAAATCAGCCAGGGAGGGACTGCAGAAGAGCTCCAGTCCTGATCTGCCGGACCCCAGTAGCAAGCTAACCTACCAGTTGAAGCGTCTCCCCACTGGTGGTCAGTGAATGTCATAGCAACTGGTTGACCAGTTGACTGCCCCCTGTTGGTCAGTGCCCGTGATAGTGACTGGTTAACTAGTCCAACTGTCTGCCGACTGGTGGTCAGTGCACGCAGCTGGGGCTGCGAAAGCCTACTCTTGTTTGGATTTCATGCATAGGGCCTCTAGTTTTCTCATATTGACAGTATGTTAAAATGATCGTAGTTTGGATATATGGGGCTAAATGCAGTATTATCAGAATCAATTTCATCGGTTTCTTTTTACTTTTCTACTGCAGCTTTCAGAACATTTACAACACAGAGTGTGCATTGTATTGCTGTTGGCTAGTGCTGCAGTAGGTGATATCCCATCTTGTGTCCTCAGTTTCACCTGAGGGAACATGCTATGTGTTTTTTGCCTTTTAGTTGTATCAGTTTGTTAGTGAGCCAGAGGAAGGCGAGGCATGGTGGTTACATTCAGACCCCTCCTTCCTAGAAGGCGTTCCCCTGATGGGGGGTTGGAAGGAGAAATAGTGGGAAGGGCCAGTGTGCTCCAGGGCGACATCTCCAAAAGGCAGTTTAGTGGCAGCTCCCCAGATTTGACCATGGCTGCTGACACCATGAGTTTATTTCGCTTCTGACTCTGGACTCTGTGGGGGCACGCAGTCATTGGCCACCCTTAGGGTCAGGCTTGTGTTTAAAACTAACATGTCTACTGTGGATTCCAGAGGTCGCTTAGACTCACTACAAAACCCTGGCGTGTGGAGCCCTTTAATAGATGGACCAGGTAGAAGGACTCTGGGGAAATACACGGGAGGACTGGAGGGCCCTGCGTGGCAGCAGAGATTGCCCATCCTCCGTGAGTAACCTCTGAATGTCACTTTTTCTCAGACTTCTTCAGTGATGTAGGTTCCCAAGCAGTTTGTTCAGGAACAAGACAATGGAGAACACCCACTTTTTAGAAAGTGGAAATGTCAGCAAGAAGGGACTGGTTTCGAGAGCAGACAGCAGCCAGCATCGGCAGCATTAGCCTTGGATGCTCTCTTGCATTTGTTTTCTTGGATGAGCAAGAAGCAGGTGCTTCCCTAGAGCAGCCAAGGCTTTTCAGGAGGAGCCAGGAAATCTGACCGCCGGAGCAGCTTACAGATGTATGAGGAGAGGGGAGCTTTTTAAATAGCTCTGCCGAGCAAAATTGGATTTTAGATTTATTAGAGGCACCAAATTGGAGAAAGACGGTGTGAGAAGCATGTAGGGCAAGTTATTGCATAGGATTCTTAGGTTTGTTTGTTTTTTCTGCTAACAAGAACAATACATACTTGTAAAGAGTTCAGACAGTACAGAAATGTCTAACAGAGAATGTGAAGGCTTCCACAATACACAGCTTACAGCTGTACAAATATTCTCATTATTTTTCACATCTTTCTCCCTTCCTCCCCCCAAAATGGAACCACACTAACTATTTTACTTTGTACCTATCATACTTCATAGTGCTCATGGGAGGGATTGTGTGTGTGTATGCATATGTATTATTTATTTAATGACCACATAATATCTTATTGGGTTAGCAGAATTTATTTAGCCAGCCCCCATTGATGGACATTTCAAGTCCCCACTCCCCCAATTTTCTGCTAACGTGAACAACTCTGAATAGGATGTCTACACATTTGTGCAAGTTTCAATAGGAGAAGTGTTTGAAAGTTGAGTTGTTACACTAAAGTATATGCATCTTTTGTATTTTAGTACTAGAGGCTCGGTGAAAGAAAATTCATGCACTGGTGTGAGGGTCCCTCAGCCCGGCCTGCCTCCTCAGGGGCGGGAGGCAACCCGGCGATCAGAGGAAGGCGACTGCCCCCATCACACCTCTGCTGCTGCCACTGCCAGCAGTGCAAGCCTTGGCCAGCCCTGGTTACCTGAGCCTCGGGCAGCCCTGGGCGGCTGGGCAGCCACCATCTGAGAATTGCCTGCGCCTGGAGCTGGCCCTGGGCGGCTGAGGGGACTGGGGTACCTGGAGGCAGGTGCATGGAGTGGCCGGGCCCACTTGCCATCTTGGTGGGGCTGAGGGGCCTGGGTGCCACCATTTTTTTTAGAGTGTGACAGTCAATTAGCATATTTCCTCCTTATTGGCTACTGGTGCTGCCATCTTTGCGATGGCATGAGGGTCAATTAGCATATTCTCTATTAGATAGGATTATTCTCCCGAGTTCCAATGTGGAATTTCCCACACAGCCAGATATCAAGCAGCAGCAGTTTCACCACACTCGCTGGTCTTTTAGATTGTTAGTGGCTTGTTTTTTGAGCTGTTTGCTTTTTAATATCAGAGGCACATTCATCAACTTTTTGGCTGATAGCTTCTTTGTTTTCCACTGTGCTTAGGAAAGGACTTCTCCCCAACAAGGTTATTAAATATTAATCTATCTTCTATTCTGTACCCTGAGGATTTCATGATTAAATTCTAAATCTTTGCTCCAAAATAACTTTGTCGCCAGGAGTGAGTGCAGAGCCAGCTGTTCTCTTTCCCCGCCGCCCTCCTCCCATCACTGAGGCCTTCGGCAGCACGTGGTGACGGGGACCTGAAATACCCTATTTATCATGCCTTCACTGCGCCTCCGTATGATGTCTATTGTTCGTATTGATGCACAGTAAGGTGCAGATATTTATTATGGATAACTTGATGAGGTTTTACATATGTACACTCAGTCAAGATAATGAGCAGATCCATCGCCTCCCACCTTGGAATGTCCTTGTGCCTGTCTATCATGCATCCCTCTCCACCCCCATGCAGTCCCAGGCTCTGTGCGCTTGCTTTCAGCCCCTGTAGATTGGTTTGCATTTTCTAGAATTTAAACACGCAGGGAGTAAGGTGTGGATCCTTTCTTTCTCCGTGGGCCCCTGGCTTCTTCGATGGAGCATGCTTGTTTTCTTCCCGGGAGAAGGCGCCGTGTCTGATGCCGATGCCGCCCCATGGCTGTCTGGGATTTGTGTTGGTGAGGCTCGTGTTTCTGTCTCCCACCTTTTAACTCTCGCCACCCTTACATTTCCAGTTGTTTTGTCAAAAAATAGATGCATTTGGAGCTTGCCTTTTCCACCCTGACAAGATTAGTGTTTAGAACATTTTCATTAAATTTAATTATGAATATAGTTAAGTCTACCACCTTACTGCTAGTTTTGTTTTGGGCCTTCTAGTCTTCTTTCTCTCTTCTTTCTGACTTTTCCAGGTGTCTTTTGGCCCAGCTGAGTATTTTCTTTTTTGGTGGAGGGTCTCCATGATGCCTCTCTAATGGACCCCAGTCTGCCTGCTGTCACGGAGGTAATTACCTTGATGTAATGGTGCCTCTAAATAGACCTCCAGCCAAAGTGGCCAGGAGCTGACCTCTGTGCTGTACATCTAAAACTAATGTAATATCGACTGTCAACTGTAATTGGAAAAGAAAACGAAAAGCTTGTTTGTTTTTAAATTAAATTTTGGTCTTATCTGGGGGGAAATTTATTGATGTTTTCTTTGTTTATACTGTGGTGCATTTTCATGAATTCTCTGTGTACAATTAAAAATTATTCTCTTAGTCTCTCTTGAGTTCAGAGTTTGACTTGTATCTATAAGGTATATCTTATGGAGCATGTTTTATACATGTCCTTAGTTTTTCCTTTAATCTATCTTAGATTGAGTGAGAGGACTTCAGTACTCTGTTATTCGGGTGTTTTTGTGTATCTCTTTCACTTCTCCAGGTTTATGAAGATTGTTGCTGTGTTATTGGGTGCCAAAATGTTATTACAGCATCATTAAAATTTATTATTTCTAGTTTAAAATGTTATAAGTTTATCCTTTGTAATGTTTTGTGCTTCTTTCTCTTTAGATCCTAATACAAGCTTATGGTGGGAAATGGGTGTGGAGTTATGTCTGGTCGTTCTAGAATGTTCCCCCTACTCCTCCCCTGGGCACCATTCTGTCTCAATGTGAGCTTTTCCTCTCCAGCCCTTTCCTGCTTCGTAGCCTCCGCCGGGATCCGGCCCAGGGACTCATTTAATTAGCGAGGTGTGACTGCAGTTAAGCTTCAGAGCCTTTTCCTCGTGACGCCTTGTGGAAGTAAACATGCGTTGGACGGAGTATTTAAAACCCCACCCGCGTATTCTGACAGGTGCGTCCTTCTCTGTGGAGACCGGGTGAGCAGCCTTTCAGTCTTCCTCTGCTGTGCCCCCTGCTCGAGGGCTCCCCCCTCCGTCTGCACACCCCTGTTTGTGTGCCCCCCGCGGGACCGACTAGAATTCCCCACCTGCTTGCTCAGGGCTCACACCTGCCTGGCTGCGCGGGAGGGGCCCGCTGGGTGTGTATCTCAGCCCCGCAGCTCTGGTCATGGTAACAGGTCAGTGCGAACACGAGAAAAGTCCATCCAAGGGGGAGGACGAGGGCCAGCAGGAGGACTAAGGCCTGAGGCGGTGAAGTGACCAGTCGTGTGGGACCCACCAGCCCATGAAGGGGGGGTGGTTGTGGTGCCCTTTTTGATGCTTCTGGTTAAAATTGCTTCCTAAGTTGATGAACTCCCTGTGGCTGGTCAGAGGGGAGAGGAGAGCGAGGGAAGCTGCTGTGGAGGAGCGGCCTGGTGCAGGGTGGTCTTGCTAGCCCCAGCCGGGAACTCGGTTACAGCATCATGCGGTTCACCCAAACGTCATGGGTTCGATTCCTGGTCAGGGTACATACCTTGGTTGTGGGTTGCATCCCCAGTCGGGGCTCCATCCCTAGTCGGGGCACATGTGGGAGGCAACTGATGGATTTTTCTCTCTCCCCCCGCTATCTCCCTCTCCTTTCCTCTCTCAGTGTTTCCAGCAGCAGATGCACTGTTGTCCAGTGAGACTGCTCGCACCGTAGCGCTTTCCTCACATACATAAATAGAAAACAAAGCATTCATCTCGCTGAGTGGTTGCTCCCTGAGTGCAGAATGGGTAAAACTTTAGATGATCCATCTCTTCTTATTAATCCCGCAGGGCTTCATAGTGGGAAATAAATGAGACTTATTTATGCTTGCAGATCAAATTGCCATAAAAGGTTGTTTCAACAGACAGAGGCAAAATCATAATAAAATAATTTAGTGAAAATGGGAGCTAAGAGTATGCTTAATGGAACATGATTACACTTAATTCTCTTACTATTTCCATCATTAAAGCTCCATTATCTTTTCTGAGACCTCATTTAGGCTTCCGGCCACACTGCCGCGCGGAGGCGTTGGCGGAGCACACGGAAGCCCGCGAGCCCCCTTAAAACACAAAAATAGCTAATAATGTGCTGCTCTTTCATTTTTGCTATTTGATATCCTTGCCTCACATTCAGAGTCTCACGTATTCTCTCTCTAACCCCATCTCTTGAAAGCCATCAGTATCATTACCTGAGAGCTTTCATACAAAGGAAGTTTGATTCTGGAATTGAAAACAAAACCGAGGCTTCCTGATGAGTGTCTCCGCGGTGCACGGATACTGTGGCTTTAAAAAAACCTCTCTGGCTGCTCCTTTGTCTCCAAGCGTACCAGCAGCTCAGTCATGTTTGTACACAAACAGAATCGGCCTGGCCGGTGTGGCTCCGTGGCTCCTGCCGGGGTTGAGGGCTTGGTCCCCAGTAGGGGGCATGCTTTTCTCTCATTGATGTTTGTATGTCGCCCTGTCCCTTCTTCTCTGAAATTAATAAAAACATATGAAGAAACAAAACAGAATCAGCGTTAGTCTTTTTACACACCATAGAACTTTATAGGCAGGGATAAGTAAGAATCTCTATCTCAAAACCCCCAAAGGGTACTGCGGGCTGTTTGATGTAACTGGGGGGAGACTGCGCTGGTCTTTGCAGAGAAGTCGAGTCCAGTTAGTCTAGTTGCATCTGAAGTCAGTGTGCAGAGGCCCACACATTCACTTGCGGGCAGAAGCGGAGAGCAAGGTGTCGCGGTCAGGTGATGAAGGCTGGTCAGAGGTGAGCATCCGTTTCCACATCTGTGACTCTCCACATCTGGGGCTTCTCCTCCAGCTGCTGCTGCAGGCTCCCAGCCCTCCCAGCCTGCACCTCTCAGTCATGAGGCAGAAAGGTTTCCTGTCCTCATCCTGGCTTCAGACATGTGCTTCCAGCCTCCTGAGGGTTCCTCTCCTCCCGGCCCTTCACTGTGCTTTCCTCTGTGCACCTGAAATGACTTCTCGCCACTTCCACTAGGGTCTCTCTCCTGCAGGACTTATAGTACCTCTTTGAGGCAGGAGCCACAGGCCATAAACTCCCTCTGCAAAGAGGTCGCCACGGGCGGTGAGAGGGCTGCAATTGAACACGTCTTGTGATAATTACACGTATTGATCTTCCCGTTCCCTTTCACCACGTGCAGTATTTCCTTTCTTTGGAATGGGGTGTTTATGTTTGTGAGCAATTATCTTTAATGGAGAGTCCCATTGAAACGGTGTGAACCTCTTTCAGAACTTCTGGAGTGCATATTTTCCACGGGAGTGCTTCACGGGTCCTTGACAAATATTTAGCATGTGAGAGGTTTTCTGTCCTTAAAGGAAAAGGATCCGACTTTACCATCTCTTTCAAACATTATTCAAAAACAAATGTGTACAACCCATGGAAAACGTTGGGAGGAAAATCATTTGTATGGTTCTGTTTCACCCCATTACTAGTATGCACAGGTTTCAGTGCTCAGTAAACATTTATCGATGGCTCCATGGAAGGCAATTGCTGGTTTCTGACAAACGAACTTCTTGGAGGAGAAGCCAACCAGCTGTATCTCCCCCCCCCTCCCTCCCGTGCTCACCCGATGACTGTGAGCAGGGCTGTCCTTCTGTTAATTTCCCGGGGCCACTGTGGGCCAGGCACTGGGGGCACTGCTCAAAGCCCCAATTCTGCCCTCAAAGGCCTCCGCATCCAGTGAGGAGTGGGTGAACCAAGTCACAGTGCACGCGGCAGGTGCTGAGAGGAAGGCGGGCACGGAGGGGATGGAGGTGGGCACAGGGAGAGCATGGAGGGGGCACAGGGAGGGGATGGAGGGGGCACAGGGAGGGGATGGAGGGGGCACAGGGAGGGGATGGAGGGGGCACAGGGAGGGGATGGAGGGGGCACAGGGAGGGGATGGAGGGGGGCACAGGGAGGGGATGGAGGCGGGCACAGGGAGGGGATGGAGGGGGCACAGGGAGAGCATGGAGGGGGCACAGGGAGGGGATGGAGGGGGCACAGGGAGGGGATGGAGGCGGGCACAGGGAGGGGATGGAGGGGGCACAGGGAGAGCATGGAGGGGGCACAGGGAGGGGATGGAGGGGGCACAGGGAGGGCATGGAGGGGGCACAGGGAGGGGATGAAGACTGTCCACCATGAAAAAGCAGCCTCCCATGGCCTCCAGCTTCTGGCCTGGAGTTCTGAGGGCGGATGTTAGTTTGCCAGGCTTTATTTTTGTGAGATGCTGATGATGTTGATGATGGTTGTACTCTGGAGAGGGGCAAGGATGCAAGGAGCAGGCAGGCGTGTGTCGGGCGCACGCCTGTATTTTCTCGTGCCCCCTGCTTCGGGCCTCTGTGAGCCCGGGTAGCGTGTGTGGGGCAGACTGGCCCGTCTTTCCAGCCTCCTGGCAGACGCAGCGCAGGGCACGGTCCCTCCCCAGGGACTCTGGTGCTGGCAGCTTGCCCGGCTCCGCTGCCAGGGTCCTCCCCCGGGCAGCGCAGTGTTGGCTCCGCCCGCGGCACCTGCCCTGAGGCCCAGGCCCCGGGGGAGCCAGGGAGAGGGAAGCTTCCTGCCGGCAGCCGGAGAGCGAGGCAGACAGGGCGGGGAGAGCCAGGCGGCACACGCACCTGCAGAAGGGCGTCCACGAGCTGCTGCCCTCAGGCTGGCTCGGCACCCTCATGGGCACATGGCGCCCGCTGGCCCAGGCCGCCTGGAACGGGTCAGTGATAACTTGTATTCGATGCTGCCAAAGGGCCTCTGCCATGTCTGTCAGTCAAGTTGAAAAGTAATTAGAGTTTTATTCTCTCCTGTGTGTAAGCAGAAAGATGGAGGCCTTCACATGGCAGTGCCCAAGTGAGGGGAGGACTGATTCTACTCCGCTGGGCCCGGGGGTGGGGGAGTGGGGAGAGAGGGCACCTGCGCTTCGGGCTACAGCGGGGAGACCAGCGGGGAGACCAGCGGGCCTCACGGTTCTCGCTTTGCCTCTGCGCCCGCTGCCCCCGCAGAGCCGTGTCCGGTGGCGGCTACCCCAGCCCCAGCGTCATCGCACCCCGCACATCCCCACTTCGGGCGCCCAGAGATCAGCCTTCCCGGGGAGTTCGTGTATATGTTTGAGGGGAAATGAGCGGATTCATGTTGAATTAATCTGCCCCTTTCAGTTTAATTCAGCCCATTTCCTTCCTTGTCCCTCATCCTCAGGGGTCAGTATTTGGCTCAATAAGTCATGAAATACTTCCCAAATCACGATGTGATGTTTCTCTGGGACTGAGAGCCTTAGAGGTGCCCTCTTCTGCCGCCTCCTGGCCTGGGGCTGGGCACACACCGGGCTGTGGGGAGCGTGCCCCCCAGACCTGTAGGCCCAGATTGGAGCCACGGGAATGGAGGTGAGTCTGCCCCTTGGGAGCGAGGAGCCCACTTTGCCGTCGAGGGGGTGACATTGGCCGTGGAGTCCCCCTTAAGTGGTGGTGGTGGTGGTGGTGGCTTCAGCCAAAGGCAACAGCCCGCCTGGTCTTAAAGGACAGATTCCCAAGGGGCTCGGGAGGGCCCAGGGGATTGGTGGGTGTTGGATGCAGGGGTGAGAGCGAGGCAGTCCCCGGGTCACTCCAAGAGTTGGGGCTGGTGGCTGGGCAGAGGGTAGGGCCGTCCCTGAAACAGGAAGCAGAAAGGAGGGAACAGACAGCTCAGGGTGGAGCCCCGTGAGCCTGAGCTGCCTGTGGGGCAGGCTCGTGAAGAGCCGGGAGCATGGAGAGTGGCCCTTCCCCTGCAGCGTGTTCCTGTCATCTGAGTCTCCGCAGACTTTCCCGCCGCCTCGGGTCCCCCTGCTCCCACAGGAGCCGCGGGAAAGGGAGAGGGCCCCGCGGTGCCCAAGAGCTGCCCCTTTGTCCAGTGGGCGTGTGCGCGGTGGCTCCCGTCCCGCAGAGCAGCATGCCCGTCTTTCCTGAAATGCACTCTGAACCCGGGGAACGGTGTGCTGTGTGTTTGTGTCTGAGAGGGCAGATTCCGTGTGCCCAGCACTGTGCAGGCTGCTGTGCTTCAGTCTCTCTGTGATTTCTAACCTACGATGGGTGCTTGTCTTTTGAATTCTGGCCCAAGTGCTTCCTCTGGCCCAGTGTGGGTACCTCTGCCGACCCGTCCGGGGTCGATGCTCGGTGCGCAGCGAGCCCGCCCGGGGCAGCCGATCGCTGTGGGCCGCGTTTCCTTGCGGTGCCCTTGGTGTCGGGGAGCCGTCCTCGGCTCGCTCGGAAGCAATTAGTTTTGAGAAGGCTGATTCTTCAGGGTCCACTGCGCGCCTGCCTTTCATTTGCTGGGGCCGCTGCACATTTTAATGAAGTTGTTTCATCTAGGTTGCCAAACACTGGATTTTTGCTGCTTCAATTCTAATTATCTGTGCCGGCAAATGCTGTGTTTTATTAGAACCCGCAAGGGCTCCGTTTGTTAAATGTCCATCCACTGTGGCGGCAGGCGCACAAACTAGGTCAGATGTGCTTGTCGCCGGCTTACGGATGGGAGAGTTATATGTTCTCCCCGTGATCCGTCAGGGCCTCCGGATGACGGCCTTCAGTGACCATGTGGCATGTATGGAGGCCCGTGCCACCAGCCCAGCGTCCTCCGGCACCGACAGCCGGCCTCCACTCTTCAGCGTCTGAGTGCCGGGCTGTCCGTGACGGCGCTAGGATGCATGTTCATTCTTTGGGGTGATATGCTCATTCCTTCCTCTCCTGCCGTTGCCTGACACGTACATCTTGCTTCCTGGGTTGGATATCAGTGGCTGCAGTAGAAAAGGAACCACCTAACCCAATCTGGCTACAAGAGTATTGATCTCTCCTTCATTCTCTGCACCAAGCATTGGGTCCTGAATGCCCACAGCAATGAGGGGGGTGGGGGAGGCCTTTAACCAGGGCGTGCCTGACCCGCATGCCCCTCTGAACCTGGGCAGGGGCTGGCAGAGGCCTTCGGTCTGCAGGTCTCCCAGGCCGGGAGCATGGGACTCGGTTGGCTGGGGTACGCTCCTGGGTTCTCAGGGTGATGCAGGTCTGGAAAGTGGGCTTTTGTACGAAAGGAAATGCCTGAGTCAGTCAGTGGCTCTCACCCCGAGAGCGTGAGGGAACCGGAAGTGTGGGCTTTATAGGAGCCAAAGACGCTGCCCGGAGCGGCATCGCAGAGGCACATGTAACCATGAAAGGTGGGCATCGGAGGCGCGTGGCTCTGCCTCCTGCACGTGCCCACAGACCAGTCTTTGAATGGGGAGTGGTGCGAGTCATTTCACCGAATGGGACAAAAAGGAAAGATTTATTAGCTTCTCATCACAAAAACAGGTCTCCTGCGTAACATTAGTTACTCTGTCATGAGTAAAACTTGTCGCGTCCAGTTGGCGCTTATTAATCACCCTCTCCTTCCAAACTAACTGTAGGAATAATGAGACGAAATTAGTGGCAGACCATGGCTCCCACATTAATCTTCGTAAGCTGGTGTCAGCAAAACAGGCGAGCACCAGCGTCCACGTCTAAGTGTGTGTGTATAAAGAATGTTAGAAATCTCCAGGCTTCGGTATGTGGAGGGCAAACTCCTTGTCTTGTATCAACAAAGACCTGGCGGGCGAGCCTCCGGAACTCACGTGGCTGTCCGCAGGGCGGTGCACGTGTGACGGGCAGCTTCAGAGCCAGGTGCAGTGTGGGTACTTCTGTCACACTTGGGACCACGTGTCCCTCAAGGACTCCGGCCGCTCTGCCGCACATCCTCACTCTGCGACTCGGGTTATTGGAGGCTCTTCCACCTGGAGCATGACCCGTCACCAGAGCAGAGAGAAGGAGGGATGACAAAGCCCTCGCCGGCCCTTAAAGCTTCTGCCCAAAGGATTTAATTGGCCAAAGCAAGTGTCCTGGTCAACCCTAATCACAAGTCGGCAGGGAAGCGACCTCCCAGGAGGAAGAGTTGGCAGTTTGTATACATTTGTGATGACTAAGTCAAAGCCAAACATGTGGACGATCATTAAAATGGGAAGTTTGCCGAAACCGGTTTGGCTCAATGGGTAGAGTATAGACCTGCGGACTAAAAGGCCCCAGGTTCGATTCCGGTCAAGGGCATGTACCTTGGTTGTGGGCACATCCCCATTGCAGGAGGCAGCTGATTGATGATTCTCTCTCATCGATGTTTCTAGCTCTCTATCCCTCCCCCTTCCTCTCTGTAAAAAAATCAATAAAATATATTTTAAAAAAGTAACATGGAAAGCTGGTTCCTTGAAAGACCAATGAAATAAGACAAAGCTTTGGTGAGTCTGATCCACAAGAAAGGGGAGGAGACAGTGTACAAGGTGATACAGAAGATTCAGGTCACAGAAGATTCATGAAGTTGTAAAAGAATGCTGTACATAATTTTATTATATGTGCAGAAATATTTCTCTAAGCTTTTATGATTTCAAAACATATTTCAGGCATGGTCCTCTCAGTCCCCAGTGCTTGATGTCCGTCCCTCTGACTCCTTTGTCCCCGTCTAGGCACAGAGGGTTGTGTGGTTGTCCAGCTAGGGCCGGGGGCTGGGTGCTCACTAACTCACCAGGGGGTGTGCCCTAGTGTGAGCGCACCTGCTTCGGGCAGCTCAGAGGTCCTCATGGCACCTTGTGCAATGAATGAGGGGATGGAGGTCATTTGCTCATTTGTCTCTCTCATGTTGTGATTGTATTTCCGTGTAGTTATGATGAAAACTCATCTCTTGCAGGCCCACCAGGAGAACATTCTGGGTAACACCATGCAAAGTGTGATTGCATTGCTCCACAATCTGGTTGCCTGCAAAGATTCGAACATGCAGCTGCTTTATGAACACGGTAAGTGCTTCTTAGAATTCGCTTAGGTTCTGTTGAGTTTTGCCTGTTTGTAAGTTTTCTCATCTTACATAGTAGGGAGTTGTGAAGTACTATTTAAAGTTGATCAGTCAGCCCAGCTGGTGTTGCTCCATGGTTGAATGTCTACCGGTGAACCAAGAGGTCACCAGTTCAATTCCTGGTCAGGGCACATGCCCGGTTGTGGGCTCAGTCCCCAGTGGGGGGCATTCAGGAGGCAGCCAATTGGTGTTTTTCTCTCTATCCTTCTCCCTCCCTCTCTCTCTAAAATCAATAAAAACATAATTTAAAAAAATAAAGTTGATCAGTCAAAATAGATGTTTAAGGTCCTAAAAGGGAAAGTGTGGTAAGATTGTGATAGCTTCTCTACATTAATTTATTTTCTATATGGCACACTGTAAGTAGCATTGCTTAAAGATGATAATCTCCCCCCCAAAACACACACACACACACACACAAATAAATGCAAGTGTAAGCAAAGTATTTAGACATGTTGCTGTCAGTCAAAATAAAAACGTATATGGTCCAAAGCACCTCATAAAATGAGACTGAATGGGTCGAGGGTGAGTTTACTTTGCATCTTATACATATCTGTAATATCACAATTGAAAACAATTTTTAAGACTATATTTTAAGGACAGTTTTAGGTTTAATACAAAATTAAGGGGGAAGGTACAGAGATTTCCTATATAATCCCTACTTGTCCACAGATAGAGGATGTGTTGGTATTGCCTCAGTCTTTTTTCTGGTTAAGAAAGTACTCATCTATTTTAATTTTATCTTTTGAAAGCAAGAATAAATAATTACTTTTGGCTTCTATGGAAATAATCAAATGATTTTCCCTTGGATCTATTTATGCGATGAGTTATATTTAATAGATTATGTTGTGTTAAACCATCCGAGCACTTGAGTCAGTAACCACATTTGACTGTGATATATTATTCTTTAATTGTGCTACTCCAGTTTTTGCTAATTTTGTTTTCAGGATTTTCCATTGTCATGCATAAATGTGACCGGCCTGTGGTTTTGTTTCTTGTTCATTTTTATTAGGAAACATTCTTTGCTAGGTTTTGGTGTTAACACTAAGTTGCATATTCTATATAATAAAAGGCTAATATACAAATCAACTGAATGGTGGAATGTCTGGTCACTATGATGCTCACTGACCACCAGGGGTTAGGTACCCAACACAGGAGCTCTCCCACAGGGGGAGTACCGCTCAGCAGGAAGCCAGGCTCATGGCTGGCGAGTGTAGGGGTGGTGGCAGGAGCCTCTCCTGCCTCCGCAGCAGTCAGACAACCCCCAAGGGCTCCCGGACTGAGAGAAGACGCAGGCCGGACTGAGGATACTCCCTTCCAAGTGCACGAATTTTGTTCACCAGGCCTCTAGTTTACAATAAAAGGAAGTTTTTCCTCTTTCTGTGGTTCTGGAACAATTCAAGAATCAATTAAATTATTCCTTAAAAGTTTAGTTGAATTCCCTGTGGCTTCTGCTGTTTCAGGAGGTATATTAGTAGAGGTAGCTCTTTAACTCCTTTCTCCATTTCTACAAAAGTAGTTAATCTTTTTACATCTTTTCATCTCTTATTGAGTCAGTTTTAGGAAATTGAATTTTTCTAGAAAGCTTTCATAGATGTTTATAATTGTTCTATTTTCTTGGCTTCAGAAATTATCTCCCTGTTACTGTTTTTTTTATATTATGTATTTGCAGTTTTTAGTTTTTAGTGAGTATTTAAGATTATAATTATTTAATTTTATTAGACTGGTTTGGATTTAATTTTGTTAGTCCTCTTTTTAAAAAAAAGTCCATTTCTGCTTTTATCTCTTAATTCATTCCTTGTGCTTTTGTTGAGTTTGTATTACTTTTTTTCCCTAAATTTTTGAGTAAAGATGCTTACTTTGTTTATCTCTATACCAATTCATTCTACTAAATATTTTTTATGTATATATAGAAAAGCCATATGTGAGAAAAACTGTGTTAAAGTAAGTCTCAAAGAGCACCTGCCTTGAGTGTAAGATGAAGTTCTAATGGATGAAGCGTGGGACAGAGTCGTTGGCACTGCATGGATCAGACATGCAGTCCTGGTGCATGGATCAGAGAGGACTGGTAGTAACACACACAAGGACCTCAGTGTCGTGTGCCACTCATTAGGGCGGCCAACAAGGACACAAACTCTGATAAGCAGTCATTGACCGTCACCAGCACGCAACTGCCTTGTGTAATTCAGGCTTTTTGTGTTAAAGTGGACAATTTTAAATGAGCCATTCAGGGGAAGAATGATAAAACAAAGAAAGACCTTTTGTTTACACTTGAAAATATTAGCGTTATTCACATTCACCAGGGGCTCTGGCTGGTTGCCGTGCTCTGACCTTTGAGTGATGGGTGTTAGTCCCAGCTTCAGTGTTCCCAGCAGAGCCGTCAGGATAACGGATTTCCACCACACACAGCGTGCAGATCCTGCCAAAGAAGCACTGAAAGCAATGTTTGTCTCCACCCGTGTACTGTGAGTGGGAAATCAACATACTCATTGCTTACAAGGTTTATTACAAACCTGCCTACGTCGCTGTTTTCTCAAGAGACCGGAAAGTCGCTCTGAGAGCTGTTGGGCTTTGAAGTGAACTTGATAGATACCTTGGATTTTTCACTCTTGTGGAACATCCCAGCTCATGTCGAACAGGAGGGGTTGGCTGGCCTTTCCTGTAAAAGACCAGGCAGGCCACATGGTCTTTGTACTACTCAATACTGCCAGTACCACAGGAAAACAGAAGCTGAGAATCCAGGCGTGCAACAGACCATCCAGACATAACCGGAAGTGATGGATCGGCTTCCGGAAGTCAGACGGAACAACTCCCAGGGCACCAGCTGTGGTGCTGGGTAAAGCCGATTCAACATTGCTGGGTAATGGTGCTAGACTACAAACGGCCCCATACTCATTGCAGCTCCTTGTACCAAGGTGGAACCGCTTTCTTACCCTGTTAACCACGCCGGCTCAGTGATCTCCTTCAACCAGAATGAGATGGGAGTGGCGGGAGATTGCCAAGCCCGGACAGCAAAGGGCCTTGCAGCTTCCATGCAAGCTGGTGAATGCTGCCGCCGCCCAATGAAAAAGTCTGAGCATGGCTGGTGGGTGCTCTCATGGGAGAGGCCTGAAAAAATTCAACAGATATAATACTTTTAAACAGGCTGGAAGAAAATGCTCTATAAGTAAATATGCAGATTTAAAAGGTGCCTGGTGTCCTGGGGGGAAAATGATACAGTGTCATATTCTGGTGACGGTATTAGGCATCAAGCACAGAGCACTGGTTGCTTTTTCATGACGGCCGTTCTGAGTGAGGTGATACCTCAATGGGGTTTTGATTTCCATTTTCCTAATGGCTAATGATGTTGAGCATCTTTTCATGGGTTAATGGCTGTTTGTACATCATCTTTGACAAATTGTCTATTCGGATTGGATTGTTTTTTTTTTTTTTTTAGTATGATAGAAATTATTTTGCTTGAATTTAAAAAGATTTCAAGTATTTTCATTGCATTGCTATCTGCTAGGCATTTCAGAGATGATTTGTGGGGGATGACCTTGGAAACAGGAGAATATTGGCGTAGGAGATAAGAAGAGAACTCTGATTTATTTTTTTTACACAGCACCCGCCAGAGCGGTCATTTTAGGGTGCCAATCTCCGCCTGTCACTCGCTGTGCCAGCCCTACCCTGCTTTTCGGAGAGGGCTGGCATCGTTAACAGCACAGTCCTGACTTCCCTGCTGCCTGTCAGGCACTTTTCCCTGTGCTGTCCGGGCACAGCCAGATCCACCTCATCGCAGTGTCTGTCACACTCCTGCTTCCTTCTCCCCCGCACCTTCCCACGTACCTGTCCGCATCCTGCTCACCTCCCTGCCTCCTCCTGAGTCGGCTCGAACTCCGTTTTCTCCAGGAATCCCTTCTTGACACCCCACGTTCTCTTTCATTGCACTTATGGTTGTCATTAAAATAGGAATGATGTCCCCATGGACTCGCCTCCTGAGTGTTCTGTGGAAGCCCTCACAAGCCCCCAGATCCTTCCAGAGCGGCAGGTATAGAATTAGCTCTTCAGGTCGCAGAGCTGACTGGCTTTGGAGAGTGTGGGGCTCTGCAGTCTCCCTGGGGGAGGGGGCAGTCTTCCTCCTCATTCCGCCCGCCAGAGCCTCACGCATTCATTGCTGTTTTCTTGGGCAGGCGTTTTCCTTGCATCCCTACATCTTGTTGCCCAGATCTTGGAAGCAATCCTCTTTTAATCTGTAGGCTCAATAAACATACCAGTGTCTAAAAAAGAAGTCATTGATTGATATTCATGTCATCTGGTGGAAGGAAAGCCCATGAACACAGGAGCCTGCCCGTCCGTTCACTGTTGACCTCCCTGCCCTGCCCCCTCAGCACAGGTCCTGGCGCTCAGCGGTTGCTCTGTAGGTGGGCGCTGGCTGGATGAATGACAGGACACCCGGCGCAGAGCTCACGTTCCATTTCCTGAATAAGGGCCTCACTTCCTGCATCCTGCCCAGCCTCAGCCCCTGGCTGCGGGTCCCAACGTGGCATCCGAGTTCGGCCCTCATGTCTAGTTCTTCGTAGCTTCCTTCCCTCACGGTGTGTTCATTGAGAACCTGATGTACTTAAGACATTACGAGGTGGTTTCTTCTAAGGCCACCAAAATGAGCAACATTTGAGCGACTGAGTGACTTTTCATCAGCTCTTCCCCGCCTTGCTTAAGGTGACCAGATCGTCCCGCTTTTGGCAGGACAGTCCCGATTTCTTGTTCACATCTGGAGCCCGGCTGGCTGGTCTTAAAGGGTCAGGTCTGTCCCTGGGGTACAAAATCCTCAGCTTGGATGTGGCAGGGTGATTTTCTGAAGCTGCAAACTTATAAGCAGTGGTTTTATTTTTTGCTTCAAGCTTTCTTTTTGTCCAACCTTAATTTTGAAATATGGAGAACTGTGTGTTAGGCAGATAGAAATGTCCCCTTGTCTTCCTTTAATGTTTCCCTGAGATGGAATGGCCCGCGTGTCGCTGCTCCCCTGCCCACGTGTCTCCTCACCAGGGCTCAGGGAGGCCTCTTAATGTCTGAAATCCTCTGAAGCATCAAAGCCATATTACCACTCTTCAAAAAGGATTTTTCAATATAGGAAAAGAGGGAGACGTTTAACAAGCTTTCCGGCTAGATCAGATTAAAAACACGTTAAAAATAGGAAGGAGGGACATGTAACAGAAGGTGTGAAATTATAATAGTGTCAAGGAACAGCACACAGTGAGCGGTGCCTCCTAAAAATATTTCCAGGAGCTACGGAAGGAACTTTGAAGCCGTGCTCCAGAAAAGAAGTTATAAGTTCATTATTTAGGGAGAATTGGAGAAGCTAGCATGTGGAGAAGGAACATGGTATGTAATTGAAATAGCTGGGTCTGAACCTTTAGTCTGCAAGTTGATGAGATACTCTTGGGTCTTAATCTCTCTGGGATAATGATACCTATTTTGTATGTTTGTCTTGAGGATCAAATGGTAATATATGTAAATTTGTCATGTATAATTAATAAAATTAGCATAAGTATTTAAAAATAGCCAAGTGGTCCTCTCATGGGACCATGTAAGCAGATCATTAGAAGGAGAGAAATGAAACTGAAGATAAATTACTGCAACAGTATCAGCCACTTAAAAAAATTGTTTTCATTGATTTTTAGGGAAAGGTGAAAGGAGAAGGGAGAGACAGAAGCACTGATCAGCTGCCTCCTGCATGCCTCCTGCTGGGGATCCAGCCCATAGGCATGTGCCCTGACATGCCTATTGAACCAGCAGCCTCTTGGTTGATGGGTTCACACTCAACCATTGAGCCACACCAGCTGGGTGGTATCAGCCTCTTTAAATGAGTCAAACTATATCACCCCAAAGAGGTTATACTAGTAATGCAGAAAAGTGCATCTAACAAAATGAATATGCTGCCAGTTTGTGGTAATGGAGAAAAGGAGGGTCTAGTGAGGGAAGGCCTGCAGCCCTACTTAGGAAGCACTAAAGGAGATGAGACCTGGGAGATGGAAGTCATGAACCTACAGGTTACAGTCAGAAAGAGTGAACAAATAGAAGACTGTGTTTGGTTTGTGGGAAAAAGAGAGTCAACATTTTGGGTGGATTAACATAAAAAGTTTCTCAGTTGTATAATAGAATCTGGGGCGTTTCTGGCCAGTGGGCAGCTTTGCTCCATCTCCTCCCATTTCATAGCTTCATCATTTCCCTGGATGTTGAAATGCTCTCTATCCAGCAGGCTGAAGGGTAACACTGTGGAGAAGCACACCTGCTTCCTAAGAACCCCATCCAGGGCATTCACTTCCTGTTCAAGATAAGGTCTTCCCAAAGGTTTGAAGATTCGAGTGTTGAGAGGTCAACCTCTGGACGGAGGGAGGCAGGAGGGAGTGCTCCCCACTGAGGGTGACAGGAGCTTGGAGGGAGGCCACGGAGAAGTGATTCCAGTGCAGGCGGGAGCCTGGCTTGCGGCCTCCGGGGCCCCTTGACCGCTCTGGAGAGTCTGTGGTTCTTTCTTAGACTCCCGTGTTTGCAAACATTCCTGCAGCCTCCAGGATGAAATGCAGAGGAGGAGTTAATGAAATGAAAGAAAGCTATTAAGATGTAAATTGTTTTCTCTGTAAGTGCCTTCCCAAAGTGCTGAAGCATTCATTTACTTTCATTCCCTTCTGTCTGGGCCGCGGACCCTCAGAACTCAGGGCGGCAACGTGGAATCAGGCAGGTGATTCCCTCACACGGAGGCACAGCCAACATCTGGCTCCTTCTGTTTTCCTCTAAACGGTACAATCAGCGGCGGTATCGTGTCTCTGATGCCTTCTCTTTTATATCCTCAGCTTTAGAGGAAAAGAAATCTAACATCGAACAGCAATTATTGTAGCACATTGCTGCCATATTTAGCAAGCAGTAGGACGTGTAAAGTGAGGACAGCTCCTAATGGGATTAGAAAAGTAATAAAACTTTATAGAGGAGTTTAATAATTCATCCCCAGACCACGGAGCAAAGCTAATCGTCCGCCTTCACCGGTGAAGTGCCCACTTTGTCCCGAGGTCCAGTGCTTCGACCTTCAGTCAAATGTCAAGAGATCACTGCGGTGTCAGGTGTGCTTAATGTGCATCTTACTGTGCAAGCCCACGGAATTTTACACGCTTAAAAAAGAGTCCTCGAAGAGCAATGACCTCACATTAACGTTTTTAATAGAATGTAAGATATCAGCTCTTTCCATATACAGGTACACCCAGGAGTGATTGTCAGACAGTAAAGTGAGCTTCTGTCTGTCTAAGCACCGAGCTCTGGACCCTATCCAGTCTCTCTCTAGGTGTCTCTTGGAGATCAGCTATAAATAGCTGAATAAATCACAGGCCATCTATCTCCTCTCCGGCTAACGTTTTCTACCATAACGGAGCCTCCCCACCTCCTACCTGCTCTCTTTCTCTGCGCCACACCCACACTTCTTTTCCTGTTGCAGACAGTTCTGATTTGTGTTTTATTTCCTTCAGGAACCCTTTTTTTTAAACTTATATAGTGTTTAGAGTTAGAGTATCCATAAAACTCATTTATTCAAACCCCTCATTGTACCGGTGATGAAAACGAGCGCCATGGGGCACAGAAACTTGTCCTGGAGGCCCCCAGCTGGGAAGCGGCTGGATGACCATGAGGTTTGAACTTGAGCCCCCCTCCTTACATCTTCATCCAGGGCTGGCACCCCCCACCCCCCATCTTCAGAAAAGCAAGCGGGGACTTCTTTTCTGCTTTTTCTTTGCTTGTGGACAACTTGCTTTGGATTGGAGCACTGCCCTCTCCCTTTGAGGCTAATGCTGAATATCACCGGAAACTCAATCTTCCTCTCTAGACACAGCTCAGCATCTTCTCCCTCGGTGTCCTGGTGAACAATGGCGGGTGTTTGTTGTGTTGTGTTTTAAGTCCTCTGGCCAGTGTTCTGAACAGGCATCTCTGCCCGGAGGACAAGGCCTTTCATTCCCTGCTGGGCTCCCTCCAGCCAGACGCAGTGTCACGCCGTGCCCCGGTGTGCACCTGCCACGGAGAGCCTGGCAGCTCCTGTCAGGGAAAGTTTCAGAGAATATCCTAGAGAGATGCTATATTTAGAATAAAGGAGAAAGGCTAATTCTTTTTTTAATGCTAATTGATCTTCCACTGTATTTACCGTATATGATCCATGAACATCCCATTGGATCACCACAGTTTGTTTATCCACTTACTGGGAAACATCTCGGTCGCTTCCAGGTTTTGGCATCACGAATAAAACTGCCATGAGCATGCCTGTGAGGTTTCTGTGTGGACTTCAGTCCGCAGCTCATTTGCGTCAATAGCGCGGCGCATCATTGGTGGAGTGTATGGTATTCCTGTGCCGGGTTTTTAAGAAAGCGCCAAGCTGTCTTCCAAGGGGCCATTCTCATGCCCGCCACCTCCCATCCTCACTGGCATCGGGGCTGTCGGTCGGCGTGTTGGATTTCCGCCCTTCAGTAAGTTTGGGTGGCATCTCGTTGCTGTTTTGATTTGCAGCTCCCTGATGACATAGGATGTGGAGCACCGTGTCATGTGCTGGTTGGCCACCTGCGCATCTGCTTTGATGAGGCGTGGTCAGATCCTTCGCCCGTTTTTTTAATTGGGTTGTTTATTTTCTTACTGTTGAGCTCCGAGGGTTCTTTGTATATTTTGGATACAAGTCCTTTCTCAGAGGTGTTTTGCAAATGTGCTCTCTCGGTCTGTGGCCTGTCTTTTTATTTTCCCCTGGTTTAGTTTTGACACATGGTTTTAATGGCATGATACCTGAAAAGCCAGCCCCGTACCAGTGCACGCATCTGCATGGAGGTCATGCGCATTGACTCTGCTTCCTCAGTCACAGTTGTTTTCAAAACCATACACCAGTTATGCAAAGGCATTTAAATAATTTGTATAGTAAAGTTCCTTTTTTCTAAACTATTGCCTATTCTTACAAACTAATTGGAACATGTTGCATTCTTATATAGATTCAAGACCTACTGAGATTTACTTGAAAAACACATTTAAATGAGTGTGAAAATAGCTTCCAATTTTTTTGACATTTTGTATACTTTTTATGGAGTGTTAGCAGGCAGTAGGAAAGTACAGTAATGGGTTTTTACACAGTGAAGATGTCACACCAGTGCACAGATGTAGGTAGGGAGCTCTTGACCTCATCAGAAAGCTCCTTCCAGTCCCTCCCCCTTCCTTGCTCACGTCCACAGCTAATCAGTATTCTGGTTTCTGTCACCGTTGATCCATTTTCTCTGTGCTTGTGCCTCATATAAATGAAACAGAATATATTGGCTTATTGTCTAGCTACCTTCATGAAATAATTAATGTGAGAGTTACATTGTTCTGTATAGTTCCTTTTAATAATGTAAAATATTGCTTGATAGTATCCTAATTTATGAATATATTGCAGTTTTTCCCTTTTCCTGCTGAGGGACATGGGCTTGTCTATTATGAATAAAGCTGCTGCTAACATTCTTATACGTGTTTTTGTGGACACAGCCCCTCATTTGTTTTGGTTACATACAGAAACACACACACATACACACACACGTGTTCATATATATACACAAGTGTTTGGAAATGCTGAACCACGTGGAAGACATCCATGTTAAAACTTCTCCTTTCCCTTGCAGGGTTAAAAGTGTATGTTAAGAGGGGTGTGATGTGTGTGAATATCCGTTAGATAGTATACTGACAACCTGTTTGTCATCACACAAAATCTTAGCAAGTATTTCTCCGTAAAGTAAAAACTGTGTAAGATATCCTCAAGGCTAGCAGCTCTCATAAGGTCTCAGCCACGAGATAAGCCCTTGAACTGTGGTTCTTCTGAGCACTGTACTCCTCATCACAAAACATTATAAAGACTTGTCAATTTTTAATTTTATTATAGAAATAATCACATTGCTGGCTTAGTGTTTGAGAGTGGGCACTCCTGGGTTAGAGTCCTGGAGCGGAAATGAACAGTCTGTGATCTTGGGCGGGTCTTCTCTGAGCCTCAGTGGCTCCACTGGTCATCTCCAGTCCAGGGGCTTGTTGCAAGTTCATGGCAAA
The DNA here is from genome assembly GCA_963924515.1 of Vespertilio murinus. Taxonomy (NCBI): domain Eukaryota; kingdom Metazoa; phylum Chordata; class Mammalia; order Chiroptera; family Vespertilionidae; genus Vespertilio; species Vespertilio murinus. The sequence goes on along the minus strand of OZ004715.1, from coordinate 6,682,326 downwards.
GAGCGTGAAAGAGGTCAGAGTGTTGTCTTGTGCAGTTAGTGCTCCACAGATATTACACATGCATATAGCCGTGCACACGTGTGTGTGTGTGTGTGTGTGTGTGTGTGTGTGTGTTAATTTTGTTGTTACTGTTCCTCTAGCACTTTCCATTTTCTGCCATTTAAGGACCCAGTGCAGGAGTTTGCCAGTGAATGACGCGGGGAACAAATTGTACTTGCTGGGTTATCTTTGTAACCTTACCCCGAGAGTAATTATTTAAAAATTTCAGATCAAAGCATGTATTCCATTAGTGCTTTCACTTACGTGGGTTTTAATAAAAACATTTCTAGTAAATGATTTGCTGTCCAGAATGTATCTCCGGTAGCACATCTTTTCTTTAGTGACTCACAGAAAAAATAATTATTCCACTATTTCTTGATAGGAACGGGATCTGGAATTACCCTGAGGAGAGTCAGTTTGGAATGACTACACTGTGATTTAGCCTCTCATCATATATAATTTTTTCTGATCTGTGCTGTGGTGTAGTCACACAGCGAAGGCTACGGAGCCACGAAAATAACTGCTGTTATTCTACAATTTCAACTGCTGTTCGTATGGGTGGGTCTCACAAACATACCCTGTGATTCCAGTTATACCAGCTGCAAACCGGGCCGCTAATCCAGGGTGTGAGCAGTCCGGGTAGCAATGGCTTGGGGGGTGTGGGGCGGGATATGTGCTGAGGACATGAGCATTCTGGGTGCTGGCAACTTTCTCTCAAGCTGCAGGCTGGCCATGTGGGTGTGCTCAGTTTGGGAAAACTCATTTAGGTGTGCACTTACATTTGTACCTTTTCATATGTCTACTACATATCAGTACATTTTTTTAAATGTCTTATGTCAATCATGTATGTAGATAGTATGTGAACCCTTCAATGTCTGTGTACCCTAGATTAAGTCATGATTGGTTTGCCACTTGACACTACCACATGGTAACTGTGTGACCTTGTACACTCAGACAGGGCACCTGTGTGAACTACTTTCTTATCTATAAAATGATATAAAACCATCATTGTTTAGTTACATTGAGAATTAACAAGGCACATAGATGCCTTTGAGAAAATGCTCATTTTCTTCTCTTTAATGGACAGTGTGTGTGCGTGCATGCAAAAATTATATACATGTATATGTGTGTATATATAAAACTATATGTATATATACCCATGCACACATCTATGGCAGAGTGCAACAACTCAGTGAGTTTCATATTACAACTCATGATAGGATTCAAAATGATCTTTTGAAAATGAAATGCTATCTCTAAATATAGTTTCGGTTTACATTTTATATAAAAATATAACTATATTTAGCCATGCAACTATAGAGCAGAGTTCATTGAATGCTTTTTTTTTTATTTTTACAGTGAGAGTGTGGCTATATATTTTTTTCTGTCCAAAAACTATTATGCGTAATAAAACAGGCCATTGGTTGCATTTAGGTTGTTAGAGATGATGGGATGGGCTCTGATAATGATTGTTCTCCCTTTGCAGCCTGTCAGATTTAATCAGCAGGTAATCAGACATTGATGGAAAGTGAAATTCACAGTTACGTTATGCATGTCCATATTTGCATCCATCCATCTGAAGAGCAGGCAGCGGTAGTCCAGAGTAAGGGAAGTGGCTTTTATTCCCATTCACCTAGTAATTCCCATCTTCACTTATTTCACTATTTGTTGAGAGCTAATTCCCTCTAGATGAGAAAGCATAAACGACCTGTGTCAAATGTGTGCCAGTCATACATGTGACAGCAACAGCCATGGGGTCAGACATGGGAGACGAGGTGTGTACACAGGATGGTTAGGGGAAGCCTCTTTTAAGATAACATTTCAGGGGAGATGGGGAGGGGAAAGGGAGAGTCGTACCAGTTTTAAGGGGGTGAGCACCCTCTTCCTGCCCAACTGTACTTCCTGGTTTTAATTCACAATCAAATGGCCCGAAAGAAGAGATTTAAAAATACCTTTCTACTATAAAAGTATCTATTTCAAAAACCTCTCCCTGCCTGTCCTGTCCTGTTCAGTTTGCTTTGTTTTCGGCTGTTTGGACTGGGCCCGCACGGCCTCCCCTGTGGCTGGAATCAGAGTCAGACGCCTGGCTGTGAGTTGGAGGTCCTGGAAGTCCGATCCCCGGCTCCCACTCCTCTCTGCGGAGCCCTTGCTTGCATTGGAAATGCATCTCCGTGGGGAGGAGGACTCAGGTGTTTGGAGGAGAAGGGAGGCGGTTTCATGGCATTGTAGGTGCGGAGCATTCAAATGCCAGCTCTTAACCCTCAGACTTCTCCTTTCTTTAAAAGTCCAACACCCCAGGATTTAGAAAGCACATACATAATTACATACGTTATATAATGCGAAAAAGAGATGTTAGTAGTTAGGTTAATTTTTCAGCCAAACTCGAAGTTTCTCATCTTTTTCAACATTCTAACCTAAATAGAACAATTAAAAAAGCAGGTATCCTGTGGCCTTAGCAGGCATTTTCCGGAGTTTTAGAGTGGAAAGGATCTTTCGAGATCTTTCTAATCTGATCCCTTACTGTCTGTCTGCAGAAAGGGGGAAAGGGGTGCAGACAGCCACCGTCTGGAGACTCCAAGACTGCTTCCTGGGTCAGCTTCGGGTCACGGAGTGCCTGCCGTGGAAGCAGAGCGGGTGTCACGATTATTTGATAAATGATCCCTGAAAGGTTTACACAGATTTGATTTGTTAACTGAGTTTTGACCTCATCTTTATTTGCCTTCACGCTCCCTGTAGCAGCGCATGGAGCACCCACTGATGTGTGTGTGTCTTGCTCATGGATTGGAAGACCTGATGTAGCAAAGACACTGAGTCTCCTCAGCGGTGTCTGACCGCGGTGCAATTACAATAAGCAGGCGTGTGTGGCATGCTGTTGAGTCAGCTCCGCTCTTGGTACCGCTGGGGATCACCGATGTCCACAACGCCCAGCCCCCAGCAGCCCCGCTCCGTTCCTGTCCACTCATGCTCTGCTGCTCTGATGGGGCCGGTCCGTCTCATGCTTGGTCTCCCTCTTCTCCTGCCTCCGGTTTGTGCCAGCACTGTGATCTTCCCCAGAGAACCTTACCTTCTCGTAATGTGCCCCCAGCATTCAGTGAAACACCACCCCCCCCCCATCAGCCCTCATCACTGACCGACGTTCACACCGTGCGTAGTCATTGGGAGGGGGAGGGTGTGGGTGAGCTTAGCCGTGGTCTCCAACCACACATCTTTGCTCTTGTTCTTTCCTAATTCTTCCACCAGTGCCCCATGAGTCCCGGCCTTCTCTCCATGTCTTGGCTCCATTTAAATTGACAACTGAACCTACATAAGCATTGTCTTTACAATTTCATGGTCTTCATTGCCTTTGTTAAAATTGTCTACTTTTTTCCTGTAGTCGTGATTTTTATATTAAATGCAGTTCTGCTTAGGCTCTCTCTCCCTTCACTTTTGTCAGAAGTCATTCCAGATCATTGCTACTTTCTGCCACTAAGATGGTGTCATCAGCATGTCTTAAGTTACACTTCTCCCACCAATTTTCACTCCTTCCTAAAAAGTCTGGTCCACTCTTTCATATGACATGTTCTGTGTACCTGTTAAACAAATACGGAGGTAAAATGCACCCTGGTCTGACACCTTGGTCTATGGGAAACCATTCTTTCCATTTTCTGTCTTGAGAGTGGTTTGCTGCTCACAATAAAAACAACATTGAAAACCAATGTTTTATTACATTCTACCTACAAGACCTGAGTTCCTGGCTCCATAACAGCAGTGGCAAGAAAATGACAGAATGAATGAATGAAGCTCGCCCAGGGAAAGGCATGTAACGGAGCCCATTTTAATTGAGCCTGATATTTGTCACCAGATTTCATAAGACAGAAAGTAATACAGACTCATAAGATTTAGGTCAGATTTTTGCTGGGCCAGATTTCCCATTTCAGAGCGTGCTGTCTATAGATTTATCTTTTCTGGACATTTCACATAAATGGGGTCATAGTCTTCTGCATCTGGTGGAAGTCTTGTAAAAGTATAGTATATAGGAAGAAATTCTAGTATTTGTCTATTTTCTATTCCATTGATATCTATTTTCCTCTTTATTAATCTCTTCTATTTTATTTTGGGCTTAATTGGTATGTTTTTCCCCTCTAGATTCTTAAGGTGGGAATTTGTAGAATTGATTTGAAAGCTTTCTTCTTTTCTAGCATTTATAGCTACAGAGCTCTTTATAAGCACTGTTATATTTTTATCATGGTTTTGACATATTTTTAAAAATTTCCTATGATTTCTTCTTTAACCCATAGGCATTTTAGAAGTTTATTGTTTAATATCCATACATTTGGGGATTTTCTAAATACTTTATATTTATTGATTTCTAACCTTTTCCCAGTCGTGTTGAAAGAGCACATTCAATAAGATTTCTGTTTTTTTGAAATCTCTCGAGACTTAATATTTTGGCCTGGGATGTGATCTGTCTTGAAGGTTTCTGCGAAGAATGTTATGTTCTGTGGTTGTGGATGTAATAATCTGTAAAAATCGTTGGCCTCGGGTGATTGGGAGGGAGCGCTGTTCAGATTTTTTAAGCGGATTTTCTATATATTGATTGTGTGTGCATTTCTATCACTGAGAGGCCAGTGTTGAGAATCACTGGTTATAACTGGACATGCCTGTTGGTGCTCCCTCATTTATTTCCTCTGTGGTTATTTCTGCCAGCTTCATCTTTTATGTCTGTATTTAAGTGAGCACTTACCAGACCCTTTATAGCTTGCATTGATGTCCAGTGTGACTTCAGATTTTTCCGAAATTTGATATGTAAAAGCTGCACGTGGAAATCTTCCCCACTAGGAGTTATTTCCTCCGCCAGAAAACGGGAACGAAATGTGCTTTCTGGCGATTATTGTCATTTACTCGACCGCATTCGTATTGGGTATCGGATCCTGCTCTGCATCTCCTGCAGTGGCAGCTGGAGCAGGCTTGCTCGGCGACTGGCACCTGCCATCGAACTAACGCCGAAAGATGTCACCAGAGCAAAAGATTGCTGTGGCCTGCTAGACCTGCTGTGTACAAACACTGGGCTCACTTTTGCAAAAGAAGATTTTAATGAAGCAGAATTATTGTCAAGGCAGAATGTCTTGGTGCCATGCGGTTCCCATCTCCTCTCTTTCCTTGTTGGTTAGCCCTTTGGAGCTCTCTGCTGGAGGGAGGGATTTGACTTCGTATGCGAAGCACTCCCCTTTACCTTTCTGATCCTTATTTGTGTCTCATTACATCTCTCTAAAACAAATCTTGCTTTTTGTTTTGAGGTGTTTGTGTTGTTGTTTGTTGTTTTTTTGCATTTACACATTAGACTTAATAGTCTTATTTTCCTTTTTTTGTCATCTCAATTAAAGAAAAGCAATCTTGCATAGTGGGTGCTAGCACATAAACCATGGAGCCAGATGGCCTTGGCAAAGTTACGTAACCTTTCTGAGCCTCAGTTTCACCATCTGTGAAATGGAGTTGTTAATGGGATTTTGGTTAGATACCTTAGAATAGTACCTGGCACATGGTAAGAGCCAGACTGTTTTTTTGCCAACATTACTGTCTTTCTGTACTGACTTACTATAATACCTCATTTTTAGCATTTGAGTATTGATTTATAAATAATAGTCATGGTTTATTATTATGCATTTTTATTGAAAATAGCTTTATAGGTAAATAACGTGCACTTGCCACATTCTGGACATAATTATACAATATTGGAGCTAGCAGGAGCCTCAGCTAGCACACGGCTCCTTCTTTGTTTTCTGCGGATCGAGGCTCTGGAAATGGAGCCCGGGTCCTCGGTCCTCGGTTAACACTAATACTGAGACCGAGTGTGACTCCCAGGCCAGGGAGCATTCTCTATTATAATCTGAATGACGCAGTGTCCTCCATAGTTTTGGCTAAACAAAAATGAGCCCACTCATGAGCGTTCCCCACAAAGCAGTGTAGGGAATATACTGTCCAACTGGGTTTGCCCAGTCCTTGGTCCACCTGCTGGTGGACTAAGGGCATCTCATCAGCAGGAACTCATCAGTGGCTGAGGACTTCTTGGTGAAGATGGCAGACCGAGCCAAGAGAATTACTTGTGTTCCCTCCTTTTATTAGTTTCTTGTTGTCATAGCAACAAAGCCCCAAGTCTAGTTGCTTACCACAGCAGAACGGTCCTGATGTTGCAGGGCTTCGTGCTTTCAGAAGGCTTCCACGTCCTTGCCTTGAAAACTCAAGCTGGAAAGGTTACAGGAGCCGCCTGCATTCTTTGGGTTGGGGCTCCTTCCTTTTGTCGTTCCAGCCCCTTGTTTTTGTCGCCTCCTGCGACTCTGATCCCCTGCCTCCCTCTTACAAGAGCCTTGTGAACACATTGGCCCACTTGGGTCATCTCCCATCTCCAGATCCTCAGTCATTTGTGAAGCCTCTTTTACCATGTAAGGCAACAGTCACAGTTTCCAGGGATTTAGGATGTGGATTTCTTTGAGGAAGGTGCATTACTCATTCTACCACATTCCCCAAAGCCATGCAAATGAGTCAAATCTTTTATTATTTTTATTTTAAAGTATATTTTTATTGATTTCAGAGAGAAAGGGAGAGGGAGAGAGAGAAACATCAATGAGAAGAGTCATTGATCAGCTGCTTCCTGCATGCCCCCTACTGGGGACCAGGCCAACAAGCTGGGCATGTGCCCTTGACCGGAATCAAACCCGGTACCCCTAAGTCCGCAGACCTACACACTATCCACTGAGCCAAACCAGCTGGCATGAGAGTCAAGTCTTTTAAATAAATCACGCTTGGAATATTTTAATACAGTGGTCTCTTCTCTCTGTGGATCTAAGTGCTAAACATAGGAGGATCCAGGGATCAGTGTGGGCTTAGGGGGGCGGGGACGAATTTGTTTTAAGATACTCCCATATACACCCTTTTCTTAGGAACGTAATTCAAAACGAGTGCTCTGAATACAGAGTCCCTTCCGGCTTTTGTAAGGAAAAATTTAATTAAAACATTCACCTCTGTCATAGTTGAGAAGTATCCAGCCTGTATTTCATCCGAGCACAGAACTGTGAGTTGGCTCGTCATGCTCATCAGCGACACTTTGCAGTGTCGCTCTCCCTGTGGGCACAGCCGAACTCAGGGGCTCTGGGTCTTGGGGCCCCGTGTGAGGGGGAGGCTTAGATGAAGAGCGGGAGCCAGAGCTCCCAGGCAGAGGGGGTGCAGACTTGGCAGTGCCAGTGCCGGTGCCAGGGGAGGAGGCGGCCAGGGAAAGGCGCTGGCCCGGTCTCGGTCTCGGGCACAGGGCAGACTCCCAGGGCCTCTTCTGGGGGAGCTGGCCTAACAGAGGCGAGGACCTGCCCTGAAAAGTTAGCACCTTGGAGCTGAGAGATGTTTGGACATGTTGTTGCAGGGCCGGCTCTGTGCCGGTGGCTGCTCATGACCCTTCGGCCGGAAGAGGTCGAGCGAGCTTGGCAGCTGTGGCTCAGGACCCCGCAGTTCACAGACGCCTCCACGTACCCTGTCAGTGTGTCCCAGACCAGCACTGCCTCTGGCACCCTCCATGTCTTTCTACTTAAAAAGCAGGCCTTTGACTCAGCTGCTGCGGTTGGTGCTGGTTTTGCTGGCTAAGTGTTGATCAGTGTGGGAAAGAATAGTTTCTCGCACCAGATTTTGCAGGTGCCTCTCTCCTCTTCCGCGCTGTCTGTTGAGTTGACGGGACTGAATCCGAGTGGACACGATGTTTGTGTGATGTACGTGTCAAAGGATCTAGAGGAAGCCTCTGTTTGGGGAGGTGACATTGGGATTTAGTGACATTGGGAAAATTATTAATGATAGAACTAGGAAGTATTTTCAAAAGCTTGGCATTTCAAAATGTACTCTCATATCATTTCTCTATTCCCAACAGATTTTTGAAAAAGTAACAATATAATAAGGACACAGTGACCGGAGCTAGGAATAGCTCATTCGCATTAATATCCCCAGAACATTAAACGCTTGAAAATAACTTAAGGGGGGTGATTCCTTTGGAGATTTGCTTATAATTAATTCTTGGGTTTATTTTGGGGAGTTATAATTAATGCAAATAGTTGTTGGTTTATTTGGTTTAATGAATGTTGGTTTCTCTTATAGATGATAGGATGAAGTATTAAGAATTTGTTTTGATGGCATTTGAGCAGAGGACAGGGGAATACTACCGCGCTCTCCCAGATGCCTTCGCTGCCTTTGCTGGCATTGCCACCGTTGGGAAGAAATAATTTACGTCCTATTTCATTTCTAATCTCACAAGCACCTTCCCTGACAGCCGGTGACGTCAGGGTGCCCAGTCAGGGCGTGGCGTTGGGTGCCCACCTTTTCCCGTAGCCGGTGGGAGGATGCCATCCCGGCCTTGCACTCCTTCCTCGAAGACGGAATCAAGGTCAGGTTCACTGTTGCTCCCCAGCTGCCGAGTCTGAATGAAGCAGCAGGGTCATGGGGAACTAGGAGTCTGTCTCCTCCTCTTGAAGAACCACTGATCCCATAACTGAACTTCACCAGAACTCACCCCCTTTGCACGGTACCTTGGACCGTCTACAACATCACACCGAGTAACCGTGGGTCCCCCAAAGGATGGCATCTCTCTCCCAAACACTGCGCTGTGCAGCCCTTCTACCCTGCCTGCGGCTCACGAAAGCCAGGGGCCGATTCCTAGCCCGTGAGTGATGCGGTCTCACACGGAGGGGAAGGCCCGTGGCCATAATGCCCGTGTCGCAATAATTGCTTTTCTGTACCGCGTGCCGTTGATGGTATGAGCTGTCAGACCTTGCCGCCTGATAAAGAAACTGGGCAATGATAATTCATTCTGCTTTTCCGTCAACCGTACTTATCTTCAGCCTTGTGACTTGCACCAGTTTTTACCATGAGGAGTGGACTGTGTGGTTTGGCTTTTCTCTGCCTTTAGTGACAGCCTCAGTTGCATTTGCAGGCTAAGAACTGCTTTGCACTCATCCGGGGAAACCAGATTGGTTTGCTAGAAACAACAGAACGCGTTGTTTGGAAGAGATACCGGAGCTTGAATGGCTCTGCTTGGCTGTTTCCATCTGATCCATCTTCATGAGAACGGGGGATGAGTGGACGGCAGGTGCAACAGCACCCAGTGCATAGGACACGCCAGACCTCCTGACCGTGCTCCCCGTCTGCTTGTGTAAAATAGTTACATTTGAAGATCACTTTTTCTGGAACATCCAGACAGTCTATCTGTGCCTACGTCCTGTTCACATTTAGGCTTATAACATTGTTCATGTTGTATTTTCGCCACATTTACATCTGAGCCAGTTTTGTGAATTCCAAGTTTAATTCTGCGTAACAGTAACAATGGAAATGTCTTAGTTAATTGTAAGCAATAACACACCCTAAGATGTGAAAATGAATTTGTGACAGATGACGTCAAACTAAAAGCTGACGGAGGACCAACCCTTCATATGAGGTTTGCAGAGACAAAACGATAGAAGCTGGCCATTTCTCAATTTCCAATTCTTTAAATCACAGTTAAGCTCACATTTTACATTTTTTGGAATACAGCAGGAAAAACCATGCTTTATCCTCCTGAAATGACCACTTACTTTAGAGCCCTGGGTGGTTCCTGATCCTCAGCGTGAAGAGCTGGCCCTGCGAGCAGAACCCGGGACAGTTTGTTCGCACACAGCACGCTTCCCTCCGTGTCGGGGGTCCTCCGCCCCAGTGGAGCCTGACCATGTAGGATGTGTTTTCCAAAGTGGAGTTTTGCTTAACACGTATTCCCAGTCCCATCCCAGGCCCCTGGGGTGAGCCCTGAAAATCTGCATTTTATAAAACTTTCCCATGTATACCTGGTACACAGCAGAGTTGAAGGACTGCTTAGCATGGATGCATCGTGGAGACCTGCTCCATTGGGTTTATGAGACACGCTGTCTTTATATTACGCTGACTATTTCTCCCTTTGCCTTTTTACACTCAGGACTGGTGCATCATGTCTGTAACCTGTTCACGGAAACGGCCACACTGTGGTTGGACGTGGAAAATAAAAACAACAACGAGACGGCAGCCGCGCTGCTCTGCTCCCTGCTGGACGTCCTGCACGGCATGCTGACCTACACGTCTGGCGTCGTGCGGCTGGCCCTGCAGGTAGGGGCCTCGGCCCAGCCTGGCACCGCCCTGCCTGCACCACACCCCTGGCATCTCTTCCGGCTAATCCGCCTCTGAAGTGTCTACTTCTTAGAAAGAACTTACGTCCTGTGGAGAGAGACGATCCATAAGCCGTCTTTGGTGGCCAATGCCAAGGACAGATCATGTGGTTACACAATCGGAAAGGAAAGCAGGAGGGGCCTCAGTAGAGTCTTGGCGAGCTCTCATCAGGGAATGTTCCTGACAGAGACCATTAGTCCTCCGGGCACCCCGGGCTGGCCAGGCCGTGTGCAGCCTTTCCTGCCCACGGACGGGGCCCCGGCCACCCCAGTGGGCAACGTCAGCTTGCCAGGAGCACTTGGTCAAGATTTTAGGCCCATGCAGAGCAGTAGGTCGAGATTTTAGGCCCATGCATCCATTCATACACACATGTTTATATGCACATGTACACACATCCATAACGCAGCATGTAAGCAAGCCCTTGCTTTCCCTTATGACCAGTAACATGGAATTGCAAATGGATTTGAGACTTAGAAGTGCATTCAGTCAGTGTGCCCCACACTGGACTGTGCTCCACGAAGGAAGGGGACGTGGGTTTGTTAAGTGCTTTCCATGTTAGGTGCCTCCACATGCCTGTTTCATTTACTGCTCTCTCTCTCTGAGTCAGCTGATACTCCGGTTGCATGAAAGCACACGGCTGTTATGAATTCACTGTCATATTTCGGATTCTGGTAGAATTGCGAGAGGCATATGTGGAGCGATAGCCTGTTGGCTTGAGCAGATGCAGAAGCTAATGGGGAGACCAAACTGTGTTGGTACCTCGCCAAGAGCCAGCGTAGCAGAGCCAAGAATGAATCCTGCGAGCCTGGGTTAGCCTGTTACTCACCATTGTGATAAATGCTGACTGTTACCTACAGCGAAGCTGCTGCTGGTGTGGTGGATAAGTAATTCCAGGATCTCCTCAACAACCATGGTCGTTAGTGTTTAATGTCCACTTGTAAAGCCAGTAGGTGAGAATGGCCTTGGAACTGCTTAGTTGTTTCTCTTTGCTCGTCTGTAATCATTCTGGAGAACGGGAGAGTGCTGTTAAGTACCTGTGGAGTCCGGAATGAAGGTTTCTCTTAGCTTTTCCTCTCGTGTCTCTTCAGAGAATAGCTGTTCTTATTACAGTGTCCGAAGGAGTTTTATGTAAAGCTTCAGGATGTAGTTGCTAGTTATGTTCATAGATACATTGATGATATCAATCTGTAAAAGAAATGTTTTGTAGGTGGTAAATATAAAAGGATCAGGCCCAGCCAGTGTTGCTCAGTGGTTGAGCATCAACTCATGAACCAGGAGGTGGTTGAATTCCCGGTCAGGGTACATGCCCGGGTTGGGGCTCGATCCCCAGGAAGGAGAGCATGCAGGAGGCAGCCAGTCAATGGTTCTCTCTCATCATTGATGTTTCTCTCTCTCCTCCCTTTCTCTCTCTAAAATCAATAAAAACATATTTAAAAATTGTTTTTTAAGGAATCAGAAGTTCAAAAATTCCAGAGCACTAGAAATTTCTCATTAGATAAGTGACTACTAGGTAGATAGTCAAGGTTGTTAAAAAGAAAACTCCTTCATAGAAATATTTTCTAATTCTTTCTTTCTTTGCTAGTGTACCAGTAGATCACTGTGTTTAATTTTTTCATTTTCTTCAACACCACTGCATACTTTACTGCCGTCGTCTTTCTGAATCCTCCACTGCATCAGCTGTCATGGATTGCTTTTGGCTTCACTCCCGACTTTGATCTGCAGGGCACCTGGCGTCAGCCTGAGAGAGGCGGAGTCCTTGAGACTGAGTGAGGGGAAAACATTGGGAAGAGTGTGCACCGAAGACACTGTCTCCAGGAACACTGAGCCGCCCGTGCTCTGCGAGCCCCCATCCCCTCTCCCGTTCATAAGCACGCCCCACACTGGAGACTCCCCGCATTCCTAAACATCTCACGGGAATGTCTGTAAAGTGAAGGAATGGGGGGATTGGGGACTGCCAGTGTGTGGAATGAGAGTAGCGCTTCGATTTATGGAGCACTTTTCTTTTTCAGGGAGAGAGGGACAGGGTGCAGGAATGTGTCCCAGGAAGTAGGGAGTGGAGGGAGAAGGTGTCAGGACCTCCCTTAGGAGCTCAGCCCCGACCCCCCGCCTCGTGATGCAGAGTTGGTCCTGCCTTAGTGAACCTCTTGCCAGCAGGTACCGCCACCTCGTCCTGCTGTGCCAGCTGCAGACCTGGGCGTCATCCTGAACATGTCCGTCTTTTTCCTGTTCCATGTCTGACCTGTCACCAAATAACGGACACTTGTACCTTAAACACCTAACCAATCCAACCACTTCTTCCAAACCGGCTGCTATAACCCAGCTCAGTGTCCCGTCCTCTCTTGCCGAGAGCTTAACAACCGGGAGGGTCAGACCCTGGGCCGGGTAAGGTGCAGAGGCCGATGCTCCCTCTGCAATGGTGTTTCAGAGGCAGAACTAACAGCTGCGGTAGGAGAGGTGCAGGCCTCCGGGCAGTGCGGCCTGTTGTTCTCTGGAACGGAATTCTAACCTTGTTCCCTCACCGTGCAAGTGGCTAAAAGGCAGGCGTCTGATTTTACAATTCTTCCGAACCAAAGAGCAGGCAACTCACATTCTGCCCATCGGCCTGAGGAGCAGAGGGAAACCTGGCATTTGTGAGAAGGGTCCCGGGGTCCAGGCCCGTGCCCTCGGGTGGGGCAGCCTGCAGCCTGGGCTGGCAAAGGTCATCGCCCAAAAGCAGTTCTATTCCTTCCGAGTGAAATTAAAAACACAGAGGAAGCATTGAATGAAATATGTGTATTCTGTAGCAAACAAAATTACTAACCAGTGCCTTTTCTAGTGTGAAATTATGCCTGTCTGTGTTAGAAATCCCTGGAATTAGACAGTTCTGTAGAACTCCTAAAAGAAGGCACACTTGGAATGAAGGTCACTCGCTTCCCATCTCTGATTTTAATTTCAGTGGAAGCCTATACTTTCCAGACCTTCTCTGAAGACTTTGCATGCAGTGTTACGTTGGACACATATTCTAGGTGTCGGTGCGCATGCGCGTGCGGAGAGGAAAGCACAGCAGGATGTAGGTGTGCATTGTCGCTATGTGGGAGTCACACGCACTGCTGTACTTCTCTGAGCCTCAGTCTTCCCACCTGGACAACGGGGCCAGGAGCCCCTCCTTTCGGGCTGGTTGTCCACTGCAGCCGGTGGACACCGCTGCCCCAGGGACAGCCTTGTTCCCGCTGTCTCTGGGACCACCCGGTCTGCCTCTGCGGCCCGAGCTGGTGGCGTGGCCGTGGTGCATCCTTTGTCATGTGCGCGCCTCCCGTTCAGGGGCCCGAGGCGGGATACCTCCGCCGCCATGTTTACCTGCCTGGTGGGGGTGGGGGGAGCTGTCTCCGGGGCCAAGCTGACTAACCTCCAGACCCCCTCCTCTTCCTCCTCCAAGGCGCAGAAGTCTGGCTCCGGAGGCGACACTCAGGCCGCGGAGGACCTGCTGCTGCTCAGCAAGCCCCTGACGGCCCTCGTCAGCCTGCTCGTCCCGCTGGTAAGGCTCACCTGCTTGTGTGTCTCTCCCCGAGCACCGCCGGCGCTGCAGTAATTTTATTTGAATTTCATGATGTCTGGAGTCTTCATGCTATTTTAATTCCTTTCAAAACGAGAGCCAGGAGGAATTTCAGAGGCTCATTTGGCTTGCGATGACTACATCCCTCACTTTATTTAAAACCAGGTGGCTTAGATATTTAAGTAAAGCAGAATCTCAGATCCTTCTTAATGAACGTGAGGTTTAAAAACAAAAATGCAAGAAATGAATTCCGGGAAGGGAAGGAAATTTATTATGGGGATCAGTTCTCTTTCAAAACAGCTTTTAGGGTTGTGCTTGGCGTGCAGAAGTGAAGAAGGGGAGCACGTCCCCCAGTCTCCGCAGAATTAGGATGAAATAAGTGGACATAGGTTAACGTAGGTGAGGCTACAGAAGACCACAGAATACAGGAAAAGAGCCCAGCAGAACCTTGGAGTTTGGACCAACTTAGAGGCCCCACCATTTAGACACGTGGCCACCTGCCCCCTCCCCTCCACCGGCCAGAGCAGTCAGAGGGCCGGCGGGTGGCACAAACCCCTCTGAAAACCTCTCTAGATGTGGGGATCCAAGGGCTAGGGGTGCAGGTGACTGAGGGAAGGGATCTCTTGTGGCCTCACTCTTCAGTTCTCCAGGGCCGAGAAGGTTTCGCATGTGGAACAGAGAGGCAGTGGTCTCACAGTGACGTGACCCCCCGGAGGACTGGCCGTGCCCCAGACAGAGTGAGAGGGTCTCTGGTGTTGAACTTGGCATGAAGTTACAGGCAATAGCAGCAGGAACCAGCTGCTCCAGCTGGAGTCCGGGGGTGGACCCCGGCAGTCAGCTCTCGTGAGGGCAGGCAATGGGAGGGTCCATGGACCGGAGAGAAGGGACTAACACAGCCACGTGCTCTTGGATGAAAGGCTCAAAAGGGCATGTGTGTGTATACTGACAGACACAATGCTTTATGTAGGATGGTGATCATATGTATAGCAAACAAGATTAAAAATAGTTTAAGAAAGTCAAATGGAGAATCCATTACAGATGAATTTCTAGGACTCTTTTTCCCATTCATGTTTGTGAAAGTTTGGTGTTTACACATTCTGAGATTTGTTTGCTCTTATTGTTAAACTTATCTTTGGTCTTAATTTCATTGTCTCATGTTTTCTTTCTAAATGTCTTCCTGTATGAAATATAAGGTTTAATGCACCCACACATACAGGAACATTTAACTGGATAAAGAGAAGGATGCTACAGTGGGAAGGAAGAAAGTCCATAGGAACCTTCTTGTGCTGAGTATCAGAGCACAGGCCAACGCAGTCAGAAGGGCAGCATGCATACAGGGAGAAATAAACTGCAGCAGCAACACAGCAGAATTGAGATGCGACAGAGCTTTCTCGTTGTCTGACCAGCCACATGGATAAAAATAATCATGTAGATCAGGAGTTGACAGACTAGGGCCTGTGGATCAACTCTGGCCCGCTGCCTGCTTTTGTAAATAAAGTTTTACTGAACACAGCTACAGGGACACTTTGTTTACACATTGTCTGTGGCTGCTTTTGCACCTCAGTGGTGGAGTTGAGTTACATCAGAATCCTTAAAGCCCACAAGCCTAGTTGTTTATTGTCTGGCTTTTTATATAAAACATTGGCTGACTCCGAAGATATGAGAGCTTGAGTAAGATTGATCTAATAGAAACATATCCACCTCGAATAGAAATATAAAACTTGATCTATTAGGATTTTGTACACCTCTGGAACCTTAAAAATAGACTGTACCTTCTGTTCCCTTTTCTGGCAACATTTAAAAAAAGTTAGCCATGCGTTCATTATGTTAAAAGAATGTCAATAAATTCCAACGCATAGGAATTCTCTAACCGTAATACAATTAAACTAGAAGGAGAGTTACAAAGAATGCAAGATGCACTGTTAGCAGATACTCCCCGTGACTAGGATCCAAGACTAACACGTCGTGATGGTCAGCCTGGGCCCCGTCAGGAGACAGAGACCACACAGCGATGTAAACTGGAGACGTTTAATGCAGAGACTGAGGAAGCGGTGCCAGGAGAGTGACTGTGAGATGCTAAAGGCGCTCTCCAGGAAACCGCCGGCTCAGGGAGAGCACCCACGGAAGGACAGAGGTGCAGGCCAACCCGCACTGGAGAAGGCCTGCTGCAGCCCACAGGCCGGGGGGGCGTCCGCTGGGTGCTCAGGCCAGAGCGGGCCTCGCCCCTGGACAGGCAGGAAGTTACCCCTCAGGCCGCAGCTGGATCCCAGCCAGTGGGCGGGTTCTCAGAGGGAAGCAGGTGCCGCTACTCATGGCGGGGTTTGGGGCGCTCAGTGTTTGCACAGAGAGGACCACAGACACTTTGCAAGAGACAGGCAAGCGGGGTGCATGTCGGAAGCCTTGAGTGCACTGACCCACTGGGGAGGGTGACAAGGCTGACCACCGGCCAGGAGGGTGAGGGTTGCTGAGGCCCACAGTTAGGCCGCATCCCTACCGGATGCCATCACACTCACACTTCCTGCAGTGTACTGTCCGAGGGTTTCCAGCTTCCTGTGCTCCTGTTATCAGTAACTGGGCCATACTTGGGCTCTCATGTCTGCCTGACGTGTGTGAGTGGAGTGCTGAGGTTGAGAATGGCTGCAACCAGACCTTTTTGCTATGTCTCTCCTGGAAAAGATCAGCGCGGTTACAGCTGCGTGTAACGTGGGGAAAGTTCTATGGCTGGTGAGGACCCAGCCTGGAGCACGCAGGCCAGAGATACATTTTACAGTGGTTGTTAAAAATGTAATGTGTTACCGAGGGCGCAGCTGGAATTTCACTCCCGGAGGGAAAAATAAACAGGCTTTTCGTTTTCATGTGACTCAGATGATTTTGGAAGCATTTTGCCTGAAGGCAGGTGAATGAACTTGTTAGCTTCTGAGATTCTTTCCAGAACCGAAAGTAAACATACTTATCCTTAGGAGATGAAACCTGTCAACCCGTAATTTATGACCTGAATGTATACTGTGCACCAGAAGGATCAGAGTGAAATGCGGGTATTTCTTAGTCCGTTCTGAGCGTGAACTGCTTTAACAGTTGGAAAATTCCAAACTCTCTTCCCAGAAAAGTGCCTAGAATCGCTTATATTTAAATTATGCACACAACTCACCGTTTCAGGGGATCTTTGAACCCTCAGTTGGGAGCTATGGTATAAGACTTGGTGAATGAAGGATTTAACAAGTTGACCATGTCTCCTGACCAAAAGAGAGAACAAGGTAATTGTTTGGCCTAAATATTTTGTTTCTTAAGAGGAGAAATGGGAAGCCAGGCTCTAGATCCTAGATACGTTTTATAACAGATAGTTCCTGCAAGGAATTATGCCACAGCCTCCTCCTCCCTCAATTAAATGGGTTACTTACAAATTGGTGAGTGTTTCAAAAACGTTTTCTTTTTTAAAAAATCATGGTTCACATTTTATAAAGTGAATATATATATATATATATGTGTGTGTGTGTGTATTCACTTTATAAAAAAAAAAAATATATATATATATATATATATATATTCTCCCCCCGTCATGGAATTAAACTTTAAATCAATAAAAGATATTTGGAAAATCCAAAAATATTTGGAACTAAACAACACAGTACTAAATAATCATGGATTAAATAAAAAATAATTAAATTAGAAAGGATTCCGCCGAAACCGGTTTGGCTCAGTGGATAGAGTGTAGGCCTGCGGTCTGAAAGGTCCCAGGTTTGATTCCGGTCAAGGGCATGTACCTCGGTTGCAGGCACATCCCCAGTAGGGGGTGTGTAAGAGGCAACTGATTGATGATTCTCATCGATGTTTCTAACTCTCTATTCATCTTTCTTCCTCTCTGTAAAAAATCAATTATATATATATATATATATATATATATATATATATATATATATATTTTAAAGAAAGCATTCCTGAACTGAATAAAAATGCAAACACTACATATCGGAATTTGTCGGATGCTGCGGAGCAGTCCTTGGGAGAGGGGAATGTTTAGCCTCAGTCACTCCTGTGCTCGGAAGAAGGAAAGGCTCCGTGAGCTCAGCTTCTACCTTAAGAGGCTAGCAATAGGAGAGCAAGTTCCCGTGACGCTGCTGTAATCCATAGTGAGGGGTCGGTGCAAGGAGACTCTTGAAGGTCATGGATATGTACATGATCTTGGTGGTGGTGCACTCAAGCATGTGCAGTTTATGGCACGTCAGTTATGCTTCAAGACAACTCATACAGTACGTCATGCTGGTGTTGCCCTATCATTTTCCTTTCTTCCCGAGTCAGTTCCCCTGGCAGCCATTGTGTTTGGTGGTTTTGTGTCTTCCTGTCCAGGTGGCCCAGTCACCTCGTTTCTCTCCCGAGTCCCCAGTGCAGACACACACCTGATGCCCAGATTTCCATCGCATGGTGGCACTTGGGTTTCATCACAAACCCGGGCCTGAGCCCGCAGGGGAGTTGGCCCAGGTTCTGTGGCTGCTTTCGGCAGTAGAGGAGCTCATGTATGAGCTGGAGCCAGGGCTGGAACGGCTGGTCGGCCTCCTCTTGTGGCCAGGAATCCCAGCCCCGCTCTGTGCCTGGCTTTTGTCCTTGCCCCTGTGTGTGTGTGTGTGTGTGTGTGTGTGTGTGTGTGTGTGTTGGGGGGTGGTTTGCGGGACGGGAAGGGGCAGTTACATTGAACATCCATTTCCTGGTTGCTGCTTCTGACTGCTTTTGAACTTCAAGCTTTTGTGTGGTCCACAGAGTTATTAATCTGTATCTTTAAAAGTTTATTTTGATGATTATGGAGGTGGTGGTGCAGATTTTGAAGTCTCACCCATTATCTTGACTGGAGTCACATGTCTGTCTAGTTCCGGCCCTCTCCCTGGCACTTTTCAGGTCCTCAGTAAATGACTGTGGGATGCATGAACAGGCACCCAAACCCAGGATATTGTAAATCTAGTATATACAAAACTAAATTATAATGGGGGCTGATTTATGTCATGCTCCACATATGTTTATATAAAGTGCACAAAAGAAGCGAGGGTGGAGTGATTTATACCAAGGGCTTAATGGTATTTCTTAACAATTTTTTACTTAAAAATAGATGGCTTCCTGTGCTGTCTCCTCCCACTTTTTTTTTTTTTTTTGGTTATTGTTATAATGAACATGAATTTCAGGATATGCAGTGAAGTTATTTTCATCTTGAAAAAAGTGGACAAATAAACAGTGAATGAGCCCGACTCTTCCCGAGTTGAGGACTGTCCGAATGCACCTGTCACCTTCCTCAGGGGGGACGGAGGGGACTTCCGGCTCTGCCCAGAGCCGTGTGCCAGGCTCGCTGCCGGTGCTTTTCCTTCCAAAAGTCCCTGATGCTCCCGCCCTCAGATGGACAGAAGTCTCTGGAACATCATTTTAGCTTCACGTGCCTTATACATCTCATCATTGTTTTGTGAGCAGTCAAATCTTTTTCCCTAAATTTGGATTCGAAATCCCAGAGTCAGATCAGACAGGTGACTCCAAGCTCCCCGGTGATCCGTCCCTCCCTCCCGCTCTCTGCCCGGCGGCACCGTGGGAAAAGGTCATGCGTGCCCACCAGCTCTGCACCCTGAGTTGCTACCCACGGATCCACTCGGGAAGCCTGCCAGGCACGGCCAGCGTGCTGTTCTGCTGGGTGGAGGCTCGGAGGGATCGGGGCGGCCAGCCCGTGGCAGTGCGTTGGCTCTGTGTGCTATCAGGAACTGTGACCTG
This sequence comes from Vespertilio murinus, assembly GCA_963924515.1. NCBI lineage: Eukaryota > Metazoa > Chordata > Mammalia > Chiroptera > Vespertilionidae > Vespertilio > Vespertilio murinus. The sequence continues at coordinate 6,662,837 of OZ004715.1, read as the reverse complement.
GCCCTGCGCACAGGCAGGTAGAGATGGCTCAGTAGGACATAAAGCTTGATGTTGAGCTTTAAAATGTTGCTCTTCTGCTTTCAGACTCAGCGCCATGTCCTGGCACTCGTGCCACATCCATGAAATACAAGAATAGCAGTTTCCTGTAGAAAAAAAGCAGGTGTGGGTTTCTTGGACCTATATTACTTATGACAATTGCCAGTCGTAATGAATTCTCGAGGCCTTGCCTGAGGGAGCTGGCCCGAGCCCCCCTCTGCAGAGGACACGTCTCCAGCAGCAGCCCCAAATCTGATCTCTAATTACAGGTAGAGAGCATGGCTGCCTGGCCCCTTCCCAAGCCAGATCCGGGGCAGACGGCCCCTGCCGTGTCCTTACCCCAGACCCCGTGCAGCCAACGGGCACAACGCGTGAGGCACCTTTTCACCACTTTGTTCGAAGGCTTCACCAGGAGTTAGAATGACTGTTTCCTGCCAACAAGTCGGTGGTTGGATTAGAACATCTGTGCCAGCCCCTTCAAGCTCCATTATTTTAAAGTAGTAATGAAAAATCATTATAATGAAATGGGACAGTGTTTTTAAAGTGGATCAACCAGAAATATTCTTTAGGAATATTGGTTGCACGCAATTCTGTCTTCCCACTGTTAAAGTATCAGGTGGGCAGAAAAGTAATTGTACTCCTATTCAGTACGAAGTTACAACTTATGCTCAGATGCAGTTTTGTGTAGCAGACCTTGATTCATCTGGGGTCATGCCTCCATGATCTGGAACAACAGACTGAGAGGCATCAGCCTCGATGTGAACGCATCGGCATACGTCTTAGACATCCGTGCCTCATCACCCTGGACTGGAAGCACGTGTGTGTTTCTTCTCCCAGATATTTTTATTTTCACTTGGATTGGATTCCCCAGGGTCAGCAGCAGCTACGTTTCCATGGTTTCTGTCTGTCTGTGGATTAAGCCGTCTTCAGGAGCAATAGCGTGACATCACTCCAGACTCGCATGTGGGATTCATTTCCTGGGATCGTTCTACCGTCAGGGACAGGGCTGTTGGGCCGAAGGCTTTCAAACGCAGCAAAGAGGGCCATGCATTTTACAGAGAAGGGCATTTGAGTGTAAATGGTTTGGTGAAGCTAATCCTATCTTTTATTTTTTCGTCAGTGTGAATTGGGTAAAATTTTAGACACATGACTTTTTTTTATAATTGGGGTTTAGCTTATAATTAAAGATATACTTTAGGCAAAAACAGGGCACTCGCATTTCATGTAAATGACACCTCAAAGCTGTTTAGAATGTGGAGACTGCGATAATTACAAAATCCGTCATGCAGAAACACTGCAAATACAGAAAATTCAGTGTTTAACCGAGTGATCATTTTCTCTTAATTTATCACTGGAGAAAAATAAATGGAATATTTAAGAGCTGAAATCCATTTTCCCGTAGATTATTGTTTAAAAATTAATCCAAACTATAACACTTTGGCTATTAACTCTGAGCAAATATTAAATATTGAAATATGAAACAAAAGAAGCCTTTTCCCCCTGTGCTGCCTACAGCTCCATGGCATTGTGGCATCTTCGATTCCGGTCAAGGGCACGTACCTTGGTTGCGGGCACATCCCCAGTGGGGGTGTGTGCAAGAGGCAGCTGGTCGATGTTTCTCTCTCATCGACATTTCTAACTCTCCATCCCTCTCAATTCCTCTCTGTGTAAAATCAATAAAGTATATATTTTTTAAAAAGTATATCCTTTTGTCATAAGGAAAACATTTTTTCCGATTTTCTCTTCTTTTATTGGTGCTTTAGCTATAAAGGTAGTTTTCATTTAGTAGTCAGATTTAGTGTTTACCTTCATGACTTTTAAGTTTTATGTCTTGTTTAAAAGGTCTTCTCATTCTAGGATTATATTCACCCATCTTTTCTTTTTCTTCTATTACTCTTCAGGTGTGTGTGTTTTTGTTTTGACATTTACATATTTGTTTTATTCAGGATTATTCTGTTGTAAGGAGTAAGGTTGATATCTGTGTGCCGGTATATTTGTAAAAGATTTCAAGCATCGAGCACTATTGAGATTTTATTGCACTGGTTCTGTTTATCCTTTGCCATGTAATTATTTGATAAGTGGGAGCAGCGCCTGCCTATTTATAAAAATACCATTTCTTTGAACACAGTGGGTTTTATTTATTCTTGGCACCATAATCTTTAAATAATTGGGAGTTTGGGTCCTAGGAGATAATAGCAAAGAATACCCTATGGAGTATCATCTCTTTGACTTGGTTTGATGTCATCCTAAGGAAACCAGGCAAAAGGAGAGGGAACGATAGTGATTTCTGTCTCAGCGCAGCCCTGGGGGTGAGTAGTGGTCTCTAGGCAGGCGAGCTTTTCTGGTGGGTTTCCTGCAGTTTCCACAGAGAGCCTTGTTTTCCCAGTATGTCCCCCTCCAGAGAAAGCTGCCCTTTTAGGACTTTTTCCCTGTGCAAAGGCACCTTTTCTCAGTGGGTTCATCAGAGAGAAACAGTCAGACTTTAGACATGTCTTTTCTTGAGAGGCGAGGGAAAGGCCATTTAAAGCTGAGACCTTGCCCTGTGAGTGTCAGCCTAGGAACCTGGAGGTCACCGGTTTGATTCCGGTCGGGGCACATGCCTGGGTTGCAGGCTTGATCCTCCGTGTGGGATGTGCAGGAGGCAGCCGACCAATGATTCTGTCTCCCTCTCCTTTCCTCTCTCTGAAATCAACTTAAACACACACACACACACACACACACACACACACACACACACACACACACATCTCCATATTTAAAAAGCTGAGATGTTGATAGCTAACAGATAACTTGCCGTGCCTATACCTGCATTATTTTATCTCTCCTTCAAGGTCATACTGATTGCATTTTGTTTTGTCAGTGCTGCTCTTTAATATCTCAGCCTCGCAAAACCTCTGCCAGGTTTTTAAACTGCGGAGAAGCTGTTAAAGGCAGCAGAGGCCTGCCCGTCCTCCCAGCCGATGTCCTGGCTGCAGGGAGTCTCGCATTTCACTCCTGGCGGCAGGGCTCAGGGTTAGCAGCTCCTGATAGCACGGGGCTGTGCCTCTACCGGTCACAGCGACGCAGAGAGTTGCTTGTGTCTTTAACACGTCCACACAAAGCCGTGTCATCGATTATTGGTTTGCCATCTCATGAGAGGCTGCTTGGCAAGGCACCGTGATGTTCTCATGACTCAGTGGGGTCACCTCTGAACACCTGTCCATTTAGTGGTGTGGGAGTTGGCTTCATTGGTTATCAGGTGAATGACCGAGGGCAAGTGGGTGAGTCTCCATTTGTACGTCCAGGAGAGGGAAAGGTCGAACAGCTCACAGGGCTATTGGGAGAAGTAAGAGCAATGCGTGGAGAACTCAGCACTGTAAGTCCCCCACCCGGGTGTTGGCTGTCGTCTCTGTGCTGTGTTGTTAGCGTTGGTGGTTAGTGCTGTATTCCTCAGTGGTTTATCTGTATTACTCAGTAGTACCACAGTGTGTGGTGAGAACCCCAGTATTGGCTACAGTTTCACAATACAACCCCAGTTGTCTTTAGAAGTGGGTGTGTGTAAGATGGGCAGTGACTTCCCGTGTTTGCTTTTACTTTTGCCACCTTGAAAAGAGCCCTGTGATTTCGTGTAACCTCAGACAGCATGCCTGCGCATCATCATTTTTGGAGCAGAGCATAGTTATTAGTGTGGGGGATATTTACCGTAACTGTGACACAGTGAAGCTAGCAGTTTCCATAACGATGTTTGGCTTTTTGGTTTCGTTTAATGCTTGCAACGTTGTCCTGTCTATGGCTCCCCGGGGCCCTTCCCATTCAGTACGTCCTGTAATCGTATTACTGATCTAATAAACATCTATCTCACTGTACTAAACTCACTTTGTGAGCGGCCTCATTAATGTGTGAAATATGTACCCGGGGTGTTCCCAGCAGTTTCATCGGGGCTCTGCAATTAGTCGCCCTGATATTAGGCCCTATTAGGGGGGGAACTGCCGTGCCAGCTCCCTGGTGAGTCCCCCTCACGGGGCACGAGGCTGTACCAGGCCGAGCTCTAGGTAAAGGTGGTTTGGGGGCCACAGCGTCCTACAGAGTAAAACCGAAGACAAACAATCTCCTTTTAATTTTAATTCTGCATCAGTTTCTTTGAATAAATGAACCGTTAATTTGTAAAGCTAAGACAGCCTTATGGGATGTATTCTAAATGTCTAGATAATAAAGCCACATCTATGTTTAACCAATTTTAGACAGACTTTTCTTCTTCCCAGTTGTAAAAATTGCCTCGTTTGATAAGTGGTTTTAAAAGTTTAATAGCCTTGCGATTTCAGATATCCATTCTTTTAATGGAAATACCCATCTTTAGGAATAAATGTGTTATGTTATCTCTTATTCTTTTTCCTTTGGGGTGCATTCCCTACCTCAAACCTATTTCATTCAGAGAGGAGCTCTTCGGAAGGGGTTGTTTTAGCATAGAGAGGACTTCGTATATTTTTTCAATAGCCCGGATCCAGTAAACAGTAATTTTAAGAATTCTAAGCTATATAGCTCTATAATACATTTTTTAATCTTGGAACCAGAGGGTAACATTTCCACGTGTTCTTTGTTCATGATTTGACAGTCATGAGCCATCCTGGCGGTCTGTTACTGGAGCTGTTAGAGGCAGATTGGCCCTTCACGCATCTCCATGGTCTCTGGTTGTAGCAGATGTTGCATTTGCTGTATGTCAGTACATGAGGGTCACTGCAGAGGGTGCCCAGGAAATGCCCCCCCCCCCTTTAAAAATCTTAGGAGTAAGGAAGGCAGATTTATTTCATATATTTGAATTATAAAAGGTGCCATAAGCACATTATAAGAATTCAAAAAATTTACAGGTGATTAAGGTACAACTAGAGTGTCCCCTCCCTTTACCATGGCACTACCCCAGGGTAACCAGGATTAATTTTTCAAATTTAATATTTTTATTGATTTCAGAGAGGAAGGGAGAGGGAGAGAGAGATAGATAGAAACATCAATGAGAATCATTGATTGGCTGCCTCCTGCACACCTTACACTGGGGATGGAACATGAAACCTGGGCATGTGCCCTGACCAGGAATTGAACTGGTGACCTCCTGTTTCATGGGTCAACGCTCAACCACTAAGTCATGCTGGCCAGGCACCTTGGTTACTTTTGATGTGACCTTCATTCTCTTCACTCTGCTTACAATCACTTGCGCTTGTATCATTGAGTTGTTTTTTTTTTAATTGTTCTGGCTTTCATTTCTAAAAATAGGACCATAGTATAGGTATTTTGTAACTTTTCTTTTTAGTTATCTCAATATTATGGCCATCTTTCCAAGTCGATACTTATACATTGATCTTATTCTTTTAACAGCTGCAGAGTATTTTATGGTATCAGTGTACTATTATTTATTCAATTCAAGCATTTCCTGGTAGATGGCCATTCACGTTGTTTCCATTTGTTGGCTTTTATAAGCATGACACAATAGCCATGATTGGTTTTAGCTACGGTACTTCTGCTTTTCCTTTTGTTAGATAAGTTCCCACAAGTGAGATGGTTTGATTACAAGGTGCTTCTAAATTTTAATAAACACGAATTACCATAGAACTTTCCAAAAGATTTTTAGCAGTTTACATTCAAATCAAAGGTATTTAAATGTACTTGTTTTTCTCTATCTTCACCATCACTGCATTTTCTGAGCCTAAAATTTTTGGGGTCCATTTGACAGGTAAAGATGAGATAACTCACAGTTTTAATTTGGATTCTATGGCTACAGCTTTAGGAAAGGAAAAAGGAAATATAAACACTCAAATGTGAAATATGTATAATACTCATGCATTAATCTTTGAAATATAGAGGGGTTGCTTTTATAGAAAATTAAAAGTGACCAAAATTGGCATCAGAACAGATAAAAATATCAAACTTCAGAAGTTAAAATTTAACCATCCAATGATATAAGCCGCTCAACCACTTTAAATAAGAATACAGGTCTAATTTGTTTTAACCATAAGCAGGTGGAAAAGAGGGATATGCTGATCCACAAAGAAATCTTATAAGTATGTATATCATGTAGAAATTCAAAGCTGTCAATACAAGCATCATCGCCAAAGCAAACATTGTTAGTAAGAGACCCAATCAGAATGACTTCTGTCTTGAACGTTGGACATTGATCACCCAGGACCGGGGCACCCTCTCTGCCCTCCAGAGGCCTCACAGGACTGCCTTATGGAAATGACACTTTCAAGGACGATGTTAGGACACGAGATGGAATCCGCCTTTCAGCAGCTGCGGGAGAAAGGAACACTTTCCCCTTTTCATTCTGCTAAGACTGCTTTCACAGCAACTGAGAAGGGCTGCCAGTTTGCAGGGTAAATGCAAGAATTCCATTAGTTTCTATCAAAAGAAAAAACCTTGTAATAGAAAAAAATGATAGCAGACACCTGGATTGTCATAATGTGATGTCTTGCATCTATAAGATCTACCAGTGCAATAGAGCATGACTAATTGTTTTTTTATGCAAGTTCTAAATTTTCAAACTCCTATGCTATTTAAATAATTCAGAGTTTAGGAGACGATAGAAAGCTCCCTGGCTCATTGTCATAAAGCTATAATAAGTCTAAAGCCATAGCCTACTTTAAAATAATACAGAACAATTGAAGATCACATTTACTTACGAATATAGGTAAGAACTTTTTTAAAAAGGTAAATCAATTCTAGCAATGTACTAAAAGGACCAATATGACCAAATAGGGTTTGATCCAGGAATTTAAGAATAGTTCAATCACTGGAAAATTATAATGGAATAATTTTAAGAAATTGAAGGAGAACAAAAACATGGTCATAATAGTCAATGCTAAAAAAAAATTCAACTGGCCACTCTTAATTTTTTAAAACTTTAAGATAGAGTGAATCTTCCCAAGATGTTAAAAGTTATTCCTATAAATTAATGAACACTGAAAGCATTTTCATTAAAATTGGGAAAAGAGGAATCCCTTCTGCTACCACTAATAGTCAACAGCGATGGGTGGTGGAATATTACGGATAGGAAAAAGAAATATTAAGACTAAAACTGATTATTACTCATAGTTGTGAGAACTTTCATACCTAGATAAGAGATTAAAATAAACTTGTTAAAACTAAAAAGCAAACGTCAGTAATTCATGGCATATAATATAATACGCAGAAACCAATAGCTTTAAAAAAATACTGGTATTAGTCTGATAGAAATAGAATTGAAGGGAAATCCTTTTATAGATATGACTACAACCTTCCCATAAAAAAAAAAGGATAAGCATAGATATAACAGGAAAATGCCAATCATGATGCTAACTGTAGAACATTTTGAAAGGCATAAAGTATGACCTAAATGGATGGAGAGACGTGCCAGGGGCATGCAGGTAGTAAGACTTAAAAATACAAATTCTTTTCAAATAAATACACAGATTAAAAGTAATTGTTTAAAAACATGTCTTTATTTATTTCAAAGAGAGGAAGGGGGAGGGAGAGAGAGAGAAACATCAACGATAAGAGAGAAGCATTGGTCCACTGCCTCCTGTGCATCCACAGTTGGGGATATAACCCACAACATGGGCATGTGCCCTGACCGGAACGGAACAGTGACCTCCTGGTTTATAAGTCGATGCTCAACCACTGAGCCATGCCGACTGGGCTGAAAGTGATTGTTATCATAATTCCACTCGCACATTTTTAGTTCATTAAAATGATCCTCACGCTGTGGAATCGGTGTGCGGTTTGCCAGAAGAATCCAGCAGGAAGGCCTCTCTTCACTGCTCTTTATCACACACCCAGTCCTGCCTCCCCAAACACCTTTAAAAGAGAAGTACGGAACTCAAAAAGGAATGGACTTCTAACAATGAGGAGGAAGGGGAAGGAGTCGCTAATACGTTAAAGGCTCAGCTTATTTCTGGCTGTCAGAAGGAAGCCCGGGGGAGGATCCCACCGGATAGAGGCAGCCCGGCCCCAAACGCCCTGCCGGGGTGCGGGGGTGGCCGAGGGTGGCGTGGTGTTAGCCTCCCCGCTCTGAGCCCCATAGCACCTCTGGCCTCAGGGAGGAGGTGAAAACAGGACCATTTTCGGCGGGGGACGATTTGGAAGTGAAGGTGGTCCCATTCTCGGGGCTGGCCAGGAAAACGTGAAGTTCCTTACGAAAGTCCAGACAGAGCCCGAAGCCCGGAGGCCACGGCTGAGCTGACCTCCCAGCGTCTTGCAGCTTGTTTTCGTTGTGTGTGTCTTTAAACTCTCAGTGATTTGTAGACTAATAACTAAATCAGTAATGGCGGTGGCAGGTTCCCTTCCCTCTAAATTTCTACCTTTAGTAACAACGTGCCCGGGGGTCAGTGAAACGTGAGCGTGCTCTCGGGGAAAAGCGGGCAGCGCCAGGGCCGCGGGCAGCGGTGTTTCCTTGGGCGCTGTCATCTGGAATTGCTGCCATTCATCAGCCTAATGAGAGTCCCCGCCGCCGCCTCAGCCGGGGTGGGCAGAGGGATTGCTGTATCCGAATGCAGAGGAGCAGGGGTGGATGGCCCGCTGCGAATGCTCCTTACAGCTGTCCCAAGAGCACAGAAGGGTATTTTCTCAGGTGCTTTCAGATAGCAAAAAAGGGTGGGAAGTCTTGTTATTATTAAGTGGCTATTTTTTTAAATTTATTGATATTTTACAGAGAGGAAGGGAGAGAGATAGAGAGCTAGAAACATCGATGAGAGAGAAACATCGACCAGCTGCCTCCTGCACACCCCCTACCGGGGATGTGCCCGCAACCACTGTACATGCCCTTGACCGGAATCGAACCCAGGACCTTTCAGTCTGCAGACCAACGCTCTACCACTAAGCCAAACCAGTTTAGGCGTTAAGTGGCTATTTTTTTTTCTTGGCTAATATATTCTCTTCTCTGACATTAAATATTCCTATTTAATTTTTGACAAAACACTGCACCAGGCAATATTTTAAAAACGGAATGTAAAAGGGGAAAGATTTTGAAATGCATTGTACTGTGGAGATTGAATAAAGGGAACTAAGCAGTACAAATGCAATTTGAAATTGTTTTAAGACAGTTTTAAAATTCAAAATGTTTACTTGGAGATATTTCCAAGTTGTGTGGGTATATATGTGGGCGTTTATGATCTTGTCTCTCCCGCAAAACAATGGACTTGGCTAATAAGAATGTTTACAATGAAGTTAGGGTTGACAGATAAAATATAAACCAAATGGACATAGTTACACTAAAAAAGATTCCTTGTTTACCTGAAATTCAAACTTAATTGGGTGCTCCTTTTTTTCAAGTCTGGAGATGCTATATAAAGAAACACGAGTAAATCAGTGAAGATAGGATAGGGTGAGGTGTCAGTACAGATATGAGGTCTGATATAATTGCGGAAGTTGAGCCATGGTCTTGGTCTTGAATCCTGATTGCTGAACAGAAATGGACAGATAATCACTTACAGGATATGCATCACCCAGCAAGTGGGGTGTTTGGGGGGGAGACATTTACTTGGGGCAAGAAGCATGGTCTCGTTTGGGGGTCTGAATCAACCATACTCTCCATTAAAAGGACCCTTTCTGATGTGGTTGGGGGTGTAATATCCACCTGTATTGAGCCTGTAATGAACTAGACAGTCTTTCAAAGAGAAGTTTGTTTTTGTTTTAAATTTAGATGAAGTTCATTTTCCATCTCGTACATTGTACTTACTCAGTTCTGGCTAAGAAATCATTCCCTCGCTCAAGGTCAAAAATATTTTGCCTGTGAGTTTTCTGAGAAGTTTTAGATTTTATATTTCATTCACCTTTATTTATTTATTTATTTATTTATTTATTTATTTATTTATTTATAAGAATCTTTGAGTACATGCAAAAACAATGCTTTCTCTCCCACCTGTTTAGTTGATAATGATTTGGTCACAGACAAGTTCAAAGTGTTCCATTATATCTTCTAGGAAGTACATTTTTCTAAGCAAGTTAATAGTAAGCAACACTGTAAGGGACATGCCTCAGGAAATTCATACCGTTTTCACACCCATCACACACACACACACACACACACACACACACACACACACACACCTGTGTGAACGTAGGCATTAAATACATGCATGTAAAACCTGTGCTGCCCTCTGACCATTCCAGGCGGTCTTTGCTGTGCGGTAAAGGCAGTTCTGCGGGACTTGCCTTGGGTTTGGGGATGTGAGCTTTCTTTGAGTTCCTGTGTGTGTATTTTGAAAATGACCCACTCAAAACCCCCACCCCATTCCCCTAGTCATATGTTGTGCTCAGACTGATGCTTTCCCCGGGAAGGCACATTTTACTGTGGTTCTCGGGGGACACCAACACCCTCTTCCATGGAGCCTAAGTAATCCTGTTGATTCCTTTCCAGCTTCCTGCTGAGGATCCTGAAGTTTTTGAAGTTTCATCCAAGTGCCTGTCTGTCCTGGTTCAGCTCTACGGCGGAGAAAACCCGGACAGCCTGTCTCCTGAGAACGCGGAGAGCTTTGCCGACTCCCTGACGTCCAAGCAGGACCCCAAGGACCAGAAGCTGCTGCTGCGGATCCTCAGGAGGATGGTGAGTCCGCCGGGAGCTGGGCTGGCTTCCGTGACCAGTGGGCAGGGAGCAAGCCGCACCTTGGACCCGGTTCAGTAAAAGCCCCAGCTGCCCTTCCCCGGAGTCACCCGATGTTACTTATCCTGGACCCAAGTCTGCCTGTCAGCGTGTCTTTTCTGAACTGAGCGTGAGAGAGCATTGCGCCCCCTCGCCCCTTCATACATCAGTGTGCGCTTCCTAACAACATCGGTGCTTTCTCACCCACTGCCTTCAAATTGGGAAATTTAACTCGATGCCCTTGTTTTACTCCCCTGCCCTCCGTACCCCGAATCTGTTGGCTGTGCCAATGCCCCCTGCAGCCTGTTATTGTGGGGGGGACCCAGCCGGGAGCGCGCGCTTTGGCAGACGCGTGTCTTGAATCTGGAAAGTCCTCCAACCGTTCTTCGTCTTCATCACACTTTTGAAGACTGTAGCCGGGTGTTTTGCGGAATCACCTTCAGTTTGTGTCTGTCCGATGTCCATTCGATTCAGGAAAACTCCTGAACGGATGTTGTCTCTCTCAGTTGTCTTCTCCAGAGGTTCCTGGTGTCTGATCACTGCAGTAAGTCAGTGTGTACTTACTGTTTTTAAGTTCCTGGTAGTCGCACAGTGGGGATTTCCTGACTCTCAGCACTCTGTCCCGTTTCCGTGTTCCGGCAGCTGATGCCGATCTGAGATTTTGTTGGAGACGGCTGGTTTTCTTTTCCTACCAGGCCTGACTGCTGGCTTTGGAGGTGCTCTCTGCAGCGGCTGCTGGTGAAGTTTATGAAGGGCTGAGGGTGCTGCTGGTCTGGCTCAGGTTCTGGTCGGTCTGTCTGGTCGCTTCTAGACACAGGCACCAGAGGGGGCCTTTGGCCAGCGGAGCTGGGGATGAGCCGGGCTTGCACTCAGGATAACTTGGGTGCCAATTTGATAAATAGATGGCGGTGCCCGGCCCAGCTCAGTCTACCTGGCGGGTTATGGGTGACAGGCTGGAAGTGAGAGAGAGATTTACCTCCCCCCTACCCCCCACAGCTACTTTATGCTTTTGTACAGCCGGGTCCCCCACCCCCACACCGAGGGAAAGCCATCTCAGCGAGCCATTCCCTGAGAAGCAGAGTGATGACTGGTCTGGGTGTAGGTTAAACCCTCCTGGGGATGGTAGACAGGAGATTGCGCCCCAGCCTGGCCTGGGGGACACTGAGTCACATGGGCAGGCTGGGGTTCCCTCTCCGTTTTCGTTGTCTCTCTGATGGTTCAGGGTGGAAGTCTCGGTCTGGTACTCCTGTGCCTTTAACACCTCTAGCTTTTTCAGAATCTCCTTTGTCACACAGGGTAGACCTCTCGGAAACTCGGCTTTTACAGTGGAGATGTTTCTTTAAAATTGGAATTGTACTAGGGAGTGCAATAACACGAGGGATGTCTGGATGTGGCGAATGGTGACTTTGGGAAATAGTGATCTAAACCTGATACGATTAATTTCTTAGAGATCCACCGCCTCTTCTCTGAAGCGTTCAGGACCAGGTCTGTTAGGGATTCATCATTTCCCATCGCTTTGGCATGGCGCTGGTGCCCATTCAGGTAGGAAGAGGGGCCGTGGCTTGGCTACCACGGAACCTTTCTGCAGCCAGATGTGAGCGTGTGCACAGCGAGGGGCGAACAGACTCCCTGTGGGCCGGTGAGGGCTGGGTCAGGTTCTGCCACCAAATATCTTCTTGATCCAAACGTAGGGAAGCAAGCTTGGGCCTCAGAGCTCCTCAGAACTGCAGAGGCGGCGATGGGCCCGTCCTGGAAATAAATGACACCATTCTCTAACATCCCGGTCACATTAATCATGCAGCAAACCACTTAGACCCGAGTGGGTCAGAGTAACCGGACTGCACCGCCTTTAATTTATTTTACGGCGTGAAATGATGTCCTTCGAGTCGCTGACCTGCTGCACAAGGGACCAGGTGGGTGGTGTTTGTGGGAGAAAAATAGAATCTAAGTGGCTTTTTACCCATTTTTAAGGAAACAAGTAATCTCTGGTGTGACTTACCTCTTTTAAAAAAATATGGTAAAATTCATATCAGATTTACCAATTTTACCATGTTTTATTGTACAGTCAGGAGCACTAAGTGCAGTCACCTTGCTGTGCCACGGTCACCACGATCCATCTCCAGAGCCCCTTCCTCTGGCCATGACTCCCTCCCGCCCCCAGCCCCTGATAGCCACCGTTCTTGAAATGCCCGTTTTAAGGCCCAATTTTGTGAATTTCTTTCCAAAATTGCAATTTCACTACCAGATGGAAGACTGAGGAAGTTTACCTGTGCTGACGGTGCTGCCCCAGGGTGCTCCTCCTTACTCAGTCTGTCTTTAGAGCATCCAGAGAGTTTAATTACCCATTGTCACTGCCAGGAAGTTGGGACTCCCCTCAGGAGGCTGCGGGTTGTGGTGTGCAGCCTTGCCCCAAGTTGGCAGAGGGCACGCAGATGGCAGAGAAAGCTTCCTTCGCGTCCTCTGTGAAGGGGGCTCCCCATTGACTCCTTGCGCCTGTCTCCTCCTCCCCGTCCCCCGTGGAAGCTCCTGCTGAGCAGGCCGGCACCCCCACTTTCCCCCTCAGACCATGTTGGCACCCCAGGCAGCACTGTTTTCCTTCTGTTTTGATTTATTTTCTCAAGAGATTCAGCTCCCCTACCCCTTCCTGAAACTCTTCCGTCAAAGAAAACCCATTCCCTGTCTTCTCGAATGAGACTTCTAGTTCACGTTCCCACTGCCACTGATGACACTGTGCCCACTTTTTATTGTGAAAAGTTTCAAAAACACAGAGGTTGGAAGAGTAGTTTGATGAACACCTGAGTAATCAAGAATAATCAGAATTATTATCATTTTACCATATTTTTCAAGTGTCCATATCGTTTATTCACACAAGGTGTTGTCACCGCGATATTTTTATTTCTATTTGTGTGTTTTTTAATTTGTAGATAGTTTAATTTTATTTTGTATTGAATTTATTGGGGTGATAAAATCGCATAGGTTTTGGGTATCTGTGTGTTTTAAAAACCATGTGGAAGTGCCTTAGCCAGTTTGGCTCAGTGGATGGAGCGTCGGCCTGCGGACTGAAGGTCCCAGGTTCATGCCTGGGACCAAGGGCAAATACCTGGTTTCAGACTTGATCCCCAGTGGGGTGCGTGCAGGAGGCAGCCAATCAATGATTCTCTCTCGTCATTGATGTTTCTGTCTCTCTCTGCCTTTTCCTTCCTCTCTGAAATCAATAAAAATATTTTTTTAGTAAAACCATGTGGAAGTAAAGGCATTGTGACACTTGGCCCCTAACTAAGATAACATTATCACACCCAAGGATCTTAGTAACAATGTCAGAGCACTAACATCCAGCTCATATTTAATTTCCCTACTTGTCAAAAAATGACACTATAGCTTTTTTTAAAGCCAAATTCCAGTCTGAATCAAACTGTTGTTGTCTTAGTTCCCGGCCTTCTCCCCGATGCAGCCTTTTTGGGAGCCTGAGGAGATGTCTGGTGGTGAGCACTTTGGAAGAGTGAGATGACGGTCTCCTCTGGCGGGTTCTGAGGAGAGGCAGGGTGGCCCGGTGCTGCTTTGGGAGCAGTCCCTGAAGGGGTGAGAGGTGAGAGATGTCAGGAGGGCCCTGCGACCCGGGAGAGTCCTGATTGTGGCTTGGGGTGGTCGTGTTACGGATCTTGAAAGTAGACCCAATAGAATTTACCAACAAATTGGATATGGACTGTGAGACAGAGAACAGCCAAAGACAATTCCGATCCTGGTGTGGAGGGAGAGGGAGGAGGAGGAGCTCCGTCTTGGACATGTGATGTTTGAGATGCCGGTCAGACAGACATCCTAGTTGGCCGTTGCATCTACAGTTCTGGAATTCCAAGCATGAAAGGTCTGGACGGGAGAGGGGAACGGTGGGAAGTGGTGATCAGTGTGTGGGATGCTTGAATTGGGTTCTGGAGGGCAGCCAGGGAATGGTAACGGCCAGCTCTAGGGTAAAACCCCAGCACTGAGTGTCTGTGTGTGGTGGTCACGGGAGGGAAAACCAGAGAGCTGTGGGTGCTGGAAAGTCCCTCTCAATGGGTGTGGATATTGAGACAAGGAGAGAGCGCTGGGAGCGAGGGGTCCACAGGGAACTGCAGCAGGGAACAGCACCAGGATGTTCTCTTGGTAGGAGAAGCCAAGTCTCTTTGCCATCTCAGGGAGCTGAACCCAACATCTAGAGCAGCAGCCTGGGGGTACACACGGGGTTGTTGTGATTGAGTTCTGCCGTAACCTTTTCTGTTCCGAGAATTGACTTTTTCCAACACCACTGCTAAAGGAAATAGTTTGAAAGTGTTCCTCAGAATTATTTCCTGCAGCATCCTTCTTTCCCATTTCAGTTGAAAGCATACCACTATCATGACCCTCCTTGCAGCAAATAATGATTGGACCATCATTTCAAATTACCCTGGGCTCCCTTCTCGATTTATACACACAACGTATTTATCCTTTCTTCAAAGAAGGTCTCAAAGTTCTACACAGCAACATTTTCCCAAGGTAATAAATAACTTATTTACTGCAAATGGATAATACTTGGTTTCTTTCTATGAAACACCCTTAGAAATAATGTATAGATTTTACTAATTGGGTGTCAAAAATATTTGGTTTTAAGTACCACAAAAGTTTTGATGCCTCTTGCTTTTTTTTCTTCTTCTTCTTCATTCCTCCACTATTATGTCAAGAAATGAAGCCTATTTATAAACTCCACTTGGACCTTGTGGTAATGGTTATGAGCAGGTTTTAATGAAATTTGAGAGTGTCTCTAGAGATCACAGATACTGGGGCCTTTAACATTGAGTGTTGCTTAGCAACCTGGAAGTCATTACATTTCCAGGCTCTGTAATAACGTGATATACTTTTCTTTGCTAGTCCCTGATGAAAATGTGATGGAAATAATCCCTTTCTAAAGGTTGCAGTCTATGAGGAGGCAGCAAAACAGATCTACCCCACCCCCTCATTTCATGGTCTGGGCCTATTTTAATTCCGTGCACAAGTATTGTTTTCTGAATGTTGCATGTGACCGAATGAAATATGTTCTAAGATGATATTCTTTTAAAAAAGGCCTCCTGCTCTGAAACAATGATTACAGAAACCATAGAAATTGCTAACAGACATCTGTGTACCTCCACCATGTTGAGACTAGATTGATTAGTTGACCACCAGTTTATGCAAGAATGTCTGCTTGCTCCTAGTTAATTTATTCTGTCCAGGTATTTGCAGCTACTAGGTGTTGTAGGCATACACTAAACCATATGCTTTAGAGTAATGGGAGCAGAGCCAGTCTGCATGAGCCAAAAGTTTGATTTATTGATTATTTTTGGAAAGATATTTTTGTAATTTTTCCAAAGCTGTATTTTTTTAAATTATAAAGTAACTAGAGGCCCAGTACACGAATTCATGCACAAGTGGGGTGCCTCAGCCTTGGCTGGTGATCAGGGCCGATCGGGCTGGTTGGCTGGGGTTTTGGGGGGGAGGGTATAGGGGAGGGACTGTGGGATGTTGGCTGGAAGCAGGAAGTTGGCTGTGGGAGCACACTGACCACCAGGGGGCAGCTCTTGCACTGAGCATCATAGCTACTGCCGGTCATCTGGTTGTAATGGTTGCTTAGGCTTTTATATAGATAGATAGATAGATAGATAGATAATAATTTGTACATGAAGTTCATAGCAACATTGCTCATAATAGCCAGAAAGATGGAACCAACCCAAATGTTCAACAGCTGATGAGTGGAAAAATAAAATGTGGTATATCCATGCAATGAGCTATTATTCAGCCATAAAAAGGAGTGAGATACTGACACATGCTCCAGCATGGATGAAGCTTGAGAGCAATACATTAAGTAAAAGAAGCCAGCTTGGTGGTGTTGCTCAGTGGTGGAGCGTCAACCCATGACCCAAGAGGTCACCAGTTTGATTCCTGGTCAGGGCACATGCCCAGGTTTTGGGCTCAATCCCCAGTAAGGGGCCTGCAGGAGGCTGTCAATGATGTTTCTCTCTCATTGATGTTTCTCTTTCACCTTCTCCCTCCCTTTCTCTCTCTAAAAATCAGTAAAAACCTTTTTTAAAAAGCCAGACATAAAACACACATACTGCATGATTCCATTACTGTGAACTACTAGATTCCACTGATCTGAACTATTAAAATAGACACATCTATAGAGACAGAGAGAGTAGTGGTTGCCAGGGGCTGAGAGGGGGGGGGGGGAAGTGGAGAGTGATGATTAATGGACTCAGTGTTTAGGGGATGATTAAGATGTTCTTAAACTGATTGTAATGACAATAACACATCTTTGTGAATATACTAAAATTCACTGAATGGTACACTTTAAAATGGTGAATTTTATGGTATGGGGATTTGTTCTAAAAAAAAAGAAATCACAGAATCAATTCCCCTCCACCCCCAGGAATAGTCATCCTTAAACTATTATCCTATACCTCACCAACATTAACATTTTGTTTTATTTCTAAACAGGCATGTGACATGTATGTGTGTATACACACATGCACATAAACACATACACATGTATTGATAATTATTTCTAAATGAATTGAGATTTTAAATCATGACGGTGGAAAGTTCATTTCCTTACCTTGATTGCCTCCCCAGACTCCATTGAAATGCTCACAATAAGTATAAAAATAAGTGACAATCTCGCTGAAAACAGGGAGGTCTCAGTCCTAGATGCCTCGCTTGGGAAATTTCCAGAAGGTGCAGTCAGTTTACCAGACCCCACTGTAGGGAAAGAAGCAGGCACACTGAGCAGCTCTGGAAGAATCCTGGCTCCGGCATCAGGGGCTCAGAGGAGGGGCCCGGCCCACCCCTGCTCAGCACAGGGTCTTCCCGAGGGGCCCCGCGGTGCGCAGTCGCTGAATTCCATCCAGAGCCACTGCCCGCCACCACAGTGGGTGCTCAGCCTTTTGTTCCTGTTTCTCCTCCGAATCTAGGTCTTCATTTCCCCTCCACTACTCACCTACCCCAGGGGAAAACTGCCCACAGCTCTCAGCAGCTTCCACTTGAGAGGAGACTTCCCCGAGGAAACTGAAGTGAGATCTTAAACATTCCCGAGGCAGCTCGTCAGGCTGCCGGTGCTCACTCGTATGGGTCTCCGTCTGTGATGCTGAGCAGACACAAATCGCCGGACACCTGAGGAAAGTCTAGTCCAGGAGTGGCTGCTGGTGAACCAGAAACACCAGTGGCCCCAGGAAAACAAACATAAGAAACAAGGCTTTAAAAAGAATTCTCATTAGTATCTTCACAAAGACCCGAAAGAGTATTACTTTCATAAACAGGGCATGACTTTCAAATTTAAAACCCAGTAGAGGGATTCCATAACAGATTAAACTCTGGCAAAAAACAAGTGAATTATTTATAACACCAACACACAGAGTCCTTCCTGAACACCGTGAGAGAAATGTCCAGAATTGTGGCAGTTGGATCTGGGAAACCCAACAGCCCTTCCCGGAATATGAGCGCACCAAAGGTGTGGTGAGCCACCGAATTCAGTACCCTCGGCACAGGGAAGAGGGAGGGAGCGCTCCGCCGTGCTCTGCTGACATCCCCGCGTCCTCCCTAGGAGAGCAGTGATGTCATGGAGCCATCTGACTGGGACTCCTTCTCTGGACCTGGGGGCTCGCTGGTGTGGGTGCCCGAATATGCAAATGCTGCTTGCCTTTGCTTTGAGCGCATCTCTGGCCTTTTTGCAATGGTGCCCTTGTCAGCCCGGTGTGAGAGCCTGCCGTCTCTTCTATAGATTAGAATATTTAACCTGTGCAGCCTTTTAGATGTGTGTGTACTCAACAGATCCCTCCCTTGAGATAAACAGCCACCCAAGTGGTTCCTGACTGACTCCTTTGCAGTATGGAGTATTTGACTCTACCCAACTCGATCCATGTCTTTAATCAAGAAAAGCAGTTTGCTAATTCTATTTTTGAAGCCTTTATTTGCTGTAGCCTAAGGATGCCGTCTTCCTTTCACTGAGGTAGGTGAGGACTGAACTTGTACATGGAGCTTGTTCTGTATTCCAGATGAAGGAGCTCGGTTAGCTTCATGGTGAAGAGACGTAGGGTTTTGGGCAGCTTTGGGTTCAAGCTTCTCCTCTTTTATCTATATTTTGGGTTTGTTTCCCCGAAGGTCAAGCTCATGAGGCCTGCCACAGATTGTCAAGTTTTGTTTATTCCCTCCTTCTCCCTCATTGCATGAGGCAAGTGTCACTGTTCCCCGTGACGCGGAGAAGCCCTCGCTCATGGTATGCCCGGGAAGATAATGGAATTGCCCAGAGCAGACACTGAGGCTGTCTGGTTCCGACTCCAGAAGGCAGCGGAAACGCTGAGATGGCACCACCGTGGGGTCGTTGGATGGCGTGACGGAGTGAGCAGGACCTCCGACCCGTGCTGCTCACGTGTGGTCCCAGATCTGCAGCAGCCTCCTTGCCCGGTAGCCCATGTGCAGCGCAGGGTCTCAGGCCCCGCCTGCGCCTGCTGAATGGGATTGGGGTTTGGACGTGGGCCCAGGTGCACATCTGAGAAGCGCGAGCAGGGGTGGGGAACCTTCTGCCAAGAACCATTGGATATTAATAATGTCATTCTCGGGCCACACAGAATTATCAGTTTGAAGATTAGCCTGCTCTCTTGGGTCAGATATTTAATTAACCCACCCCTAAGGCCTTGGCAGGACAAGACCAAATGATTTCATGGGTCTCGTGTGGCCCCCGGACCGGACATTCCCCACCCCTGCTCTAGAGGTGCTTCTCACAGCCCAGAATGCATAGCTACTGAAGCCGCAAAAACGACGGGTCCCAGACAGTTCCTTTTCTGCGTCCGCCTGTCCTCAGCCAGTTGCGTACGCTTTAAGTTCTATTCTCTGAGAAGGGGCTGGAATCTGGTTTGTGTTGTCGGTTTATCCCCGCAAGTCCTGTAGCATCCACTGTTGGAAATCTTTTTAATTCTTCAATTTTCTTGTATTTGGAAATGATAATGACATTCCAAATTGACGTGTGTGTGTGTGTGTGTGTGTGTGTGTGTGTGTGTGGCTTCTGTCTCCGAGGGCGAGCTTCCCCGGTAAAGAATTCACAGGAGACTCCGAGCGGCCCTGGAAGAGAAGCCTCAGACAGAGGGTATTGATCAGGTAGACATGTGAACCGGCTGGCAGAGAGCACCGAGTTTTCCTCTCTGTTTCTCTGTAACAGTTACAGCGATGATATCCACCTATAATTCATTAATAATGCAGGGCCGTGGGCAGAGGCCCGCCTGGGCCGGGGAGGGCAGACGGGCCCACACCATTGCTGATGGACGGTCCAGGCCGGGGGCGGGGCTGAGGAGTACTGAGGGGGCCGTTTGCACAGTCGGTACCAGGAACTGGGTTCAGAGAGGACATACATAGGCGGGCTCAGACCCGGACTCTGTCCTTTACCTGCTCTTATCCTGGACCAGTCGCTTATATCTCAGAGCCGAGCCCTAATTACCTGGTTAGGGCCCCTGCATGGTCACAGTTGATGGTCACCAGGGTTTACCATGGCGAGTGCGGAGTTTGTCAGCACAGAGAAAGCCCCCAAGACCCGCGTGCACGGCACACACAGGTATACACCTCGGAGATGGCAGGTGGCTTCCTCAGTCTCTAGGACCCACCAGACTCTAGCTCTTGTCCTCTTATTTCCTTGGTGGAGGCTGTTTCTTCCTGTCACATCCTTCCTGTCACTGACACCCTCTGCTGAGGCCTCGGTCACGCTGCACCGGCTCGCACCTGCATAGAGCACGTGTCTCTGTGGCTTCCTCTGCGTGAATCTGGATCTGAGGTCGGCTTTACTGGAGCCACAGCCCGGTGTGGCCCGCGGTCTCCCAGCACAGGGCAGGCCTCTTGTCGCTTCCCCGGACCGGGGACGGGCCTCCCAGACCTGCAGGCTTGCTCGGAGCCGGCAGAGCTGCTCATGCCTTATGCATGAAGCCCGGTGATCCCAGCTGGCCTCCCTCAAGGTCTCGACCCTTCCGTGGCCCTTCCTGCTGCAAGCCCGAAATACTCTGCCCCCGGGAACCAGAGGCCTGATGCCAATTACTGTGGGCGTCTCTGCGTGCCCCCCAAGGAGCTCCTGGTGCCTTGTTAGGCTTAATTGCATGGCTGCTGAGAGCCCAGCCTCGGAAGCAGCTCCTCTGTGGCCCCGGGGCATGCTGGGAATGGGAGCGTGGCTCCGCTCAGAGGCCCGCTGCCTCCGTTACCACCGCGCAGGCTGGAGGGCGGCCAGGCCAGGTCTCAAGTCGGACCTCACAGGCAAGGAGTGCTCCTGAAGGAGGAGAACCCAGAGGCGGCAAGAGACCGGTCATCCCAACCGCCTCCCTCTCGCCCCACCTCCTGTGCCCTCACATTCTCTGGGCTGCGTTTTACACACAGACCTAGAATGGATCATCTTTGACTACCTCCAACCACCCTCTCCCACCCGATCCAGGGCTCCCACGTGAATTGTTGTAACTTCCTGCTTCCTACATTGCTCCCAGCCTCCAGCCAGGGCCTGCTCTCAGAACAGGCGATCCTTCCAACAGCTCAGTGAGACGAGGCTCTCCTCCGGGAGAATCCAGTCCTGTCCTGATTTACGCGGCTCTTGCGGTTTGGCCTCTCTCCTGCCCTTTTTTCATGCTCCCGGCAATCTAGACGCACCTCCTGGTCCTCAGATATACCTAACACGCTGCCCCTCCAGCCTTTGTATGTGCAGTGCCCTTCTGGAAGGTTCTTCCCACGCCCACGTGGCTTTCTCCAGGTCTTTGCTCAGGTGTCACCCTGGCCAGCTTCAAGGACGGGGCGCCCCTGTCCCCGTCCCCTTTGCCTCCTGACCCGCCTTCTCTTTCCCCACTGTACTCGGGACTTTCTGGCGTTCTGTCTACTTGCTTATTTTCTATTGTTTACCCTCCCCACTTGGACATAAGTGCTACAAGGACAAGGAGTCTGTTTTTAGCATCTTTGCTACATCCCCGGCACCTTGAACTGCACTGGGCATACACTTCGTTTAGATGAATGAATGGTTTTTGTAAACTATGTGCCTGCTCGTCCCTGGACAGACTCGGCCACAAGCTGTCCTGCGGAGCCCCCCCTCCGTGGTGTCTGCTCCAGGTTGTGCAAGAGGCAGCGAGGCTTCATGGTGAGCAGCCCAGCTCTGGGGCCAGAATGGCTCCACTTGCTCCACCGCGACCTCGGGTGCCCTGACCTGCCTGTGGCCACGGTCCTCGCCTGTAACGGGCGCTCAGAGGGCTCTCCCCCCGCGCAGAGCCGTGTGAGGGTCAGATGAGTTACTTCTGCAGAGGCAGTTAGAACGGCTCCGAGCACATGGTAGGTGCTTGGAGTGTTATCTCTCCCGGTTTTATTTGTCTTTGGACCCGCCACGACACCTGCCACCGGAGCCTGGGAGAAGGGGGCATCATCGCGTGTCTGCTGGGGGGGCTACGGCCTGAGGGAGTTTGGGTCAGGTGCTGGGGAGGCAGGCAGTAGACCTGTGCCCAAGCCTCTGTCACCTGGCGAATGCATTCAGCAGATGTGCTGAGCCCTGCTCTGTGCCAGGCTCCACGCCGGGCGTCGGGCACACAGCGATGGGCAAACATGGGCACCTCTCCAGTCTCAGGGAGCGCTCAGCCCCGCTGTAGACAGCTCTCCTGTCTGAGAAGCGACAAGGAGGAAGTAGACGCCATCTGTAATTCCATCTCACTGGCTCCTACCGCGGCTGCTGCGCCAGGTCCTGCCAGCCCAGCTCCGGCGCAGAGGAGGGCGCGGCCCACACGCCACCGAGCCCTCCTGAGTTGGCTCCGAGCTGCTGACGGGGCTGCCCTGGGAAACCGTGGCCAGGTCACTCCCCTAAACATTCTTTCCTTCCTAATAATCTGGATTTACATCATCAGCTTCAGAGCTACTAAGAGGACCCATTGCTTATGCAAATGAGCTCACATAGACCAAGCTGAAACGACAGATGCCGTGGGTTCCAGCTCCCCCTCCCACAGTTGTACCCAGGACACCTGACACATGGAAGGGACCTACATTCTGCTGGTTGCGTACACCACAAAGTTCTGCTTGCTTCTCCCCATCACAGCTTCTGCTGTTTTCTCTTCCTGCCCTGCCCACAGACTGGACAGAGCCTCCCTCTTTCAGCCTTAACCTCAACTTCCCCTTCCCCAGCCTCACTCTACCTTGCACCCCACTCCCCCAGCCTCACTCTACCTTGCACCCCACTTCCCAGCCCCTCCCTTTAGCTCTTGTCTCCTACTTCGTCCCTTGAAGCTGTCCCCAGATTCCGGCTCTCCCCTGAGAGCCTGGTTTCCCTCGGCCTTCCACCCTGACCTCCTCCTCCCCTGTGGTCCTCCCGGACCAGAGGAGCATCTGTTTTTCGTAGAGGGCAGAATTAAGTCTTTATTTTTATTTTCTGGTTGTGTAGGTAACATGCGAAAATGGTTTGAGCATTCCAGAAATGACTGAGAATGTTAAAATCCCAGAACAAGGATTCCTATGACACCCCCCACCCCCCCCCACCTTCCTGTGCCCACCGCTGCCTTTCTGGCTCGGAGCTTTACGTCCAGTCCGCCTGCGGCTAAGGACTTGTGAGGACACAGTGCTGGCGCTGTGACCTGGAACACCAGGCCCTCAGACCTGGAGGCGCGATGGCATCAGGAGAGAACGGTCCGAGTCACTGAGGGCTCAGGGACAAGAGGGACTGTCAGGGTGAAGGGCACGGGGTGACACTGACAGTAACACATCACACGTCTTCCTGCAGGCAGCGTCGGGTCTCCCTGTGTGGCTGGCACGGCCCAGTGACTGTCGCGGCTCAGCCTCACATAATAGGGCCGATGGTTTTTGAGTGACTCTCTTTCCTTTGTAGAAATGAACACGTCGTGTCACAGTAGGGCCGATGATGCGGAGGACACTGAACAGGGCCCCTCCGTGGTGGCCTTCCCACGTGGCATCACTTATAACGGGGGCCTTGGCCTGTAGTTTCGTCTCTCCAAGGTGCACCTGAGAAACATTAAATGAGCTCTAAGGAAAAGGCCCTTGATAGTCAAAGGAAACATCAGGTGTTTATCCAGCAGAGGCTGTGGGAAGGCCTCGGGGCTAGAAATCCGGTCTGCGTACCGCGTCTGTCCCAACGTTTCCTGTTTTGAATTCGATGGCATTTTCAGCTGGCGGTTTTCGTTTCAGCATCCTCAGTAACGAAACAAACAAAGTGTGAAATGCGAGGCAGTGCCAGTTAAACACTTACACCAGCCCTACCCTGTCATTTCTTGAAACTATGAAAACGTAATGTTTTTATAGGAAATCATTATAAATTTATGACAAGTCTAATCTGTGCTGACGCACGGTCGCCGGGACGGTGAGTTATTGTTCTGAATTTCGGGTGGCAGATGCTCTGTCGGTGCGCCGGTGCGGCGTGATCAGCCCCTGTGATGAAGTGTAAGGAAATGCCTTCCCATTTGCATGAGACACGAGTGCTGATTACACAGTTTGATTTGAGGCCGTCCCCGATATTTTTCCCAACCAGCACTCTCGACAATCAGCTCTCCTGCAGCAAGGGAGTGCTGACTGGTTGTGAATGCTGCCTGAAGTCTTCCTACCCCGGATCTCTGTGAAGAATACACCCACGGAGGGGGGACATAAAACCTCTCCGCCCTCAGTAACGGGCTGTAAGCGGAAGCTAGCTCTGCAGGGCACTGGCTCAGCCCAAGGGCATTCTTGGGTTCGGAGATGGGATCCGGCCTGGGATTGGATCTCTCTCCCAGGGCAGGTCTTAGATGTGGGCAGACCAACAGCCACCGTGCTGGGATCCCAGAGGAAAACTAGGGCTACCTTCCCACCTCCGAGGATCTCTGCAGTGCACCCACGGTCCCAGAGCGTTTCCTTGGGGAATACGCCCCCATTCATGGCGCACACGCTTGGAAAGATGTTGTCTTTATCCTTAGCGTGAAGTCGGTTGGTTCTTGGGCAGATGTGAGTTTTCTGGGTCGGGGAGCCATTCTGGATTTCCACACAGCAGAGGCCAGTGTTGGGCTGGAGGACTGCACGCAGTTCTGTGCAGTCATGTGTGGCTGTGATGAGACAGATTGGAAAGCAGGTTCTGTTGGTGAACACAGCTTCCGTGGCGGGCGGGCCTGAGCGGAGCACGTGGGGTGCTCTGTCCCGGAGCCACGACCCCGGCCTCCAGGGCCCTTTCGGAGCAGCCTCTGTCTGCCTCCTCCCGACTTAGGGCAGCGAGTGCAGAGAGAGTTTCTGGGTCTGACCTCAGGGGCTCCCAGGCTGTCGGGCAAGAGCAGCGGTAGCCACCTGGTGGTCCGTGAGGTCCGAGAGGTTGGCGACCGCTGGGCAAGAGGCCCGTCACCACCCAGCATGCATGGGCCTCTCCGGGCGCCGTGGGAACCGTCAGAGACTCCCACCCCACCCCCACCCGGGGCAGTGCTTGTGAGTCTTCTTTTCGTTAGGCACCCAAGGGAGCCTTTCCACGCATTCTTCCTAATTGCCTCTTCCCATAAAATTTTAATGCCGCCAAGACCCTGCGTCTGCTTCTGCACTGCGTCCTCCGGGGCCTTTGCAGCACTGACGATCCCCTCCTCTCCCTTCCCTTCCCCTCCCTTCCCCTGCCTTCCTTCCCCTCCCAGAGCGGTTCGCCCCGCTGGGGAGCAGTCTCCTGCCCCCGATGGACACGTGTCCAGGAGGTGACCGGAGGAAGGGAGTGTGGACTCTCCCCCTGGGATCAGTAGTCAGTTGTGTGAGTGGCGGACGCTGGACGCAGCAAACGGAGAAGTGGGGGTTCCAGGCCGTGGCGTCTCCTCTGGGAAGAGCTGGCTCTGTTGGAAAAGCCAGATTTGCCCGAGGGGAAGCCTTACCCGTAAGGGGCCGGGGAGGCTGGGCTGTCCAGAGCCCGGTGGAGTGTGTCTGAGCTTGCAGCTTGGTCGAGAGCAGAAAGGACGGAGTCGGCCAGTCAAATGCCATCCTCTCCGGAGCCCGACGTGCTGCCTCCCCGTTATTTCAGAGGCAGCAGTCGGAAGCCAGGCTGCGGCTCTCCTCCATCGGCCCCTGGCCCGCTCCGTCTGTGAAGGAGGAAGGGCCATCAGTCTCCCTCCGCAGGCTCCTGCCGGGCCTCGTGCCCGCAGCCCCACAGAAGTACGTCCCACTGTGCTAGGGTGTCGCTTAGGGAGCCGAGGGCTGGACTCCCAGCTTCTCAGGGGGCTGACGTGGTGACGCAGGATGTCAGCTTCTTCTCAGATACCCAGAAGCCCGCTGGCTCTCCTAAGAGCAGCTCTGAGATGGGGGGGGAGGAATGGGAGAAGGGGTATCTGCAGACACAGCCCTGCCGTTTGGGGCGAAAGGAAGAGAGCCATTGGAAAGGAGACGTTATCCCAGTATGCGTTTAGAGACGTTGTTCGATTTTTGCAGCACAGACGAGAAGAATCTCTCATCACAGGCCCTGCAGTTCCCGGCCTGGTGCTCCGAGCTCCCCAGCTCCGGTGCCCGAGCTTCCCTCTGCAGGAGGCGGGCGGGAGCAGATCCGGGAACCTCGGGCCTGGGGGAGGAGGCCGCAGCCCAGCCTCCGGAGGACAAAGCCTCGCCGACTTCTCCGCAAAGGAAGTCCGCGCACACCTCCCAGCGCCACCCAGCTCCTTTGAGGGCTCTCCCGGCTCGGGGAGTTTAAAGTGGAAATCGGAGCTTCTGGATCTTCTCTGATGACAGAGGCAGCCCCGGCGAGGCAGAGCTCACCAAACACAAAGACACTTCTTGAAAGATACAGTCGAGAGTGAGCCATGATTCACCGCAAAGACTGCTGGATGGTTCTGGAGCTGCCCGGTGCAACACACACACACACACACACACACACACACACACACACACACAAACACACACAAACACACACCCTCTGGCTAGCAAACGCTAAGCCATCATTTGCGTTTCTTACTCAACCTAAATAACTGCAGGCCTTCCAATGGAAGCTTATTTGTAATTGGGATTACTCTTTGGCTTATATGCATAATAAGCACATAAGAAAGACAGTGAAAGACGTACAAGTTTCTATAAAGATCATTTCTCCTCTGTGTTTATGGTAAGGAAATACACTTCCAGTGACATGTCATTAGTTATGTGAAAAATGTGCATTTCTGCTCCTGCTCTCTGATCTGGGGACGGGATCCATCACTTCTGCAAAAGGCCAGTGACCTAAAACACAATAAAACACACATGATCGGGACTGCGCTGCCCCTCTGCGGGGGAGACAGCGGCCAGGCTAGGATGTTATAGGAAGACCCCTTCAACTTATGCTTTTATTAGCTCCATAGGCCGAGTGTGAGAACTGCTGAATGTGATGGATAGGAGGTTTGCATAAAATATGGAGAGGTCTGTGTTTGTGGAGGAATGACGTTCACAAATCGCATTTATCACAATGGGGTATTAAATTATAAAATGTACACCTCGTGCCTGGAAATATACCCATGGAATGGCTTAGAGAATTTATGTCCATATTAATAATGGCAAGATGGATAAAGTAATCTCCGTCTTATTTTTCAAAGAGATATGCGGGGCCCTGACAGGGCCGCCGCGGTGATGTTTCCTTCGCCTTACAGAGAGCAAAACTACATGAGGAAAAATCATGCTGCGTCATTGATAGCAGGGGCCCTGCATTTGTCATGAGACAGCCTCCAAGGAGCGGCCTGTGTGCCCAGAGCTGCGTGCCCAGAGCTGCGTGCCCAGAGCTGTGTGCCCAGAGCCTGCATTCCCAGAGCTGTGTGCCCAGAGCTGTGTGCCCAGCCTGTGTGCCCAGCCTGTGTGCCCAGAGCTGCATGCCCAGCCTTGGTGCCCAGAGCTGCGTGCCCAGAGCCTGCGTGCCCAGAGCCTGTGTGCCCAGCCTGTGTGCCCAGCCTGTGGTATCTGTTATATGTTATACTTGCTAAAGGAGCTGAGGGTAGAAAAGACCCCCCTTCAGTTTGTCCCTTCTGACACCTGACTTTGCCTTTCCTAAAGTTGACTTCTACCTGAGCGGCAGGATTTTAGAAGTCGGTGCTTATTAATGCTAGGGTAATGCTACTGTAATGCTACTGCCATTACTATTCCTGCCACTAAGGGTCCCTCTCATCTGTCCGACCCGAGAGGCTGGGGCTTGGGGATGGGGCGTTTCCATGCTGGCCCCGAGGAAGCCTGGGGCCCCGGGTGGGGTGGCACCTGGCTTACGTCGTTCCACGTGGAGTGGACTGAGCCAGCTCTTGGGAGCCCCCCAGGTCAGGCCTGCCGTGTCCGAGCTCACATGGCGCAGCAGACACTCATCGCCCCTGGGGAAGCCTGGGCCTTCTAGGAGTTACATTGGCTGTGGACAGAGGAGGGTGGCTAGGTCACTGCTGTGAAAAGTAAGCTCTGTCCTGGGCACCGAGGGCGCAGGGGACGGTGGTGCGTGCGTGCAGGAGTCTGGCCTCCCACCACCTGTGACCCTCAGCCCGGCCTGACCCGGAGGCCCCGGTCCCCCAGACGTGCTCACAGCAGCTCTAGGAACGCAGGAGTCTCTACACCCTTCGCTGTGACCGGGGAAGAGGCTCTGGCGGCCGGTCCCCGGAGCCTGGCAGGATCAGCGAGCCTTCGGGGTGCCGTGCCGCTCGGCGGCCCGCCAGGCCCTGTTCGCTTACCGCGTAGGCATCCCGTCATGCCGAACACACGGATGAGCTCGTGGACGCGGAAGCTCTCCGGAAGGAGAACGCACTGCACAGACAGGGCTTCCGTGAGCTCTGTGTCCAGCAGGCTCACCCCTGCAGGGACCCCTTCCCTGGGCTGGGGGGGGGGGGTTCAGTTACATGCCTCTCTCAGAATCTCGGGCAGCATGAGGAGTGGACACAGGCAGAAGGATTTCAGCTGCTTAGGCCTCTCTGGTCCCCACTCCTCCAAAGCAGGGATGACAGTACACTCCTTCTAGAATGGCTTGGAGAAGGAAAAACCCGGGTGAACTAAGCACTGCGTGGGCCCCGGCCTGCAGGCTTGCTGAAGGCTCCCTCTGCCTGCTATGCAGGGGCCCCAAGTCGTGTTTGCTGGCGCCGATGCTGCACCCCTCCAGAACATGCCTCTTTCAGACCTGAGAAAGGCCTCCTCTCGGTCCATTTCAGCAAGTCACCCCGTTCGCACCTTCCTGGCACCTCGCCGTTCACGGAGGGCACAGGTGCCCCAGGAAATCCCGCCGTGCGCCCGGTCCCCTGGGCTCGCTTTGCCTTTGACGAGCCCTGAATAAGATGCTACAAGCAAGGCAGCAGGAGGCCCTGGCTGGAGGCGCCCTCTTCCCGGGGTGCTGGGCGGCTTCTGAGGGCAGGTGCTGCCTGAGATGCGTGTGAAACACGTGCGTACGATTTGGGTGTGCAAATACGGAGGGAATGGCGCTCCGGATGCAGGGAACAGCACGAGCGAGCGGGCGGAGGCAGAAAGGAGAGAGCCACGCACAGGGGAGGAGAGGAGTCTTAATTGGCGTGTAAAAAGCACAAAAAGGAACGGGAGGAAGGGATGAAGGTGGTGGGGTGAGCCTGAGCCAGAGCCAGAGCCAGAGCCAGAGCCTGGTCTGGGAGGACCGGCTCCCTGGGCTTTGAGGGCTGCGAGGGGATGTCTGTGCGGCGTGCTGCAGTGCTCCCTTTCCCAGACTGCACTCTGTGCCAGAAAGAGTCAAAATAAGAGTCTTGTATGTTAGGATTTGCCCGAAAACGAGGAGGCATGTGCGTGCTGCAGACGTGAGAGCAGTGTGTGCGTGACAGGGCCGTGGCAGGGCGTGCCTGGGGGCTGAGCCTGGTTGGGATACACTTTAAAGCTGATACAATGCGCCTTTGAACTCCGCTAGAGCCTGTTCCATTCAGAAAAAAAAAAAAAAAGTATAAATCTTTCCTTGTGAATCCTGTGATTCTTTTCCCAAATACTTGTTCCTGTGTCTAAAGAGGGGGGATTTCTAAGACTAAATTCTTTAATTGGAGCCCTTTGAAGATAAACCCCGAGCGATGACTCACGCCGTGGAGGTTTTCTGAGCCTTTCACGCTGGAGGCTCGGCCGCAGGAGGCGGGCCTGCCCGCAGCCCGGCCTCGCCGCCAGCGCGGACCCGGCTCTGTCGTCACGGTCGCCCCGCGGCCCCTCGTGTCCTCGAGGTGTCTTATAAACAACTCGTTTTAGGAAAAGAGCAGTCAAGGGCATTAGCATCTCTGCTTGCGGTCATCTTTTTCAGCTATTTTACTTTAATTCAGATCTATTTCCCACCGCACACACAAAAGGGTACTTCTTCCTCGTTCATTCTGCAGTAGTTATGCAAAGTCATTCACAGGGAAAATTAACATAATCCAGAAACCTCCACAGTCTTGCAGTAAGCCTAAAGAACTGAAACAGTGGATTCTTCTCCTTGCCTCGTCCCCTTCTCTCCCTCCCCCCGCACACCTGCCGCACCCGGGCCCTGCAGGCGGCCTCGCCCGCCCGGCGCGGGGCAGCTGTTTGCTGAGCTCACCTTCTGCGGGGCTCATGAGGATACAGGTGAACGCAAAACCACAGCTCGCCCGTGGCTCACCTTTTTGTTCATTTGCCTTCATGTCAGACAGTAGCTGCTTGTGTATTTCCTATATGATCTTAGTTCTAATAACGGTAGCCACGTCCCAGTTGTTAAGAGCCTCTGCATCGGATTGCTGGCGAGGGTGAGGAGAAAAAGGAACCCTCGTGCACTGCTGGTGGGAATGCAGACTGGTACAGCCACTGTGGAGAACTGTATGGAGTTTCCTCAAAAAAAACTGAAAATGCAACTCCCATTTGACCCAGTGATCACACTCCTAGGAATATATCCTAAGAAACTAGGAACACCAATCAAAAAAGATATATGCACCCCTGTGTTCATAGCAGCACAATTTACAATAGCTAGGATTTGGAAACAGCCTCGGTGCCCGTCAGCAGATGATTGGATAAAAAAAAAAAACTATGGTACATCTACACTATGGAATACTATACTGCCATTAAAAAGAAGGAATTCTTATCATTTGCAGCGACCTGGATGGAATTGGAGAACATCATGTGAGTGAAATAAGCCAGTCAGTGAAAGAAAAACACCACATGACCTCACTCATTTATGGATAATAAAGAATATTATAAACTAATGAACAAAAAGATAGATACAGAGACAGTAAAGAAACAAACAGACTGTCAAATTACAGCGGGGAGGGTAGGGAGATCTGGGGGAGATGAGATCAACCGAAGGACTGGTCTGCATGCATACAAGTACAACCAATGGACACAAAACTCTGGGGAGGGAAGGCATGTATGGGAGGTGGGGGGGGAGTGGGGATTGGTAAGATATGAACACAGATAATACCTTAATAAAAATAAATAAATAAAGAGCCTTTGCATCGGGGTTGATTGCAGCGTGGCCCAGGAGGAGCTGGCAGGAGCCTCGAGCTCGACGGGAAAGGGAGGAGCCTGCGGTGGAGGGCGAGCCGTTAGCCTGGCCGGCGCCCTCACCCTCCGCTCGGGTCTCCTCTGTGGCGGTGCATCTCTGACATGACGGGCGCACAGCCCGTTTCCATGGTGAAAGCTCAGACAGAGGAGCTGGGCTCTGAACCCTCAGCGAGGCCAGGTCCTCCCCCCACGCGCTCCGTGCTCCCTCCACCGGGAACTTACACGGAGGGGGAGCAGCATCTTCGCCAGCGTGGCGGGTTAGTCCTCCTCCTCGGCTTCTTACCCCAGCCCTACTCAGCATGGTTTCTCCAAAAATCCCTTAATTTAATGCATCTGCTAAAAACGTGTGCTTGCTTTGACTTTTAATGTAGCAACAAGTGTTTCTAAATGGGTCAGGTAACGTTATTTTGATAGTAGGCGATTTTACTGATGCTTCAGGTTTCATTTCATTTCTAAAACAAGATGAGGAAAAATTCTAATGCACGCGATTGCAGTTCATTTTGTTATTTGTGGGCTCCACAAACATCATGCTTTTTTCCTTTGTTCTCTTGGCAGGTGTTAAAGTCCTGTTGATAGCAGGGAGCTCATTTAGGGGAAGCATTGGCTCGTTAATTAAACAACATTTGAACCTACTTCTATTAGAGTAGATCGTCAATAAATCCTGAATTCTTTAGGCAATCTCTTCATCTATTAGAGCAGTGTTTCCCAAACTTTTGACATATGTATACCCCTTCTATAATTTTCATAACGCTGAGTACCCCTCGTCAAAAAAAGGATGTATTTTAATATCAAAATATATTTATTTTTTGGTACATACACAAAATAATAACCGAAAAATAAAATTATAATAAAATATAAATAATAGTTATATTATAAATAACATTTATTTGCACACCGGACCATCTCAAGATTGTCTTGACTTGACTCATTAGAATGTAGAATTAGGCGCAGCTAAGCACGGTGCAGTGCATATCCCCACCAAACTCGGGTGCAGCGCATACCCCCAACAAACCTTTCCTGTCCCCCTGGGGGTACACGTACCGCACTTTGGGGAACACTGTATTAGACCATTACTTCCGTGGGGAAAATGGAGTTTACCGGGAGACTTGTGTTGCTTTTTTACCACAAGTTATTTTTGTCCAAGTCATAAAGGGAACAAGTTAGAGCCAGTGATATGAGATACTAATTTTGGATCTTGTCTGAGTAATGAGGCTTTTTCTCCATCAGATAACTCAATTTTCAAACGTGGTATGTTTTTATTTTTTCCCCCCTGTGCTTTTGTAAATGATCCATCTCCCCTTAAAGCATAAGGTCTTTGGAGCAAAGCCTAAATCCCTCGGATCACTGTTGTGTATCTTCGTTAGCCTGCCACACCGATCGCTCCCTCCTCCCACCTGCGGAGGTGCGGGGGTGATCTCCATTTCCATGTCAAGCACCATTCTTTATGAAAAGAAAACGTGGGGTGCTGCCCTCCCCTCAGCCTAGGAACCCTCCTCCTCCTCCTCCTCCTCCTCCTCTTCCTCCTCCTCGCAGCGCCCACACTGTGGGCACCAGTGGGTGAAGGACCCGGGTGCCCACAGTGTGGACCTCGTCCAGCTCTGCCCAAGCCTCCTGCATCGGGGAGCGCTGTCTGTGCCGTCCGGAGCCGCTGCACACGCACGTGGGGGCTGAGGAGCCCCCCTCAGGCAGTCCAGACCGTAGTCCAGTGGCCGCACGTGGCGCTCGCTGCTGTGCAGACGGTGGGCCCAGTCAGTCCCTGTTGGCGCCTCGGAGACACCAGGAGGTGTTCCTTGAGAGAATGAGGGAACTGACCCCCACCCAAGGTCACACAGCTAACTCGTGGGAAAGGCAAATCGCACCCTGGTGCCTGGACAGGCTGGCCTGGACCCCCCCCACCCCCCCCCACCCCACCTCACCCCACTTTATCCCACCCCATCCCACCCCACCCCACCTTATCTCACACCACCCCACACCACCTCACACCACACTGTCTCACCTCCACCACCCCACACCATAGCACACCACCCCACCCACACCACCAGGCCTGTATCTGCCAGCATTAGTTTGCCTTACTTCTGCACTTGGAACTTTCTAACAATATCCGAACTTCTTCTCATGGTCAAATAGGTTGGAAGAAAAAAATAAAAGAACAGAAAAACAAAACTTGTTTTTTTTCTGTCTTTAGTAATTTGAAGGGTGAGCATTAAAAACTCAATCAAACATCAAATAATTTTTACACAGTAGAAATAATATAGACTTTCCATCCAAATTAAAACGCACGCTCCCAGCAATTTAATTATGCAAATGTAATGTAAGCAGCCGCGAAACACGGGAAGGGGAAGAATGAAGATTGATAAGCTCCAGTTTTCGGTGACATTTTCCTTTTTAATTTCCTTCTTTGGTGAATATTATGCTGATTTTCCTGCGCTGCCTCGGTGGCTCCTTTACTCCTTTGCGATAAGTGCCTCCACAAATGTATGCAAATAGCATTAATCACCTCGGGAGAGAAATGGCAGCCCGCGCCCAGCCCCTGCCCACTCCTGCCCACCCCTGCCCACCCCTGCCCACCCCTGCCCACCCCTGCCCACGAGCGGGAGGCAGCGGGCTGGACGGGTCTGGGGCTGGGCGTGCGGTGAAATGCACTGGCGGCCACGGGGAATTCTGATGCCTGAGTCCCACTCCCACCTTTGCCGAAGGGTGGCCCGCAGGGACAGCTGAAGAGGGGACATAGATCTCCTCCCCACCCCCCCATCCCCTTTTCCCCAAGTGCCCAAAGCCACTGCCCTTCCCAGCCAGGAGCCCTGTCCTGGGTGGCTCCTTCGGAAGCAGGGCCTGAGGGGAGAACTTGGGGACGAGCAGCATATGGGGGATGGGGTGGGAGAGGAGGACGTGGAGGGGGAGGGAGCCAGACGGGTGGGACCTCAGGCCCAGTCCTGGGGAAGGTCCCTGGTTTCCCCCTGATGCCACAGGAAACGCTGATGTGAGTGATGCCTCCGAGTCTGTCCCCACTCCAGACCAGACCAGGACTGGCCATCTTACCTGCCACCCAGGCAGCCATTGGCAAGAGCCTCCGGTGGGCGTCAGTCCCCAGCTCTGGGAGCTGGGCAGAGCGGCTGGTGGGCTGGGAGCAGTCCAGGCTGAGTGCTGCCTGTGACAGCACCCACACCCAGGGACGGTGACCCAGAGTGCTGGGCAGAGCTCTGATACGTCTACCAGCACCTCACCCCGGCCCTGCCCACGGCCGGCACCCCACCTCGCCGCTCTGCCTCCAGCACACATGGCCCCAGTTCCCTACCGTCCCCCCAGGGCACTGGGGGGCTTCCTGGTACACTGTGTCCAGGCAACTGGGAGGTTTTCCCTGAGGGTTTTTGCTCATCAGATCACATTGGCATCTTAACAGTGGTCTTCCAAGTTTTAACCAGCTGGTGGGCAGTGGAGAGAGTTTGTAGCAAGGCCAGTGAGGGAGGCATTCAGACCAAGACAGCTACTCCAGGCAAGACCTGCTACTCCAGGCAAGGTCAGCTACTTCAGGCAAGGCCAGCTACTCCAGGCAAAGCCCGCTAATCACGAGCCCGCAGGACCCAGAAGTTAAGGTTGGCAGTTCTTCTCCAACCCCTGGGGACTTCCTTCTGAACCTGGGGCTGCCGCAGGGATTCTGCCCCGGGCGCGGCCAGACGGCCAGGGTGCTCCGAGCATCAGCGTCTCAGCCTCCCCAGGCCCCGGCCACACCGCGGGGAAGGAGAATGCCGAGGGCCCTCATGTCGAGGCACTCATCCTCCCGGAGAAAAGTGGGAGCCCAGCACTTTCTCCCTTGTTTCCGTCCTCCTTTCAAAGGAGTTCCTCTGAAGGCGCTCTCTGCAAAGCAGAAACGCGGTTTGAAGGTGAACATGAAAGCTCTCTTGGCAGGAAATTGCTTTGTGCCATTGGAGAGCCTCTCTCTGCCTTTGAGGGGGAGGGCGTGGCCCCGGGGACTGGATGAGCCTCCTCGTCTCCCCTCTGTCTGCAGGGCGGAGGCTGGCAGGAAGGCCCCCAGTTCTTTCTCCCAGGACTCTCCGGGCCCTAAGCACAGAGCTCCAAGGGCTGCCGTGCCCATGACTGCCTGAGATTCGGGGGTTTCTCTTAGGACGGGAGAGCCGCGGGGGGCCAAGCCCGGAGCCCGTGCGGTGGGAGAGGAGCCAGGGGTGGACATAAACCTGGGGCTGGTTCTGCCGCTGAAGGGCTTTGGGAATCCTACCCTCGGAATGAGGCGACACCCATGCGGGGTGTGTGTGTGTGTACAGTGTGAACTATGAAGTGCTAGGCAGTTCTCGGTCGTGATGGGGATGCTGGGTCTTGGGCTCAGAATTCTGTGTGCATACATGCTTGTACATATGTGTGCATGGATGTGGCATCCGCTGGGCACTGCACGTTATTCCCAATCGGAGCAAGAGTGGGTGGTGGTGGTGTGCCCCTCAGGTGCAGCCTGCCCCACCCCACAGGCGGGACAGGGAAGTGGAGAATCCTGCCTGCAGTGGTGAGGGGGCAGCAACTCAGTCCCCAGCCCCAGCCGCATAGGGATCTGTCAAAACAATGTTGGTTTTTACCAAAATGAAGTGCTTAAAGAAATATAGTAAATATATACCTTAGAGCCCAGAAATGGAATTCCTCCTGCCTGCGGGCGCCCAGGTGAGCCGTAGGTGCAGAACCGCGCTCTGCGCACCAATATGTCACTGGCGTCATTTTCTCACATCTTGTGTCTAGTGGCTGGGACATTTTTACAAACAGGAAAAAGTCTTTCATTTTCTCTTACTAGTTCCTGTATTGTTAGTCTGTTCCCAAGAAACATCAGCAACCACCAAGATAGGTTTTAACACTTCCCAGTCCCATGAAATTTGGTGCTGTGAAGCTGTTCTCCCCTGACGGGGAGCTCACTGAAGGCATGGGAAGAGAAATGGATGAATATTCAAAATCAAAGCCACTGGTGGATTCTGCCATCCGTCTGTGGGTCCCGGGTCCTGAGATGGCATTCCTTCCACCTTGGCCATTTTACCAAGACGTTCACCAGCATCCAATGGGCTTGCTTAGTTCTAGCTCCAACTACTCAATACTGTGAACTCCTGACTTAATTATCTGTCTAGTTGTCTTGCAAAGAGCACTATTATAAAGGCGGGATCCTGTACCACTGCTAAGCACACCTCAGAAATGTCAATTTAGAATCGTCAGACTTTCGTTTCTCATTTGCATAGATGTTAATTTACCGTGTGGTCCATTCTCTCTCTCTCTCTCCCCCCTCCGGACCTCTCCATCCTGCCTCCATTCTCCGTCCCTGGGAAACGGGCCATCATTCTGACCGTCCTTTCCCCTCTGGTCGTGACATTCAGAGCCCCGATCAGCTTTCCGTCCCCCGTGAGTCTTCCTTCTCTCTCCTTCTTCAGAGAATGAATTAAAACATAAGTCAGTTACATATCAAACTTTTTCTTTTTTTACTATTTGTATTTAGTTATTTCCGGTGAGCATTCAGACCCATTCTCATGTATTAATACACACATTCAGGTGCCTTTCTTTAGGCAGTAAACTCCAAAGACCCAGAACTCTTCCCTGGTCTGTGGCTGCACAAGGGGACTTCCTGCCGCCCCATTTGGGCGTGTGGAAGTGGGGAGCAGGGGCGCAGCAGAGAAGCATCTGCCGAGCCCTTCAGGGTGTCCCTAGCCCCACGCACCCCCCCTCCCCACCCATTCCCATGGCTCACTGTCACATGACTTTATGGACAAGCATGAAGCCTCCAGAGATGCTTAAAACAGGTGTACTGATTTCTTCATATATATTTATGTCTCTATATACTTATTTATATTGATAGATTTTCATGGCCTAGATAGGAAAACAGTTCATAAAAAAAAACTCCAAAGTCACCCAAGAGGCCCTGACATTTAGAGCTGGAAGGAGCCGAGGCTCTCCAGTGGGACACCCCATCTCTGCCACCAGGGCTCGGGGTCCCCCCAACACAACAGGGAGAAACAGTACCGAGTGGCCAGTGGAACCCTAAGAGACATGACAGGCCTCCATCTGACAGTAAATGAGGCAGCCTCTCCACCCAACTCAGAAATAATTTTAACAAAGATTCCCGTAGGTTAAGCCCTCTCCAATTTGCAGCCCCTTTCGCAAACCTCCATGTTCAGGCCTCTTCCCATCACCATGGCAACACGCTTCTCCTAATAAACGATTAGAGGGGAAGAGGCAATTCTGCAAATGTGACCTCTCCTTCCCTCAGTGATGCCCATGTGTGTGTGTGTGTGGCGGGGGGGGGGGAGGCGTTTTCCCTTGGTCGTCCTATCCTGTGAACACTCAGTCTCCTCTCAAGATGCAAGCACCTTATAATCAACAGGACCCGGCATCAGAACAGGAGCCAGGCCTGGCCGCTTTAGTCCTTTGGCGCTAACGTGTCACCCAGACCAGCGGTTCCCGAGGGCCGGTCCACGGCCCAGCCGCTCCGAGTCAATTAGGCCCCGGTCCAGACCAGCAGGATCCAATCTCTAATCCCGGGGCCCAGGAATCGGAATTTCCCTGCTCCCCGCTGATGCTGCGATGGGCCAGCTGAGCCCGACTACACGTCCTGCACAGTTCAGGCCCCGCCTGGGTCACGGAAGGAAACTCCGGCAGCCGTGTTGCAAAGAAGAAAGAAGGTGACCACAGGACAGATAGGAAGGACGGGGGATGGGAAATACCAGTCACCGAGGCAGAGGAAGGGCAGTGCAGGCAAGGCGGGCGGGAGACACCTGTGGTTCTGGCTTTCTCCCCAGTTCTGGTTGTGTGTCCAGCTTCTCAGCACTGAGTTTTGGGGTATTTCCGGTGCATCTCCCTCGAAAGGGGTGTGACAGGTATCACAGAAACGAGGGGGAGCTACGAAGCTCGGGGTCCCCTCTGCGAATGCGGGTCCACTGAGGCTGTACGCACCGTCGGGTTCTGCTGTTCAATGTTAGCATCCGCAGAGCTCACTGGCGAACAGGCTATAGTCTGAAATGGCCCAGGTCCCACCTGTCTTGCCTGGTTCCATTCAGCGACACGAGCTGAGCATCTCCCGGTGTCTGCCCAGTTTACTCTGACGGCGATGCAGTCTGGAATGGAACCTTCTTCTCTCTCGTGTTGTCTGGATTTGCCAAAGCCACGAGTGTCACCCAGAGGGGGCCAGCACCTGCCCTTGGACCTCAGTGCACAGTGCTTTGCTTGGAGGAAGAAGAAAAAAAGATTTGTGTCAGAAATTCCAGATGAGATGACTATGAAATATTTTTAAAGACTTGTTGAAGTTGGTGTAAAGATTGGTATCAACCTTCGTAAAGAAAGGATCTTAAACTGCTCTGATCTTGCCTGGTGTCACTTGGCAATGCAGGTTGGTCCACTGAACAGCTGGGATGTCTGGCCTCCGACCCAGACTGTCCTGAGGGCGACAGGACGCCCCAAATGCTGTCCTTCTGTTCCTCTAAGTGCCAATAATCATGACGAAGTGCAGCTGATTCTTGCTTGGACGTGATTGTTTTGTAGAATTTTTCTAAAGTCGTTGAGTGTTGTATATGGAATTCCCAATGTTGACGTGGCCCAGGTCTGCACTGGAGTGGATTGGTGCTTTTGGAGTAGGCAGCTTTGGAATGGACGTGCAGGCTTGTTGGTCTGTGTTTTGTGTTCCCCCCACACTGGCTGGAGAAGTCCTCTTCCTGGAGGAATCAGCCCTGTCTTCAGGCCAAACAGTGGCCATGGTCAGATGTCCAATGGGTCCTAAAGGCAGGCTCATGAGCTTCCATGACCTTACTTTAATTATGACCTTGTACTGCGTCAACATACACATTCTCATATTCTATTTTATTTTAAAAGCTATTTATTTCAGCCCAACCGGCGTGGCTCAGTGGGATTCCCAGGTGTACTGATTAAAACAGGTGTACTGATTTCTTCATATATATATTTATGTCTCTATATACTTATTTATATTGATTGGTTCAAAGGCAGGGCACACACCCAGGTTCCGGGCTCAATCCCCAATAGAGGGCGTGTGGGAGGCAGCCAACCATGATTTTCTCTCATCATTGATATTTCTCTCCCTCTCCCTTCCTCTCTGAAATCAATAAAAATAGATTTTAAAAGATAAAAGCTATTTATTTGAGCTTATAGAAAAGGTAGAAAGACATTTAAGAGGAAAGAAAAATTATGCCATAGTCCCAGATAAAGCATTGGTTATGGTTTTGTATATTCCCTCCTAAGCATGCATCCACTCACTCCCTAGTAACAAATATTCATTGATCATCTGCTGTTTACTAAGAAAGAGTTGAAGTTTTTGACAGTCAAACAGGGATTAATTGAATTATTAGGGAAATTTTTATTAAGTGCTAAGAAATTTGTCTCAAACAACTTTGGAGACTCTACGAGTTTGGCAAAGGTGTTGGGAGAGATGAGGGAAGTGGATTGCAGAGAAAGAGTTCATTTTTACCTTGAATCTGTAAAATACTTCATAAAGTGTGTAAGTAAATATAAAACAAGAAGGAAGTGAGTTATCCTAAATGACACTTTTGGTACCTGGGGCTGGGGACGTGGCCAAAGACAAAGAGCATAGGAACAATGTTTTTTCATGTTTTCACTTTTCCCCCCAAGGCTGTAAGGCAGGCATGGAATTAATATTAAACAGCCAGGTTTTATTCTCATTGCACACATTATCATCCCAAGAACACTCCATTTTCTTCAGGTGATGGGAGCAGATTAGCTGTCAAGAACGCGGGAGCACTTGCCTGGGTGGAATCCACTCTCCCAAATGTTTCTCCTCCTGGTGAGCCCGACACGCATCGCTGCGGTGCATCTCCCTGGTGTGGCCCCAACGAGCTGCCCCCCTCCCCCCCATCCCCCCCTCCCCCCCATCCCCCCCTCCCCCCCATCCCCCCCTCCCCCCCATCCTCCCCCCCCCCCCCCCCCCCCCCCGTAGGCAGTCTCGCCTGACACAGTCTAGGCCAGTGGTCGAGAAACTCTAGTCCACAGAAACAAATATCAACAGTACGACTGAAATTTCTTTTGAGAGCCGAATTTTTTAAACTTCTTCTAATACCACTTCTTCAAAATAGACTTGCCCAGGCCGTGGTATTTAGTAGAAGAGCCACACTCAAGGGGCCAAAGAGCTGCATGTGGCTCGAGAGCTGTAGTTCGCCAACCACAGGTCTAGGGCCAGCTGTGGACAAACTACGGCCCGAGGGCCGGATCCTGCCCATTCGGCTATTCTATCCAGCCCATGGAGCTGTTAGTGAAAACTTGGAAACAGTCTGAACGTTCATCGGAGGGGACCTATTGGGTCAATGTTGGCCCATCTATGTAATGGAATACAATTTAGCTCTTTGAAATAATGAGGTAGAACTAAATATATTGGTAGGAAAAGATGTTATGGTATCAGGTTGTACAACTGTATTTATAGTGAGTTCACATTTTTATAAGTATGAAATATATATGACGATGTAAGCTTAGAAAAGAGTGTACCAAAAAGGCATCTAACCATTACCAGTGCATCCCTCCAGCGGTGAAAGTTAGTGAGAGAAGCTTTATTTTCTTATCTATGTATGTGTGTATCCATCTGTAGTATTTGGGGTTTTGTGGTAAGCATGTGTTTATTTTTTTAGAATTCACATTCCTTTAAAGTTAAACACTCATAAAGAGATTTAAAAAAAATCACCAGAGACACCAGGTTCTATAAATTCCTTACACTGAATTCCTGCTCTCCAAATTGAACCACGATGTTTGGGAAATCTGGAAAAAAACACACAGAGATTTCTAAGTAGCCAAAATAGCCAATTGATGTTCCTTATAATCCTTTAGGAATTTGAATTGTTGGTACATGCAGCAACCCGGAAGGACCTCAAAGGCATTGTGTTACATGTAGTATGATTCCACCTCTCTGACATTCTCAAAACCACAGAACACCAGCAATGGGGAGAGCATGCTTACAGGGTTTGGGGAAAGGGGAAGTGGAAGACCCATGCGGGCATGAGAGAGAGAGAGAGAGAGAGAGAGAGAGAGAGAGAGAGAGAGAGCGAGAGCGTGTGTGTGTGTGTGTGTGTGTGTGTGTGTGTATGTGTGTGTGTGTGATGGAATCATCCTATATCCTGGCTGGGCTAGCAGTGAACATGCTAAATTTCATAGAACGATACATAGAAAAGTCTATTTACTATAAATTAATTCATTTAAATATTAAAACCTTTTTAAGCAAAAATATAAAGGAATAGGGAGCCAAGGAAGAGTGTGTCTCTCCCACGTAGGAGCCTGGCTGAGGCTCTGCGCCCGGCCCGCCTCTCTGCCTGGCTTGCTCTCCTGGCTGAGTCCCAGCGGCAGCCTCGCCCTCCCCTCTGCCGGGCACCAGCGCCTCCTCCCAGCAACTGCGAGGGATTGTCCGGATTCTCTCTGAGCGAGTCCAGCACCTGCCAGGACTTCTGATGGGTTTACACGTGTGCCTGCTGGGTGACGCCCTCCCCGTACTTCAGGGGGTTACATGTACTTCAGGGGGTTACATGTACTTCAGGGGTTACATGTACTTCAGGGGGTTACATGTACTTCAGGGGGTTACATGTACTTCGGGGGGTTACATGTACTTCAGGGGGTTACATGTACTTCAGGGGGTTACATGTACTTCGGGGGGTTACATGTGTGCCTGCTGTGTGACGTCCTCCCTGTACTGCTCCAGCAGAACCTGATGCTGCTCCCTGGCACCGTGCCACCTCAGCCCCCGCCCTCGCCTGTGGTGCAGCTCCAGAGACACGCGTGTGTGCAGCCCGCCCTGCTCTGCCAGCTCCCCTCCTGCCGCGGCCTGGTGGCTGAGCCTGCTCCGCCCGGTCTCCGGACCCTCCGGTGGCCGGCCTCCGCCTGCGGCCTCGTCGGCAGTGTCCCTGTGCCCGGGCCCAGGCCGGAAGCCGCGCTCCTCTGGCCGAGGCTGACGGAGCTCACAGCTCCTCTGCTCGCTGACCCGCCCCGGTTGTGGTGGTGGCGCTGGCGGCACATGGCGGTCTCTGGGAGCCGGCTGCTCTGTGGGCCGGAGCGTGCAGACACCGTCCTCCCGCCTACGCGGCTGCGCTGCCTCCAGTGATCAGCAGGCTGGGTTCTTGTCTTTCCTCCCCACTCATCCTCTTTGCTATGTCTCTCCCCGATGGCCAACCCAACTTCCCCCATCCCTTTGCGTGCTGGGGGGTTCTGACATTGGGCAGGCCCCGCTCTCCCAGCCGTGGGTTTGGACATGCTGGCCTCCATCCCGGCAGTGGTCCAAAGACCTGAGACCTGAGGCCAGAGCCGGCCGGGCTTCATCCCCCCACCTCCCCACCCCCTCCATCCCCCTCTGACTCACA
Organism: Vespertilio murinus; assembly: GCA_963924515.1. NCBI lineage: Eukaryota > Metazoa > Chordata > Mammalia > Chiroptera > Vespertilionidae > Vespertilio > Vespertilio murinus. The sequence goes on along the minus strand of OZ004715.1, from coordinate 6,620,486 downwards.
GGGCTGGGCTGGGCTGGGCTGTTCCCCAGGAGAAGTGCCAGCCGCCTCACCTCCTCCTCCGCCCGCGTCCCCTGCGGAAGCGATCCCTCTCGCCTTCCAGATGCCGTCACTCTTTATACCTGATGTTAATTGTACGCCTGGGTGCCAGGGGAGGCTGCCGGGGCAGGATGGCGCCACGTAAGTACCAGTTATCACCCTAATTAGCATCGCTGCGTCCTCCAGTGGGTTTGAGAGCCAGGCCTCCTCTGGCACCTCTCAGGTGTGTGGTTGGTAAGAAATGACTACACACATCTACACACATGGACGTCTTACTTCCATAATCGCCGCACCTGAAAGGCGACCATAGCCTGCCGGAGAGTGAGAAGGTGTTCATTATGTTCATAGCTGGGGATCCCGAAGCAGCCTGGGTGGGGTGGGAAGGGGGTGGGTTCCAGGAATGACCGGGAAGGCAGGTGGCCAGGGACCTGGTGCAGGAAGGGGAAAATGAACCTAAGAGGAAGTGGAGACTGAAGACAAGTGAGAAAAATACGCAAAGGAAAAGCAACAAAAAGTGGCCACTGGCGTGATTAAAAGGTGTACCATTAGCCCAGCTGGCGTGGCTCAGTGGTTGCGTGTCGGCCTATGAACCAGGAGGTCACAGTTTGATTCCCGGTCAGGGCTCATGCCTGGGTTCTGGCTCCATCCCCAGTGTGGGGCGTGCAGGAGGCAGCCGATCAAGGATTCCTTCTCATCATTGGTATTTCTCTCTCTCTCCCTATTCCTTCCTGTCTGAAGTCAATAAAAGTATTTTAAGTGCCCTGTTACAAGGCGGTAAATTGAACAGGGCAGGGAGCTGGTGTCATTTGCTCCTGAGCAGCGTGTCCCATGGACCTTGTCCAGCGTGTCCCACTGAGTGCCCCGGGGGGAGGGTAAACGGAGGAGCGACCAGCCTGTCCTTTCCCTCTCCCTCCCCAGGGCTTTATTTTCAAACTTTTGTTTTCTTCTCATTTCACAAAGAAAGGAAACAATAAAGTCACCCAAAAGCAAAAGTTCTGGGCCTCACTAAAAGTCTCATCCGAAGGTGGGCTCACGGATGCGGTGCCGTCCAGACTGACCTGTTCTTTGTGGTTCTTCCCCAGCTGGCTGCCGGGGAGGCGGCGTGCAGGCCGGCCCCACGGGAGGCATGCGCCGTGTGTGGGGGGGTCTGCTTCCCGACGGGGAGGGTCTTTGGCCCCTTGAGTGTGGCTCTTCCACAAAATACCACGGCCTGGGCGAGTCTGTTTTGAAGAAGTGGCATTAGAAGAAGTTTAAGTTTAAAAATTTGGCTCTTAAAAATTTCAATCGTTGCACTGTTGATACTTGGCTCTGTGGAGGATGAGTTTGCCGACCACTGTCCCAGAGCATCAGTCACTGTCGGAGTGAACCATTCCTCAATGACCTTGACATAGTAAAACGGGTCTGTCCGCACCAATCGGGATGAAGTGACTTACGGAGAGAGAAGAAACTAAACACAGCGCACAGCTTGGATAAAGCGGCCGTGGCTCAGTGGCCACCAAGTACAGACTTCCTGTGAGATTTCTTCCGCTCCAGAGTCCTGCCCTTGTCCCCACTGGCTGTAGCTTCCTTTGCCTTAAGTCTGCCATTGGCCTAATACGTACCGATTTCTTACTCCGTGGACAGAGGAGGCAGCATACGCCGCTACGCTGCTCCTCGAATTCTCGGTATGTCCCAGCATGTAAATGTAACTTTCCTAAACTTAAGACGATTGCATTTCCAACAAATGTAGGATAATTTAGTTGAAGACAATTGGGAATTGTAGGTGGCAGGCGTTTCCATCACAGATTCTAAATGGTCCCTCCGTTCATAATGAAATTCTTGCCTGAATTAGCTGCAAACTTGTATTTAAGAATCGAATTTGAAGCGTTGTCCGTATTGATTTGTGAGGGTGATGGTGCTGCTGTGAGCAGAATGCTGGGCTGGCTGCTGCGGCGGAGGAGGGCAGAGCGGTCAGCTCTCGGGGAGCCCGGGTGGGCCGAGCACAGTCAGGTGTGGGGGCCACTGTGCACAGTGGTTTTTACTGGGGAATGACAAAGGCCTGGTTCTATTTTACTACACATGTGTGTGCATTATGGTATATATCTGCATAGATACACACACACACACACGTATGTGCAGGGGTGGGCAAAAGTAGGGTTTACAGGTGTTCATATGGAAAATAATGCAATAACTAGTAAATAATACAAGAATAAACTCTGTGTTTTGCATGCTCAGAACTGGAAACCTACTTGCCCGCTGATGGAGTGGAGAGGAAACTTGGGCTCGTGGAGGCCCAGGCAGAGAGGGTGCCTTTACCTCACACCTTTGCTTTGCTTATTCAGTCCCCCCATTGTTCTTCCCACTTGTCCAAGCCTCCCTTCCTGCTCTCTCCGTGGCCGTCAGCCCTCTGCCGCCCGCACGCCGAGTGGTCGCTCCCCTACCTGGCCCGAATGCTCTGTACCTTGTGGCACTGCCCTGTTTTCTCTGGTTCTTGGGTCTGAGTAAATGTTCCCTGACAGATGGCGGCGGGGTCTTACATCAGATGCCTCTGTATGCCCCCATGCACACAGTGGGCTCTCAGGGAGTGCACTGGATTTGTCCAAGGATCTCACGGAAGCAGCAGATGCCTCAGCCCCTTGCGCAGTTAGCTTTCTGCTCGCAGAGCTGGTTCCTGTGCTAGGGATGCAGGATGTGGCCACCCTGCGTCCCTAGCACAGGCGGTGGGGCACACCAGAGCTTCTCAGAATCTTCTGGCTGAATCGACAGGAAGCCCCCCGTGCCGGCTCCTGCTGGCTCCTCCCGCCGTGACCCTCGGTCTTCGCCCCTCAAAGCACCATCACCAAAATGCGCGGGTGCCCGGGCGCAGGCTTTGTCGCCTTCCCCGTTCCTGCACCCAGGCGGGTAGCTAACTGCACCCCACAGGAGAGGGGAACATGTCGGACCACTTCATCCTATTTTTCTACTGTTTATGTCACGAAGTCTCTCTGTTCCTTGGTGCTTTTGATTTCAGCTTGGCTAGCTTGCTCCTTTGTGTTGACTCGGTAAACAATGTCCTTATAGCAACCCCTACCCTGGGCCTGCCTTTTACTAGAGCGAGGGGAAGGGTGGGGGTTTGTCTCAGCAGACGTGCAGGTGTGTCTGCAGCAGCCTGCCCGAGGGGCAGCGGGCTCGGCTGAGCGCCTGGCTGCAGGCTCCCGGATGCCAGCCCCTGGCCAGCTGGTGCCGACCTGGCTTTCTGCAGAACACAGTGCGGAGGTACTGTGGTATTTAGGCATTTAGGCAAAGGTATTTAGGTATTTAGGCAAAGGTATTTAGGTATTTAGGCAAAGCACACCCACGTGCTGATTACCCGTCCTCCTTCCTTTGTCTCAGAGCTGGATTTAAAGTTCCTCTCTAGTTAGGTGCCCGGGCCCTCTGATTTGGGGGCTGTTTTTCAGCGAGGGTCAGGATTTATCTTTTTTCTTCTCCCCTTCAATATCCGCTCATGCACAGAGCTCTTTTATATATGTAGGTGTCTGGTTTTAATTTACACCAAGGATTTTGTGCTATTGATCTTGTTCTTTTTTAAAAAAAAAACAACTTTTTTCCACCTAACACTATACTTTTTTTTAATTTCTCACTCAAGGATGTTTTTTCCGTTGATTGATTTTTTTTACTTTTATTTTTTATTTTAGAGATACTGTAGGGGAGAGAAGGAAGGAGAGATGGGAGAGGGGTTGGGGGAGAGAGAGAGAAGTGAAAGACATTAATAGGGTTCCTCCTGTACGCCCCCCCTTCCCCTCCCCCCAGGGATTGAGCCGGCAGCCTGGGCACTCGCCCTGACCAGGAATCGAAGCATCAGCCCTTCGGCTCACCCCTTATGTCCATCTGACCCGTGTAAAGTAGGGTATCACTGCAACTCTAATTTGCCTTTCCCTGCAAGCAAGTGCTTCTGTGAACGTTCTGTTCATATCCTCTTCCCATTCCCCTGCCCGTGGCTTTCTGTGGTTGAGTTGCAGGTATAGCATAGATTTATGACCAGATACTTACATGTGCTAGCAGATCTAAAAATGGCAAATACTGCCTCCATGCCTGTCATGTTGGTTAGCTTAGCCTATGATGTCCTTTACTGACCATAAAAAGAGCAACTGTTTGCCTTTGTTAGCACCGGGGAGGCTTGCTGGAGAAGTCTGTCCCTAGTGCAGTCATGAAGACTACTCCTGCAGCGTGTCCGTCTCACCTTCGTTTCGGCAGTGTCATCCTGTGAATCTTTGGTGCACACTTATTTCTCTCTCTTTTTCATTTGAGTGAAGCAAAACTCTTGAGCGTAGTTCTGATGTGTTTGCGATGCAGTCCAGCAAGCAGCAGTGCTGAGCATTGCATGATTTGGCTACAAGTAAGCATCCGTGTGTTTGCTTTCTTAACCATCGGTTCTCAGACTTCCGTGTCCGTGGGAGCTTTGTGGACGTGCAGACCCGTGGTCCCGCCGAGGGTTCTGGTCCGTGGGGTCCGGGGAGGGGCGCTGGCACCTTCTCTGCGTGCAGGTCCAGGTGGTTCGGACGCAGGTGGCCTGCGCTGGTGCTTTGAGAGAAGGGATCTCAGGGAGGGGCCGGTCGTGGCCGGTGCATCACTTTACGAATCACCATTTACATCAGTCCGGACAGGGCCTGCGAGGAAGTGTACCTGCAACCCCAGTCCAGCCCCGGGCGCCTCGCTGCAGTGGGGGTCACTGGGGTGAGGGAGCAGGGGGCTGTCTGCCAGCTTGCTTGCCGGCGTGTTGAATATTTTATGCCCCGAGCCCTTCTCCCGGGGCCAGCACTCCGCTGGCACTTCCCCCCTGCTCCAAGCCGTCACGTGTGCCAAAGCCAAGCTATAGCCAAAGCCAAGCGTATCCCCCTTTGTCATGCCTGCGGGAGATCCAGGCCCCTCCCAGGTCTTTCCTAGACTTCCTGGGGCTCTCTGAACCCCTCTGGGTCATCACCTCTCACCTCCCGCCCTCCCACGTGGCTCCCACATACAATCCGGGGGCTTCTGGGCTGCTGTCCGCCCTGCACGGCCTCCCCGAGCCCAGAGACAGCCGCAGGGCTCCTCCCCAAGGAACCCCGAGTCACAGACTGAGCAATGGGACGGAAAGGACAGTGCGGAAAAGACAGCTTTACAGCGGGGTCTTGGAGGTCATCTCCGCTGGTGCCTCAGATATGAACCCCACTGTCGTGGGCTGCGCGTGCATGGGGAGCAGACGTCCACAGGCCACTGGGAAGTGAAGGGAGCTGGAGGACTTGACCTTAAGCTACAGGCATCCATTACATATCACTACCTTAGCCCCGGGGTCGGCAAACTGCGGCTCGCAAGCCACGTGCAGCTCTTTGGCCCCTTGAGTGTGGCTCTTGCACAAAATACCACGGCCTGGGCGAGTCTGTTTTGAAGAAGTGGCCTTGGAAGAAATTTAAGTTTAAGAAAATTGGCTCTCAAAAAGGAAATGTCAATCGTTGTCCTGTTGGTATTTGGCTCTGCTGACTAATGAGTTTGCCCACCACCGCCCTAGCTCACCACCCCTAACCTTACCGACTCAAAACCGGCCACCTTCGAGGCGCGCGATGCCACGTTAGCGACCGAGGCTGGGAGCCGCGCTGGTCTTCAGTGGGTCTTAGCTGGACAGTGCGTCCGGGCAGCTGCGGGCCCGGCCAGTGGTTCTCAGGTCATGGAGCCAGAGGGGCCGCTGCGGAGGGGCAGCAGTGGACGAAGACAGGAGCCTGGAGGGCTGCAGATGTAACCTGAAGAGCAGGGGCAGAGCTCTCGGCCCCGTCCTCCTCTTTCAGCTGGAGGTCACGTACCCTCCGGCTCCGGCTCCCCGACTGCTCAGAGGAGGGCATTTAGGCCTCTGGGTGCCGTGAGTCCAGCTGCCGTGTGACCAGCTGCAGTGTGACCAGTTGCTGTGTGTCCAGCTGCTGTGCATCCAGCTGTCGTACGTCCAGCTGCCGTGTGACCAGCTGCCGTGCGTCCAGCTGCTGTATGTCCAGCTGCTGTGCGTCCAGCTGATGTGCGTCCAGCTGCCATGTGACCAGCTGTCGTGCGTCCAGCTGCCGTGCAGTTAAGGGAGGTAGCACATCAAGTGCTTGGTACGCAGTGAATCTCTAATAACTGAGCTTTCTTCCTCGTGTGCCGCCACCTACACTAGCAGAGACCTCACCCGATCTTGTGCCCGACACGGACACACACGAGGAGAAGGGGAGGCCCGGGGCCTGGCGCCTGGTGTCCAGCCTCGCCCTGCCTTGGCTCTGCCCTGCAGACCAGCCGGGATGCCCTGAGCAGAGAGGACAGGTGGGGCGGCTCGCCCCCAGGTTCCCTGCCCTGTCATGGGGACCAGCGGCCCCTCTCAGGGTTCTGCAGGACCCCCAGCGCCCAGGCCCCTCCTGTGAAAGCTCGCCCCGGCCTTGACCTTTTGTCACCATAAAACGTGCGTTCAGGCCCCCAGAGCCAGTTAAACCCGCCTTGCATTGTGGCTGTTTTCGCTCACGTTGCGTTTCAGGGGAGCGGTGCGGCAGTATTTATTGCTGTTGCCAGCACACGCTGGCCGGACAGCGGTGAGGTGTCATGAAGGACGCGGAGGACGGAGTTGCCTTGGGGTCCCATCGATTATTCCGGTCATTTGAGTGCAGTGACCGCCCCTCCGCACCTGCCGCAGGGCGCTCGGTAGCCGCCCCGAGTTCAAAGGGCTGGTGCCCCCCCATGACAGTGTGTGCTTGCGACAGGAACATTTTGAGCTGTGGTTTATAATCACCGTAACATCAGCAACAAGTAAACACGTTAAATGTGTTAACCAAACGTTTTTAATGTGTGGGAGGCGCAGCTCTAATGGGAAAAGGGCGGCGCCTGAGGAGCCCTCCCCCTGTCCCCCCAGCTCTGACACAGGGCCCCCCACACACACCCCCGCAGTGTGCTCGCTGTGGGTCCCCGGCAGGCAGGGCGGGCCGGCTCTGTTGTGAGCCGAACCAAGTGGGACTCCGATCTCTGCCGTCTGACCATCGCATTCCAGGGCGAGTCTGGACGCTGGACGCAGCGCACTCCGGGGGGAGGGTTCTTCTCCGGGTAAACGCCGCCCCAGCCTGGGCACAGCGGTCTGGCCAGCTCCCGCTGGAGCTGTGCGGGGACAGCACGTTGAGGTCCCTCCAAGCACGCTTCGGGCCGCGTGTTCGTTACCAGCGCTGGGAGCCAGTGGCAGAACCTCCGGGTCAAAGCGGTTAAGCAGGAAGCGCATTGCATCTCGCAGAGGAGGGTCCAGAGGCCCGGGGCCCCGAGGCTCCGCTCGCTCCTCCCGAGCCGCCCTCCTCCCCCCGCCCTCCTCCTCCCTGGGCAGCCCTTCCAGCCGTCCTACCCAGACGGACCATCGGCCGGGGGAGGGATGCTGCAGGGGTGCCCCCTCTGCCCCCTGGTCTGTGGGTCCCCCCACGGGGCTGGGAAGCCGGCTGCTGTTTTCTGCACCGATGTCCCTTCCCTGGTGCCGCGGCGGCCAAGCCCGCGTCCAGCGGGGACAGCGCACCACCGCCTGCTCCCCCGGGGCCGATGGCGGTGGCGGCTCCGTCTTGGTGACGGGCGTGGCCACTGGCCCCGGACCCCGCAGGCGTCGGAGAGAGTCTCTCTCAGGCGCGGCCAAACGTCTGATGGAGGCACCAACTTGTCCGGACACGAGGTGTGCCTGCCGCCGCCGCCCTTCGTCTCCCCGCCCCGTGGCCCTTCTCTCAAAGCCGGATCCTAATCTTTCCTTGAAAAGAATATTTGTTAAAAGAGACGTTTTCTCCCTCTGCGAGACACCCCCGTAGCCAAGAAGAGCAGAGGCTTTGATCTCGGAGGCATCTTTTTAAGTTTGCTCTTTTGATCCGCTGTTGTTTCTCTGTACTTAACGGTTTGCTTCCAAATCACCTACACGTAAGGTCAAATAAGACAAATATTTTCAAAAGCAAAGCCCAGACCCCCGCTCCATCGCAGCCCCTAGCAGAGTGCCGCTGCATTGTCCTTCGAGGCCGGCCACGTGGTCAGAACCTGGCCGGGGAGGGAGAGGCGACTTCCCAGAGGGTCCCGGGTCTGATGACCGAAGCCCAAGCAGCGGAGGACAGGCCAGCGGCTCTGCAGCTCAGTCCCTGCCCCAGGCGCTGTAGGAAGTGATAGGACAGCTGGTTCTCCCCCCCTCCCCCACCTCCCCCGCTGTGCAGGTGACCCTCTGACTTTCCCGCGATGACATCGTCCCATGGACACGTGGGCCTCGGAGCCAGAGGGGCGGGCAGTGCTGGGCACGGCGTCTCCGCGGCCTCCTGGTCTACCTGCTGAGGGTTCAGACTCCGCGTGGCTGCCGGGAGTCCAGTCCCCCAACACTCGGTTCTGGCTCACTCTAGGTACAGTCCTGTGCTCCAGGCCAAGGCCTGGAATTAATGTGGCTCCATCTGGGCCAAACATGAGTAACATTTAAGATCACGTGGTTGCCACCCATCTTTACGTCCATGAGTCAGTCCCCGGCTTTTTTTTTTAATTAAGATAATCACCTGTGCTTTCTGCAGAAGACGGTGAGCGCCGTGACTGAGCGGCCGCGGAGTGCTGGCATCCGCCTGCCGTGCCGCCTCGGGATGCACCGCCGAGTGCACCCCAGTTTCCAACCACCCAGGGGCGGCCAGATAAGCTCTGGGCGCGTGAGCATGACCGGGGGCTACGCAGGGACCCCGCTGCAGGCACGATGCAGCAGCGGGCGCCGTGTGCCCTCCCCTGCAACACACACAAGCACTGTGTGCAGCCGCGGTTCCCGGGGCCCTGGCCTGCAGGCCGTGGGGGACGGGCCCTGAGGCAGCGCGGAGGGAGTGAGGCTGCGGGGGACCCAGGCAGGCCACGCAGGTGGAGGGCGAGCGGTTTTGGAGGCACAGACCCCCCCCCGGGGGGGGGGGCAGCGAGGGCTGTGGGGAGGCCACTCGGTGTCCAGGAAGGCGAGCTGAGCCCCTGGGCTGGGCCGTGCCAGCCCCGCTGTGATCTGATGGGGAAGGCGGGCCCTCCGGCAGCTGGAGAAGCTTCTGGAGGAGCCAGAATGAGCAGCAGCAGCAGGGGGAGAGGAGGGAGGGCTGCCAGGCCCCAGCCGGCGTCCGTGGCAGGGGGAGCACATACATGTCTCGATTCGCAGTGGGTAGCAGTGGCTTTGAAGTCACATAGGAACCTTGGCCGAGAGAAGGCAACGTATCTGTTCAGAGCACAGAAGAAAGGCCTGGGTGGATAGGTTTGTTTGGGGGATTTAAGCTCTCTGAAGTAGAGTTGTCATAGTTACCTGCTTGTTTTTACCTGTATTCTGGAGATCTGAAGCCCATGGAATTAGGATAATTCTCCCCCGTGAAGTTCGTGTCGGTGCCAGCAGGCCTCTGGGCTGCCCTCCTCAGGTGCTCGGGGGCCCCGATGTCTTTCCTCGTCTCTGGGTGCTGCCGGGGCCTCTCCAGGGGTTCGTGATTGGAATTCTGGGGCTACCGTAGCTTCCTTAGCCACCTGTACTCAGGACCACTGCGATCTAGACCTCCGTCACGACACCCCCACAGCCTGCCCACGCCTGACTCGGTGCAGCCAGACCATTTCTCCATGGAGAAGCCCGCCGGAGCCCGCTGGAGGCTGACGCTGTGCCTCCCATCCGGAGCGGATCCGTCACGGACCACAATGGTGGACAGAGGCAGTGCAGCTGACGTACACATTTTCCAGGCCTTCGATGAGGTGGATGGAGAGGCACCAGGCCTGGCTCTGTCCCTCAGCGGCCACGTTGTCCCGGACAAGCCACTGTCCCCGCTGGCCTTGCAGCCTCAGCTACACATGGCAGAGGCTGCGGCGCCAGGGTCCTGCCACCACTGGGGACATGGGACGCGCCTGTGGTTAGTTTGCACTTGGGAAGCCTAGTCCAGAAGCATCAGCCCCGCCTGTACCACCTACAGGCTGTGAGCCGGAGGGAAGCGAGGGAGGATAAAGTCTACAGGCACTTGCAGAGTTTCGGTTACATGTAGTGATGCCTGAATGCCAACTGAAGAAAGTGACATATTTACCCCAAATACATGGGCACCTTGTCTATCTCAGTGTGATGAGAAATCCACAGTAATTCAAACCATTGCTCCCCTCTAAGGAATGCACCTTTCTTTTTCCCTGTGTGCTTTCAACATTCTTTGTCTTCAGCAAGAGTATGAACTGCTTGGGTGTGGATTCACTGGATATCTTGGTCATTTTCTCAGCTCCTTAAATCTGTAGGTTCATGTCTTTCATCACTCTTGGATTAGTGTTAGCTCTGATTTCCTCAAATGCCTTTCCATCCATTTATGTTGTTCTCTCATTCTAGAGCTCCAAAGACACAAACCTTTTGTTATTGTCCTACCGGTCCCTGAGGCTCTGCCCTTTGTGTCTTCAACATTTTTTCCTCTTCTGCTCAGATTGGATTGTTCCTATTGATCTATCTTCAAGTTTGCTGCCTCTTTCCATTCTGCTAGTGAGTCTGTTTAGTGTGGCGTTTTGTTTGTTAGTTATTATATAGTTTTTGGTTCTCCTTTATATTTTCTAATTTTTGCAGTCTATTTTATTTTAACACTTTATTCTGTTTTCATACTGTTCTATTTCCATTTTAATATTTGTTTCAAAAGTGTTATAGTCTATTTTAATACTTCAAGTGTTACTGTTTTAGCATTTTTATAACACTTTAATGTCTTTGTCAGATACTTCCAACATCTGTGTAATTTTCTTATGTATTGTCTCATGTGAGTTGTCGTTGTTTGGATGCCCACATTTTGGCTTGTATCCTGTTTTAAATATAACATGATAAGGCACTGTGTCTTGTTGAAACCCTAAAGAGAATACTGACACCTTCATTTTAGTAAGCAGTTATGTTGGTTAGATTCAGGCTGCAGCTTGGAATTATAAGTTCAATGTCAGGTCAGACTCAAAGCACTTGCAATGCTGTTCCGATCTCTCTGTGTGTCCTCCAAGGCTCAGTCTGGGATCGGGGCAGAGGTTTGTTAGCTCAGTTCTCTGAGTTTTGGGTGTGCTGTTTGGACCAGTTCCATGCAAGCACACGTTAAGGGTGAGCCTAGGAATTCATAAGCAAGTTCATGGGGTTGCTTTCTAGAGCTCTTCCCGATTCATTATCTTCCCACTACTTCCTGGCTCCCTAGGTCTCCCATTTTCTGTCTGGCCCTACACCGCTGTCTTCCACGGGTGTCATACCTGGGCCAGACACTGAGAGGACCGAGAAGAGAGTTTGGCTGCAGACTCCTGTCCCAGCCGCTGTTGCCACCCCCACTGTCGTCATTGCCACCCAGACTGCTGGGGCCAGAGAGCTGAGGAGAAGGAAAGAAAGTAACATGTTTCACCTCTCCTCTGTGCTTTTGGGATTTCCTCTCCCTTCCCCAAGCCTGGCTTCTTCGGGGGCGCTCTCCTCGCCCTCGGTGCTCCCTCGGGGGTTTGGATTGGTTGGGGCCTGCTGGGCTTCCTGGAAGGAGAGGAGTGGTACCGTCACCACCACGTCGTGGGCCTGGGAGCCAGCGTCTTTCCCCGGTCTGCCTGTCGCTCTTTCCTTCCCCTTGCTCTCCGATGGCCGCGCTGTGTCTGTCCAGGCTGCATAGTTGCATTGGGAGGGAGAGCAGGGAGCGTGTCTCTCTTCCATCCAGAACTGGAGTCTCTGATATTGCTTACAGTCTTTATTTTCTAATTAACTCGTCTTTATATGCAGGACAGCAGTTGGTGTTGTCTGTAAGAATTCCATGAAGTGGCCAAATCACATAATTTCAGTTAATTCTTTTGGCTTTGCTGATGCCTACATTCATGTCCATCCCACACGATGCTATTTGGGCCCCTCCCTCTGATTGCGTGATGGTCACTATACCTTCTGTTTGCACCTTCTGACTAGCCTGGCAAGGAAAGGAGTCTTACTGTTTCTTTGGAGCTTGCTGGGTGATTTTTTGGAGCCCGCGGTCCCCTGGAAGGGCTGGTCGGGGCAGTGCGTGTGGGTGCAGGTTGGCACATTTGGGGGAACCTCAGTGCTCGCCTCAGGCATAACTGGGCCTCAGCCGCGTCCCCAAACAGCAGCCTGTTGAGCTCAGCCAGTTGGGCATGATTTGAGGACACATTTCCCTGCAGCTCTCTGCAGAGAGCGCGCCCCACGCAGCTGCGCTGGCGGCTGGGCGAGGCGCATGTGGGGAGCGGGTGGCAATGGTGCAGCGTCCGTCCACCCGGAAGTGTAATGAGCCCGAGACCTTCCTGTCACCGAGGCTAAGAAATTCCAGCTCTTCTCAGACCTGGGCGGTGACAGTCCAGCCTGGGTGCTACGTCAAGTGGAAGGAACACTTGTGCAGGGGTCAGCGGAGGCCAGCCTGGTGCCAGCCTCCTGCCGGGGACAGGCTCAGGCTCCCTGGGTCCTGCCACGGTGCCCGTCTCTCCCTGGGCCCCCCCTTACCTCGCCTGTAAGGCCAGGCTGTGGGAAAGAGTGACAGGCGCGCAGGAGACTGCAGAGCCCCCCACCGTGACTGGGCACATCCCCCACTGTGACTCCCTCGTGCTCCCCCCCAAGGGTCACCAGCGTCTGCCCCTGTCCCCAAGGTCAGCAGCGTCCTGTGGGGTGGGGCTGAGGCTTGCTCCCGTGGCCACAGGCAGCCCGACGCTCAGGGTGCCCCCCAGCGGGCTGAGTCAGGGGTGGGCCCACCAACCATGTCTCCTCCGCCCCTGCAGGTCACCTCCAACGAGAAGCACGTGGAGCGCGTGAAGGGCGCGGGCAGCCTCCTGCGGGCGCTGCGGGGCCTGGCCCCGGCTGGCGGGTGAGTAGGCCCAGGAGGCCGGTGCGCTGGGCTCAGCAAACACTGACGCGTTCTTTTCTCTCCTCTGCCCCCCATCCCCTCTGCAGTGGTGCTGGTGCTTTGGGGGGGGGGGGGGGGGAGGTGTTAACTTGAAGAAATGCCTGTGATTGCTGAGCGAGTCTGTGGTGGAAGCTGGGCCCCCTCATCCTTTTTGTACTTAATCCTGGATGGGGTGGGGGAGGGGGCACCACCTCCTGGGCTACCCGCCCCACCATGGCTCCTGTGGGTGAGGGGAAGGACAGGCGGTGGGAGGCCCCGCCTCACCATGTCAGCCTGGTGTGGTCTGGTTTGTGAGGAGCATGCCCTGAGCACACAGCCTTGGGCAGCGGCGCTGAGTGGCCGGCTCCCGGGGGCCTTCCCCACCTGCCTGCGGCCTCCTAGCGGGCCTCAGCCAGCCCTCAGGCAGGCCAGTGCGGCCTCAGGGTCTGGACCAAATGAGGACCGGGCTCCCTGGAGCCGGTGGCCTCTCCTGCACCTGCACCCCAGGCAGGCGGGCGGTTGCGGTTGTGAAGGTGCCGTTCGGGCTTTGCTCAGATGGCGGAAGGGCTTTCTCATGTTGACCAGGAGTGAGTGAATGGCGGTGTTCTGGCTCTGACTGGCTCTGCCACAGGTGGACGTGCCCTCTGCCAGTCAGTCACCGGGCCTTCCCGGGCGGCTCCAGTGGGCAGGGCGGTCTCCTACCCTGTCCCCGAGGCCCATCCTTATGCAGCCCCGTCCCGATGGTTTGACGTCGGCTCTTGCTGTGTAATAGGAAGGTGCCATGAGCTAATTTCATGTTCAAGGTGAACACTGCTAGGTCATTCTTTGCTAACAGTTGTTAGGGCACAGGTTTAAATGTGTGTGTTTGCTCCGGTAACCAAGTCTCCATTTTAAGCTCTTACCGGCACACCCACACCTGTGAGAACAAGAAACCCAGGATTCGTGGCTGATGGGCCAGCCAGCGGCAACACAGAGACAGACAGCCTTCGGGCTGGGCTGGCTCCTTGGTGTTGGGTACAAGTCAGCGGTGGGCAGGCGAGGGGCCGGCTGAGCAGGGTCTGGCTGCCGCCTGACTTGCCTTACAGCTCAGCACCCGCACCTGGCCCAGGGGGTTCAGATGCCGAGCTGGTGGGCCAGGAGCTCAGGCCTCCATGAGGGGTGCTGGTGGGGCCAGTTCTGAGCCCCACCGGGTTGTGGGCTGCCGGGTTTGCAGCCTGGGAACGGGGTCTCTGTGTCTCCAGATTGCGGAGGGGCCGCCCTCGGAAGCAGCTGGTCCGCAGACAGCAGCGCCTTTGGAGGAGGCGGCACTGCAGCCTGACTCTGTTTCCCTCACAGTTCGTCTGCGGACAGCGCGGTGGCCTCCTTGGCCCTGGAGATCCTTCAAACTGTTGGACACTAGACAAGAGGCACCGAGCCCCGGCCCGCCCTGCGGCACCCACCTCGCTGCACAGACAGGCAAGGCCAGCCCCGCACACCCAGCTGTCCCTGCTCCCAATAAAGCCAGCTGACGCCAGCCTGCGCTGAGGTGCCCTCCCTCCCCCACCCTGGGCCCCGGAAACCGGGCACACCCTGCGAACGCCGGTGCTCCGGGACGCTGGCTTCCTGGAAGGTCTGCCCACCTCGTGGGCTGATGGCATCGAAATACAATTGTCTCCCCCAACCTCTACCGGCCACTCCCAGATCCTCGAACCTTTCAGCTTCTCCCTGTTCCCTCACACCCGTCAAGAACCTCTGGGGCCGGGCCCACGCGCACGCACACCGGTGGACACTGCGGGTGCTGGGCTGTTGGGCGAGGAATCCGCCTGGAAGGTGGGATGGGCTGGACGGCTCAGACCAGGGGAGCGAGGTGATGCAGCCCCGGGTCTCTGAGGCCTGTGCCCGGTCTGCACAAGGAAGGGCTGGACCAGGCCTACAGCTGCTGCCCTTGTCCAGCTGTGGGCTGCGCCTGCCTAGGTGGACTGTCCCCTGCAGAGCGGGTGGGGCACGCGGAGGTGGCAGCCCCTTTGCCAGCGACCAGGGTAGTTTGCCAAGTTCACTGGGCTCTAAGGCAAGCAGCAGCTTTGTGCCAACTCTCCCAGGCAGGTCTGTCAGTCAGTCCCCACCACAGCCTGCGAAGCAGCTTCTCCACTTCCTCGCAGGCCGTTTACTTGTGACTCCACAGGCCTGTCTCCTGTGGGTGTCCAGAGCTTGGGCTTCGAACAGCTGGGGTGCAGGAGGCTGTCCCCCGAGCAGCAGGCAGTTTGATGGCTCACAGCCATTGACTGCCCACGGTGAGGAGGCGGTGGCCCCATGGGCTGGCCGGGCTGTGCTCCGGGGTGGGGTGGGGTGGGGGAGGGAGTTAGCTCCCGGAGCAGCCAGTCCTGGCTTCCGGCTCCAGCTGCTTTGCCTCCGGGGCCCAGGGATCAGGCACAGAGCTCGTTTCCCCAGACAACCTGTTCTCTCCCGTGATTCAGTTCCTGGGGAACCGCTTGAGTTCTGGGCCTAGAGTCCTCGGAGAATGGAAAAGCTACTTCCCCCTTCCCATCAAGCAGGGAGGATGTAACATTCCCAAACCTTGGTGAGCTGACCACTATCTCAGTAGGCGGGAGGCAAGATGAAGGTCCCGGCAGGGCTACTGCCTGCCAAGGGCGCTCGCCCAGGCTGCCGGCACCAAAGCTAGCCGTGCTGGCCCGCACCCTGTGTGAGGCTGTGTCCTGCACCCAGGGGATCCTGTTGTTCTCCTCGCCAAGTGTCAAACAGAAGCGGCAGCCTCAGTATAATGGAATCAAGGTGGGACGCGAGCAGGCTAGTGGCGGCAGAGAACCTCCCGTCTTCTCCGGGCGAGAGGCCCATGCCGTCCCTGGCTCCCCGGGCGGCTCCGGTGCTGCGGAAGGAGCTGGCCCCGAGCCCCATCGAAGCTCACGGGATTCTGAGTGTAAGGGGTCCAGACCCAGGTACCTGCTGGCCTCCTCTGCCCACCACCTCCAAGCTTCAGCTATTTGCTGGCCACCAGACACACCACTGGGCAAATGGTGTCCCCGAGGTCGGCAGCCAGAGCCCAGGGGCGGGAGCGGCTGCACTGGACCTCCCTCCGCCTACCCTCGACTGCACCCCAAGGCAGCAAGACCGTGCCTGAGACCTCTGCTCGAGAGCAGACGGAGGACTGCCTGCCTGTGAGGCCGTCCGGTGACTGGCTCCAGGCGGTCAGAGAAGGGAGTCACGTGGGCAGCGAGGAGGTAGGTCTGCTGGGTGCAGCCACAGAATCACTGCATGGTGGTTCCCATTGCTTATTACCATGAGGTTTTCTGTCACCTGATGGGGTTCCAGGTCAGCTCTGTGAATGGAGGGGAGCTCAGAAAGTGGGGGCGCTAGTAGCTCTTGTCCAAGGGGAGGAGAGGAGAGGTCTCCCCTGCCTCCACTTGAAGCAGATGCCCATGTTCCTCCCTCCCCTACAACAGAAGCAGGACGTAGAAATCAATCTCTGCACACGGATCTAGGCAGCGACCGAGGTAGGAGCCTTGGGAAAGGGGCTGGGCCCAGATGGACACGGGCTAGGAGGCCCCGTTAGGCTGGGCTCGTGGGGCTGAGAGGAGGCAAGTGTGGGAACAAGATCAAGAAGCTTTGGCCTAGAACAAGGGAGTGGAGTGCGGAGGGGCTGGAGGCGGTCAGGGAGGCCCACCGCCCCCCTGCCTGCTGAGGGCCCCACACAGGAGCGAGGAGAAAGGAGACTCCACCTTTCCTGCCTCACCCTCACCCCTCCATTTTGTAACTGCCTTGGGGGACTGATCCTCTCAAGGAAGGTGAAGCGGCGAGATGTCGCCTGCTAGAACAAAACCACTACAGCCCATCAACTCAGCTCTTTGCTAATTAAACCAAACAACACAATTCAGACCTTGTTTTTATTACAGTAATCAAAACAATTAAAAAGCTGTTTACATCAAGATCTTTCCCTGTCAAGGATTCTAATAACCAGATCAAAGTCTCTTGTGTCTAAAGCATCTACTACAACAGGAAGTGTGCCTCTTCCGCTCAGTGCAGTGGGAGCCAGTGTCCTATGACCTCCACCCCCAGTAACCGCTCTCCTGATTGTGTAGTAAGCTAACAACTCCCTGCTTTTCAGCTTGCCCATCCATGGATGAGTCCTTAAAATAGACGGCCCTTTTTTGGAATCCCCTTCAGTATGCATTTATGACTTCCTTGTGTAATGTCATGAGATATAGTCAACTATTGTGTAAAGCTGTCGTTTTTAACTGTAGGATGGCCACTCTCAACTTTGAGGCAAAAGAAAAATACTGATAGTTTTCTGCGTTAACTTCAATTTTATCCAAAGGGCCACCCACAGAAAGTCAGAAACCACCCTCCTAAGCACACACCACTCTTTTTAAAAGACCAAATCACAAGTCTTAACAGGTCTTCTGACTCTGCCCTCAGGAGGAAAGCTGTGAGACCTCCCGCCAGGATGACAGGCTCACCTGGCAGAGAGCTGGAAAGGCCCATTCTGGGTCTATGTTCAGATAAACATCTACACTTAACCCAACTTAATTATCAGTTCAAAGTGGAGCAGAAGGAATTCCCCTCTCCAAATGAGTCACACTTAGGTGAAGGTGCTTGGGATCTGACACCCAGGTAGTTAATTTTTCATTCTTGCAAGTGTGGGGAGGGGAATTCCTATTGGCTTTCAGGTTTGCTCTATGCAGCCCAAAGACCAGCTAGATGCCTTTTGGTCATGGTCACTTGGGCAAGATCACACACATGGCCGCACAGAGGCCAGCGGCTGAAGGGTCTAAGCCCAGAGTCCTTCAGTGGGAGAAGGTGTTCACGGCTGGTGCCGCTGCCGGAGAAACGTGGCCGGCATTGCCATCTCAGGTGAAGCAGGCTCTGCCTGTGACCATGAGTCCACTATGTGCGTGAATACACGTGTTATCCTCACAACATCATTTGCTAACAAGGAAAAAGGTGACACAATCGAATGAATTAAAAGTTTAATTCTGAACAATTTTTATAACTGCATTTTCTCTTGAAGCATTGAATCACAGCAGGTTACAACAACTTTGGGATAAAAGGCAACTGGTAAACTGTCCAAAACAAGGTTCCAAATAACACCTTACTGATTTACCCTACCCAGACATATCCCAAATAAAGTTTTCGATCAAAAACATGAAATAGATCCACCTGCTTATTTTAAGCATATTAAAAAGGAAACTAATTGGACCATTTCTATTTGTCTATTTTATACAAAAAGGCTACACAATGTTACACTTTATTCAGATTACAATTAGAGTGATTATGAATTAGTGTTCTACACCATTACTCAATTCTTAAAAATTAGAAATTGCTGTAGCAGTATTCACTATAACTTAAGACTACAAGACTTAAAAAACTAACAGTTACTGCAAAAAAAATTAAAGAGCTACTTCAAAGCAAGCAAAGTCAGTACCATTACAGATATTAAAAAAAAATTTTAACAAGCAAGGCTAGAGTTTGATAAATTCCATCCTGTGATCCATTCTTGTGCATTCTTCACTTCTTGAGTCACTCCCAAAAGCCATTTGTATTGTTACTCCTCGACCAAAAAGGACCAGAACAAAAAGTTTACTTCACGTGTTCCCATAGGAAACTCAGCTTGGTTAGTGTGTCAGGCACTTTCTGAGATACCAGCCCACCCCTCGAGCCCTCTCAGCAACTCTACAGGCCAATCACAATGCAAGTTCAGACAATACCGCTGTATAGAGAGAAAGGCTGCTATTAATGTTTAAAACAGCAAATGTTACTCATTTGAGCATTAAGTTGCAAAAGCTGTGGCAAAAAACATTAAGGTTAATGACTTCCACACATGACCACGTAACAACCAGAAATCTGAGAACATTCAAATGTTCTAAGACATCCCCTTTCAAAGTATGTATGTGTTGTGTGTTTTGTTTTTTTGTGGCAGATTTACAAATAGGTCTAAATCACTCCCACCCTACCAACCAAGTCTTTCTGAAGTTCTGTAGGCAGAGTAAAAGTTTTTCTCCCAAACTGGCTTTTTAAACTTCTTACCTAAAGGATGATTTACAGGTCAGTATCAAACCAGGCCAGCTGATTGCTGTCACCCGGAGGCAGCCCGTCCATGAGGTCCTGGGCGTGCCCCAGGTCTGGCAGCCCGTCAACGGGGTAGTCAGCACCAGGGTGGTGGCCACCCATCTCATGCTCCATCATGGGGTCCATTCCCAAGGCATCCTGGCCATATCCGCCGGAGTGAAAGGACCGATAGCTGGGGTCTGTGGGAGGCAGGGTGGCAACAAAATGGGCACGGGAGTGAGAAGAGAGAAAGTTAGCACTGAGGGCAGGGGCGTGGAAGGACTACGTCCTTGTCAGAAAGCACTGCTCTCCAGCCTCTTCTCTTCTAGCTTTCTTCAGCCCCTCATTACCCCAGGCCGGGCCACCCACCCGGTTCTAGTCACGCCTTCAGTTCGCCCTGAACGTTTTGTGTTTCCCTAGCCAGAGACAGTTCCTCAGGAGGAAGAGCAGCTTCCACTGCACACGACCACCCAGGCATCAAGCAGCCAGGGGCAGGAGGAGAGGCAACAACAGGAAGTCTGCAGATGTAATCTAGCTGTTGAGAAGTCCAGGTGATGCTCAGCACAAAGGTACTGAGAAAACATCCAATTGAACTTCTATATATTTCATCTTCTATACATTTCATCATTGACATTTGTATGTCTCTCAAGGAAAGAAGCTATGGGCTTTGGTGGTTTAAGAATTAGGAAAAACAAGATGAATAGTTATAGCAGTTGGTGGTCTACCCCATGCTCCATCTCCACTCCCAAGAGTGGAATTAGCTTTTCAGAAAAACAATCCAGCCCAGCCCTGAGGTTGGGGACACAAGTTCCCCATGCTCTCATTTCCTGGGTGGGTTGTAGACTCAGGTATTATAGCTTCTCTGACGAACCACACTCACACGAAAAAAAGAATAGCCAGAAATCTGGCAGGAGTGACAAGTGTTCGTGGTGTGATACTGTGGAGAACTGACTTTAATTGCTGCCACTGCTCGCTTTCCTGCCAACACTGGCTTCCCAGGTACGCAAACTAGCTCTTCTGATAAAGCTTGATCTAGAGGTAGCCGAGAAACAAGAGCACATACCATCCTGGCGATATCCAAGGGGCTCTCCCTGGGCACCAATATCAAGGCCAAGATCAGCAGTCTAGATAAACGGGCACAAAACAAGGAAGCAAAATGAAGAGTCTCAACTTCAAATATACTCTTGCAACATTATAGAAATAATTCAAAATATAGAAGTGTACAATAGATACGTCAAACTCCACTCCTCAGAGATTAACCACAATACTCGAGAGAAACAGGTCTTCCCATTGCAATCTTTTAAAAATTCACAAATGTATCCTTTTGGCCAGTACACCTGAGTGCTTACTATGCGCCGGGCCCTGCTCTAGGTGCTAGAGATACAACAGGACACGTTCTATGGAGGACGGCTTGTAGCCTGTGCGGAAGCTGCCAGTAACCGAGATGGAGACAATTATGGCAGAACAGGTTTGTGGAGGAAGGAGGTGGGTGGGGAAGTTCAGAGCTCAAGTTGGAACATGTCAAGATTGCCTGTTAAAAACCCAATAACACATTACTCACTGTTTGGCGCTTTTTTTTTTTTTAACAATATGTAGGATCTCTTTCCATTCAACTGTATATTACTATGAACATTACAGTTCTAATTTTCAATGAATAATTGTGCTGAGGAATACACTAAACTTCATAGTAATTCTACTAGAAAAGTAATGATACAATGACCCCCAACTCATAGTGTTTGCCTCTTAATTTCCATCTCCCTCCCTGTGAATTCTAAGGTAAACAAGCAGTCAGTTGGTGCTGAGCGGGCTTTTGAAAGCTGTGCTTCCCCTTCAGTCGCTGCCCGCAGGCCTAGTGTTCTGAGGGAAACACCAACTGCCTGCCTGCTCTGGCCAACTCCCCAGGACACGCACTCGCGCTGCCTACCTCATTCCAAGCCATGGGCTCTGTTCTGAAGAGAGAGCTGGTCAGCTCCACGGAAAGCCGCTTCTTGTAGTCCTGTGGCTTGTCCTCAGACATTCGGAACAACACAGCAGCGGCATACGTTGCTGGGAGGACAGAAACAAAGACTCAGGAAAACGGAGGCATCGCTGTGTGAGGAGCTGGAGGTCCGGCTCCTCTTCTACTTACCCACACCCTCATTCCTCGAGTGCAGCAATTCCGTCAGGGGAGCCGTGGCCCCCTCCGCTTCAATAGCCTCTGCGGCCTCCTTGTCCTGAGCGAGTTCGCAGAGGACCCCTGCAGCGACTCTCTGGATGTTTTCAATGGGAGAATAAAGCAGCTGGGAGAAAACACAGAAGCCCAATTAAATTAAAGCATAGCAAGCACCCCACTGTAGTGCACACATCTGCACTACTTGTATCAGAGCACAGTCATGCCCTGCTTAGCGATCGAGTTGGTCTGAGCGGAGCACACCTGAGCTGGTCAGCCCACTGCACCCCGGGCCGCACGCCCACAGCACGCTCCCCTCCTGAGTGCCGTGGGGAACTGTAACCCCATGGTGACTGTAGATTTGCTTCCAGCATCACCACAAGCAGGTAACATGTGCTGCCACAGTACACTATCATGGGTGACAGGAATTTTTCAGTCCATTATAATCTTATGATACCACTTGACCATATTCTCTAAATTATTTTCCAAAGTGTGCAATGCTCTAGGGCACTGGTTTTGTAGAATATTTTTTGGCTACAATCCCTTTTTTCAGAAATAGTTTCCATGGAGCTAAAACTTGGGAACCCGGGGATAGGTGGGGGTCGGCTTTGGCAGCAAGACCAGCTCTCATGCCTCCAGACTGAGTACCTAACAGTGGAGCAGATCAGCTCCCTCTTCTTGCCTTCAAGTCCAACGTTTCTCCTACTGCCCCCCAAATGAAGGGAATTTTCATAAAATTAAATGTATTCAGCCTAAAGGACCTCACACATTGAAGACTATTTTTCATGCTTTGGTATGGGGACATGGGCAGAGTTTTGTCATTTTATAAATGGTGAGAGACGAAAATGAAATGTCTGCACCCTTATTTTTGTATCTAATTTCCTGAAAACTTGCTTATTGTTAGAATCCGGAAATATTATGACACATAGAATCTAGAACACCTCACTTCAAGCCAACATACCTGCACAAACAGCGGAATGGTATTCAGTCCTCTGATTACGATTCGGTTGTGAACATCCCGAGCTAGGATGTGAAGGGCTCCAGTACAGCCTTCCACTATTTCCTCCATGCGGACGCCCTCCTACCAAAAGAAGCATGGTTAATAAATAGGGCATTCTCCTTCCCGAAGTTTTAAACTAAGATTTTCCGTTCTGAGTAGCAATTACTAGTCACACCATACACCCAAAGTCTTCAAGAGCTTGCTGTCAGTTGAGGAATAAAGGATTCCATTCAGTTGAATGGCACTCAAAGGGGCCTCATGGGAGCGTGAAGTCCAGCAGCAGCCCCTCCCCACAGCACTTCCTTCCGCCTCTCAATCCCAAAGGGAACTTCCTTACAGGGAGGGCACCCCCTCTCCAGATAAAAGGGAAATTGAAAGATGAGAAAGCAATGCTCAGACTATGTCCATGTTTTTCTTTCATATGCTCCATTTTTGTACACCTATGTATATTTGGTGAAAACTTAGCTAAGTTTTATCACCAACTACTAAAATTCTACTGAGCTGCCAGCAGAAAATTCACTCCTCACCTCCTCCAGACTATTCAACTGAAGGCCTGTATGAGAAGAAAGTTAGCTTTTGCAAAATGTAAGTACTATGTGCTTTCCCTGTTTCTGAATTTTAAAAGTTATAATGCCCTAGCTGGTTTGGATCAGTGGATAGAGCATGGCCTGCAGACCGAAGGGTCCCTGGTTCAATTCGGGTCAAGGGCACATATCCACATTGTGGGCTCAATCCCCAATAGGGGGCATGCAGCTGATCAATGATTCTCATGGATGTTTCTCTCTCTCCCTTCCCCTCTGAAATCAATCAAAATATATATTTAAAAAATAAAAATAAAAAAGGTTATAATTCTGCTACTTTTAGAAACTGTATTTTAAAGTAACATATTTTTACCATGACTACCTGGTTCATGGATCCAGTCTCAACCACTGAGCAACACTAGCCGGGCACAACTGATTTTTAGAACGAATCCTTCTTTTTTCCTAAATTTGAGATTGAAAATAAAAGGTGCCTTTGCACTTTAATAAGCCACCTCGTAGACACAGGCCAATACCAAAAGTAGAGAAGGGAGAAAGCCAAAGCCCCTAATGAGTGCACACACAGAGCAACCAGCAAGAAGATGTTCCCAAAATCTGTCCTGGGAAGAACATCCTTACTTCCTAAAGTGACTAGATTAGAGAAGAGAACTCTCGGAAGGTCTGAGTCTTAAATTCAGAGGATCCAGAATGTCTTTACTTGTAATGAAGTTAGTATTAAGACTGCAAACTTGGTATCAAAAGCTTTCTGGGTAAAGATTCCAGAAATGCTGTTATTATTAAAATTTGTTGGCAATCTGATGTCTGTGGAAATAGTTTAAACCACTCTCGGAAGACAGTAAATGGTGTGTTAAATATTTGTAAGGTAACACTCACATTGCAATGGAGAAGAGGCTCTGAAATCAGAGTTAAATTCAGATTGTGGCTCTGTTACTTCCTAAGAAGTAAGCCTTTGTGCGGATGAAATGAGAAAACTGTCTGAAGTACTTAGCCTCACTCTCCCTTTGTAGCCTGACAACGCAAAGCAAAGATGCAAAGGAGATGTCATAGGAAACATCACCAGGGGCCGCTTTATCTCCTCAGCAGCCACAGACACACGTCAGTTTTTAGCCATTAGCAAACAGCTCTTCAGGCAGAAAAGAATGCAGGGAGCAAATGATGGATTTATGTTATCTGTCACTAGTAAGATCTACCCACCACAAACTGCTGCTGTGTTCCGCCCATAGATGTACGGCGCTGGGTATCCTGATGTGCACGCACCAACAGCTGAACTAGTCGTGGAATGGCGCCCTGCTCACGCAGAGGTGCATGATTTGCTGGACAAAGAGCAAGATTTCGAATCAATCCGACAGTCGCCTGTAGATAAGAAAGAACAAAGAACTGGCATACAACTCAACAAAACCATTTTCTAGCCTAAAGTTCCACCACATTAAAATTACTGGTATCACTGAAAAGTAGCACGGACTACACAAACCGCCAGAACCCCATCCCAGCCACACTTCCTGGGCATCGACCCCTCATGCTGAGCAGCCATCCAATAGCTAGAGGCGGATCATTTTTAATTCTGTGACTTCTTTGGCAATTTACCTTTATCAGAGGCCAATGGGATGGTGGGTGTAGGAGTTTCACCACAACCGGTAGTCCATAGTGCAGGCGAACAGCATTCTGGGCCATCTCTGCTTCCTGGTGTCGGCTGGTCAGATGGCGAAGAGCACAGATGGCAGGCTCGGTGATGTCCTCCCTGTCACCAGCGCGAAGGACGGTACGCACAAGAGCCTCAATACCACCCACTTGGCACACCATCATCTTGTTCTTATAATTATTGCAAGTGAGATTGGAAAGGATTCCCGCTGCACAGGTGACCACATTTATATCGTCTGAGCCCAGCAGCTGAACAAGAGTCCCGAGAAGGCCTTCCATCCCTTCCTATGGAAACAGAAACGGACGCTCAGTACACACTCACCTGGACTCTGTCACTAAGGCACCGGCTTACTCAGAATTTACCTGTTTAGTTGCAGCATCTGAAAGGTTCCTAAGAGTCCAAAGACAGTTCTGAACAAGACGCTGACTTGGATCCGTCAGATGAAGTCCTAAAGCTTGCATTCCACCTAGAAGATGAAGAGAGGTTTAAGATAATGCCCATTAGCTAACAATTCTATCAGCACTACGTGTCTTCTCTGGTCTTGGCGGGTGTTCCTCTTTATTGCCAAAGTGTATTCCCCCACCCATGTAAATCCTTATTTCCCCTTTATTTTCTAGGATACTGTCCAGTTGCCAGTTCATCTCAACTTCTGTCAAATATCTATTGTTCCTTCCCTATATGGAAAAATCTTCATTATTTCCATTTTTCCCCTGTAGGTAATATTCCTATTATTTATTTCATTTTAACTATTCAATCAGTTCAATATATATGTTCAATACTATTAGTTGGAGCTACCAGTGAGCAAAATGTTATAAAATCCCTACCCTCCTAGAGCTTGTGGTCTAGTTGGAGGCAAACAATAAACAAATATACGATGAATAAACTAAAACTGTGTGTGTCAGATGATATTAAGTGCTACAGGAAAAAACAATGTAAGGGAAAGGATTACAATTTTATGTAGGGTAATCAGGTCACCTCAATATGAAGGTGACATCTGAGCAAAGATCTGAAGAAGCCATGTAAGTGCCTGGGTAAGAATAATCAGAAAGAATGCCCTGAAATGCTTTCACCGAAGCTGCATAAAGGCACAGACTCCAAGGGTCACAGCCTTCCGTCCCGAGGACCCCGATGAAGGCCATCGACACCGGCAGGTGGAGGTGCCTAATGGAAGCTCATTCCCCATGTGCTGGCTTCACTTCAACATCTCCCTCCTCCTAAACCACTTTCTCGTTTCCTTATTCAACTTCTCAGGTAGGTTTTATTTCCTCACAGTAGGTTAGATCTACTTGCCATAATCTCATGGCACTCTGTATTTTTCCTTCATAGTATTTATCCCAACTCTAAGTTTACCTCCCCTACAAGACAAAGGTCATCCCTATCGGATTCCTTCCTCGTAGCTCCAGCTACTAATTGGTGACCTTAGCAAGGCTGATACTCAGTATTTGTTAAATGACTAGATTCCCTTCTATCTTCTCTCCCTCCAAGATTTCATTCCCTCCTTCTATCATAACTCTGAGAGTGGATTTTAACTCCAGATGCCCACCAGACTTTACACACACATTCTGACTCAGCAGGTCTAGGGTTGAAGCCCCATGCAGATGATTTTGAGGTAGCTCCCACCTCACTGAGGCCTTTCCCCCCTCACCATGACTAAGAAGGCAACTCCCCAATCTGTAGCGCAATCTCCCCATATTCTAGTACCACACATTTCCAGCTATCTACTGACATTTGAGTTACTGAATATGTCGCCACCTTTAATGGTTTTGTTCCTCAAATTAAAGAACCCATTCTGATAGTTCCATTTATTGTCCTAATTCTCATGATCTTCTGGTTGCACTTTTAGCCCCTACACTGTCACATTCCACCTATTCTTTCATAAGTTTCAAACATCCATCCTTTGTTGTCTATTTTTATACCAAACTACTTCATTCCTAGAAGCCTTAAGAAGCCTATAATACATCTCAGAGGCCTGGTCTGCTTGCCTATGATCATCCGAACTGTCATACAATGTAGTATTAACACTCCAAACACCCACTGTGATGCTATGCCACTGCTCAACAACTATCAATAGCTTATCTGTAAGACGACAGCCAAATTCTTTAGCATAATGTCAAGGAACCCTTTGGAATCTGAATCCCATCTAGCATTCCAAACTGGCCTCAACATTCCTCACCTAGTTTCAAAAAATTAAAGCATGAATAAAGCTCTTATAGGCGCTAAGAAAGTTCTTCCCAGGATGACCGACTTCGCTCATCAACCTCAGTAAACTAGCAATTCATCCAGTTACTAAGTTTTCATTATACTGTATTTGCCGGCGTATAAGACAATTTTTTGGCCCTTAAAAATACGTATTTGCCGGCGTATAAGACGACCCCCTAACATTTCCACTAAAAATACAGAGTTTGTTATATACTCGCCGTATAAGACTACCCCCCACTTGGAGGCATATTTTTCAGGGCCAAAAAGTCGTCTTATACACCGGCAAATACGGTACATATTCTTCAGCAATCTTTTCTCTTAATCCCCACCCATTTAATTAATTCTGTATTCCTATTTGCTCTTTGTTTCTCATGACACACATTCCAATTTGTAATCACTGCATATTTCTATCAACCTCACTTGACAGTAAGAATACTGAGACATGTTTTGTTAACCATTGGAAACCATATGTTCATTACAGTGCTTGAAATACACGTACTACTGAGTATTTTCAGAATAAACTAGAACATCAGACTAACTGGGGGAACTTCTTAAAATGAATATTCCTGGGCCTCCAGTCACATACATTTCCAGATTCACTAAGCCAGGGATTGTGATTAAAAGTCTGAATTTTTCCCAAGCACTCCAAGTACTTCGGGAATAGCGGGCAGAATTGACATCCTTGTCCTATGAGCCCAGCCACACTTGTTCACCCCAGGCCAATGGCTGCAATGCTAGCAGCTACCCTGAACAATCATAAAACCTCTCCCCGGAGATTCTCAAGTAAAACCTCAAGTGAGAAAATGGGCGTTTCCAACTCCATACTTCTAATTTTTTTCTATTAAATGCTTTTACATCTTTCCTCTTCCAGTTTTACTTTGAAACTTGGTTGGAGTCCAGCTACACGTAATGAGCTGGGTTGTGGGAAGGAAAAGGGATGCTAGGTAGGTGAAGAGTAACTGTCTTTATAGAGAAAAGCAAGAGGCCAGAGTGGAGACCACCTACTCCTTTCCTCTACCACCAACGTGCCCCAATACAAGCTGCTCCACTAAAATTACTGAAAGGGAAAAGAAAAATAGTGTTTTTCATGTGAGACCATTTGCTCACTGTCTACAGAATACCAGTGCAAAACACTGCTCATGAGTATCCACTAACAAATCAAAAAAACCACTTTGCTGCATACAGCTATACCATAATAGAACGTTGTAACATAATTTCTCCAATATAGTCACATGTCTACTAGCAAAGCAAATCAGGTTTGCCCAAAACCAAAATTAAAAACAAAGTTTATCAAACCAAGTATTCGCTATCATTTTCTATGATTAATACAAACTGTCTAACCTAGGCTTCAAGAGCACCAATGTGTGTAGCAGAACATGTATTTTGTCTGAATGTGATCTTGGCTGCAAACTGAATAGGACCATCTACTTGCAGCCCATTCTTTTTCCTAAGAAAGGTTACCTAATTAGAACTGCAGATGCTGTGCACATGAGAACTTAGAATAGACATGCATACTTACCAGCTTCTACAATAGCTGGTTTATTACTAGAACAGACAGACAGCACCTTCAGTACTCTGCTTGTGGTCCACAGTAGTTTCTCGTAAGTGTAGGTCCTCATTATATTTACTAAAGCTTGAGGTCCACCACTAGCCAGGATGATCAGCTGGAAGGACATGTATATATTGTTAGTTGTGGAATCTGCCATGTTATATTACCAACATATTTTACTATACAAAATTTCAGCCAGCTTGCCATTGACTTATATGTATTCCTGGACCACATAGCTCATACTCTCATATTGGGGCCCTATTTACCCCTCCTTCTATAGCATTCCACTCAAATTCAGGCATCTTAGTCCTCCCAAGAATATAGCAACTCTGGCTCAATTTTCTTCTTCCCAAAAATCATAGCAAAAGAAAAAAATGAAAAGACAGAGATACACACACACACACACACACACACACGCACACGCACACACCATGTTGGTATGCAACAGTAATGCTCAGATATGAAAATTACCATCAAAGCTCACTGGTTGAAAATTTACACCAGAATAAGCACTTTAACTCCTAATGATTTGGTTCATTGCTTTTCCTAATCATATCGACCTTACAAAGAGATGACATACCATAAGCATCCATTATTGTCCTTTACTTTCCTACCTACTCCCACCTCCCAACTCTACCCCAATTTTCTAAAAACAAATCTTATCACTCATGCCTCTGCTGAAACTTACTTGCCTCCTCACACCGCTCTTTAGCACGGTCCAGAAGGCCCTGCAGGACCTGGTCCAGAAGGCCCTGCAGGACCTGGTCCAGAAGGCCTGTAGGACCTGGTCCAGAAGGCCTGTAGGACCTGGTCCAGAAGGCCCTGTAGGACCTGGTCCAGAAGGCCCTGCAGGACCTACTCCATCTCAGGAGTCCCACCCCACACCTTTGCCTTTTAGTCACTTTTTGCTTTTCTTAAATTTTCAAAATTAGCTATGTTCCTTCTTCTGCAGGACTTTCAAAGATGCCATTTCCTGTCAATAACCTTCACCTAGTCATCTCTCTCATCCTTGAGAGCTGAACTATTATTCCTCCAAGAGGTCTCCCTGAACCTTCAAAACAGGGTATGGTTCACTTAGGTTTTCCATAGCCCCTACTTTCTCCTAACACGTGAACAGTAACGTGGCTGTTATCTCAGGCTCGCTCCCTCCCAAGAACGAAAGCTCTAAGGGAAGCCTACCTGCATATCCCTGTTGCCTGACTTAAGTCCTTTACACACAGACACTCAAATATTTAAAGAAACAGAGATGTTTAACTTGTCTAGGTTATACACTAACGGTGAGGCATACAATGAATTCCCAAGAGTCCACAGAGGGTATGACATTGGGGGTTTCCAATGCTCCATGACAACCACATTTGGAACAATTCTTTTACCTTGCTTTCTTGATTGCCGTAAGCTAAAATCTGAAGGCAGTCTGTTGTAATAGCCAAGAATTTAACATTTGTTTTGTTGAGCAAAGCAACCATTTTCTGCAGCCCACCAGCTAAACGCACTGCCATTTTAGCTCCTTCTTGATGCAATAAAAGGTTGTGGAGAGTTGTAATGGCATAAAACAATACAGAATCCACTGGTGAGCTGGAAAAAAAAATGGGGGGGAGGCCTCATCAGAAATGGTGTAACTGTACTCTTCTCCTTGAAGCTTTGAACATTCTGACCACGTTTTCTTACCCAAGCATCTTCACCAGGGCAGGAATGCCCCCAGACTTAAAGATGGCCAGCAAGCCCTCCCGATGATGGGAAAGATTGTGCAAGGTCCCAGCAGTACAACGAGCTGTTTCCACATCATTTGTATTCTGCATGGTACGTACAATAGCAGACACCATCTGAGGAGAACGCATGATGGCGTGTCTGGAAGCTTCCTTTTTAGAAAGCTGATGAACCATAACTGCTGCCTTATTAACCACCACCTATAATGTACAGGAATTAAGAGAGAGCATTAGTCTTCAAACACTAGCATTAAGTAGACATTCTGCGACTCCTTCCTTCAAAGCAGGTTAAAAAGCTGGCCATGTCGTCGCTAACCTGGTCCTCATCGTTCAGCAGTTTGGTCAGTTCTGGGATTGCACGTGTGGCAAGTTCTGCGTCATCTTGGTAGTTAATCAAATTTACAACAGCATGTTTCAGCATCTGTGATGGTTCAGCCAAACGCTGGACGTTGGTGGGATGAGCGGCATCAAACTGTGTAGATGGGATCTGCATGCCCTCATCTAATGTCTCAGGGAACATAGCAGCTCGTACCCTCTGAGCTCGAGTCATCGCATACTGTCCATCAATATCTGGAAAGGGTAAATTCAATACTCACTATCCACAGTTCAGCACCCCCTGAATGTTTGCTGTTCTAAACAGTGAAGGTGACATTGTAATCACTCCATACCATTTTTTTTTCTTTTCATGTTTAAATAATTTATTTAATGTTTGCTACTCGTGTGTTCATTTTAATACATAACACACATATCTGTCAGCATGAAAAATAGTGGTCTATTTAAGAGGCTTTAATGATTGACAATATTTTTTGAAATGTACTTTATGAATATTTCCAAAGCAGAGAGAGAAAATAATTGAATAAGTAGACACAATGAAATTCTGAGCAAAAAGTATGACTAATTTCTGTTCTTCAATAAATGAATACAACCACTGTAAAAATGTATGTGTGTATACCCAACACACACACTACAGAAACATTTCGAAGTGGAAAATATTTAGTGCACTTCCAAAGTGCTACAATAACTGTCATCCATAGACATTCACATGCAAACACTATTGGACTAATAAACTAGAGCAAGTATTAATTAGCGGAACTTTGCAAAAACGTTTAAAAAATGATAATAATGAAACCAAAATCTACTTCTCATCTGAACAGTATAGAAAATAATCTATTATCTGCATCACATCACATGCACACGAATTATTATCTAAGCTCAGAAAATAACTTCTTACTGTACATACAGAACTGCAGTGTATATTCAGCAAATGTGATCATTGGCAGAAAATGGGCCATGAGGCAAATGTCTGAGGGATAGTGGCAGGAAGAGATCTAACTACTTAAGAAGAAAAAAGAAAAGCTGGCAAGAGCCGGAATGTGCATGCAAAGGAATGGAGTGGGAAGAAAGCAGAAAGAAATAAACCAATTAAAATGGAAAACAGCAGCTAATTGTAACACAGGAACGAATCATGAAAGTTGAATGAGTGGGTCACTCCAGACCGTTTTATGTAAGCTGTTATTACACATTAGCTTGTAGAATAACTAATTCTCAAAGCTTCATGGTGACTTCCAGTAAGACAATCATACTCTTACCTGCTACTTGTTCTTGAGTGAAGGACTGAGAAAACCCCTGTTCCCACTCGTACAGGACTTGCTGGGTGGTATCCACATCATCTTCCTCGGGATTGCCTTTACCACTCAGAGAAGGGGCTGTGGTAGTGGCACCAGAATGGATTCCAGAGTCCAGGTAAGACTGCTGCTGCCAGTGACTAACAGCCGCTTTTCTGTCTGGCTCCATTGCCATGTCCAACTCCATCAAATCAGCTGTAAAAACCAAACAGTATCAGCATTACTACCACTGGAATGTAATTTTAGTTTTGAAAAAAATCTGTGATGTGACCCATTGAAATATTTTAGAAATAAAGTTAAATTTGAAAGACAGCCAAGAATAAAAGAATGATAGCCAAGATTTGCTTGGTGACGAAGTATCTACACTCTGAGGGGACCACCTAACAGTTACTCACTGAATCAGTGGAGAATGGTACTGCATCCGGGGCTCCAGAGCAGTCATCCAGACTAGATTCCTGCTGGTGGCTTGTTTGCTAGTTCACCAAGCCATTAGGAGGAGTGAGCAGAAAATGAAGCAAAAGGTAGCCTGATAAGTAAGCATGGAGAGAGGAAAGCAAGGGGGATCTGAGCCAGACTGGGTTAATGGCAACGAAGTAGAGTCCCAATTCAGTAACTAAAGGCTCATGATACAAACCTTGGGTAGCCATTGTCCACGCACGATTTTCAAAAACGTTGTATGGTGTACTTCAGATACCCTAAAAGAGTTAAACGGAAGTCATTAGGATTTAAAATTAATTTGATTTTAATAATCATAAGTCATTGCCGAAACCCGTTTGGCTCAGTGGTAGAGCCTCGGTCTGCGGACTGAAAGGTCCCAGGTTTGATTCCAGTCAAAGGCATGTACCTTGGCTGCGGGCACATCCCCAGTAGCGGGTGTGCAAGAGGCAACTGGTCTGTGTTTCTCTCTCATTGACGTTTCTAGCTCTTCATCTCTCTCCCTTCCTCTCTGTAAAATATCAATAAAATATATTTAAAATAATAATAATAATCATAAGTCATTAGGATGGTTTGTTAAACATCATGGACTATAGCCACAAAAAGCCCCAAATCATCTTTTACCACGTGACACAGTGAAACACAGACCTTATGGTCTCCTCAGACACCTCAACCACAGCTCCACCACTGCTGAACCTATCAGTGAACACTCCCCTTTAACAAGCACTGCCTTTTATAGAAATACAAACTACAGATATTCAGGATGTCAGCAAGTATCCTTACTGAAAAGGACAAAGAAAGCATAAAAACTCTAATGAAAACCAAGGCTAGGAGGGGGCTATTCAAAATCAACTCCTCGAGTTCCAAAAGACCTCTCACATTTTAACTTCTCTCACTGAAAAATTCATATATCCTCTTTGGACAGAAGTCCAATGGGATTCTTAAAAAACATCAAATTTTCATTTGAAGAATTGTCTTCTGTTATAATATGATGCCATCTAAAATACCTTCAAGAAAGTAATTGTGGTGACTGGATCAGAGCAATGGATTTTTTACTAAGAAGTAAAATTATTTTTCAAATGAAAAGTTTGCAACTCTAAAGCACGATTTTTAGTAAAGTTTTTCTAAGTTTAAATCTGAAGCAATGATTTATTATAAATATAAGTACTACTGACAGTAAAGCTATTTGGTCAATATAAAAACTTAATCATTCATATATATGTGTAACAATCTTAGCATTTGGTTTATGTCTGAATTTTAGCTTTGTTACATAATTATTTAGGAAAACAGAATCACACAGGGAACTATTTGCAGAGAAGAACAAATTTCCTTTATTACAAAGTCTGTCCCTAAACAAGTTCATCTTCACTATCAATTAATATATTATGGTTATAAATGTGTAAAGATAGGGACTGAAATATATAAATGTGAACTGTTTTTTATCAATGAATAAAGGAGTTTAAATATGTTTAAGGAAATCTGAAACTGCCCTCTCTAAAGTCCTATTTTCTTAGGCAGAGGAGCATGTATTGCTAATCTCTAAATGTGCTCTTCCAGAACTAGATTTTTACAACCACAGAGATCACTTGACACTTAAAGCTGACAAGGATTGTGGACACAATTGTTTCAATGTTCATAGAAACAAATGACAATTTATACACAAGGTAAAGTGAAGGACAGAAAACAGTAGAGACCGGTGATTCCAGTCACTAAGAATCTTGTACTTTAAAATACAGTTGGCCCTGAACAATGCGGGGTTGAAGCGCCAGCCTCCTGCACAGTTGCGAATCTGAATGTGACTGAAGTCTGCAATCTATAGGTAGACTCCCCTTTGCCGTCCGGCCTTGGACAATGCAGGTTTGAACTGTAAAGTCAGTGTGAGTGGTTCAAGATCATGCTGCCTCAGGTCAACTGTAACTTACTCAGCAGGATTGTGTGTTCAATGTTCTAAGTCACTAGAGCTGGAGTGGGACACAGAAACCGGCATTTAAATTAACACTCTAGGATGCAGCAAATGGCTCTTGGACTACACTTAGATAGACTCTGCTGGAAAGAACCCAGGCTCTCCATCCACTGATGCTGTATTTCACTCATATCTGTGTGACTGGCTATTTAATCATTTTTCCAGCTCTCTGGAAAATGAGTCCCTACTGCATCCCCAGTACATTTCTGGGAAGGGCATTTAAACATGCTCTATACTGAGCTCCTCCTTGAGCCAATGCCACAGGGCCCAGACACCAACTGGTCACATGTGTAGGCCGTGCCGCTATTTAAGAAGCCCTCTGGTATAGCTGGCTCCAAAGAAAAAATACTGTTACCCTGGTTCCCTGAAAATAAGACAGTGTCTTATATTAATTTTTGCTCCCAAAGATGCGCTAGGTCTTATTTTCAGGGAATGCTTCCATGAAGTAGGTCTTATTTTCGGGGAAACACAGTATTGTTTCCTTGATAGTGTTGCCAAACGCAGCATATTTTAGCCATATTTATGTGGGCTGGCCTAGTAACTTGACCATGATTTATAATGATTTTATGGAAAAAAAGTTCTTGTTCAAAACTTACAATATCCATTTGTATGTTAGGGTCTTCTCAATACTCTTACTTTTATAGTATTTTAAAAATTATGCAAAATACATGTAAATTACATTTGCTCTTCGCTGTAACTTTAGGAAGTGAGGGAGGGTGTCAATCATCCCCTACACTGCTCTACAGATAAATTCAAACTTACAAAAAACCTGAGAATTATCCACTGAAGAAATTAAATGTTCTGTCCAGAGAGAACCACGGCAGAATCTTGCCCCAATAGAAAGCCTTCCTCATGGTTCCCCTCCAGAGCTTCCAGCCAAGCTGCCCTCCACTCCCCCTGCCAATCACTAAGGGCCCAACCTGCTCCCCTTTAACCAAGGCTTGCCCATCACTTAGGAAAACCTCCAACGAAGAAAAAGTTCAAGAAAAACCAACAGAAAAAGCGAGTTTGTTTTTTTTTGTGTGTTTTTTTTTAGACAACTGAAAAATAGGGGTAGGGTAGAGAAACAATGTTTCATTTATTACTCTCATGAAGTTTGGAGACAATAAATTTTAAAAAGTTAAATAGATAATTAAAGCTGAAAAGTACCAATCACGATAAAGGGGGGGAAATGCTAAAAAATTATGACTTATTAAATGTTCCCTGATGTGACAACTACAGACCACTGCCAAATCTTTGTGTTCTGCCAGTTGTCACTTCTCCAGTCTAAGGAGGCAGTGGACACAGGCTTTCTTCCTTTTATTTTTAATACTTGCTATTTAAACATACACTTTCAATTATATATTTTTTGCAAAGAAAAACCTCAAACCTCAGCTTTCTATTTCTGATTTAAACTCTAAAAAGGTTTAAAAAATATATCATTTATATGTAATAATTTCTATCTACATAGTAAGTTCATTCTGAACCACACCTTACTCAAGTATTACTATGAGTAATTTTTCCTTCAGCTTTCCTAATAGAACACTTAAGCAAGCTAGGTTTTTTTTCTGTTATTATGGAAATTTTCAAATATGCAGAAGAGTAGCTACAACTACATAATGAACACCCACATCACCTAACTTAACTATTAATATCATGCCATTTTTGTGCCTTCCTACAGAATGACTTTAAAGATAGATTTCAAACTAAAGTTACTTTTCCAGTTCCCATCAAGACAAAATTACCTGATTTACTTAAGATTTCAAAAAGTTAAAGCATTACTCACTGGGAGTAACTTTACTGTATAAAAACAAAGCAGCTCTATTATAAAAACTCCAGTTATATATATACTGGCAGTTCTTGCCAAAAATTCACTTTTCCAATAATCTGCACTGGAAGACCCAAAGCCAATTGTTTATTCTGCTTTAAAGTAAGAATATGCAACTCTAGTTCAGGAGCATAGTAAATTTTTTATATATCCTCAGGGATTAAATAAAATTCTTAATTTTTAAGTCATAATTCACTCTAGTTTCCTTTCTGCCTTTACTCTCTCCTCAGCTCTGCATGTGTTGAGGAGTCTCCCTAGACTGACCAATAAAAAATACTGATATATACTACCCGTCACTGACACATGACACGCTGACACATGACACGCACTGCAGCCAGCCAACCAGCCAGATCAGGGGTTGTCAGCTGTATATCAACATTTCAGATAAAACAAAATGGAGTTACAAAAAAAAAAAAGACATGAGTACTTTATGTGCATTTTTGTTAAATCAGCTAAACCTTACAAATCTGAGTCTCAAACCTGAGGGTAAAATATCTCCATCTCCCTACAAAGGGAATAGTCGTAGAAGGCTAACCAGGCTACAAGTGTATTTTATAAAGCTTTATAGCTATGTGGGAAGACCTGCTGCTACCACCTTGGAATTGAGAATCCTGTTTCTCAAAATGAGTTCACACAATAATGCTTGGCTAAATACTTTTAAGCTGAGAACACTCTGTTAACATTTTAAAGACACTTTATACCCATTTTATTTATGTGGATTTTACAGTGTGATAAAGGCTGCACAGAAAACAGTTCATAATTTCATTACATTTTAATAAAAGCAACAGTTAAATTATATGCAAACTACTTTCCTAAATACAAACAGGTTAGAAAAATATAATTACAAAAAGATTTCATTCAAAATAGCAACAATAAAAAGGTACATACAAGATTAAATGAAGATACATCTTTTTGACTAGAAAATTTTGTCCTATATAAAGATGTCAGTTTTCACTTAGTTCATAAATTCATTGTACTCCCAATAATACTCTCAGATTTCTTTAGGAGTAAATGATTTTGAAATACTACATTTGGAATGGAGGTATGACGGTAACTAAAAAAAAGACTCATAACAACCATGAGATGGAACCAATTCTGTATCAGATACTGACAAAATATAATCAATGGCAACAGCAATTAAAAAATAGTAGTATTGGGGTAGGAATGGATAAAAGACTATAGTAATCAGAAAACACCCAGATATAAAATGGCGATTTAATAAATGAAAAAGGTGTATTTCAGTAAGTGAAAGCTGGATTACGTTTTCATCCTACTTTACGATATTAAAATTACATTTATACTAGTCAAACATTTACATGTAAAAAAATAAATGAGGTAAAATATGATATATACAAGCAAGGGTGGTAAATACATAAATAAAACTATGGTCAAAAGCCCAATGTAAGCATGACTTGAAGCGCTGAAGCCAAAAAGAAAAGGCAGGGGTGTGTGTGTGTGTGTGTGTGTGTGTAAAAATTTTAAATTCCAGGGGGGAAGAGAGGGAGTCACAAATTCAGTATAATTTTTTAAAATGCCACACTGGGCGTAAAATAAGATTAAAGGGTAATATTCATATGTATACACACATCTGAGGACAAATATAAGAAAAAACAGCTGGGAAAAGCAGGACACGTCATTTCAAAGAAAAAGTAAAAGCAAAAACATATACACAAGAGTTTAAACTTATCAGACTGATAAAGATGGAAAAGATTAATGAAGCCCATAGATGATAAGGATATAGTGAACCTGGCAAAAACTTTGTGGAGGGGGTGCTGGCACTATCCATTGAATGTAGGTGTAAATACCCTTTGGCTTTTAAAAACCAACACCATTTTTATAATAGAAATGTATTCTGCAGAAACATTACAGAATCATGCCAAGACATCTGCACAGTAAAGCATTTATAGAGAAAAAGCTAGTAATTACCCTAATACTTATCAACAGGGGAATGAATAAGAAATAATTTATCCATTGAGTGGAATATATATTCATCCACTGAAAAAGTATTAATCATCTTTTGTTACTGGCATTGCAATAGCCGTGAATGAGGGAGAGAATCAAGGTCATACATCTAGTAAAGTCTGCATTCTACTTTGGAGAGTTAGGCAATAAAAACAAGACAATTTAAAGAGAACGGCCAAAACTGGTTTGGCTCAGTGGATAGAGAGTAGGACTGAGGGGTCCTGGGCTCGATTCCGGTCAGGGGCATGTGTCTTGGTTACGGGCACATCCCCAGTGCGGGGGTGTGTGTGTGTGTGTGTGTGTGTGTGTGTGTGTGTGCAGGAGGCAGCTGATGGATATTTCTCTCTCATCGATGTTTCTGGCTTTCTATCCCTCTCCCTTCATCTCTGTAAAAACTCAAATAAAATATATTTTAAAAATAAAGAGAACTGCTGTGAAGAAAATAAACAAGGTGAGAATGAAGTGACCGGTGGTGGTGGAGGGCTAGTAGTCTAGGTAGAGTGGGTCATGAGGGAGGCAGTGACATCTGAGCAGAGGAGGAGGAGCTAGCCGGGTGAGATGGGGAGAACATTCCATGCAGGAACAAGTGCAAAGGAAGGAATGAGCTGTTTCACAAAGGTACTAGGAGTTACCAGAGTAGTAAGTTAAGGAACCAGGAAGAGTGGTGGGAACCATATCAATGAAGATGTAAAATAAAATCTGAAGTGTGCTGGAAAGCCACTGGAGTAACATGACCTGTGATTTGGGCTTTTTAAAGTTTACTCTAGCATGTATATGGGGGGGAAAGGGACTGTGAGGAGCAAAAGCAAAGCAGGGAGACCAATTAGGCGGCTACTGTAAATCATCCAGGTGAGGGCATAGATCACTATATAACCATTAAAAAGAATGAAAAGGGGCACACTGAAAAAATATTCAACACATATTAAAGGATTTGCATACTTTAGTTTTTTTGCATATATTTGCAGAACCAATTGGATACAATGTTAGATATTAGAAATACGTCTAAGAAAATATTTTATGTCATTTAGCCCCATTATACATTAGCCAAACACTGAGAGACAGCATTAAGGAAATGTTCCTAAGCATAAAGGCTGAGTGACTTATAAAATGGGACTTTCTGCAAAACTACCTGCCAATGATTAGTACACCTCAAGGCAAAAACAAATTGCTAAAAGAAAAAAAAAACCTATACTCTAAAAAATAACCAATGTTTTCTAAAAGGGAATAAAATTCATTGCAATTTTTTTTGATATTTAGGCAAATGCCACTATATTTAATTATATCAATGAACTAGAGGCCCAATGCACGAAATTCATGCAAAGGGCTGAGCCCTGGCAGCCTTTGGTCTCTGGACCGTCATTCTGCTGTTCCGCTTTCTGCTGTTTGGTCAATTTGCATATTACACTTTTATAGATTCCCTACTTTTTAGTTATTTACCTAGATTTTCATTCAGTTCTTATTCTAGTAAAGTGGCCTATTCTAAGAATCAGCTGCATTACAAACTAATGCCAGACTTCTCATGAAATCCCTTATATTGTTTAAATAGTATCTTTTACAGCATCATTTTAGGATGTTGCTTTGTAATATCAGGTAACCATCTAATTTTGCCCTTGACATATCTAACAAGGTGGCACAATTAAATGCCTAGCAACTTCAGTTCTAAGCCTAATGTAATGTTATTGAATCTTCCCCTGCTGGTAATTTCCCAAATTATCAGATGAAAAACTGAGTAGCAGCAGTCAATGTAAGAGTATATGTGAGTATGGCTAATAAACTGCTCAGTTAAAACTCAAACTCAGCTGTTTAGTTCAGTCAGGTGCCCTTTTAATCAAATCATACACCCCAAAAGTTATAGGCAAATAGTATTTAATAGTCAATATTGCAGATAAATCCAAGAGAAGAGTTAGCAACTTTTAGATAAAAGTATCATATGTACTACTAAAGAACTACTTTCTCTGAACAGTGACCACAGCAAAAACACATAAGCACACATAAAACAAACATATATATTACTAAGATTTGAATGACTATCAACTCCATACTTTTACTTTGTGCTATAGTGGTAATGCTAACAAGAAATCAGAATTTTCAAACATGAGTATATTATGCAAAGAAACGTTAAGATTTTATTTCAAGAAAGTCTCTAGATGTCAATCTTTATGTTCAGGCTATAGGCAGAATTAATGGCAGGGACTCGAATGACTTCTAGCGGTAATGCATTGCTTTATATCCCATAACAATGACATTCCTCTTTTCCATTTGTTACCAAGAACGCTGACATTAAAAAAAAATTTTTTTTTTAAGCTCAATGAATGAACTCTGGGATGGCTGTGACTATGGCTTTAGTTCCTCATTGTTTCCAAAGTACTGAGCACATATAAAGCTCTTAAATATTTGAGGTACTGAATGTATCAGTAAAAAAAAGTATTCAAGCCCTAACCAGGTTGGCTCAGTGGAAAGAGCGTCAGCCTGTGAACTCAAGAGTCCCAGGTTCGATTCCGGTCAAGAGTATGTACCTTGGTTGCAGGCACATACCCAGTAGGGAGTGTGCAGGAGGCAGCTGATCGATGTTTCTTACACTCTATCCTTCTCGTTCCTCTGTAAAAAAATCAACAAAATATATTTCTTAAAAAAAAAAAGAAAAATGTTCAAAAAGTAGACAGAGCAAATAAAATGTATTATGAGTTCATGGGCCAACAATTACATATAACCTAAGATACTTCCTAAGTGCCTTTAGGAACATAAAAGATTATTCAGGAAAAAAGTATCTCATATAGAAGAGAGGTCGGCAAACTTTCTGTATAGAGCCAAAAGGTAAATATTTTAGGCTTTGTAGAGCATAAGCTCTGTTGCAACTACTCAACTCTGCTATTATAGTACAAAGCAGCCATAATTATGCACACCAATAAAATTTTATTCATTGAAATTGCAAATATAATTCCTTGAAATTTCATGTGTCATGAGATATTATCCTTCCTTTGATATTTTATCAGCCATTAAAAAAACATAAAAACATTCTTGGTTCTCAGACCATACAAAAACAGGCGATTCACAGCCAATAGTTGGCCAACCCCCTCATCTATTTAATACATACTTTTATTGAAAATCAACTAAAGGCAAGTTAATTTATATTTTAATTAAGCACATTAAACCTAAATGTGAAGACTAGTAAAAATGTAAGCTCAAAAAGACGGATTTTTGTCTTGTAAAACTAGTAAAAAGGGTTTTTAAATGGGTTAATATATTACCGAGAGAGGTCAAATACCTTTTCTCCACAGTATTTTAAAAAACTGGTTTGTGTAAAAAAATAAATGAGAACAAATGGCATACGAAAGCCACATCAAAATCATGAATTTGCAGAAAATACCATGCCATTAAAACCAGTAAAGTGCTCAGCCAGAATATAACCTCAATACAGTATTTAGTCCCTCCTTATCTGCAGGGGTAAGTTCCCAGACCATCAGTAGATGCCTGAAACCATGGAGAGTTATTAAACTTCACTCTGCCCGAAATGTGGCAGCAGCTTCTTCATCGACAGACACAGTCTTTCCAATAATTTTTATGTTTCTCATTCCAAAGTTATTCATTACTTGGTGTCATCTGCTTCAGGGGACCCCTTGCTGAAGTTTTCATACAGGCTCAATGCTTTCTGACCCAAGGAGTTGCCATCATTCAGAACCCGTTTTCCTGCAAACGTAATGCCTTTCCCATCTTAGCTAGGCACTTACCACTCACGGTGGCTGCAACTTTTTCAGTTTAAGATGCAACAAAACCAACACGGATTTCTTTTTCCATTTCACATGTATAAGATTTGTTCTTACCATATATCTTAGCAACCTCAGAGTACAATTTTTTTCTTTCCTTATTAAGCTTAGAACTTACACATTTTTACACTTAATGGAAACGCTTTATGCTTCTCATTGGCATATATAAATTATCAGTATCATTACTCTTGAGCTTTAGGGTCATCTATAATAATAAAAGTGCAATATACAAATGAACCAAACAGCAGCCAAACAGCTGAACGACCCTCTGGACAACCTTCCGGACGAAGCCAGGGCTGCAAAGGCCTACTCTTACATGGATTTCGTGCATCAGGCCTCTAGTTATTAAATAAAATGAGGGTGACGTGAGCACAAGCACTCCATACTGTGACAGTCAATCTGGTCACTGAGATGGCCACTAAGTTACCAATACGCAGGCAGAGTATACAGAGTGGTTAACCTGGACAAAGGGTGACTCATGCCTCAGGCAGGATGGAGCAGGACAAAGCAAGGTCACACCGCTCCTTCAGAAGGGTGCTCCTTCAGAAGGGTGCATCGTTTAAAACTCAACCTCTTACTTCTGGAATTTCCCCATTTAATATTTTTGGACCATGATAACTGAGACCACAGAAAGCAAAACTGCACATAAGAAGGACTATTTGTTTACTGTAAAGATTTCCAAGCTCGCTTGAAGAACCCTTTAAACTGGCAACCAGATCCTCCCAATAAATCTACTGTAACTTTTAAAAATACACATGACTAGGCTTCTATCCCCATGGAATTACATCAGTAAATATAATACCCTTGGCATTGTATTTTATTTTTGTTAATCCTCACCCTATGATATTTTTCCATTGATTTTTAAGAGAGTAGAAGGGAGGGAGACGGAAACACTAATGTGAGAGAGACATCAATTGGTCACCTCCCTCATGACCATTTGAGTTTTTAAAAAGCTGTTTTGTTTTGTTTTTTTTGCTATAATGGAAAAAACTGAAAGGGGGCAAAAACAGAAAGCAGAGATCATTCTACAGGTATGGGAACAGAGAAAAAAATGGGCATTAGATGGAGGAAAACAAAGGCTGCCCAGTTCTAGAACATTTACCTGTTCAACAAACCTTTACTGAGCACCTGTAACTTCTGGACGCTGTTCAGGAGAAGTCCCTGAGAGGAGGGTAGGAAAAGCAAGTAAACAAACATTACTTGCACCTATGTCTAAGTGCCATAGACCAAATAAGAGAGTAATCTGATCAAGTAAAATGGGTGAACAGGGAAGACCTCAGTGTGGAAGTCATAGAATATACTTGTATGCTATTGGGAATGAACCACAATGAGGTAATAAGATTTAAGTCATTTACTCAACACATTTACTTTATCAACTACTATGTGCCATGATTCTCTGTATTAGGAATAAAACAGTGAAGGAAACAAGACAAAAATCCGTCTTTTTGAGCTTACATTTTGGTTCTCCTTATCTTGGAACACTACATTTCATCCAGTGACAGAGGAGGTTACGAACACAGTCACATACAGGGAAGCGTGCAGGAATTCTTCCTATTCGATTCGCTTAGTGAAATAGAAAGCAGTGGCATAAGATGAGAGTGAGAACGAGGGAGGAGGTGTTGAAGGTTTCAGAAGAGAGAAAAAAGTATAGTAATAAAAGTGGGTAAACTAATATAGCCCAGGGACCTCTGGGCATGAAGCCAGGGAGGGACAGGTTGTTGAGAGTGTGTATAAGAAAGTGATTATGGCCGGGACCTTTGCCATATAGTCAGGGATTTTTTCAATCGTGATTAATAAGTATTCTTACCAAAAAAAAATCCAACTTTACTAGTTCCAGCTCCAACTTACCAACAATACTATTTTAACTATCATTATGCCACCTCATGGGTGACCCATGGGCTTTTGGTATTTCAGACTTTTAATCCTTTGAACTTCTAGAATGTTATTTCTCTTTCTGTGGGGAACAGAATGGGTGACACTCTGATTCAGGATGCAGGAAAAATAACAGCAGAATTAAGACAAGAAATAGTGACCTACAGAATTCAACTAACAGATAAAATTCAACTAACAGATAAAATTCTCATCATTGATGTTTCTATCTCTCCCTTCCTCTCTGAAATCAACAAAAATATATTTTTTAAAAACACACAAAACGAACCTTAAAATTAAGCAAAATGCCAGAAAACTAAATTTA
The DNA here is from genome assembly GCA_963924515.1 of Vespertilio murinus. Taxonomy (NCBI): domain Eukaryota; kingdom Metazoa; phylum Chordata; class Mammalia; order Chiroptera; family Vespertilionidae; genus Vespertilio; species Vespertilio murinus. The sequence continues at coordinate 6,577,098 of OZ004715.1, read as the reverse complement.
TGTATCTAGTATCTATAGAGTACTATGTCCACATACTATGTTTCTTACAAAACATTGTCTACTTTTGTATCTAAATACACTATTAGATATAAATAATTTTGACCTTGCTACATTCTTGCAGTAACTCAGAATTCAGGTTTCCACCTTAGAACTTTGTATATAGGGGAATGGAACCCTACTTGGAAACCTCTATAGTTAGTTGGATTAAGAAATATTTTCAAGAAATCCTTGTCTCTCCCTTATACATGTGTCATTCATTAAGTATATGCAAAACTTCAAAGGCAGACTCACTCCCTACACCCTTACCCCCAAACCACTTAATTATAGTTAAATGGAAGGGGAGGCAGTTTATAACCACACCCCTTTAAGCAGTAAATTACTACAATCATCTTCAAATTAAATTCCCAAGAAATTTTTGCAGTAAATCTAACTTCTCACATCTTTATATGGGTAATGTACAGATCAGTGTGTATACACATGTACATATATATCACAATTATTTTAGCTATCATAAAACCTTGTTAAAAGAAGTTTCTTAAACTAACCCTTCAGCTTTTGTACATCTTTGACTTCCTAGCCAGATCAGTTACCAGCATTTAGATATGATTCATTAATTATAGATGTGATTTGTCTATCATGAGTACTGATAAATATGAAAGAACTTAAACAGATTAAGATATTTTTTAAACTACAGAAAACCCTTTATTTATTTATTTTTTTGGGACCTTGTTTAACAGACCTCAGATCTAACTGACAAAATTTCAGGTTTGTATATTATATGTAAAATTTAACACCTTTTTAAATAAGACTTGCTTATAACTATATCGACAGTTTTTTTTATTAATTTACTTATTTTTAACAAATTTACGAAGAGGCCATATGTTGGAAAACACTATAGTAATTTTGCCTACATAAACAAATATTATGTATCTACAACTATAGCCTCCATATTAAATCCCAGTCACCACTCATAATGTTCTCTGATTAGCACGGGATCACATTGCATGGGGAGTAGTAACCGGCTCTGTTGTCTCATGGAGTAGCTTTCTGCAGCAGTTTTAACACCTGCTGGCCCGTGTCCCCACATGTGCTAAGCCACACCCAGCCATGTGCATTTGTTTTATTGAGGTTTTACTGTACTTGCTTTAACACACCTGTTACAAATCAGCTGAAAAGAAAATCAAACATGCAAATTATGAAATTACAACTAAAAGCATGACAATTTTAGTGAAGATTTATAAATCATAGACATGGTTTGTCTTCCATGAGGACTGATGAGTTGAAAAGAAAAAGGGGAGCGAAGGGGATATGCTATGACGCAGTCTCACCCCAGCATCACCCAGCTGTTCACACTTTTCAGACTGTTAGCAGGGACAGGGAGGAGACATTTCAAGTTCAAAAGAAACCAGAGGCAGGACATTTCTTTAATATCAGGAGAAACTTTTCAGTACCTCCGTCAGGTTACACGAGAACTGTGTGGCAGGTGGGGGAGAGCGCCTCTGGGACAAATGGTTTGTGGAGGGTCCACTGATGGGTTTTGCTTGCATTCTATACCGTATCATATAAAAGCTGCCGCCTGTTAGCACTAGTTTCAGATGATGCTTCTTAAAACCAATGTTGGCCTACATTTTGCATTTCCAGTCCACTTAACCACCCGACTCTTCTAACTCTAAAAATGAAAAAACTCTGCTCTAGCAGCAAAAGATTTAACCAAAATCTATTTAATTGACTGCATAAATTTATTCTGACCAAATGGCAATATGCCATTAGGCAAAATTTATATTCAATTAGTTTTTCATTATCTAAACTTGGCTTTTAAATTTTGGATCTAGTCTGATAATAGTTTGTCTCTGAAATACAGACTTCAGCTGAAAACCAGAATATGATTTAAAGCTATCAATAAAATTTCAGGCTGACATGATGGTGTATACACAGCCAAGAATTTGTCTAGCATTTTAAGTGTCTTCACAGATTAAGTTTGCTACCACTTTAAAAAAAACAACACTATAAAAACTATATATTTAAGATGATCAAGTAATGAACAAATTGCTATTCCTCCCTCCTTTTACTTAACCCAAGTCATCTTAATTCCTAAATTTGAAAGTGCAGGTTCCCCAGATTTCACAAACAAGTTAATATGAACCTGCTTTTAAGTTCCTAATCTATAATAGATTGATACAAGACATTTTCCAATGCCTAAACCTGAATTATTAAAAATGTTATTTCCCAAGTTATATAAATCCACAGAATCATATTATCCTATTATTTATTAGAAACATTATTTTTTAAAAATGAACTCCAAATGTTACAAACTGACAGTATCTTTCTGCCAATAGGTACAGTATCTAATCTGTGCTGAACAACATCCTAAAACTTGAAATTCATTCACCAACATGTACAAATCAAGCAATGCACATTAATCTGGATCTCCTGCTTCTCTTAGGAAAAAAACGCAGATGACGTAGAACATGAACTACATTTCCACACAAAGGCTGGAGCTGCTACATTGGGACACGTGCTCTCCAATTTGTTGTAGTCAAGAGTCCTCGTTACCCCCCACCAGCCTGGCCCCGGACACACTGACTGGCCATTCCCACTGTAATATCAGGTCAATCCCCCATGGTTTGTGAAAGCAATCTCACTTTAGTCATTTATAAATGTCAAATTGTTGTATGCTATATTAATGAAGTCAATTTCAAAATAAATAAAATGCTTGCTTATAGGTAGGATTTGTTAATAAGCTTTATGTCCATAATTTTAAAAGAACTTTCAAATCCATTTTGCTATCTCATAAAATCTTGGAAAATTAAAACAGAAGCTTTTCAACTCAGAGACAATAAAGGCTGCATCAACTTGGACATTACTGAAATATGGTCCTTTGTGATCATAATCCACTCTTGAGATAACCACTTAACATAAAACAACTGAGGCATTCTTGCTTTCTTGTTAAAATATATATAATACAATTCTTAGTCAAAGATCATTATCAATGTTTCCACAAAATTATATTCAATTCCAAAAGCAAAATGAAGCAGTGACACTTCATTTTCCCTCCCTACACTCTCAACTTTTAAATTTCAACTGTTCATATAACAAAGAAAAAGAAATCTAAACTGAGAATTTTTCATAAAATGACCCTTTGACTTCCAAAGGCTAATTGAGAATAGGTTTAATGCTTATTACTAATCAGAACCCAATTTGAGACAACTATTTTTAAAAAATAATGTTACTAACAGAAATAGCAAGAGCTTTAACACAGAACGGGGAGGTTTTGAAAGCTTAGAGACCAGGCTGTGGCTCGGTTGGTCTTGTCCTGGGTATTGTCCCGCGCACAAGGAGGTCACCCATTCTGCTCCCCGTCAGGGCACAAGCCCGGGTGTCAGGTTCCACCCCCAGGGGGGTAGCAGGAAGTAGCCTATGGATGTGGTGCTCTCACACTGGTGCTCCCCTCCCCTCCCCCCTCCTCTCTAAAAATGAATCAACTATTATTTAAAACAAAACAATTGGTGCACCACAGCCCACAATTCCATACAAATGAGATGCTATAGTCACTAGGGCATTTTCTTTGAGCTGTTTCTATCCAGAGTCTAATACAGACATATATTCCTCAATATAAACGAGCTGAGCACTGACTCATGTTTTACCGTGTTACTCATTTTACCCAAATTAGTAATTCATTTCATTAACTTTTTCTGAGAACTAGTTTCTACAATTCATTAACATGGTTAAACATTGTATTTTACTCCCCAATTATTACATTGTGTTTTTTGTTTGTTATATATTTAAGCTGAATTGCCTATTTAAAGTGACAAATAAAATTGTAATCCTAATTTTACTTTGATCTTTCTGCTGCAAATATTGGCTTAGTTGGCATTTTCTCAAGCCAACCTTTAATGAGCATTGATATGAATAAATTATTCTAGAATTCAAAATGTTCCTTACTGATGCTTTCGCTTCACAACTACTCATAAATATATTCCACACAAACTTACTAGGAGGAAAAAAATTACGAGCATTACATTATATCCACTGGAGGGCACTCAACATGACCAAAGCATGCAATAAAAACATGCCCTAACTCTTCTCACTCTGCTGCCATCAGGTTTGAGAGACTTTGGGAGTTGGGAAATATCACCTAAGAGAATAGATGCCCCCAATTTAAAAATTCAAAGAAAAGTAGTTAGATTCTAAAAAAAGAATTCCTAATGTGACTGATTTCCTCTTTCAAAAGCTGCTTTTTCCTTCAGGAGAAAGCAGATTATAAACATACTTCAAGGATAGCAGGGTGTAGGTCTCAACAGCAGGATCTAACTTTCAAACTAAGTCAAGCTCAGTCTTGCATGAAACACAAAACCAGCATTCTTAAGTTATCAAAGGAAAGAAAGAACTTTCTCCTGAGTTTACATGATGAAAAACTGTATGTGTTAAGTCTTACTAATTTTCAATTAACACAAATCATCTACTTTCCTTTTATGGAGATTAAGTATATATTTATTTTAGCCCAATATCCTAATTTATCACACTCATAATTAAAACAGTCTTATGTAAACAACAGTCTGTTACAGAATGAGCACGGATTCTGTAAACTAGGAGCCCTCAATGAGGTAACAAGAGGCATCGTACATGCTCTGCTGGGCAGCAGCTCCTCGTCTGTGCTTACTACACACGCTTCAATGGTAGACAAAAATATTGTATTCCCAAGAAAAAGAATACCAACCCCCCTCCCAGAATAATACAACTAATTTTTTCAAAAACAGTATTACAAATCAACACGTAGCATGACAGAAGAGTTGCAATACTTTTTATTAGAAGTTTGCCCTGTGAATTCATCCTTTCTGCCCTAGGTTAGCAATCAAGCATGCTTCCAACCAAGCTCAAAGTACAAGCTTAATAAAATTTACCTCCTAGTCATCTACAATTATTGATTATCAGCAATTATTAAACCATGAAAGAGAAACCAATTCATGTTATGACCTAACAGGTGTTTTGTTTCTTCAATAACAAAGTTTCAATTGGCTGATTGTACTTATACAGTCCATTTCTGGGGTTTTGTTTTCACAGCTACTTATAAGAGAGATATTCAAACTTCTGAATTTTCCACGTCCATAGTCTTAACATACTTACACTCTTCTTCCCACCTTTCCCAACAACAAAAGACTCTGCAGATAGCTCCTCCTGTACACCACACCTCAAAGTACCTCTGAGAAATCTGCTGAGGGAGAGGAAGGAACTACCTATGAAAACAGAACTTCATTTGTATGAACAATTTTTATTCCAATGGCCACTATTAACAATAGGAACGTCTATTCAGGTTAAGTTATAATACTGAAATACATATTCTTCTACATTATAATCTTGGTAAAAGAAGTAGATGATGAGTTCAAAAGAAAGAAAACTTTTGAATGCTTCTTGACCCATCAATACTGATGCTTAAAGCTTCATTTTTTAAATTAGCCACCTTATTTTTACAACGTTGGTTTTTCCTGAACGCTATTTAAAATGCTGTTCTGACCTCCGGGAAAATCTCGGGCCTGGGACTTTAAATTACATGCTACACTAAACTTCCTAGTGCCGTTTTTTATTTTCCCCTCCAGGACTCCAGATTTAAACAGCCTCGGCATTCCTTTCATCCTCCAGAACGGTCTTCGGCAAGTTTTTCAAGTTACTTTTGCAATCACTTCAGGGCCTTGTCCTTGCATGTGGCCTTCAACACAAAGACTGGGTCAAAACAATGACTACCGGGTGCGAGTCAATCGCGTCTTGTGAAAGTGTAATATCCAAAAACCTTAATGGCACATTTTCAAATCCAGATCTTGTGGATTTTAGTGTAAAAGTAAAATACATATATTAGCAGCCTCGGCTCCGACTAAAAAACAAAACAAAACCAAAAAAAAAAAAAAAAACAGCCTTCGAAGTGTAAGTCTGCCCCTGATTTACGCAGTCGCTAAACAGCAGCATCCTGCACATAACACTTCAAGCCGTGCCCAACATTTCCTAGAACGAGGACTCGCTAACAAGAAGACATCTGCAGGCACCGCAGGCGCACCAAGCGGCGGGGCCAGCGCAGCTCTCTCTCAATCCCAGACAAAACACGGAGCGAACGTGGCGGCCCCAAACTCGCCCGCCCGGACTCCCATCCAAGGGCCGCCGCCCGCCTCTCCAAGTTGCAGCCCCGTCTCCGCCGCTGCTATTCCCGGCACAAAGCTCCCGTTTCACGCGGCCACTCCTCGATTTCCTCTGGCCGACCTCTGCATTCCAGCGGCCGCGCTCCCCCACTCACCGCTCCGGGCGGGGGAGGGGAGAGGGGAGGCCACGGCGTCTGCAGGACCCGGAGCCTCAGACAAAGCTCCCCGCCCCCGAGAGGGAACCCCAAACCCGGGCGGCGGGGACCCGCCATCGCCGCCGCTCTCCGGCGGGGCGCCCGGCTCCGGGCGGCGGGACTCGCAAAGTCTCCGCTCGCGGCCCTCGCCCGGCCCAGACAAAAACACGGGGAGAAGTTGCAGGGCTTGGGTTTCACTTCGCCAACTGCGTCGCGAGGGGGAGAGGGGAGAGAGAGAGAGAGAGAGAGAGAGAGAGAAGAAGAAAAAAAATCACTCCGCCGCAAAGCCAGCGTGCTCCCGCCACCCCGCCGGGCGGCTGGGAGGGAGACGAGGGGGGAATCCGTAACCTCCGCGAACAAAAATGCTCCAAGCGGCCCGGGCCGAACCCCGGGGTCCCGCCGGACGAGGGAGCGGCCGAGCCCGCCGCCCCCGCCCTGGCCCCCACCCCCACCCACCCCGCCGGCCCGGGGGCTCCGCGCGCGGCTCGCTCACCTGCACGGCCCCCCGAAAACCCAGGTGCAAACCCCCCTGACGCGGCGGCCCAGGGGGGAGCGGGGGGGCTCCTCCCCGGAGCCCCGGGTGCAAAGTTGCTCCGGTTTCCAGCAGCGCCGGCGCCCAACTCGCCCGGGGCCGGGCAGGGCTACGGACGGAAACGCTAACGCCTCCCTCCGACACTCTCCCCGGCCGCCCCCCGAGCCCCAACAACTCCGGCGTCTGGACAGGAAAAGTCCCCCCAGGCCCGGCGCCCGCACCCCAACTCCCCGCCGGGGAGGCGGAGCCCCCGGCCCCACCCCGCCCCCCACGCCCCGGCCCCGGCGCATCCCGAGGCGCACGGTCCCTCCCCCAAACTCGGCCGCCGCGGCCGGAGCCCCCGGACGGAAACCGCCGTCCTCCCCCCCCTCCCGCCCCGCAGCCCCCCGCGCCGGCCGGCCGGAGCCCGGCTCCCCGGGACGCGCCCTCGCGCGCGGCGCCCCCCCCGGGGCCCCCCGAGGAGCCGCGCGGCCGGAACCCGGGCCCGGTCGCCGCCCTCCGCCCACCCCCGCACCCCCGCGGGGCGCGGCCCCTCCCGGCGCCCCCCGCCCCCCCGAAGCCCGCTCCCCACCCCGGGCCTCGCTCCGAAGCGGCGCCGGGCCCGGCTCCCCGCCGCCGCCGCCGCCGCCGGGACCGCGCGCCCGCGACGAAGTTTGGCTCCGGAGCGGGAGCGGGAGCCGCCGCGGAGGGTGAGGGGACGGCGCGCCGAGCACCTCAGGGGGGGACGGGCTCCTCCCGCCGCGGGCGTCCGGGCGTCCTCGGCCTGCGGTGGCGGCTCGGCGGGGCACGGGCGCTTACTCCCCGGGCGCTCCTCCGTCTCCGCCTCCCCGTCGCTCTCCTGCGCCGCCGCCGCCGGAGCCGGTCCAACGCGACCGCCGCGGACCGAGAGGCTTAAGATGGCGCCGCACAAGGACCTCTTATAAGGCGCGCAGGCGCCGCTGTATCCTGCCGCCGCCGCCGCCGCCGCCGGCCGCGCGGAGGGATCCGCCGCGCGAGGCCAGGGGCGGGGCGCGGGCGCCGGAAAGTAGTCCCCGCGGCGCCGCCGGGCGGAGGGGGTCGCGGCCGCCGTCCCGCCGCTCCGGGCCCGGACGCTCCTCCGCGCGGCTGCCCCGCCCTGGGGGCCGGGGGGCGGGTGCCGGGGTCCCTGGTGGGGCCCGGGGGGAGGCGGGCCTCCGGGACCCGCCACCTCCCCGGCCCTGCGCGTGCCCCGGCCGTGAGAGCGGACGCGGAGCTCGGCCGCAGCCCACGGGGGACGACGCCTCACCCCCGACCCGGTCCTCGGGGGGCCGCGCGGGGCGCCGCCCCAAGTCCTGGGAGGACGCGGAGACTCGCGGCCGCCCGGCTCCTGGCGCTGCGGGTCGGTCGGTCGGTCGGTCGGGGGGGACGCCGGCGGGTGCCCGGGGCTCCCGCCGCCGCCGCCGCCGCCGCGGTCTGGGCCACACACTCCCTGCGGGACGAGGCTCTGCCTGGCTGCACCCCGCACCCCTAACCCGTCCCCCCCCAATTCCTCCCCTCCACGGTCCGGATCGCGGGTCCCGCATCCCAACGGGGTGCTCAGCCCGCACCTGGGGGTGCGCCCGCCCGCCGGCCTGGCCCGCCCGCCCGCCCGCCCCACTCCCGAGGCGGTGAACTCCGCTCCGGATGGGCGCTCAGCCCGCGGCTCAACAAGTCCTGAGGAGACGGAGCCTCCCGGGCATCTGAGCGGTGGCTATGGATGAGGTCTAGAGCCCTGTGGTTGGGCTAGTTCTTGTAGATTCCAGTTTTATCTGGTGCCACTGTGCTGGGAATCAGCAGATTTTTTATTTTATTTTTTGGAGGAGGAGGAGGAGGTGCATTTTTGAGAAGTCCAAGTATGTTGTTTAATGGAAGGAGCTAGCGGTTAGGCAAGCTTCTAATTTAAAAAAAAACAACAAAAAACAAATTTTCTATTCTTCAAAAACATTTTTCTAATTCCTTTGAATAGGCCGGCTTTGGGTCTTCATTTCCCTTGGAAATGTCTTCATCGAAACCCAGCAGGATGGGCATTTGTCAAAGCTGAAACAATTATTGATTCACTTTCTCTGGTCTGTTGCTTTTTGCTTGTTTTTCTGTGGGGTTTTTTTCTCCTCCCTCCCTCCCTCCAAAACAATGGACAGAGTACAAAAAGCAACAGTGAAAGTTATCTGGAGGCTTTTCCCCTTGTAATTAATGATGCAAACAATAGGCCTTTACACATAGGGACGTGGAGTTAGTTTCAGGCTTAGCGAATGCTTCAAGAGACCAGCATGCTCTTTAAATAATTCCTTCTTCTCGTCTTAAAGATTTTATTATACACAGTGGCAATGCCTACTGCTGTCCGTCACCACAGCACGCGTGAGTGTCTGCAGTGGGAGAAAGTCCACACGTTAAGATGATGTTGCATGAGGTCCATTGTCTAGTGGAGTGACTTTCGCATCTGTATCTTTGGAAGGGTGGCCGATGGCTGCGGGTAACTGGGCTAGCCATAATTCAAACGGATGGAGCAGAAAAGCCATTTCATCCAAGGAGTATTTTTAATATAAATGTTTTCAAAAGTGTAAGTAATATTTCCAGGCCCAGATCCTTAATTTTAATTCTTATACGCAGAATCAAAGAAAATACAGTCGATTTCATTAAAGTCATGCGTTTAAAATCAGATGTCTGATTAATCAATATTTGAAGATTTTTGGTACTGATGTTTCCTTTTTCCATGTTCAGTTTTTGTGTCTGTTAGGGTTTTTCTTGGTTTGGGAGATTTTTTTGTTTGGTTGGGCTTTTTTTGCTTTTTTTGTTTTTCTTTTGGCTAAATAAGGAGCACTGCTAAAA